>CM018051.1:517468-1717468 GCA_008638375.1 Nyssa sinensis | reverse complement strand
ATTTAAGATGATCTTATGATTTGCTTGGTCATTTCTTATTATTTTTTTAAAAAAACGAAACTAAGGAAAGAATTAAGAATAAATTTCTTGAATCGCTAAATTTAGTGATTTTTGAACATGCGTACCAAAATAGGGATCATTGGGATATTAGCATTTTCTGGTAACAATGGGTTGATGTTGCAATCAAACTTGAAGTCAAGTAATGTAAATGAAAGGTACATTTAAATGGTATTGTAAAATAGAAAAGTCTTTTTTTTTTTTAAGAATAAAAGAAGAAAACAGATGCATTAAAAGGAAATGAAAAAACAGTAACAATTAAAACCCAAGGAACAAATTTACTGAGCATTAGTAAGTTATTTAGCAAGAAAAGAAGTAATTACTTGAATAAGAACACTTTAACATGCTCGTATGCATATCAGCTGTCTCCTCATGGTGTAAAGCAACTCATTTGTGTGGAATAATGTGCGGATGGCTTAATGTAGAAGTTGTGTGCAACTTGGTGAATGCGAAAGAATTCTAATATTAGAGAAAAGAGGGAATGGATTAGAGATGTGCAAGTAGTAATTTACAGTTAGAGGTTCTAAATCTTTGTTCAGGCGATTACCAAAGGGGTAGTGCATTATGGACTCAAATCTAAATTGTAGTTCTTAAACTATATTATTTCAAAGCCATCGAGTAGCCACACATCTTAATTTGACTAATGTGAAAAATATTTTTGGCGGGTGTTGATCTAGTTTTCATGCCTTGTAGATTGGTTTGGTTTTAAAGAAGCTGTTTGAAGATGGTGTGGTGAAGCGTGAGGATTTGTGGATCACCTCCAAACTCTGGTTTGTTTCCACCTTTTAAACTTGATACTGTACACATTAGAGGCAGTGTTGTGTGTGTGTATATTAGGGAAAAGTGATAAGTCCTACTTTTCCCAACTAAGGACCTCCTGTGAATTTTCAATAGGACGAAGCAGTTCTACTATGTGATTCCACATAAGTATACAATTTGCTTGATTTCCAATTTTGCCTCTTGATTTAGAATGTAAATTTTGCCATTCAGTTTAAAGAAGGTGTATGTGTGTGCATATTTATAAACTCATTTATAAAAAAACTTTCATTAAAGACCGCCTACGGGAAGCGAACCCATATACAAACAGACGGCTCAAACAAAAATTAGAACCTTACGTCTCCCAAAAACTTTACAAAAGCATCAACAGATGATGCATTAAAAATGATATTTTAACAAACTTAGAACTTTTTTCTTTTTAAATTTTTTTTCGATTCATTCCAATTTGCTTTTTTTTTTTTGGTCAATCATTCCAATTTGTTTTAACTTAACCAAATCATGCTAACTTTTTGCTTAAATCTCACTAGAATAATCAAAATATTTAAATTCTACAATTAAAACTTTTTTTTTTGGGGGATGAGTTTAAAACATATTCGAACAGTAACAACATTTTTTAGAATTATTGTCTTGATCTATTGAGATTTGAGAGTATGATACATTTGCTCTTTGTTTTTTTTTTTTTAATTTTTTTAATTTTTTGTAGTATCACCTAACCTTTCATGACTTATCAGTCTTTACAGTTTAGAAAAGTTATTATGACTTATCAGTCCTTAGGAGGGTAAAGGTAGGACCAATCCATATTTTACTTTATCCTTTGATGCTAGGATGATGTGGCTGCTACTTGTTTGTATTGTTACATTTTCCGATCTTTACTTAAATACATAGTCTTTACAGTTTTCACTATTCCAAACTGAAATGATCTTCAGGTGTACCGATCATGGACCTGAAGATGTACCAGTGGCATTAGAAAGAACTTTGCAAGACTTGCAGCTCGACTATGTTGATTTGTACCTCGTATGTATTCTCATGAAAAGTTCCATTTCCAGTTATGTCTATTACAAGTGTTGATCTTTCAAAAAAAAACATGCTATGTTATTTTTTGAGACCAGCTGATTTAAATATGTGCCTAGACTTGGTTCAAGGTAATGTCTGCAGGCAAAAGGTAATATTTGGCAATATGCATGTCTTGAAAGATGCCCTGATGTCATATTTGATGTCAAGGAGGGTGAACTCCATGGTTTAAACATTAATATATTAAGTCTAGCTACCATGCTTCTGGCATTAAATTGATTATATCAAGCTTCAAATGTACTAAATAATTAGCATAATCTCTTTTAAATTTTTATATTTTTCCTTGTGGGCTGTACATAAACTATGACTAAATGATGCCGTTCAATTCATGAAAGATCCATTGGCCAGTCCGGATGAAGAAAGGGTCTGTGGGCTTTAAGGCTGAAAACCTTACAGCTCCAGATATACCTAGCACATGGAAAGCGATGGAAGCACTCTACGATTCTGGTAAGGCTCGAGCTATAGGTGTTAGCAACTTCTCTACAAAGAAATTGGGAGATTTGTTGGATGTAGCACGTGTTCCTCCTGCTGTCAACCAGGTCGAGTGTCACCCTTCATGGCAGCAGGCCAAGCTACATGAATTCTGTAAATCTAAGGGAGTTCACCTATCTGTGAGTTGACAATCTCAGCTACATACTGAAATTTTATGAGGGTTCATATTTTTGTAATTGGGTACATCATAATTAATCTTGTAATTGCAGCTAACTATGGATTTTGTTTAAAGTTTGATGGTTTTATTATAGTTTTATGTTAATATGTTCATTCTTTCAGGGTTATTCACCTTTGGGTTCTCCTGGTACAACATGGCTCAAGAGTGATGTCCTTAAGCATCCCACTCTGAATATGGTAGCAGAGAAATTGGGCAAGACTCCTGCACAGGTTGCTTTGCGTTGGGGTTTGCAGATGGGTCATGGTGTACTTCCTAAGAGTACACATGAAGCAAGGATCAAAGAAAACTTTGACGTCTTTGACTGGTCTATACCTGATGACTTGTTCACCAAGTTCTCTGCAATTGAGCAGGCAAGTTCTTTCACTTGTTTCCTATTTTACTGCTCTGGTCTCGATTTTCATCTCTCTTGATATTGCTGCTCTAGCCGTAATTGTAATGGTGGATACTGGCTAATTATGATCTTGTAAGCTAACACCTAAACTATGATAGTTCCCCTATCTTCTTGTAGTTGGTTTCATTGTGGATATTTTAACTTTGTAAGTCACTGAACTTAGGTTTATTACATCTCTCTCTCTCTCCATTAGGTGATGTATACAGAAGCTTCAAGAATAAGATTTTTTTATTAGCACTGGAAATTGTTTTATGAACTCTGGATACCTATTCTCACGTTATTAATGAATGATGTTTCTGTGCAGGCAAGACTTCTCAGAGGGAGTTCATTTGTTCATGAGAGATTTGGCGGGTACAAGACACTTGAGGAACTCTGGGATGGTGAAATATGAGCAAACAGATGAACGATTGATTTTATAGGAGGGCAGGGGATGTCTGGCCACCATATCTACAATTTATACAATTGGATTGGTTCTATGAGCTTGTTAGTTCATTGAAATATTGGTTTATTTCAGTGGTTTGATAACAAATGTTCTTACTTTCCCTAGTTTTATCCGTAATGGCTATAATGTTTTCAAAACTCTACTAGATTCAGCATTCAAGGATTAGAAGCATTTTAAGATATGATATTTTCTTGAATGGTGATGTTTTCTTGTATTCATATTTTCATCCAAGTTTCTTGCCATTTGAAAGATTAAATGATTTTGGATTTCTTGCTTTAAATTTAACCTGATAAAAGTTAGCTATCTGCAACATGGTTAGTCTCATGGTCTCTGTTCTGAAATAATTATTCATAAGCAGTGTTTTAGCTTGCCTAGCATCAATAATTCTTGAAATTCCTTGATTAGAATTATGTTAAAAATTAGGTTTGTAAACTTTTATTTTTTATTTTTTTGATAAGTAAGCCCAATTGAGACTTGAGCTTTCTTTTGTCTTAAAACATTCGATTTGTGGGGTGGAAGTGATACCATTCAAGCTTAACGCTTAATGGTTCCCTTCCATCATTAGCAGCATTCACGCCTTATTCTTACTTAATTATATTTTCTCGACAGGCATTTTGATGGATAATGAAAGTACGCCTCTAAATAGTAAAAGTTAGATTATTATTATTATTATTATTTCTTAATCCTTTAATTGCATAACTTAATGAGTACTGATCCCAAGCACCAAAGAAAACAACATAAGAGGATTAAAGAGTGAGTTTAAAGAAAAGAAGTTAAAAAACTCCATAGGGTTAGGAGCCGTTGAGGAAATGGAGGTTTAAACCTGCTTCATCCATTAGCACAATAAGGACAGGAGGGGGTATGGGATAACATTTGAAATTAACGCAGCACAAAAAATATGAAAATGAATTAAAGATGTCGAATTCTTATATATTATATTATTGATAAATTAAATAATAATGATTTAATACATATATTTATAAAGCAAAGGAGTGCTAATCTCATTAGAAAACTATTAATTTCTTCTAATAATTTAATTAAGAAACTATTAATACTAGTTTTTTATTTTTTACCTACTTTGGCTTAGAACGGAACTTGATGAAACAAGTTTGGAAAGAATTTTCTTCAAGGGGATGAGTTCCAAGCAGGACACCATTGTCGACATCCCCAACAGCTACACTTAATTATCTGAAAGTGATCCATTTGCATCGCCTGCAATCATTAGCAGCATTCATGCCTCTTTAACTTTAATTATCTCATCCCAACAAGCATTTTGATAAATAATAAAAGTACTTATCTAAAGAGTGAAAGTTAGATTTTCTTTTTTCTTAATCCTTTAATTGTATAAATTATTTTTCCTAATAAATACTGATCCCAAACACCAAATGAAACAAGATACAGATAAAAGCATGGGGACTCATTATCCTTCCACTTCTTATCTTCTCAGATCCATCCTTTTGTTCTTGGGTTTTTTCTGTGGTGCAGACAACATACTATACAGTGGTGAAGATCTCAGTTCTGGGAGTTCCCTTGATTATGGTTCTTACATTTTCAAAATGCAAGAAGATTGCAATCTTGTGCTTTATGAGGACAATAATGCAGTATGGGCTTCGGGCACAAATGGCGGCGCCAGAAACTGTTATTGTTCCATGCAGTATGATGGAAATTTGGTGATTTATGAATCTGAAAACAAAAGCCCCATTTGGGCAAGCGGCACAGACCAAGGTACTGGTAACTATGTTCTTGTTCTACAGAAAGATAGAAATGTAGTTATCTATGGGAGTGCACTTTGGGCCAATAATACACACATCGGTGTCGATGCAAAAAATATCAGCACTTTTATCTCTGTGATTTGAATCAGCGACGGAGCCAAAGAATTTGCTATCCCCGCCTTTGATTGGAATGGGTGGCAGAAATGAAACAAATGGTACTGCCAGTTCTGCTTAAGGTTTGAGTTAATTAAGACCTTGAAATGGCATGCTAAAATATTTGTTATGTGTCTTTGTTTGAAGTATATTTATCTGCATGTTTAATACAACCAGTGTGCAAGTGTTTGAGATCTATAAATCTGCAACCCATCACTCTAGCTATATAGATTTAGGTGTTGTATTGTTATTTTACTGCGTCCATTAACGAAATTTGCCTTTTTTTGGCCAATGTTAATTGCATATTTGTGTGGACATAAAATCAACTTGTAAAATCGGATATGACACCTGTCATAAATCAGAGCAAAATGATTAGATTAACCTTGTCAGAATAACCTATAAGCGAGATAGTACGGGAGTTCTCTAGTTATCCCTCTTATCATAGTAGAGCAAATCCACTTACTCAGCCATACTTTAGATTGACAATTGGGTAAGCAGGGCTAACTAAGTCCATCCTGTTTGAATAAGTCTAATTGAGTGAAATTCCAATCCTCATGAAATCAGAGAACGTTACTCTCATATATGACGTCAATTATGGCATTAATATTATAAGGGAATCTGCTGAGATCAAGAGAGTCATCTCTGCACCATCAGCAACTATTTAAATAACTAAATCTTCAGTTAAAAGGTATGCCAACTTTGGTATTTATCTTCCTGCTATCTTTCAAGTACTCACCCTAACATTGCGCTAACTTGACCGTTTGAAAATCCTTGGCCGGCACCATATCGGTGCGCCCTGACCAACTCCAATTGTCTTTTCTATTTCTTGTAGGAGGACACTCATTTATAAAGAATTTTCTTCCACAATAATACGAGTAATATTTACAAATAATCACAAGAGCCTCACAAATGCAGACTCTGTTAAAAAATAAGTCCAACCCATGTTTGGAAAGTTAACAAACAAGCACATGCTCCACTTAAAACCGGGACCCTCTTCCACGAGGAGAGAGACACTACTCGACTACTAAAGGACTCGGCATATTTTGTTTGTTTACTTGACTCGAAAAGGGAGGGAGGGAGGGAGGGAATATAAACTTAGATATTAAACGTTGGGAAGTAATTCTATGTCACTGAAGTTCATTTCCATGGAATCAGGTATTTCTTTTTTAAATTTATTGGTTATGTTAGCTACAATAATCTGAATAGGGGCAGCAGTTGTGGCTTGACTTATGTATAGTGGCTACCTTAGCCCCAAATGGCATCTATTTCTAATAAACAACAATGCAAGTCAGTCAATGAAACGCAGCAGCATTTGTGGACAAACTTACCCGTGATTCAAGGCATGTTTTGTTCTATATTAAGTTTGTTTTCTTGCATGATCAGTAAGTCAACTTAATCGAGTCTACCTTAACCCAACACCAAAAATTACGGTTAGGCAATAATGCAATTAATAGAAAATTTAATTCAATGAATCCAGTTGACAAGCAAATCACAATATCATATTGTGGATGGGAATTAGTTGAAAGTTGAAACCGTCAAAGTGCAGATGTGAACCATTCAAATTACTATTAGAAAGCTAAATTTAAAATTTTTAGGACGTGATGAAAGCTTTTTTACGTAAATTATGTTGACATTTTTTTTTTTTTAAAGTTTTTGACAATTACACTAATCTCTTCTGAAATTTTTAAAATGATAGTTAACCCTTTTTTATTTTACGTGACAATATACATATACCTCCTCCAGTCAAATTTTAAAATGACAAAACTATCACTTTTATTTATTTATTTTTGCATTTTTTAATTTTGACCAAATCTTTTTGAAGTTTTTTTATTATTTTATATAAAAATAAATTTAATATTTTATTAATATTTATTTAAAAAATAAAAATAAATTGGTCAAAATTTTAAAATTTAAAAAAAAAAACATGAAAAGGGTAATTTTGAAGAAAAAATTGACTGGAAGAGATATCTGTATATTGTCAGATAAAGTAGGGATGTCAGTGTAATTTCAAAAATATTAAAAAAAATCACTGTACAGTCAACCTTCTTATAATTAATAGACATGATAGATTAAAAATCTATTAATTATTAGGATTATTAATTATGAAATTTTCTCATAATTTCATAGTCAATAAATATTCTTTACATATAAATAACTTTCGGTAAAAAAATAAGACTTTATATGAAATTTTTTAATGTCATTTTGGTTTTTCGTAAAAAATACATATAATACTTAACTTATGACATAAAAAATTCTTAATGTCTATTTCAAGTAAATAAGTTATGTTTCCTCATGTTATAATTTTTCTTATTTATTATAATTTTAATTTTAGTTATATAAAATTAATAAATATAATTATCAAGAAATATCATAAATGAGATATATATATATATATATATAGATACATATACATATATAACTATTTTTTATCTCTAACAATTAATATTTTGAAGAGTTTTTATGAAAAATGTATTAATTATTAAGTAATAAAATTCTTAATTATCCACTATAGAATTAAGTTGGTTTCTCAAAATTTTATTAATTATTAGAGATGATTAACTTATTAAATATTAATTATAAAAAATTGTAGAGATTTCATAATAAGGCCATATAATTTATCTAATTTTTCTTTGAAGATTTGAATAAAATTTCAATTATAGGAGAGTATTAAAATAAAATGAAACTTTTACTCGGTCTAAACTAAGATAAGCTCAAATGAAAGAAAAGAAATCCATTCCAAAAATCACATTGGAGAGCACTCCAAACGTTAGCTTCCCTACAATGGCATACATCTTCTTGCGCTTCCTCCCATGTGTTGCATCACCTTCTTGATCAGCCTGGTTCACATAGTTGTGCGTGTTATATAGACTTGGACCAGAAGGAACCCCATTATAAGCAGCTGCACCATAATGTGGTTGTGATGGCTGGTTCACGTAGCTATACATGTTATATAGACTAGGACCAGCAGACCTGTAAGCATAAGCACCATAATGTGGCGGTGGTGGACCACATGGTTGGACATGGTTGACGTGGTTGTACATGTTATATGGATTAGGAGGACCAGAAGAAACCCCATAAGCATAAGCAGTACCATAATGTGGCGGCCGCGCTAGTAGTGGCTGTGGCGGAGGTGGTGGATGACATGGCGGGATAGTGCGTTGGGTTGGCGGATGATCGCAAGGCGTCAAAACGCACTCGACATGAATGTCAAAGCTACAAATTCCACACCTGCAAGTAGTATAATATGGAAAATCAATAATAATACAAATTAAATTATGACATGTTAGATATATTTTAAATTAGAGAATATAAATTGATCTACATGACTCTTCATGTTAACTTATTACAAGACTCTTTTTCTCACCTGTAGCGCCAAAAATTACACATGCCGCCACAAACAGCGCACGGACTCGACGAGGACGTCTGGAGCATCAAAGGATGGACTGTGTGCAGGGCGTGGCGCAGGTGTTGAGGCAATTGGGTGCAAAGTGGGTGCACGTCGAACTCACAGTCCTTGCACCTATAGAACAGGCCCTCCACAAACTCACCACAGACATCACAGAAGCGCTCATTCTGGCGCGTCCCTTGCATCTTTCGAACAACCAGAGTGAGTGGATGTGGGTGCATGAAGGAGGAGAGGCGTCTGGGGCATCTCCCACAGTATTCATGCATATCAAAGTCACAACCGTGGCACCGATATCTCTTGCCCGTTCCAAGGGTCTTGCAGCCATCGCAAAGGAACTCTGTGCCTGCGTGAAGCTCTTCTAATGGATGGCCCGGATGGGTGAAGTGCTCTATGCTATTCATTGGCACCGGAGCCATCTCTCTCTCTCTCTCTATCTCTCTCCAATGAATCACTGATAGAGGAAGACTTATAATATACAGGTTTAGCATGAATATGACATGTGAATTTTCATATATATTTTTACTAGAAAATTTAGCATGAATATGACATGCGAATTTTCTTATATATTTTTACTAGAAAATTATGTACTATATGAGTAGCCAGTAGGTTCTCGGCAAAGACTTAGAAGACTTCTATAAATTTTAGCCGACTAATGCTATCATAATCATAACTTGACAGCTGGTTATCGCTGTACGTAATGCATATATATATATATATATAAATTATGAAATTAAAATATATTTATTAATTATAAAAATATTACTAACACATTATTCGATAAATCAAGTCTCTATCCTAACTATTTTTCATATATATATATTTATCTATATAGTAAACATATATAAATTTTTAATTTTCATTGGGTCCATTTATTTAGTAAATTAAAACATTATTCGATAAATCAAATCCCTACCCCAAGTATTTTTCACATATATATATAGCAACAATATATAAATTCTCAATTTTCATTTGGTCCATTTATTTAGTAAATAAAAAACCTTTAGCCATTGCGACAGTCATTGTAATTTGAGCATCGACGGATACACGAAAGTTTTTTTGGATGAAATAGTAAAATGATGTGATAATGTATTTTTTAATATAACTCATATTTTTTTAGTGAAATATAATAAATAAGATAAATTTTATGACCTTTTTTAAAATTTGTAAAATTATGCTAATTTTATTTTATTTTATCTTACAATATACAAATACTTTTATTCGGTTAGTTTTTTTTAAAAAAATAATAAAACTACTCATTTTATTCTTTTTTTTTTAATTTTTAAAACTTGATTTTTTTTTTTTATTTTTCAAATAAACACTGATTAAAATCTTAAATTTATTGTTATATAAAATAAAAATAAATTATTTTACCTCAAAGTTATTTTTACATAAAATAAAAAAGAAGCTTTTCAAAAAGTTACGAGAAAATGGTCAAAATTTAAAAAAAGTAAATAAAATAAAATAAAAAGAACAATTTTATCATCTTAATTAAAGAAGAATATTTGTATATTGTTAGATAAAATAAAAAAAATTAGTATAATTGTCAAAAATTATATTTATTAACGAAATTATATTAATTTTTTTTAAAATTTTTGAAAATTATACTAATTTTTTTTATTTTATTTAACAATATACAAATATTTTGTATTAATATCAGGATACATTGAAAAAAATCTCGTGAGTTTTGTATTAATATTTTATCACAATGAAGATCGCACACGGTACATCGATACCACTGATTTTTTGTTTTTTTTGTTGACTTAGTAGGAAAACCGAAGTCTTCCTCGCTAATGGTGACCTGACCCCGTCAACAATCCACCAGGCCGACACGCTCGTCAGGACCCCACCCTGGACGTCTAAGGTCAATAAAACACTCTTGGTTCCATTTTCGCCGCCATGGCCATGAGCCTCCCCATAACAGACAATAGTCAACAGAGGATGACCATTTTGAGTTTCAGAGAGAGATAAAATAATGAGAAATTTTAATACGAATCGGTCTACTGACGTCATATGAACTTGATTTATACCATTAGGAATCAGTTACACTTGATTTATAATATTTTATACATACTGCCAATAAGACTAATTAACATGCCTAAAATCAGTTACACTTTCAGGATTTTCTGATTTTGGAATCAATTTTCTGATTTTGGAATCAAGGGCCGTGGGGAAATATTTTTTGGAGAGGGTTAAAAAATGTTTGAAATTTTTTTTAATGAAATTTGTTTTGGATTCGGCTTAAATTTTGAGAGAGAAATGAAAGAATTAAAATAAGTTTTTTTGTATTGGGTTGAAATTTAAAAATAAATAAATAAATAAAGGGCAAAATTAGATTGTAATTTACAAAATATCAAAGTTTGACAAGTAATTTACAAAATATCAGCTTCCGCCCAGCTATCGCTGACTCCATCCTTGTTAGGAACGTCTAAAGTGGTAAAGGTGGAGTTCAAATCTCTTACTAACCTGGCTACATCTTGAGAATACCTAAATGTATAAATTTATCTTTAAATTAACTTTTTTTTTAAGTAGATTTGTCTCACTATCCATTTCTCATACTTTCAAAGGCATATAATCTTACTTATAAATTCTTTTTCTTTTGTTTTTAGAGACTCAGACTTTGTTCTGGTTGAGTTTCTCTCAATTTTTAATTAACAAAAACATCAGAATTTTAAGGAAACAACATTTTGATGATCTCATTAAATTCAGTGACTTTTTATCCTTTGAAAAAATACTAAAAAGGTATTAAAATAAATTTCTTAATTCAAAAAATTCATGATAATTTTTTTTATATCTAAAAGATTCAAAAAATAAACTTTTATTATAAAAAGTTAAACTATAAATTTTCATCTTAATACTGTTAAAAATAATATTGATCGGTTAGTGTAAAATACCATTCGAAACACATTTAAAAAAAATACTAAATAGTTTATAAAATAAATTCTTTAATTCAAAAAAATAACATAAAGGGAATTTCCTTTGTAGTTTTAATAAAAATAAAAATAAATTTCATATTATAGCCAAATTCCAATTTGTATGAGGTTATTATTCTTATTATAAATTGGAAGTTGGATTTTATTTCAAAAAAAGGAGATCAAATTATAAATTCACTAATTTTTCTATTTTAATGTTATAATTCAATAAATAAATTCTTACCTAAATTTTAGTAAGATTTCTGTTTTTTTTTTTTAAAAAAAAACATTAATCTTGTTTGAAAACAGTTAAAGAAATTTTTTGATTAAACACGAGAGGAAGCAATACTTGAACATGGGAGAAGTAAATTAGGTTTAGGTAGGAGCCATGGCATGCCATTTCACCAATACTAATCATTCATGACAGATTCTAACAAAAATTACAAATTATTCAAATCGCTCTCTTCCTTTGGGTGTGTCTACATTTCAAATGAAAATGAATACACTCAAACGAAGTTCGTTATACAATTCTAAGCCAAAAGCAATCCATAAATCGCACTGGAGGCCACTCCAAGTGTTAGCTGCTTTAAAATCTCATATATCTTCTTGCGCTTCCTTCCACGTGTTGCACCTACCTTCTACAGCCTGGTTGGCGTAGTTGTTGTGATATGGATTAGGACCAGAAGGGATCATCCCATAAGTATAAGCACCATAATGCGGCAGTGGCAGTGGCAGTGGCGGTGGCAGTGGCAATGGTAGGCCATATGATTGGACCGAGTTCACGTAAATGGGATAGGGACTAGGACCGGAAGGCATATTAGGATAAGCACCATAATGTGGCAGTGGTGGGCCACATGGTGAGTCGTGGTTCACGTAGTTGTACATGTTATTTGGACTAGGACTAGGAACAAGACCACGACATGCACCATTATATGGCGGGAACTGATTGACATAGTTGTACGTGTTATATAGACTCGGACAAGGAGAAACCCTATAAGGATCATAAGCAACATAATGTGGCGGCGGCGCTAGCGGTGGCTGTGGCGGATCGGTTGATGGACCACACTTTGGGATCGCTGCGTTGGGTTGGCAGATCGCAAGCAGGTGGTGGCCAACGCGGCGAGATCGAGCGTTGGGTTGGCGGATGATCACAAGGTACCAAAAGGCACTCCATATGAATGTCAAAACCACAAATCTCACACCGGTAGCGCCAAGAATCACACGCGCCGGCGCAAACGTGGCAAACAGCGCACGATCTCGACGATGATATTTTCTCGAGCTTCAATGGATGAATTGTGTGCCGAGGGTGGTGGCACAGCTGTTGAGGCAATTGGGTGCAAAGTGGGTGAACGTTGAACTCACAGTCCTTGCACCGATAACACAGACCCTCCACCAATTCACCACACACATCACAGAAGTGCTCATTCTGGCTCGTCCCTTGCTCCATTCCGACGTCCAGACTGAGTGGATGCGAGTGCATGAAGGAGGAGAGGCTTCTGGGGCATGTCCAGCAGTAATCATGCAGATTAAAATCACAACCTTTGCAGGCGAAACCTGGTGTCCGTTCCAAGGGTCTTGCAGCCATCGCAGAGAAACTCCGTTTCTGCGTAAAACACTTCTAATGGATGGTCCGGATGGGTGAAGTGCTCTTTGGCTTTCATCGGCATCGCATCCATCTCTCTCTCTCTCCCTCCAATGAGCCACTGATACATGAAGACTTATACAGGTTTCCCATTAATATGACAGCTGAATTTTGTTATGCATTTATTAGAAAATGATGTTCGATGAAGTAGGTTTTGGGCAAAGACTTGGAAGACTTTTATAAAATTTAGTTGGCTGATGCTATCTAACATGAGCTAGATATAGCATTTTTCATTAGGAGTATATAATACGGAATAAGTTTCATTAATCACCGTAAGTTTGTTCATCTCGTGTCTACCATTTTATATGGGATAGATTTATATTTATAAGACTCATCAGTGAGTGTCACTCTAATGTGGGAATATTACTCAAAAGTTTTCTTTCGGTCCATTGATTTAGTAAAAAATAATTTAAAGAGTACACAGTAATAAAATAGCACAAAAAATTTAGTCACAATTCAAATTAATTTTTTTACATACAAAATATATTTTAAATTAAAATTTTAATATGACATTATTTATAACATATGTCAAAAAATAATTTTAATAACCGTTTGATCTGTCTGACGTAACAAAGTAAGTGCAAGAGAATTAACTTAACGCAATAAGATGGTAAATGAATAATAGTAAAACTTGAACTCAAAATTTTTTAAAATAAGAATTCCGATACCATGTTTAAACTTTTAAAAAATAAATCCAATAATATATAACAAGTTATTTTAATAATGACTATGAAATTTTTTCATATCTGATAAAGAACCCACATAGGTTCCACGTCGTGCGTTCATACCACTGAATTTTTTTCTCTAATACAGTGGGTCCGATTTCCCTCTCATAATTTGAGTGTAAGACGGTCGATGGACTTTTGTCTCTAAGAAGATATGAAGCTAAGGAAAACCGAAGTCTTCCTCCTTAGTGGTGACCCGTTCAACAATCTACCACGCCGACACTCCGGAAAAAAAGCACTAAACAAGTTGCATGCATGTCTATGACCTTTTCATAATAGAATATTCAACTGAAGATGACAGTACAGTTTTTAAATTATACGGGTATGTGGGAATTAATGATTACAGCTTTTTGATAGAGATGTAAGAACTTTCAAAATAATTATTATGTAAGAATTTTAATCATGCATACTATGACACTCCGGAAAAAAAACGCCAAACAAGTTGCATGCATGTCTATGACCTTTTCATAACAGAATATTCAACTGAAGATGACCGTACAGTTTTTAAATTATACGGGTATGTGGGAATTAATGATTACAGCTTTTTGATAGAGATGTAAGAATTTTCAAAATAATTATCATGTGAGAATTTTAATCATGCATACTAACAATATTCATGGATATTTGTTAATCAATGTACCTTAGATTCTGATACATCAGAAAGATACTTCCAGTAAGGAATTTGACACGTATATAACTTGAAATATATATTTATTTCTCCAAATAAATATAAAGAGGTTCTTGCATCCCGATATACTCAAACAAATAGCCTAGGTTGTTTGTTAAGACTACCGAGGTCACTACTGAAGTATCTCGGGATACCGATGTCATGATAAGACAATCATTTATAAATATTATTATGACTTATGTCATCATGATGAATGCTGTGTCGTCTGACAGGTGGTGGGATCTATCTCTGACCAAAGACGAAAGAAATCTTAGCCTTACACCACTGTCAAATCAACAATGAACACTGACACAAAAATATCATTAAGTCCACCGCTTAGAACAAAAGAACAAAATCCACTCACCTATAAATATATTGGAAGAGGTATGTATAAAGAATCTGAGTTTTACTTAAACAATAAAAAAGAAGACATTATTACTCCCAGTGATATTTCTCTTCGCCATCTCATTTAACCATCGGAACGGCTACCCATCGAAGCCCTCTCCGGTGGCTTTCTGATTTTATTTCTTTGCAGGTGCATTCACAGGGACGGTGGTATCCTTGACGAGCCAAAAATAGCTACATCAGCTTGGCGCCGTCTGTGGGAACGTTTATCGTTCTTCTTTATCTCATTTTCTCCATTCAACCGTGTTTTGGTAGTCATGGCTTCCAACCGTCGCTATGCACCAATATCAACTCAACCATTGGCTCAGGATGAAGAAGTTGCAACCTCCGATCCTGTATAGCAACAACTCGATCAAATTCGAGCTCAGATGCAGAAGCAATCTGATCAGACTCAAGCTCAACTCTTAGCCATATCCCAAGTCTTGGCTTCTTTAATGCAGAATCCATCGGTTCTCCCTCCTTCCGAAGTTCCCGACAATGGATATCCCCTATTATATCCCCCTAGGAGGAAGACGTTATGAAGAGGGTGGCCCAAGCGCTCGTCCCTTTTCTCCACCAGACGTAGCGCCTAGTTCGAGACGACGTTCCAGGGGGCACGCCTAATGTTCAAACAAATATCATGAACCATATCAGGGGCCGTGTTGTTAGCCCCGCAAATTTCGGGGCTAACTTGGTACCATCCGGACCACCACTTCAGCCGGCACCTGTTTCCTTTCAAAGACAATCCGAACATGCTATCCCAAGTCAAAACAATCCTCAACCCACTGGGCTTGAGGTCGGTATTCCAGGATTTCAGCATTCTGGTCCGTCCAGAGTACCGTTAAGATCAGAAGAAGTGGTGGATTCTATGGGACACGCAGTTCCTGCTCGAGAAGGAAATCAACCTCCTCAACAGGACGAGATAGCAAAGCTCTTCGGTAGGTTTACAACTCCGTTTACGCCAGCTATTTTAGCCGAGGAACGTCCTCGCAAATTCATTGTTCCAAAATTCACCCCTTATGAGAGGTTGGATGATCCTGGTGACCATCTTTCTAATTATCAACATACAATGGCCCTTCATGGGGCCACCGATGCATTTCTGTGCCGAACATTCGTCACTAGTCTCAAAGGTGCCGCCCTTTGCTCGTTCCACAACCTTCCTCCCAATTACGTCCCCAATTTCTATGAGCTTAGTAGGCGTTTCCTCGATCGCTTTTTAACAAGCCGGAGACTCAGAAAGGGGCCAGAATTTCTGTTATCCATCAAGCAAAGAAAAGGAGAATCACTCAGGGATTATATTGCTAGATTTAATGCTGAGCTGACTGAGATCACTGACTGCGGTGCAGCCTTTTTGGTGGCCGCCTTACATGCGGGACTTTGGCCAGGGCGTTTTCACGACTCTCTGACAAAGAACCCTCCAGTAGACATGGCATCGCTTATGGAAAGGGCGAGAAAGCATATTAACTTGGAAGATACCAGAACATCCCTTCGTCTCGCCAAAGAACAAGCACAAATGGAGGGAAAGTCACAAACACAGAGTACTAGCAATACCAGCAAACGACAAAGGAGTCCTGAGACGAAAATAACATCCCGAGGTCAAACTCAGCCCACCTCGGGACGCTTCAGGTCATATGCACCTCTGAGTGTGCCACTCCCTCCCTTGACTGCTTCTATTTCCCAGATTTATCAACAGGTCAAGGCGCATGAGAATTTCAAGTGTCCAGAACCATTATATAGTGATCCTGATCACAGAGATCGTAATAAGTACTGTGAGTTCCACCGAGACCACGGACATGCTACAGAATTTTACCGACATCTTCAACAAGAAATTGATCAATTAATTCGGCGGGGCCGACTGAAAGAATTTGTTCAACGAGAGAGTGGACCAAATACTCAGACTCAGAAATCCCAACAACCTCGGACGGACCCTCGGCCTCAGCCACAACGACAAGATCAGGGATCTACTCCTGAGACAAGTCAAAACCAACCACCCCAATCAAATACTCACGTTATCCTCGTCCTTCATGCAACCAATTCCCTCTCTGGCATCTCAAATAGAGCAAGGAAACGCTATGCTCGAGAGGCAAAGGCAGCACCAATCCCAATTCAAGTCATGACTCTTGAGAAGAGGTTAAAACCTTCACCACAAATCCAATTCTCCGAGCTGGACCTTGCTGGCATACATTGTCCACATACCGATGCTCTTGTCATCACTCTTCGTATTGGAAATTTCGACATTTCTAGAGTATTGGTGGATATAGGCAGCTCCGCTAATATATTATTTTATGAGCCTTTCCAGAAGATGAATCTCAACGTATCTGACCTCAAAAGCACCATGGCAGTGATGTCTGGTTTTGATGGACACCTAAGTTCTCCTATGGGCAGTATTGATTTCCCAACAACTATCGGAGTTGGTGAAAAACAAAGAACAGTCATATCCGAATATGTGATTGTGGATTGCCGCTCTCCATATAATGTCATCATGGGAAGACCATGGCTTCATCAAATGGGGGCTGTCTCATCCACCCTTCATCAATGCCTCAAATACGTACAGAACGATCAAGTTTGTACCATTCGAGGTTCCCAATCGTCAGCTCATGAATGCCACGTTATCGCACTCAAAGGTAAAACTCAGCAATAGCAATTACAAGCACCTCGGACGCTCATGGTTTTTGACCTCTTTGACCAACGTGAGAGTATGGAATGTCCTACCGAGATTGATGAACCTTTGAGCCCGCGCAGTGTAGATAGCATGGCTGCGCCAGTCCAAGAACCACTAAAAATCTCGGTAGGGTTTGGAGGAAGAAGAGCGTTATTTACAAGTGGGTGCCGATCTACCTCCACCAGAACAGAAAGTGATAGTCGAATTTTTGAAAACTCAATTATCAGCCTTTGCCTGGGAAACTAAGGACATGGAAGGTATTGATCCGTCGTGTATTTGCCACAAGCTCACAACAAATCTTGATTGCCAACCCGTACGGCAAAAGAGACGAACATTTGCTCCCGAGAGACATAAGATTATCAATGACGAAGTTCAGAGGTTATTAGATGCACAGCTAATCAGGGAGGTTTTTTACCCAGACTGGCTTGCTAACACCGTCCTGGTTAAAAAGAAAAATGGGAAATGGCGAGTATGCGTTGGCTACACTGATCTGAACAAAGCCTGCCCAAAAGAGAGCTTCCCTATCCCGAGAATTGATCAACTCGTTGATGCAACTGCTGGTTATGAGCTGATGAGTTTCATGGATGCATATTCTGGATACAACCAGATTCAAATGTATCCTCCTGACCAAGAAAAAACCTCCTTCATCTCGGAACGAGGTTTGTACTTTTATAAAGTGATGCCTTTCGGCCTCAAAAATGCCGGATGCTACATATCAACGCTTGGTCAATAAAATGTTTGCATCTCTGATCGGCGACACGATGGAGGTTTACATTGACGACATGCTATTCAAAAGTCAGCAGAAGGAGGACCATGTTGAACACTTGAAGAAGACGTTCGACATCCTGAACAGGCATAAGATGAAGTTAAACCCATCTAAATGTACCTTGGGGTCAGTCGTGGGAAGTTTCTGGGTTTTCTTGTCTCACAGCGAGGCATCGAAGCCAATCCATCCCAGATTAAAGCTTTGGCCGAACTCGAACCCTCGAAGTCCAAGAAGGAGATACAGACATTAAATGGCCGGATTGCGGCATTGAATTGCTTCATATCAAGGTCCATAGGTCGCTGTCTTCCGTTCTTCAAAGCTCTGCGGGGGAATAAGGTCTTGGAATGGACCTCTGAATGCGACAAAGCTTTTTTGGAACTTAAAAAATATATGGCATCTCTAGAGTTGTTATCTAAACCAAAAACTAGAGAAAAGCTTCTCTTATATCTTACGGTCTCAGAGAATGCAGTAAGCTCTGCGCTACTTCGAGAGGAGAATGGAATTCAAAAACCCATATGCTACGTAAGTAAAGCACTTCTAGGAGCAGAAAAACGATATCTTGAGGTAGAGAAGCTAGCCTTTGCACTAATTATATCCGCCAAAAAACTCAGGCCATATTTTCAATCCCATGCCATTATAGTTTCAACCTCATACCCTTTAAAAGCCATACTACACAAACCTGAAACTTCGGGTCGTTTTGTAAAATGGTCGATAGAACTGGGAGAGTTCGACATAGTATACACACCTCGGACCGCCATTAAAGCTCAAGCTTTGGCAGATTTTATTGTCGAATTCACCCCAGCGTTAAAACAGAACTTAGATGCTAACCCAACTACGGCCATAAGGCAACTCTATAGTGGATGGTTCTTCTACTGATAAAGGTTCCGAAGTTGGTATTAGCCTCAGATCTCTTGATGGTATTACCACAGAAAAGGCGTTTTCTTTGAGTTTCAGAGCTTCAAACAATGAAGCTGAGTACGAAGCGTTAATCCTTGGCATGCAATTAGCCCTGGAATATGAAGCTCTTGACCTCGAAGCCTTCTCTGATTCACAATTAGTAGTGGGCCAAGTTCTGGGTGAATTCGCGGTAAAAGATGAGAGAATGATCAAATATGCTGAAATGGTAAACGGTTTAAAACAATCATTTGTCACTTTCTGTATGCACAAAATAGAGAGAAGACAAAACACGAGAGCGGATGCCTTGGCAAATATGGCTTCTCACCTCGGTACCAAAGGAGATTCAGAATTATTTATTTCTTCCCGAGATCGCCCCAGTATTGACGAGGTCCAAAATGTTTACATCTTGGAACAATGTCAGGACTGGAGGGCTCCTATATTCAGATATTTGAAAAAAGGGCAACTGTCGGATGACAGAAATCAAGCGCGTAAACTACGGATCAGGTCAGCTCGGTACCTTATTCTCAATGAGCAACATTACCGTAGGTCGTACACCCAACCCCTACTGAGGTGCCTATCTCCAGAAGAATCGGAGTATGTACTAGCCTGAGATCCACGAAGGGATATGCGGCAATCATAATGGTGGCAGGACCATATCACATCGAGCTTTAACCAATGGTTATTACTGGCCTGGTATGCTAAATCAAGCCAGAGAATAGGTGAAGAAATGTGACAAATGTCAGCGTTTTGCTTCTTATCAACATCTACCACAACAAGAGCTCACGCCCATTGCAAGTCCCTAGCCTTTTGCTCAATGGGGGATGGATATCGTGGGACCTTTGCCAAAGGCCCCTCAAAACAGGAGATTTTTGTTAATCGCCATTGATTATTTCTCCAAATGGGCAGAAGCGGAGCCATTAACTCACATTACCGGGGTGGATGTAAAGAGGTTTACATGGAGAAATATCGTTTGCATGTTTGGAGTGCCACGAACTATCATATCAGACAACGGCTCCCAGTTTACAGGAAAAGTATTTAGAAAATTCTGCGACGATCTCCATATCAATCATCATTTTTCCTCACCAGGACATCCACAGGCAAATGGGCAGGCCGAGGTAACTAATCGGACGATATTAAGTGGTATCAAAAAGAGGTTAGAACGAGCAAAAGGAAAGTGGGTAGAAGAGCTCCCTGGTGTACTCTGGGCCTACCGAACAACAAGGAGAATCTCCACTCAGGAAACACCATTCTCACTTACATATGGAACCGAAGCGGTCATTCCTGTAGAAATCGGTATGCCCACATTGAGAACGGAAGCCTTCAACCAGGAAACTAATCATCTTTAGTTAACAGAGAACCTCGACTTATTAGAAGGAAAAAGAGAACAGGCCGCGATCAGAATAGAAGAATGTCGTCGAAGAATGGCTAAAAGTTTTAATCAGAATGTAAAAGTTAAAGCGTTTGACTTGGGTGATTTGGTGCTGCGAAGGATCTTCCCTAACACCAAGGAGCCTACAATGGGGAAGTTATCCCCAAACTGGAAAGGACCTTACAAAGTTGTGAAGATTAACAGGCCTACGACTTATTGGTTAGAAGACATGGAGGGAAAACCGATCCCCAGACCATGGAACATTGAGCATCTGAGAAAATACTATCAGTAAAAATATTCCTATTTTTCAGGAGATATCTTTTCTCAACACAAAATGTCAATAGGCCCCTACAAGCATAAATGCTGTAGGTAGGGCTCCAAGGAAAGATATTGATTTACGAACCTCGTTTCAAAAACCAAAGGCCCCTACAAGCATACGTGCTGTAGGTATGGCTCCAAGTAAACATGTTGGTCTACCGACCTGATCTCGAAAACCATGAAAAGCCCCTACTAGCATAAGTGCTGTAGGTATGGCTCCAAGTACAGATACTGGTCTACTGACCTGATCTCAAAAACGATGAAAGTCCTTACTAGCAACAGTGCCGTTACGTATGGCTCTCAGAGAAGATACTAGTCTACAGACCTGACTGCAAAGTCTCAAAAACCCTTTACCAACCTGGTCCATCTCGAATGACACCAGGTTAGATTTCAATACTCGTTATAAATAAAGACTTGTTCGTTATAATCTTGATTCATGATTTTTGAGTTATATCGGAACTACAAATCAAAATAATCATGTTCTTCTTTACTTATTTAAACACATTACTTCTGAATGGACTACAAGGCACTCAAAACGTGCATAAAACCAAACAAGTTTACTTAAATCCCAACTTTTGAAATACCGGACTAAAGAGAAAACTTTTATATCTAAATCATAAAGAAATTACACAAAAAAATTGTCTATTTCGGCTTCGGAGGAATGGTGGAAATAGGAGGAACCACTTCAACAAAACCCTCCACGTTTGGAGGGTTGGGGGAGCTTGGTAACGATTCCACTTCGACATCATCCAGACGGGAAATATCCAAATTTGGATACAACTTCTGGATTCTCTTCTTACATAGCATGTATCCGGAGTCCACTAGCTCTCTCCCCATTGAATTCACCAAATCCATCATCCCTGTTTTTGTTTCCTCCCTGGTGATTTCTTTGACCTCCTCGAGCTTTTTAGCCATTGCCACCTCGGCATCTTGGAATTTCTTCTTTTGCTCGTCCATCCTCCGGTGGAATAAGTCTCTTTGATCGATCATCGTTCCCAGCTTCTGGCTTAAACTTATATTCTCCGCTTGGAACACCTCACATTTTGCCTCCAGAGATGAGACGCTGGCTTGAGCCACTCCAAGCTCTGCGTCGGATACCTTCAGCTTGGTTTCAATATGCTTTAGGTCAGATTGAGCAACCAGCAACTCGGATTGATTCTTTTTGCTTTCAGCCTAAGCTGCCTTCAGATCGGCGTGCGCTTTCTTGATTTTAGACTGAGCTGCCTTCAGGTCAGCTTGCGCCTTCTTTAAATCATCTTGAAGGGACGACGCCTTCTCAGCCTCGGCAAACTTATCCATCAGCAAACCAGTTGCCCCGATGCCCTACACACAAAACATCGAAACTTACAAAAAAAAAAAAAAAAGGGTATCAAGAAGTATTACCTTTACATAGCCAGACATTAATTCTCCTAGAATTTGCCTCGCTCCTTTTTTATTAAAACCAGGAGGCAACCCCGTCTTCAAAGCCACCTTTATGGCATCTGAACCCGTAGCAGCTTCGGCAGGATTCAGAACTACTAAGCTTGATCCCTTTTGAGCTCCACTCGGGCCTACAGGTGTTGCCCTTGGGGCAGCTAAAGCCGCTTCAGTCGGTTGCCTTTGAGCCTCGGAAGGAGGTGGACCTTGAGCCTCGGTAGGCTGGGATGATTTCGGTTGAGTCCTCTTGTCAGCCTCCTGCGTTGTGGCTTCGGCAGCCTCCCGAGCAGCCCTCGAAATGATTCTCCTCTTCTTCTGGGCTGGCTGAGGTACTTCTGATGATATCGGTGGCTGAGGCCCTTCTGATGACGTCGGTACCTCAGTTTGTTCAGGTATGGCGGAAGAAGAGCCCCCAGCTTTAGTTTTGCTAGAGGGGACATATTCGGCCAAGATGGCCTTCTTTACCTAGGCCCCATCTGCCTTCGTCAAACCTGCCGCCATTAAATTTTTCGGTGATAAAATTTGAAGATGATGACGGAAAGCAGGCTGGAGAAGCTGTTCGTATCTCTTCTTAATCTCGGGTGTAAAAGCCGACCTTTTCCACTTCACTTTATCTGTAACAAACCCAAAAGCATCCACTTATCATATATGCCTCAAAGAGTCACAGATACATAAAAATATGAGTATATACAAACGGAAATCTGACAAGACTCACCAATGGGGCCGGTCTGCCGAGGAAAAAGACTCGGGTCGCCTTCATAGTCTTTTCGCTCCGAACCTCCCCCGACAAAAAAATACCATTTCTTCCATGTTTTATTGGAAGATGGTACCACAGTCAGAGGTCGGTACCTCTGATCAAAACAGATATAGTAAAGCCCCTCAGTAGAAAGGAATTTCATGTCCATTTTACTGCGAATAAAGTCCAGATCTACTTGGACATTATTTAGATGACCTAAAACTAAAAAGCCTAAAAGCTGCCTCCAACTATTAACATTTAAATCGGCAGGGCAAATACTAAAAAAAGTGAAAAATTCCCTAAACAGAGGATGAAGTGGGAGGCGTACGCCTAACTCGAACCATTCTAGATAAACACAGATCTCCCCCCGTTTGATATAGGTAGGACGATCTGAAGGCTTAGGGACTCTACAGGACACGTTCCTTGGAAACTGGTATTGTTTCCTAAGGGTTGATAACATCCCCTTCGTCACATGACTTTCACCCTCTTCCCTATGAGACTTACTAGCCTCTCTATCACTCGATTCTGGGGCAGACTCAGAAGACGAAAACGAAGAGGTAGAGGATGAAGATGGTGGATCGTCTTCACCCCTAATTTCTGGCTCGACCCTAACTTCTTCCATAGTTGACTCAGACATGATGAACACTCGAGGAACTTTTGAAAAACCAGGGAGACAGATAACAAAGACACAACCAAAACAGAGCTTGAGAGCGGAGAACAAAACAACGGAAACAAAAACGAGAAATGAGGAAGTTACCGGTCACTCGTTTTAAACTGTCAGATCCCCGTCGCCAGAAATCGTCCTGACGTCACCGGAAGTTATGCCCGAAGAAAGTGTTGAGACTGTTTGCAGAGAGGCAAATATTTCTCATAAGAAAGAAGATGTTAAGATTGTTTGCAGAGGGGCAAATAAGTCTCGAACGAACGATAATCAGGATCTAAAACGTGCCCTTTTTGTGATTTGACGAAACCGGGAATCCCAAACATTTCAAAAACCAATCTCGAGAATAACAACATAAACGGTTGGCGTAATGAATTGTTTCGATTCTCGAAACGACGATCGGCGCATTAACAGCGCTGTAACATGCCTCCTCGAAATACCGAAAAAATCGCTTATTACTGCGCGTGCACGCGCCCTTTTAAAAACAATAATAAAAAACCCTAACCTCAGTCCTGTCCACGCGATTCAGGACTCAGGCTTGGGGGGAGTAGCTGATACACCAAAAAGATACTCCCAGTAAGGATCTGACACGTGTACAGCTTGAAATATATATTTACTTCTCCAAATAAATATAAAGAGGTTCTTGCATCCCGATATACTCAAACAAATAGCCTAGGTTGTTTGTTAAGACTACCGAGGTCATTACCGAAGTATCTCGGGATACCGATGTCATGATAAGAGAACCATTTATAAATATTATTATGACGTATGTCGTCATGATGAATGCTGTGCCGTTTGACAGGCGGTGGGATCTATCTCTGACCAAAGACGAAAGAAATCTTAGCCTTACATCACTGTCAAATCAACAATGAACACTGACACAAAAATATCATTAAGTCCACCGCTTAGAACAAAAGAACAAAATCCACTCACCTATAAATATATTGGAAGAGGTATGTATAAAGGATCTGAGTTTTACTTAAACAATAAAAAAGAAGACATTATTACTCCCAGTGATATTTCTCTTCGCCATCTCATTTAACCATCGGAGCGGCTAACCATCGGAGCCCTCCCCGGTGGCTTTCTGATTTTATTTCTTTGCAGGTGCATTCACAAGGACGGTGGTATCCTTGACGAGCCAAAAATAGCTGCATCAGATTCCAACAATCCTAGTGATACTTGTTGTCCTACAAAGAGATGGGAAAGACTTTCTATTGTTTTCTCTACCTGTGCATTGCTAAGTCTAAGATGCTGAATGCAAAAGCGAGAGTAGAGATCAATTATTATATTTATAAGCAAAGACACAAGTTCTGATTAAGAGAATTAACTTAACGTAATAAGAAGAGAAATGAATAATAGTAAGACTTGAATTTAAGATTTTTTAAAATTAGAATTCTAATACCATATGAGATTGAACATATGAATTGCATAAGATTTTAATATTATTACATTGCTAAATTTTAACTTTAGTATAACCAAAGAAATTATAATATTGAAGATGGTCTTAGACTTGGATGACCACAAACTATCTTGAATCTTGGAATTTGGATGCATGGTTTGTAATAAATTAGACTTTTACCTTAGTAAATTGAAAATGTAAATAAATTAGAAGAGGTTTAATTTGAGGCAGGGTTCATGTGCGATAGCCCCACCCCGCGACTCTCCTTCATCCCAGCCAATAATCTGAGTTCAAGACCTTTTTGCCCTTTTATTATTCACCTTTTTCAACAACCCAGCCCAGCCCGATAACGAGGTTTTGTCTTTTTTGTTTTTAGACATCATCATTGTATTATAAGTACTATTTACAGCCGATAACGAGGTTTTGTTTTTTTTGTTTTTAGATAAGTCCTATTTACAATTGAAGCTTCGCAAACAGAAACAGCGTGGGTCGAGGGCCTCACAAAATTTTGAAAATTTTTCTAATATATACAAGATTTTGGCTCCCCCTCTGCTAACAAATATACAAGTCTTGTGAAAGACAAGTTTAAGTTCATGACGGACCGAAAAATTAATAAATTATTATATATTTTATTTGAAAGATTAAGAATCTTGACATCTTTCGTAAAGAGATGTACAAAATATCATTCGATCATTAAAAATTTAGACAATTTCTGTTGTTTATTTGACTCGATAAATAAAAAAATTTATAACATTAAATATTAAAATGTTTGGTATTACTTTTATGCCACTGAAGGCTTTAGATTATCGAAGAATCTCTCGTATAAGTTTTAGATTAAATTTAAAAGTTTTTTTTCCTTTTTTTTTTTTTGTATCTGGAGACTTGCTAAATGAATCAACTATATATCTTTAAATTAACGTTTTTTAAAATTTTAAAAATAAATCTTTTAAATAATAATTGATAAAATATTATACATTCTTAATTTATATTTCTAATTAATAGCAAGGACTTTCGTGACTTTTATAAAATTAAGTGAAAGAAGTTTTCTTGTTCGGCTCTTAAATATAATCTATCAATGTAAATGTTTTATTTTTCAATTAAAATTATTTCCAAGCTTTTTATAATTAATAGATACGAGGGGTTACAAATTTATTAATTTTTAAATTTTTATTAATTAATAATTATTTTTTATATGTAAATAATTTTTGATAAAAAATAAAATTTTATATGAAACTTTTTAATAATATTTTAGTTATTTATAAAAAAAAATACACATAATATTCAATTTAAAGTATAAAAAAGATTTTAATGTCCCTTTTAAGTAAAAGAATTTGTGTTTCTAGATGTGAGTTTTTTTCACTTTTAATATTTTTAATTTCATGTTGAATTAATAAATATAATTATTAAGACATATCATAAATGAGATATATATTTATAAAATCATATATAATTATTTTATCTCTCTAATAATTAATATTATAAAGAATTTTTTTGAGAAAAATAGAATTTGTGTTTCTAGATGTTTGTTTTTTTCAACTTATAATATTTTTAATTTCATATTGAATTAATAAATATAATTATTAAGATATATCATAAACGGGTATTTATATAAACTCATATATAATTATTTTATCTCTTTAATAATTAATATTATAAAGAGTTTTTTTTTTTAAAAATATTAATTATTAAGTAATAAAATTATTAATTTCCCACCATATATTCTTTACAAATTTATTATTCATTAAAGATTATTAGTTTAGTGAATATTAATTTTAAGAGTGATCATTGTAAATAGCACATAATATTTATGTGATTACATATGTAGCACATAAAAATTGTGGCACATACATGTGGGTAAGAAATTGTTCATTCTACTTGATTTGCAGCCAAATATTCTCCATTAAATATACCTTTGTAGAGTAATACTATGTATACTGAATTTATTTAACACATTTATTTATCCATTAATTGACATGGACAACTATAACTTTTTTAAAAAACTAAATAAAAGAACAAGTACATCAATTAATTTCAACATTACCCTCTCACGTTAACAAATAAATAAAAATAAATAAACATATCGGGTATCCCAAATATTTATCTAAAATATTAATTGATTAATGCTATCATAAACTTAATAGCTAGTTATTGTTGTACATAATGTATCTAGATATAGTTAGAGATAAAGTCAGAAATTTAATTAGAATGGACAAAATTTCCGTTAAATTATCAATTAAAGAAGTATAAAAAGTTAATATTGATTAATAATATTTTTAATAGTAATTAAACTTGTTGATATAAATAAACTTATGAATTATCTAAGAAGTCCAACCATAGAAAAGACACTTAATAAATTTTAAGATATACAAAAAAAATTCTAAAAATTTGATAAAAGTATCATTAATTAAGAAGTCAAATTAAAATTAAAATAAGGTTAAAGTTGTGGAAAATCTTAAATTTGGAAGGGACAAAAATTTAAATCAGAGAAGTATATTTTTAAAAAAATTATAAGTAATTAAAAAAGTTTCAAAAATAAAAATAAAAATGAGAGGGTGTAATTGCCTCCTAGGCACAAATTGGTCTCGTCCCTGTATATAATATGATATAGGATATAATATGCTGACCTTTTTTTGAGATTTTTAACATTTACACTAATATTTTTTGAAATTTTTTATATTACATTGGCATTTCTTAGTTTAACTAACAAGCTTAAGTCAATTTTTTTTCAAAATGAAAAAATTGTCTTTTCATTTTATTTTATTTTTACATTTTTTCAAGTTTGACCTATTTTTCATTTTTAAATAAATATTGATTAAAATCTTAAATTTATTTTTATATAAAATTTTAAAAAAGTTTTTAAAAAGCTAGAAACAATTGGACAAAATTGAAAAAATGTATAAAAAAAATGAAACGGGCAATTCTTTATTTTGAAAAAAATTGACCGAATGGAGGTATTTTTATTTTGTTAAAAAAAAGTAAAAGAGTACTTAATATAATTTCAAAAATTTCAAAAAATGTCGGTATAATTATAAAAAAAAAAACTCGGGGAGTTCAATGCAACTAATTTACCCTATGATAGTAATATGATAACAAGCATATATATAAGTTTTCATTGTAAGGCCCGTGGTTTCATATCTTTAAGAAAATCTAAGCCATGGCTTCATGCAAACAGATATTCATTGCAACCAACTAGTATTGGCCCATGGATAGTATTGCAAATATATATATTCATTTCAAGCAGGTAGTATTGGCCCAAGGATAGTATTGCAAACACATATGGTATTCAATCAGGTAGAATTGCAAACAAATATAGTATTGGGCCATGGATTCATGTCTTTAAGAAAATCTAAACCAACATCAAAGATTCTGACTTTGCAAGGAAAACCAAAATCTTCCCCATTAGTGGTGACCCGTTCAACCATCTGCCAGGCCGACTCGCTCGTGAAGCCCCATTCTGGAGGACGTCTATGCATAAAATACTAAACAAGTTGCATGTCTCTGGTAATAACTTCACCACCATGCCTATGACCTCTTCATAACAGACAATATTCAACTGAAGATGACAGTAAAGTTTATACATTGTTGTCCATTCCAGTGAGGAAGACTTTTAATTGATTATGTCGTAACGGTGTAGATATAGAAACCCACACAGCCATACCAGACACCATTGTCCTAAAATTATAGTTATTTGACAGAGATGTAAGAATTTTTAAATAATCATGAAAGAATCATAAGCATGCATACTATTAAAATTCATGAATATTAGTTAATCAATATGTATGTATCTGTATGGTGTTTCAATCAATATACCTTAGATTCCAACAATACTAGTGATACTTGTTTGCCTTTTAACTTTTTTATTTTGATAGCATGAAGGTATTGTTGGAAGAGTGTCATGAATTTTTGATGATTTAATTGGTTCAAAATTTTGTTTGGATAATTTTGGCTTAGTTCATTTTTGATTTTGTAATCCATATATATAATGGTGTTATTTCTAGAATTTATTTTTATAGAAGAGATCAAGCTTACTTGTTTGAGTTGTCATTAGGTGTAAAAAGATTTTCGTGTCTAAGTAGTATTCTGTTCTTATAATATCTTCGATATATAATGAACTGATCATTGATTACTGTTTGTAGACATAAACATATTACTAAATCACATAAATATTATATCTTATCTATTTTGTTTAAAATCGATTCATTATTTGTTTTTATTATTTTTATACCATAAACAAGAACCTCTAATCACTTTTTATCGAATCACGTAAAAATTCATCCCTAATTATTAAGATTATACTTCGAGTAAACTCCTCCAATCTCATCGTTTACGTAGATTTAATAAATCTAGGACTTGTAACAGAATTTTTACCCTAATTGTTAAGATTATACCAGAGTAATTAAATTCTTCCGATCACAACCTTTATACAAATTTAATAAGACGAGAACTTTTAATAGTATATGTGCCTAAGTGGGTTCTCTACTTGCTAAATCTAATATGAATAATGAATAATAAAACTAATTATGCGAGAGTAAACATCGATATTTATAATTAAACTATAAATCGTAGCCATAAATGACGACTCTGATCTGGAGTGCATAATTGAAAATGTAAATAAATTAGAAAGAGGTTTAAATTTGAGGCAGGGTTCATGTGCGGTAGCCCTCTTCGAAACCACCCTGGGACTCTCCTTCATCCCAGCGAATAATCTGCTTTCAAGACCTTCTTTTTTATCACTTTTATTATTCATCGGGTGCAAAATGGCGTGCCGCATCAATTCGCCTCTCCGGTGTCCGTCCGGTGCGCCACATTCTTCGGCCGTACAGTACCGACAAAAGCTTCGAACAAACCATCTTCTTCCCTCTTCGTTCAATCCCAATAAGGTAATCAATTTTACTTGTTTCCATACTTTCAACTCGCTAACCCAAAACCCTAACTTTCTCTCTCCCACTTTCTCCAAAACTCATCTTTTTATATTACAACAGATATCGTACTCTGCTAGTCGCCGCCGTGTCTTTCTGGCCGTGAAGTGTGAAACGACGACGGAAGCGAAATCGATCTCAGAAGATAGAATGCTGGTCAGTTCTTTTCCACTTTTTGTTCTTAACCCTCTTTTTGGTTGGCGAGAAAATGTAGGAAAATAAAAACAAAAGGTAAGAAGAGAAAGTTTTGATTTTGCATTCTTATGCTTTGTGTGGTGTTATATTGGCCATTTGGAAGATCAGATTTTGGTTTTTGGATTATTTTAGTCCCAGTATAAATGAATATTGATGTTTAGCTTCATATTGTTTCTTGCATTTTCTCAGTAATCACGCACATTGTTAGTTTAATTGACTGATAATATTGCTGAATTGGACTTGAAGGTTTTTGTTCCTCCACATCCGTTGATCAAGCACTGGGTTTCAGTTCTTAGAAACGAACAAACTCCTTGCCCCATCTTTAGTAAGTGAAAACTCGTGACATCTTTTTTTTTAACTGTTTAAATAGTTGTTTCTGCAGCTTACTTTGTTATTTTTCGATGGACTGTATAAATGAGCTGTGAGTTTAAGTGAATGTGACAAAATCAGTAGTGAAAATAAGGATTCGCTTTTGACATTTTGTAAGTCTTTCTTTGACTTCTAGTAATTTGTGTGCAAATTTAGTTTTCACTTTTCACGCCCCTGCAATGCCTGCTGTCCTCCTAATGGGGAGGGGCCCCCTTTTGTTTTAAAATGTAATTATAAAACTCTTCCCATCTTTTAATCAATCAATTTTGTGCATTATACATGAATCGACAGTCGATGGTTCGTGACAATCCTTTCCGATGAGCTTTTTTATAACTGAAATTTTATTTGGGATATTAAAGATGCAGTAGTTGGCAGTTCAAATGTGTGGCTTTTCTCACATCCCTTAAAACTTGGCGCATGGCTTAGTTTCAATGAATTTGTTCCAACACGATGCTGAATTATAAATAATAAAAAAAAACTGATGAACTTTGATTCTAGAAAATATAGTGATGTTGAAGCCTACAAAGAAATTAAAGAAGAGAAGAGGAATAAGAAAAGGAAGAGAATAGGCATACCTTTTTTTTTTTTTTTTTGTGGGGGTGGAGGGGGAGGGGGATAGGAAATCGGTCCACTATAGTTGACAAAGGATGTGTATCCCATGAACATGCAAATTATACTGGAACATCAAAAAATTAAGTTGCCCCCCCAAAAATTTAAATCTCCTAGAAAAACTACAAAAAAACACAAATAATTTGAAAATTTCCCAGAATTCTATAATTGAAAGGTGTTAAGCATGGCATTCTTCAACCTATGGATCTGCATTTCAATATCCGTCCAAGCATGGCACCATAATTTAGTGATTTTTGAACGTGCGTACCAAAATAGGGATCATTGGGATATTAGCATTTTCTGGTAACAATGGGTTGATGTTGCAATCAAACTTGAAGTCAAGTAATGTAAATGAAAGGTACATCTAAATGGTATTGTAAAATAGAAAAGTCTTTTTTTTTTTTTAAGAATAAAAGAAGAAAACAGGTGCATTAAAAGGAAATGAAAAAACAGTAACAATTAAAACCCTAGGAACAAATTTACTGAGCATTAGTAAGTTATTTAGCAACAAAAGAAGTAATTACTTGAATAAGAACACTTTAACATGCTCGTATGCATATCAGCTGTCTCCTCATGGTGTAAAGCAACTCATTTGTGTGGAATAATGTGCGGATGGGTTAATGTAGAAGTTGTGTGCAACTTGGAGAATGTGAAAGAATTCTAATATTCGAGAAAAGAGGGAATGGATTAGAGATGTGCAAGTAGTAGTTTACAGTTAGAGGTTCTAAATCTTTGTTCAGGCAATTACCAAAGGGGTAGTATGTTATGGACTCAATCTAAATTGTAGTTCTTAAACTATATTATTTCAAAGCCATCGAGTAGCCATGCATCTTAATTTGACTAATGTGAAAAATATTTTTGGCAGGTGTTGATCTAGTTTTCATGCCTTGTAGATTGGTTTGGTTTTAAAGAAGCTGTTTGAAGATGGTGTGGTGAAGCGTGAGGATTTGTGGATCACCTCCAAACTCTGGTTTGTTTCCACCTTTTAAACTTGATACTGTACACAGTAGAGGAAGTGTTGTGTGTGTATATTAGGGAAAAGTGATAAGTCCTACTTTTCCCAACTAAGGACCTCCTGTGAATTTTCAATAGGACGAAGCAGTTCTACTATGTGATTCCACATAAGTATACAATTTGCTTGATTTCCAATTTTGCCTCTTGATTTAGAATGTAAATTTTGCCATTCAGTTTAAAGAAGGGGTGTGTGTGTGTGTATTTATAAACTCATTGATAAAAAAACTTTCATTAAAGACTGCCTATGGGAAGCGAACCCATATGCAAACAGACGGCTCAAACAAAAATTAGAACCTTATGTCTCCCAAAAACTTTGCAAAAGCGTCAACAGATGATGCATTAAAAATGATATTTTAACAAACTTAGAACTTTTTTCTTTTTAAATTTTTTTTCGATTCATTCCAATTTGCTTTTTTTTTTTTTTGGTCAATCATTCCAATTTGTTTTAACTTAACCAAATCATGCTAACTTTTTGCTTAAATCTCACTAGAATAATCAAAATATTTAAATTCTACAATTAAAACCTTTTTTTTTTTTTGGGGGATGAGTTTAAAACATATTCGAACAGTAACAACATTTTTTAGAATTATTGTCTTGATCTATTGAGATTTGAGAGTGATACATTTTTTAGAATTATTGTCTTAATCAAAATATTGGGCAATATGCATGTCTTGAAAGATGCCCTGATGTCATATTTGATGTCAAGGAGGGTGAACTCCATGGTTTAAACATTAATATATTTAGTCTAGCTACCATGCTTCTGGCATTAAGTTGACTATATCAAGCTTCAAATGTACTAAATAATTAGCATAATCTCTTTTAAATTTTTCCTTGTGGGCTGTACTTAAACTATGACTAAATGATGCCGTTCAATTCATGAAAGATCCATTGGCCAGTCCGGATGAAGAAAGGGTCTGTGGGCTTTAAGGCTGAAAACCTTACAGCCCCAGATATACCTAGCACATGGAAAGCGATGGAAGCGCTCTACGATTCTGGTAAGGCTCGAGCTATAGGTGTTAGCAACTTCTCTAAAAAGAAACTGGGAGATTTGTTGGATGTAGCACGTGTTCGTCCTGCTGTCAACCAGGTCGAGTGTCACCCTTCATGGCAGCAGGCCAAGCTACATGAATTCTGTAAATCTAAGGGAGTTCACCTATCTGTGAGTTGACGATCTCAGCTACATACTGAAATTTTATGAGGGTTCATGTTTTTGTAATTGGGTACATCATAATTAATCTTGTAATTGCAGCTAACTATGGATTTTGTTTGAAGTTTGATGGTTTTATTATAGTTTTATGTTAATATGTTCATTCTTTCAGGGTTATTCACCTTTGGGTTCTCCTGGTACAACATGGCTCAAGAGTGATGTCCTTAAGCATCCCACTCTGAATATGGTAGCAGAGAAATTGGGCAAGACTCCTGCACAGGTTGCTTTGTGTTGGGTTTTGCGGATGGGTCATGGTGTACTTCCTAAGAGTACACATGAAGCAAGGATCAAAGAAAACTTTGACGTCTTTGACTGGTCTATACCTGATGACTTGTTCACCAAGTTCTCTGCAATTGAGCAGGCAAGTTCTTTCACTTGTTTCCTATTTTACTGCTCTGGTCTCGATTTTCATCTCTCTTGATATTGCTGCTCTAGCCGTAAGTGTAATGGTGGATAATGGCTAATTATGATCTTGTAAGCTAACACCTAAACTATGATAGTTTCCCTATCTTCTTGTAGTTGGTTTCATTGTGGATATTTTAACTTTGTAAGTCACTGAACTTAGGTTTATTACATCTCTCTCTCTCTCCATTAGGTGATGTATACAGAAGCTTCAAGAATAAGATTTTTTTATTGGCACTGGAAATTGTTTTATGAACTCTGGATACCTATTCTCACGTTATTAATGAATGATGTTTCTGTGCAGGCAAGACTTCTCAGAGGGAGTTCATTTGTTCATGAGAGATTTGGCGGGTACAAGACACTTGAGGAACTCTGGGATGGTGAAATATGAGCAAACAGATGAACGATTGATTTTATGGGAGGGCAGGGGATGTCTGGCCACCATATCTACAATTTATACAATTGGATTGGTTCTATGAGCTTGTTAGTTCATTGAAATATTGGTTTATTTCAGTGGTTTGATAACAATTGTTCTTACTTTCCCTAGTTTTATCCGTAATGGCTATAATGTTTTCAAAACTATATTAGATTCAGCATTCAAGGATTAGAAACATTTTAAGATATGTTATTTTCTTGAATGGTGATGCTTGCTTATATTCATATTTTCATCCAAGTTTCTTGCTATTTGAAAGATTAAATGATTTTGGATTTCTTGCTTTAAATTTAACCTGATATAAGTTAGCTATCTGCAACATGGTTAGTCTCATAGTCTCTGTTCTGAAATAAATATTCATAAGCAGTGTTTTAGGTTGCCAAGCATCAATAATTCTTGAAATTCTTTGATTAGAATTTATGTTAAAAATTAGGTTTGTAAACTTTTTCTTTTTGATAAGTAAGCCCAATTGAGACTTGAGCTTTCTTGAGTCTTAAAACAATCGATTTGGGGGGTGGAAGTGATACCATTCAAGCTTAACGCTTAATGGTTCCCTTCCATCATTAGCAGCATTCACGCCTAATTCTTACTTTAATGATATTTTCTCGACAGGCATTTTGATGGATAATGAAAGTACTCCTCTAAACGGTAAAAGTTAGATTATTATTATTATTATTATTATTTCTTAATCCTTTAATTGCATAACTTAATGAATACTGATCCCAAACACCGAAGAAAACAACATAAGAGGATTAAAGAGTGAGTTTAAAGAAAAGAAATTAAAATTCCAGGGGGTTAGGAGCCGTTTAGGAAATGGAGGTTTAAATCTGCTTCAGCCATTAGCGCAATAAGGACAGGATGGAGTATGGTATAGCCTTTGAAATTAACGCAGTACAAAAAATATAAAAATGAATTAAAGATGTCAAATTTTTTATATATTATATTATTGATAAATTGAATAATAATGATTTAATACATATATTTATAAAGCAAAGGAGTGCTAATCTCATTAGAAAACTATTAATTTCTTCTACTAATTCAATTAAGAAACTATTAACACTAGTTTTTTATTTTTTACCTACTTTAGCTCAGAACGGAACTTGATGAAACAAGTTTGGAAAAAAAATTTCTTTAACGAGATGAGTTCGAAGCAGGACACCATTGTTGACATCCCTAACAGCTACACTTAATTATCTGAAAGTGATCCATTTGCATCCCCTGCAATCATTAGCAGCATTCATGCCTCTTTAACTTTAATTATCTCATCCCAAACAAGCATTTTGATAAATAATAAAAGTACTCATCTAAAGAGTGAAAGTTAGATTATCTTTTTTCTTAATCCTTTAATTGTATAAATTATTTTTTCCTAATAAATACTGATCCCAAACACCAGATGAAACAAGATACAGATAAAAGCATGGGGACTCATTATCCTTCCACTTCTTATCTTCTCAGATCCATCCTTTTATTCTTGGGTTTTTTCTGTGGTGCAGACAACATACTATACAGTGGTGAAGATCTCAGTTCTGGGAGTTCCCTTGATTATGGTTCTTACATTTTCAAAATGCAAGAAGATTGCAATCTTGTTCTTTATGAGGACAATAATGCAGTATGGGCTTCGGGCACAAATGGCGGCGCCAGAAACTGTTATTGTTCCATGCAGTATGATGGAAATTTGGTGATTTATGAATCAGAAAACAAAAGCCCCATTTGGGCAAGCGGCACAGACCAAGGTACTGGTAACTATGTTCTTGTTCTACAGAAAGATAGAAATGTAGTTATCTATGGGAGTGCACTTTGGGCCACTAATACACACATCGTTGTCGATGCAAAAAATATCAGCACTTTTATCTCTGTGATTTGAATCAGCGACGGAGGCAAAGAATTTGCTATCCCCGCCTTTGATTGGAATGGGTGGCAGAAATGAAACGAATGGTACTGCCAGTTCTGCTTAAGGTTTGAGTTAATTAAGACCTTGAAATGGCATGCTAAAATATTTGTTATGTGTCTTTGTTTGAAGTATATTTATCTGCATGTTTAATACAACCAGTGTGCAAGTGTTTGAGATCTATAAATCTGCGACCCATCACTCTAGCTATATAGATTTAGGTGTTCTATTGTTATTTTACTGCATCCACTAAAGAAATTTGTCTTTTTTCGGCCAATGTTCATTGCATATTTGTATGGACATAAAATTAACTTGTAAAATCGGATATGACACCTATCATAAATTAGAGCAAAATGATTAGACTAACCTCGTCAGAATAACCTATAAGCGAGGTAGTACGGGAGTTCTCAAGTTATCCCTCTTATCACAGTAGAGCAAAATCCACTTCCTCAACCATACTTTAGATTGACAATTGGGTAAGCAGGACTAACTAAGTCCATCCCGTTTGAATAAGTCTAATTGAGTAAGATTCCAATCCTCATGAAATCAGGGAGCGTTACTCCCATGTACGACGTCAGTTATGACATTATAAGAGAATTTGCTGAGATCAAGAGAGTTATCTCTACACCATCATTAACTATTTAAACAACTAGATCTTCAGTTAAAAGGTATGCCAACTTTGGTATTCATCTTCCTACTATTCTTCAAGTACTCAACCTAGCATCGCGCTAACTTGACCGTCAAAGAATCTTTAGCCGGCACCACATCGGTGCGCCCCGACCAATTCCAATTGTCTTTTCTATTTCTTGTAGGAGGACACTCATTTATAAAGAATTTTCTTCCACAATATTAAGAGTAATATTTACAAATGACCACAAGAGCCTCACAAATGCAGACTCTGTTAAAAGACAAGTCCAACCCATGTTTGGAAAGTTAACAAACAAGCACATGCTCCACTTAAAACCGTGACCCTCTTCCACGAGGAGAGAGACACTACTCGACCACTAAAGGACTCGGCATATTCTGTTTGTTTACTTGACTCGAAAAGGGAGGGGGGGAATATAAACTTAGATATTAAATGTTGGGAAGTAATTCTATGTCACTGAAGTTCATTTCCATGGAATCAGGTATTTCTTTTTTAAATTTATTGGTTATGTTAGCTACAATAATCTGAATAGGGGCAGCAGTTGTGGCTTGACTTATGTATAGTGGCTACCTTAGCCCCAAATGGCATCTATTTCTAATAAACAACAATGCAAGTCAGTCAATGAAACGCAGCAGCATTTGTGGACAAACTTACCCGTGATTCAAGGCATGTTTTGTTCTATATTAAGTTTGTTTTCTTGCATGATCAGTAAGTCAACTTAATCGAGTCTACCTTAACCCAACACCAAAAATTACGGTTAGGCAATAATGCAATTAATAGAAAATTTAATTCAATGAATCCAGTTGACAAGCAAATCACAATATCATATTGTGGATGGGAATTAGTTGAAAGTTGAAACCGTCAAAGTGCAGATGTGAACCATTCAAATTACTATTAGAAAGCTAAATTTAAAATTTTTAGGACGTGATGAAAGCTTTTTTACGTAAATTATGTTGACATTTTTTTTTTTAAGTTTTTGACAATTACACTAATCTCTTCTGAAATTTTTAAAATGACACTTAACCCTTTTTTATTTTACGTGACAATATACATATACCTCCTCCAGTCAAATTTTAAAATGACAAAACTATCATTTTTATTTATTTATTTTTGCATTTTTTAATTTTGACCAAATCTTTTTGAAGTTTTTTTATTATTTTATATAAAAATAAATTTAATATTTTATCAATATTTATTTAAAAAATAAAAATAAATTGGTCACAATTTTAAAATTTAAAAAAAAAACATGAAAAGGGTAATTTTGAAGAAAAAATTGACTGGAAGAGATATCTGTATATTATCAGATAAAGTAGGGACGTCAGTGTAATTTCAAAAATATTAAAAAAAATCACTGTACAGTCAACCTTCTTATAATTAATAGACATGATAGATTGAAAATCTATTAATTATTAGGATTATTAATTATGAAATTTTCTCATAATTTCATAGTCAATAAATATTCTTTACATATAAATAACTTTCGGTACAAAAATAAGACTTTATATGAAATTTTTTAATGTCATTTTGGTTTTTCGTAAAAAATACATATAATACTTAATTTATGACATAAAAAATTCTTAACGTCTATTTCAAGTAAATAAGTTATGTTTCCTTATGTTATAATTTTTCTTATTTATTATAATTTTAATTTTAGTTATATAAAATTAATAAATATAATTATCAAGAAATATCATAAATGAGATATATATATATATATACATATACATATATAACTATTTTTTTATCTCTAACAATTAATATTTTGAAGAGTTTTTATGAAAAATGTATTAATTATTAAGTAATAAAATTCTTAATTATCCACTATAGAATTAAGTTGGTTTCTCAAAATTTTATTAATTATTAGAGATGATTAACTTATTAAATATTAATTATAAAAAATTGTAGAGATTTCATAATAAGGCCATATAATTTATCTAATTTTTCTTTGAAGATTTGAATAAAATTTCAATTATAGGAGAGTATTAAAATAAAATGAAACTTTTACTCGGTCTAAACTAAGATAAGCTCAAATGAAAGAAAAGAAATCCATTCCAAAAATCGCATTGGAGAGCACTCCAAACGTTAGCTTCCGTACAATGGCATACATCTTCTTGCGCTTCCTCCCATGTGTTGCATCACCTTCTTGATCAGCCTGGTTCACATAGTTGTGCGTGTTATATAGACTTGGACCAGAAGGAACCCCATTGTAAGCAGCTGCACCATCATGTGGTTGTGATGGCTGGTTCACGTAGCTATACATGTTATATAGACTAGGACCAGCAGACCTGTAAGCATAAGCACCATAATGTGGCGGTGGTGGACCACATGGTTGGACATGGTTGACGTGGTTGTACATGTTATATGGATTAGGAGGACCAGAAGAAACCCCATAAGCATAAGCAGTACCATAATGTGGCGGCCGCGCTAGTAGTGGCTGTGGCGGAGGTGGTGGATGACATGGCGGGATAGTGCGTTGGGTTGGCGGATGATCGCAAGGCGTCAAAACGCACTCGACATGAATGTCAAAGCTACAAATTCCACACCTGCAAGTAGTATAATATGGAAAATCAATAATAATACAAATTAAATTATGACATGTTAGATATATTTTAAATTAGAGAATATAAATTGATCTGCATGACTCTTCATGTCAACTTATTACAAGACTCTTTTTCTCACCTGTAGCGCCAAAAATTACACATGTCGCCACAAACAGCGCACGGGCTCGACGAGGACGTCTGGAGCATCAAAGGATGGATTGTGTGCAGGGCGTGGCGCAGGTGTTGAGGCAATTGGGTGCAAAGTGGGTGCACGTCGAACTCACAGTCCTTGCACCCATAGAACAGGCCCTCCACAAACTCACCACAGACATCACAGAAGCGCTCATTCTGGCGCGTCCCTTGCATCTTTCGAACAACCAGAGTGAGTGGATGTGGGTGCATGAAGGAGGAGAGGCTTCTGGGGCATCTCCCACAGTATTCATGCATATCAAAGTCACAACCGTGGCACCGATATCTCTTGCCCGTTCCAAGGGTCTTGCAGCCATCGCAAAGGAACTCTGTGCCTGCGTGAAGCTCTTCTAATGGATGGCCCGGATGGGTGAAGTGCTCTATGCTATTCATTGGCACCAGAGCCATCTCTCTCTCTCTATCTCTCTCCAATGAATCACTGATAGAGGAAGACTTATAATATACAGGTTTAGCATGAATATGACATGTGAATTTTCATATATATTTTTACTAGAAAATTCAGCATGAATATGACATGCGAATTTTCTTATATATTTTTACTAGAAAATTATGTACTATATGAGTAGCCAGTAGGTTCTCGGCAAAGACTTGGAAGACTTCTATAAATTTTAGCCGACAAATGCTATCATAATCATAACTTGACAGCTGGTTATCGCTGTACGTAATGCATATATATATATATACAAATTATGAAATTAAAATATATTTATTAATTATAAAAATATTACTAACACATTATTCGATAAATCAAGTCTCTATCCTAACTATTTTTCATATATATATTTATCTATATAGTAAACATATATAAATTTTTAATTTTCATTGGGTCCATTTATTTAGTAAATTAAAACATTATTCGATAAATCAAATCCCTACCCCAAGTATTTTTCACATATATATATATAGCAACAATATATAAATTCTCAATTTTCATTTGGTCCATTTATTTAGTAAATAAAAAACCTTTAGCCATTGCGACAGTCATTGTAATTGAGCATCGACGGATACACGAAAGTTTTTTTGGATGAAATAGTAAAATGATGTGATAATGTATTTTTTAATATAACTCATATTTTTTTAGTGAAATATAATAAATAAGATAAATTTTATGACCTTTTTTGAAATTTGTAAAATTATGCTAATTTTATTTTATTTTATCTTACAATATACAAATACTTTTATTCGGTTAGTTTTTTTAAAAAAAAATAATAAAACTACTCATTTTATGCTTTTTTTTTTTAATTTTTAAAACTTGATTTTTTTTTTATTTTTCAAATAAACACTGATTAAAATCTTAAATTTATTGTTATATAAAATAAAAATAAATTATTTTACCTTAAAGTTATTTTTACATAAAATAAAAAAGAAGCTTTTCAAAACGTTACGAGAAAATGGTCAAAATTTAAAAAAAGTAAATAAAATAAAATAAAAAGAACAATTTTATCATTTTAATTAAAGAAGAATATTTGTATATTGTTAGATAAAATAAAAAAAATTAGTATAATTGTCAAAAATTATATTTATTAACAAAATTATATTAATTTTTTTTAAATTTTTGAAAATTATACTAATTTTTTTTATTTTATTTAACAATATACAAATATTTTGTATTAATATCAGATACATTGAAAAAAATCTCGTGAGTTTTGTATTAATATTTTATCACAATGAAGATCGCACACGGTACATCGATACCACTGATTTTTTGTTTTTTTTGTTGACTCAGTAGGAAAACCGAAGTCTTCCTCGCTAATGGTGACCTGACCCCGTCAACAATCCACCAGGCCGACGCGCTCGTCGGACCCCACCCTGGACGTCTAAGGTCAATAAAACACTCTTGGTTCCATTTTCGCCGCCATGGCCATGACCTCCCCATAACAGATAATAGTCAACAGAGGATGGCCATTTTGAGTTTCAAAGAGAGATACAATTATGAGAAATTTTAATACGAATCGGTCTACTGACGTGATATGAACTTGATTTATAACATTAGGAATCAGTAACACTTGATTTATAATATTTTATACATACTGCCAATAAGACTAATTAACATGCCTAAAAAGCTTAGAGGATTTTCTGATTTTGGAATCACGAACGAAGTCAGGAAATATTTTTTTGGAGAGTATTAAAAATTGTTTGAAAAAGATTTTAGCAAAATTTGTTTTGGATTTGGCTTAAATTTTGAGAGAGAAATAAAAGAATTAAAATAAAATTTTTTGTATTGGGTTGAAATTTAAAAATAAATAAATAAATAAAGGGTAAAATTAGATTGAATGAAAGCGGACTAATTTACAAAATATCAAAATTTAACAAGTAATTTACAAAATATCAGCTTCCGCCCACCTATCCCTGATTCCATCCTTGTTAGGAACGTCCAAAGTGGTAAAGGTGGAGTTCAAATCTCTTACTAAACTGGCTACATCTTTTAAGTAGATTTGTCTCACTATCCATTTCTCATACTTTCAAAGGCATATAATCTTACTTATAAATTCTTTTTCTTTTGTTTTTAGAGACTCAGACTTTGTTCTGGTTGAGTTTCTCTCAATTTTTAATTAACAAAAACATCAGAATTTTAAGGAAACAAGATTTTGATGATCTCATTAAATTCAGTGACTTTTTATCTTCGGAAAAAATATTAAAAAGTTACTAAAATAATTTTTTTAATCTAAAAAATTCATGATATTTTTTTTTTTTATCTAAAAGATTCAAAAAATAAACTTTTATTATAAAAAAGTTAAACTATAAACTTTCATCTTAATACCGTTAGAAATATTACTGATAGATTAGTGTAAAATACCCTTCGAGACACATTTAAAAAAAAATACTAAATAGTTTATAAAATAAATTTTTTAATTCAAAAAAAAAAAACATAAAGGGAATTTCTTCGTATTTTTAATAAAAATAAAAATAAATTTCATATTAAAGCCAAATTCCAATCTGTATGAAGTTCTTATCCTAATTATAAAATGGAAGTTGGATTTTATTTCAAAAAAAGAGATCAAATTATAAGTTCACTAATTTTTCTATTTTAATGTTATGATTCAATAAATAAATTCTTACCTAAGTTTTAGTAAGATTTCTGTTTTTTTTTTTAAAAAAAAAATTAATCTTGTTTGAAAAAATTTAAAGAAAATTTTTGATTAAACACGAAAGGAAGCAATACTTGAACGTTGGAGAAGTAAATTAGGTTCAGGTAGGGGCCATGGCATACCATTTCACCAATACTAATCATTCATGACAGATTCTAACAAAAATTACAAATTATTCAAATCGCTCTCTTCCTCTGGGTGTGTCTACATTTCAAATGAAAATGAATACACTCAAAACGAAGTTCCTTATACAATTCTAACCGGAAATCAATGCAAAAATCGCACTGGAGGCCACTCCAAGTGTTAGCTGCTTTATAATCTTATATATCATCTTGCGCTTCCTTCCATGTGTTGCACCACCTTCTACAGCCTGGTTGGCGTAGTTGTTGTGATATGGATTAGGACCAGAAGGGATCATCCCATAAGTATAAGCACCATAATGCGGCAGTGGCAGTGGCAGGCCATATGATTGGACCGAGTTCACGTACATGTTATAGGGACTAGGACCGGAAGGCATATAAGGATAAGCACCATAATGTGGCAGTGGTGGGCCACATGGTGAGTCATGGTTCACGTAGTTGTACATGTTATTTGGACTAGGACTTGGAGCAAGACCACGACATGCACCATTATATGGTAGTAGCTGTGTGTTAGACCCTTTTACACTTGATACGGCGGCTTGGGGCATGGGGAGGCATGTCCGGCCTTGGTGACATTGGCATGGGTATGGGGAGACATGCTATGCCTTGGAATAACATTCAGACTTGGAATGTTATTCAAGTGCGGAAAGACATTCGGGACTTGGAATCTTATTCAAGAGTGGAACGAAATTCGGAAGTGGGAATGTCATTCCAGAGATGGGATGTCTTGAAGGGCATGTAAAAAATATTCTAAGTATTGGGAAGGATACTTAGACGTTTAACAGTTTGGTGCATGGTTGCCTTTGGCAAGGCAGATGCACACAGGGGGAAGAACTGATGTTGCAAGTGATTGTATCCACTCCTGTCAGGTGGACAAATTGTCATTTGACATATATAGGGGGTAGTACCTCCTCGAGGCGCCCATGGGCGAGTGGCCTATGCGGCTAAGGAAGACCAAGGCGTGTGGGGGCATGGCTTGGCAACGAGGGCTAATACAGAAGCTTGGGTTGGGTCAAGTGGTGCGTGGGTGCAAGACTGACTGCAGATGGCCGTGTCCTTGAGTGTGGGCTCGGGGCTGGCAGTTGCGGCGCAAGGCAGTTGCGAGGTAGTTGTTGGGCGCAAGGCAGTTGCGGCGCAGGGCAGTTACTGGGCGCAAGGCAGTTGCGGCGCAGGGCAGTTGCGCAAGACAGTTGCGGGGCAGTTGCTGGGCGCAAGGCAGTTACGGCACAGGGCAGTTGCGCAAGGCAGTTGCGGGGCAGTTGCTGGGCGCAGGGCAGTTGCGGGCTGACAGAAGGCGCAAGACAACTGCCTGCTATGCTGGCATGATCCAATGGCTCACATTGTGTGCGACAATGGATGCATGGATCCTCATAGGTGGCACGCTGATCCAAGGGCCCCTATTGTGTGCGGCAAAGTGAGGCACGGATCCTCACAGGTGGCGTGTATCCAAGGCTTCAGATAGCCCTAGCAGTTGGGGCGCAACTGCATAGCACAGGTGGCAGCCTGTGACAAACCCTAGCAGTTGAGGGCAACTGCATGCCATGTGCATGTCACATGGAGCGGTTGAGATCTCTGCCTATATAAAGGGGGCAAGGTCTCTTGTAGAAGACACAAAAGTGTATAGAGAGAGTTATACACAGAGGTGTGGACGAATCTGTGAGGGAGAGTCTATTTTTGTAGCCTTTGGGCGGAGTCCTTTGTATTCATATGAGTATATAGTGAATAAAAGGTTGGGAAGAGTTTCCTGTAAACGCTTTGTTCTGTGTGTGTGTCTCAATTCGTGTTTGGCATTCCATTGTGCAGACCCTACGGTGTTGGAATCCTATTCTAGGGATTCAGCATTCCTTTGGGTGTGGTGTGATTGGCTGGTCAAGACAATGGTCTTGACGCCGCACAGGCGGAAAAATTTGGCGTAGAATTTGAACCTGTGACACTGTGAGAGCGGCGGTGGTTGACCACATGGTGGGAACTGATTGACATAGTTGTACGTGTTATATAGACTCGGACAAGGAGAAACCCTATAAGGATCATAAGCAACATAATGTGGCGGCGGCGCTAGCGGTGGCTGTGGCGGATCGGTTGATGGACCACACTTTGGGATCGTGCGTTGGGTTGGCAGATCGCAAGCAGGTGGTGGCCAACGCCGCGAGATCGAGCGTTGGGTTGGCGGATGATCACAAGGTACCAAAAGGCACTCCATATGAATGTCAAAACCACAAATCTCACACCGGTAGCGCCAAGAATCACACGCGCCGGCGCAAACGTGGCAAACAGCGCACGATGTCGACGATGATATTTTCTCGAGCTTCAATGGATGAATTGTGTGCCGAGCGTGGCACAGCTGTTGAGGCAATTGGGTGCAAAGTGGGTGAACGTTGAACTCACAGTCCTTGCACCGATAACACAGACCCTCCACCAATTCACCACACACATCACAGAAGTGCTCATTCTGGCTCGTCCCTTGCTCCATTCCGACGTCCAGACTGAGTGGATGCGAGTGCATGAAGGAGGAGAGGCTTCTGGGGCATGTCCCGCAGTAATCATGCAGATTAAAATCACAACCTTTGCAGCGAAACCTGGTGTCCGTTCCAAGGGTCTTGCTGTTATATTTTTTATATTATTGAAAGTTTCAAAATTTGTTTTGACTTCTTCCTGATTTTTTATTTTTGTTGCTGATTTTATGATATGTTAATTGTTGACTTGTTATTTATTTTATTGCTGATTTTTTGCTATATGTGATTGATTTTGTGGGATATTTTGTTGGTGGAAGATATACAGAATGCCTATAAATAGAGGCTTATGTATTCTTCCACAATACAACAACAAGAGTTCTTAGTCTCTTTAATCCAATCTCTTCCATCCAACCTTTACATATTTTTCATATTATCTTTGTGTGGGCAACTTTGATTCTAGACGGTTCATCCTTCTCCCAGTGGGCATGAACTCTGAGGAGATTAGCTGTGAGCAAAGCCTGGGTTGTATCTTGGAGCTGTCTGTGACCATTGGAACCTTCACGTAGGGAGGCACAACAGCTTTAGGGCAGTGATTACACGCCTCACAGGCCAGCTCACTCCAAACTTATTTTTCTGTCATTTACATGTTGATTTAATTGCTTTATTTTATATGCATGAATTTAAGTTATTCTGTAATTTTATTCCGTTATAATTCTTTTAATTTAGAACTCTTGAATACAGTAGTTAAATTTGACTAACAATCTAAAGCTGTTGTAAGTCATATAAAAGAATTATAGATGAATTAAAACACTAATTCATGTTTAGTCATATAAAAGAATTACAGATTAATTAAAACACTAATTCATGTTTATATAGTATCTGCAAGTAGAACCGTGTATATATTATTTACATACATATAAATCCTATATATATATATATATCTATATATATATATATATATTAACAATCCAGTTAACAAATCCCAATTACGTGTTTTTTTTTATGCTATTATTATCTGCAAGGGAAACTTGGATTGAATCTTATCTATACTATCTATCTAGGCAACAGAATTTTGAGAATATGAAAAGAGCTCCCAAGTTATCTTTCTAAGATGCAACTTCTTAGGACTTCACTTAAAATTTTATATATATATATATATATATATAGAAATATAAATTCCTTCATTCATTCTTTCAGTTATCTATTGGTCGGTGTACACTAAATTAATGCCCCTCGTGTTTTATCAATTCATGAGCAATCTCTCTTCTTAATTGATTTTGTTATAAAGAATCGTTAATGATTAATGTAAAGTCAATCACATAACATTAGAAATCTTGCCACATAATTAATGTACACATCTCAAACTAAAGTAAATTCTTTATCAAATATTTAAATATATATTTTCATCAATACATATATACACATATATATATATATAAATAAAAAATAAAATAAATAAAATAAAATTGCAGCCATAGTAAATTAATTGCTAAGGAAAGTCGTTGTTTTCCATTTTTGAGTTAATCAGTACCCTATTCATGATGTATGGGTGTTGGATCAATATGTATATTTCAAGAAAATCCAGAGTTTGAAAGAGAATTTAATAACTAGGAATCTACTTCCAGAATTATACTAATTGTATGTTAACAGGTTTCATCAAAACTTATTGGTTAGCGTTCTTTTCTTAGCGATTCACTCACATTTATTTGTTTACTATTAAAATAATAATAATAAACATTATTATTATTTGTTTTCAATTTTATTTTATATATATAGGAAACGATGCTTCACAATTATAAGAGGTGAGAGTATTTTGTGAAAAGCATTAACAAAATGAAATTGACAACTCCACGTTATTTAAATGAAATGTATAATTATATACATGCATGTATAATTATATTTGATGCATAGATTTGATATATCTTTCTGTTAACCATTCAAATTTATCACATTATATCTAATAACTTAATTTTGCTATATAAGATAAAATTTAAAATAAAATAATATAATATAATATAAAAAATGATAAGAGTTTTGATAAGAGGTGGGATACCAAAATATTATAATATATATCTATTTTATAAAATCCTTGATAATTAGGAGAACACTCGGTGAATTACATACATAATTTACTCATACAAAATAGCTTCTAAAAATAGTAACAAATCCTAATAAAATATTAAATTGTGGGATTAAGTTGTTATTATTTACAAGTCAAATACATATTATTTCTCTTTTGTAGGAGTTGTTGAGATATTCTTAATTAATGGGATTTGGGAAAGTGAAATTTATTTTACTGTTATTAACTATTTGGATTTAGTTTTTTAAGTCATTAGTTCAGCTAGACACTTTGTGTTCTCCAATAAATATCTATCAATATACGAAACATTATTAAATGTATAAGAGCTTGCATGTTGAGCTTAATGGTTGAATATGAGATAAGTTCTATGAGGGTAGATCATAACAAGGGTTACAAAATTTTTATGATTCAGCACTTCCTTGTTTCGAGTTTTATTAAGAACAAAAATTATATAAAGAAAATTGAATGGGTGAGAATCTATGTTGTGTAATATAAGCATGATCACCGTGATTATTTTGAAAATTAGGACAAAAGGTGTAAAATTATCTTTAGTTCATACTTTCATAGTTATACTATTAGTCACTCCTCTACAAGTAATAATCATATGTAAACTAGGTATGAACGGCTCATATGGTGCAACCCCAAAGCCATATCTATTGTGAACTAATTAAACTAAGTTATATTTTTAGTAAAATTTTTAAAGTTGAATCATGGTAGTGGTAGGATTTAATTTATTTTAATCCTAATGAGACTACGAATTCTTGTTCTAGTGAAAGTGGTATTATAATTTAATTAGAGTTAAAAGTCCTAATACAATTAGAGTTAGGCTTTATATAATTTATATATATATATATATATGGATGTAAGGGGCATGCTGTATTGAGTGCCGCAAGCCAGAGCCGTGAATTTGTTTCTGCTCAAAGAAAACCAAAGTCAAATTGCGTGGTTGTGTAGCCAACGTACTTTATCTTTTCAAGAGTATTATATTTGTTTTTGTCTTTAACATTATCAATATAATTGAACCTTTTGCTCCCATTGAAAATAGTACGTACAGTGAGATTATATGTATTGCATCAATATTATCTTGTTTTGTTTTGGGTTTAACATCTATTTAAAAAAAATTTATATATTTATATATATTTAAAAATAATAATAATAATGGTGGAATAATTTACTTGTCTAATACTGTGTATGCAACCAGAATATTATCTTTATCTTTTCAAGCTTAACTTGTCAATTTAAAAATTCACCATGTGAATATTTTGCAGCCATCGCAGAGAAACTCCGTTTCTGCGTAAAACACTTCTAATGGATGGTCCGGATGGGTGAAGTGCTCTTTGGCTTTCATCGGCATCGCATCCATCTCTCTCTCTCCCTCCAATGAACCACTGATACATGAAGACTTATACAGGTTTCCCATTAATATGACAGCTGAATTTTGTTATGCATTTATTAGAAAATGATGTTCGATGAAGTAGGTTTTGGGCAAAGACTTGGAAGACTTTTATAAAATTTAGTTGGCTGATGCTATCTAACATGAGCTAGATATAGCATTTTTCATTAGGAGTATATAATACGGAATAAGTTTAATTAATCATCGTAAGTTTGTTCATCTTGTGTCTACCATTTTATATGGGATAGATTTATATTTATAAGACTCATCAGTGAGTGTCACTCTAATGTGGGAATATTACTCAAAAGTTTTCTTTCGGTCCATTGATTTAGTAAAAAATAATTTAAAGAGTACACAGTAATAAAATAGCACAAAAAATTTAGTCACAATTCAAATTAATTTTTTTACATACAAAATATATTTTAAATTAAAATTTTAATATGACATTATTTATAACATATGTCAAAAAATAATTTTAATAACCGTTTGATCTGTCTGACGTAACAAAGCAAGTGCAAGAGAATTAACTTAACGCAATAAAATGATAAATGAATAATAGTAAAACTTGAACTCAAAATTTTTTAAAATAAGAATTCCGATACCATGTTTAAACTGTTAAAAAATAAACCCAATAATATATAACAAGTTATTTTAATAATGACTATGAAATTTTTTCATATCTGATAAAGAACCCACATAGGTTCCACGTCGTGCATTCATACCACTGAATTTTTTTCTCTAATACAGTGGGTCCAATTTCCCTCTCATAATTTGAGTGTAAGAGGGTCGATGGACTTTTGTCTCTAAGAAGATATGAAGCAGCAACAAAACTTCTCTCTTGCTAAGGAAAACCGAAGTCTTCCTCCTTAGTGGTGACCCGTTCAACAATCTACCACGCCGACACTCCGGAAAAAAAACACTAAACAAGTTGCATGCATGTCTATGACCTTTTCATAATAGAATATTCAACTGAAGATGACAGTACAGTTTTTAAATTATACGGGTATGTGGGAATTAATGATTACAGCTTTTTGATAGAGATGTAAGAACTTTCAAAATAATTATCATGTAAGAATTTTAATCATGCATACTATGACACTCCGGAAAAAAAACACTAAACAAGTTGCATGCATGTCTATGACCTTTTCATAACAGAATATTCAACTGAAGATGACAGTACAGTTTTTAAATTATACGGGTATGTGGGAATTAATGATTACAGCTTTTTGATAGAGATGTAAGAACTTTCAAAATAATTATCATGTAAGAATTTTAATCATGCATACTATGACACTCCGGAAAAAAAACACTAAACAAGTTGCATGCATGTCTATGACCTTTTCATAACAGAATATTCAACTGAAGATGACAGTACAGTTTTTAAATTATACGGGTATGTGGGAATTAATGATTACAGCTTTTTGATAGAGATGTAAGAATTTTCAAAATAATTATCATGTGAGAATTTTAATCATGCATACTAACAATATTCATGGATATTTGTTAATCAATGTACCTTAGATTCTGATACACCAAAAAGATACTCTCAAAAAGAATCTGACACGTGTACAACTTGAAATATATATTTACTTCTCCAAATAAATATAAAGAGGTTCTTGCATCCCGATATACTCAAACAAATAGCCTAGGTTGTTTGTTAAGACTACCGAGATCACTACCGAAGTATCTCGGGATACCGATGTCATGATAAGACAACCATTTATAAATATTATTATGACGTATGTCGTCATGATGAATGCTGTGCCGTCTGACAGGCGGTGGGATCTATCTCTGACCAAAGACGAAAGAAATCTTAGCCTTACACCACTGTCAAATCAACAATGAACACTGACACAAAAATATCATTAAGTCCACCGCTTAGAACAAAAGAACAAAATCCACTCACCTATAAATATATTGGAAGAGGCATGTATAAAGGATCTGAGTTTTACTTAAACAATAAAAAAGAAGACATTATTACTCCCAGTGATATTTCTCTTCGCCATCTCATTTAACCATCGGAGCGGCTACCCATCGGAGCCCTCCCCGGTGGCTTTCTGATTTTATTTCTTTGCAGGTGCATTCACAGGGACGGTGGTATCCTTAACGAGCCAAAAATAGCTGCATCAGCTTGGCGCCGTCTGTGGGAACGTTTATCGTTCTTCTTTATCTCATTTTCTCCATTCAACCGTGTTTTGGTAGTCATGGCTTCCAACCGTCGCTCTGCACCAATATCAACTCAACCATTGGCTCAGGATGAAGAAGTTGCAACCTCCGATCCTGTACAGCAATAACTCGATCAAATTCGAACTCAGATGCAGAAGCAATCTGATCAGACTCAAGCTCAGCTCTTAGCCATATCCCAAGTCTTGGCTTCTTTAACGCAGAATCCATCGGTTCTCCCTCCTTCCGGAGTTCCCGACAATGGATATCCCCTATTATATCCCCTTGGAGGAAGATGTTATGAAGAGGGTGGCCCAAGCGCTCGTCCCTTTTCTCCACCAGACGTAGCGCCAGTTCGAGACGACGTTCCAGGGGGCACGCCTAATGTTCAAACAAATATCATGAACCATATCAGGGGCCGTGTTGTTAGCCCTGCAAATTCCGGGGCTAACTTGGTACCATTCGGACCACCACTTCAGCCGGCACCTGTTTCCTTTCAAAGACAATCCGAACATGCTATCATAAGTCAAAACAATCCTCAACCCACTGGGCTTGAGGTCGGTATTCCAGGATTTCAGCATTCTGGTCCGTCCAGAGTACCGTTAAGATCAGAAGAAGTGGTGGATTCTATGGGACACGCAGTTCCTGCTCGAGAAGGAAATCAACCTCCTCAACAGGACGAGATAGCAAAGCTCCTCGGTACGTTTACAACTCCGTTTACGCCAGCTATTTTAGCCGAGGAACGTCCTCGCAAATTCATTGTTCCAAAATTCACCCCTTATGAGGGGTTGGATGATCCTGGTGACCATCTTTCTAATTATCAACATACAATGGCCCTTCATGGCGCCACCGATGCATTTCTGTGCCGAACATTCGTCACTAGTCTCAAAGGCGCCGCCCTTCGCTGGTTCCACAACCTCCCTCCCAATTCCGTCCCCAATTTCTATGAGCTTAGTAGGCGCTTCTTCGATCGCTTTTTAACAAGCCGGAGACTCAAAAAGGGGCCAGAATTTCTGTTATCCATCAAGCAAAGAAAAGGAGAATCACTCAAGGATTATATTGCTAGATTTAATGCTGAGCTGACTGAGATCAATGACTGCGGCGCAGCCTTTTTGGTGGCCGCCTTACATGCGGGACTTTGGCCAGGGTGTTTTCACGACTCTCTGACAAAGAACCCTCCAGTAGACATGGCATCGCTTATGGAAAGGGCGAGAAAGCATATTAACCTGGAAGATACCAGAACATCCCTTCGTCTCGCCAAAGAACAAGCACAAATGGAGGGAAAGTCACAAACACAGAGTACTAGTAATACCAGCAAACAACAAAGGAGTCCTGAGACGAAAATAACATCTCGAGGTCAAACTCAGCCCACCTCGGGACGCTTCAGGTCATATGCACCTCTAAGTGTGCCACTCCCTCCCTTGACTGCTTCTATTTCCCAGATTTATCAACAGGTCAAGGCGCATGAGAATTTCAAGCGTCCAGAACCATTATATAGTGATCCTGATCACCGAGATCGTAGTAAGTACTGTGAGTTCCACCGAGACCACGGACATGCTACAGAATTTTGCCGACATCTTCAACAAGAAATTGATCAATTAATTCGGCGGGGACGACTGAAAGAATTTGTTCAACGAGAGGGTGGACCAAATACTCAGACTCAGAAATCCCAACAACCTCGGCCGGACCCTCGGCCTTAGCCACAACGACAAGATCAGGGATCTACTCCTGGGACAAGTCAAAACCAACCACCCCAATCAAATACTCACGTTATCCTCGTCCTCCATGCAACCAATTCCCTCTCTGGCATCTCAAATAGAGCAAGGAAACGCTATGCTCGAGAGGCAAAGGCAGCACCAATCCCAATTCAAGTCATGACTCTTGAGAAGAGGTTAAAACCTTCACCACAAATCCAATTCTCCGAGCTGGACCTTGTTGGCATACATTGTCCATATACCGATGCTCTTGTCATCACTCTTCGTATCAAAAATTTCGACATTTCTAGAGTATTGGTGGATACAGGCAGCTCCGCTAATATATTATTTTATGAGCCTTTCCAGAAGATGAATCTCAACGTATCTGACCTCAAAAGCACCACGGCAGTGATGTCTGGTTTTGATGGACACCTAAGTTCTCCTATGGGCAGTATTGATTTCCCAACAACTATCGGAGTTGGTGAAAAACAAAGAACAGTCATATCCGAACATGTGATTGTGGATTGCCGCTCTCCATATAACGTCATCATGGGAAGACCATGGCTCCATCAAATGGGGGCTGTCTCATCCACCCTTCATCAATGCCTCAAATACGTACAGAACGATCAAGTTTGTACCATTTGAGGTTCCCAATCGTCAGCTCGGGAATGCCACGTTATCGCACTTAAAGGTAAAACTCAGCAATAGCAATTACAGACACCTCGGACGCTCATGGTTTCTGACCTCTTTGACCAACGTGAGAGTATGGAATGTCCTACCGAGATTGATGAACCTTTGAGCCCGCGCGGTGTAGATAGCATGGCTGCGCCAGTCTAAGAACCACTAAAAATCTCGATGGGTTTGGAGGAAGAAGAGCGTTATTTACAAGTGGGTGCCGATCTGCCTCCACCAGAACAGAAAGTGATAGTCGAATTTTTGAAAACTCAATTATCGGCCTTTGCCTGGGAAACTAAGGACATGGAAGGTATTGATCCGTCGTGTATTGCCACAAGCTCACAACAAATCTTGATTGCCAACCCGTACGGCAAAAAAGACGAACATTTGCTCCCGAGAGACATAAGATTATCAATGACGAAGTTCAGAGGTTATTAGATGCACAGCTAATCAGGGAGGTTTTTTACCCAGACTGGCTTGCTAACACCGTCCTGGTTAAAAAGAAAAATGGGAAATGGCGAGTATGCGTTGACTACACTGATCTGAACAAAGCCTGCCCAAAAGATAGCTTCCCTATCCCGAGAATTGATCAACTCGTTGATGCAACTGCTGGTTATGAGCTGATGAGTTTCATGGATGCATATTCCGGATACAACCAGATTCAAATGTATCCTCCTGACCAAGAAAAAACCTCCTTCATCTCGGAACGAGGTTTGTACTGTTATAAAGTGATGCCTTTCGGCCTCAAAAATGCCGGTGCTACATATTAACGCTTGGTCAATAAAATGTTTGCATCTCTGATCGGCAACACGATGGAGGTTTACATTGACGACATGTTAGTCAAAAGTCAGCAGAAGGAGGACCATGTTGAACACTTGAAGAAGACGTTCGACATCCTGAACAGGCATAAGATGAAGTTAAACCCATCCAAATGTACCTTTGGGGTCAGTCGTGGGAAGTTTCTGGGTTTTCTTGTCTCACAGTGAGGCATCGAAGCCGATCCATCCCAGATTAAAGCTTTGGCCGAACTCGAACCCCCGAAGTCCAGGAAGGAGATACAGACATTTAATGGCCGGATTGCGGCATTGAATCGCTTCATATCAAGGTCCACAGATCGCTGTCTTCCGTTCTTCAAAGCTCTGCGGGGGAATAAGGTCTTGGAATGGACCTCTGAATGCGACAAAGCTTTTTTGGAACTTAAAAAATATATGGCATCTCCAGAGTTGTTATCTAAACCAAAAACCGGAGAAAAGCTTCTCTTATATCTTGCGGTCTCAGAGAATGCAGTAAGCTCTGTGCTACTTCGAGAGGAGAATGGGATTCAAAAACCCATATTGTACGTAAGTAAAGCACTTCTGGGAGCAGAAAAACGATATCCTGAGGTAGAGAAGCTAGCCTTTGCACTAATTATATCCGCCAGAAAACTCAGGCCATATTTTCAATCCCATGCCATTATAGTTCTAACCTCATACCCTTTAAAAGCCATACTACACAAACTTGAAACTTCGGGTCGTCTTGTAAAATGGTCGATAGAACTGGGAGAGTTTGACATAGTATACACACCTCGGACCGCCATTAAAGCTCAAGCTTTGGCAGATTTTATTGCCGAATTCACCCCAGCGTTAAAACAGAACTTAGATGCTAACCCAACTACGGCCATATGGCAACTCTATGTGGATGGTTCTTCTACTGATAAAGGTTCCGGAGTTGGTATTATCCTCAGATCTCCTGATGGTATTACCACAGAAAAGGCGGTTTCTTTGAGTTTCAGAACTTCAAACAATGAAGCTGAGTACGAAGCGTTAATCCTTGGCATGCAACTAGCCCTGGAACATGAAGCTCGTGACCTCGAAGCCTTCTCTGATTCACAATTAGTAGTGGGCCAAGTTCTGGGTGAATTCGCGGTAAAAGATGAGAGAATGATCAAATATGCTGAAATGGTAAACGGTTTAAAACAATCATTTGTCACTTTCTGTATGCACAAAATAGAGAGAAGACAAAACACGAGAGCGGATGCCTTGGCAAATATGGCTTCTCACCTCGGTACCAAAGGAGATTCAGAATTATTTATTTCTTCCCGAGATCGCCCTAGTATTGACGAGGTCCAAAATGTTTACATCTCGGAACAATGTCAGGACTGGAGGGCTCCTATATTCAGATATTTGAAAAAAGGGCAACTGTCGGATGACAGAAATCAAGCGCGCAAACTACGGATCAGGTCAGCTCGGTACCTTATTCTCAATGAGCAACTTTACCGTAGGTCGTACACCCAACCCCTACTGAGGTGCCTATCTCCAGAAGAATCGGAGTATGTACTAGCCGAGATCCACGAAGGGATATGCGGCAATCATAATGGTGGAAGGACCATATCACATCGAGCTTTAACCAATGGTTATTACTGGCCTGGTATGCTAAATCAAGCCAGAGAATACGTGAAGAAATGTGACAAATGTCAGCGTTTTGCTTCTTATCAACATCTACCACAACAAGAGCTCACGCCCATTGCAAGTCCCTGGCCTTTTGCTCAATGGGGGATGGATATCGTGGGACCTTTGCCAAAGGCCCCTCAAAACAGGAGATTTTTGTTAATCTCCATTGATTATTTCTCCAAATGGGCAGAAGTGGAGCCATTAACTCACATTACCGAGGTGGATGTAAAGAGGTTTACATGGAGAAATATCGTTTGCAGGTTTGGAGTGCCACGAACTATCATATCAGACAACGGCTCCCAGTTTACAGGAAAAGTATTTAGAAAATTCTGCGACGATCTCCATATCAATCATCATTTTTCCTCACCAGGACATCCACAGGCAAATGGGCAGGCCGAGGTGACTAATCGGACGATATTAAGTGGTATCAAAAAGAGGTTAGAACGAGCAAAAGGAAAGTGGGTAGAAGAGCTCCCTGGTGTACTCTGGGCCTACCGAACAACAAGGAGAATCTCCACTCCGGAAACACCATTCTCACTTACATATGGAACCGAAGCGGTCATTCCTGTAGAAATCGGTATGCCCACATTGAGAACGGAAGCCTTCAACCAAGAAACTAATAATCTTCAGTTAACAGAGAACCTCGACTTATTAGAAGGAAAAAGAGAACAGGCCGCGATCAGACTGGAAGAATGTCGTCGAAGAATGGCTAAAAGTTTTAATCAGAATGTAAAAGTTAAAGCGTTTGACTTGGGTGATTTGGTGCTGCGAAGGATCTTCCCTAACACCAAGGAGCCTACAATGGGGAAGTTATCCCCAAACTGGGAAGGACCTTACAAAGTTGTGAAGATTAACAGGCCTACGACTTATTGGTTAGAAGACATGGAGGGAAAACCGATCCCCAGACCATGGAACATTGAGCATCTGAGAAAATACTATCAGTAAAAATATTCCTATTTTTCAGGAGATATCTTTTCTCAACACAAAATGTCAATAGGCCCCTACAAGCATAAATGCTGTAGGTAGGGCTCCAAGTAAGGATATTGATTTACGAACCTCGTTTCAAAAACCAAAGGCCCCTACAAGCATACGTGCTGTAGGTATGGCTCCAAGTAAACATGTTGGTCTACCGACCTGATCTCGAAAACCATGAAAAGCCCCTACTAGCATAAGTGCTGTAGGTATGGCTCCAAGTACAGATACTGGTCTACCGACCTGATCTCAAAAAAGATGAAAGTCCTTACTAGCAACAGTGCCGTTACGTATGGCTCTCAGAGAAGATACTAGTCTACAGACCTGACTGCAAAGTCTCAAAAACCCTTTACCAACCTGGTCCATCTCGAATGACACCAGGTTAGATTTCAATACTCGTTATAAATAAAGACTTGTTCGTTATAATCTTGATTCATGATTTTTGAGTTATATCGGAACTACAAATCAAAATAATCATGTTCTTCTTTACTTATTTAAACACATTACTTCTGAATGGACTACAAGGCACTCAAAACGTGCATAAAACCAAACAAGTTTACTTAAATCCCAACTTCTGAAATACCGGACTAAAGAGCAAACTTTTATATCTAAATCATAAAGAAATTACACAAAAAAATTGTCTATTTCGGCTTCGGAGGAATGGTGGAAATAGGAGGAACCACTTCAACAAAACCCTCCAGGTCTGGAGGGTTGGGGGAGCTCGATAACGATTCCACTTCGACATCATCCAGACGGGAAATATCCAAATTTGGATACAACTTCTGGATTCTCTTCCTACAAAGCATGTGTCCGGAGTCCACTAGCTCTCTCCCCATTGAATTCACCAAATCCATCATCCCTGTTTTTGTTTCCTCCCTGGTGATTTCTTTGACCTCCTCGAGCTTTTTAGCCATTACCACTTCGGCATCTTGGAATTTCTTCTTTTGCTCGTCCATCCTCCGGCGGAATAAGTCTCTTTGATCGATCATCGTTCCCAGCTTCTGGCTTAAACTTATATTCTCCGCCTGGAACACCTCACATTTTGCCTCCAGAGATGAGACGCTGGCTTGAACCACTCCAAGCTCAGCGTCGGATACCTTCAGCTTGGTTTCAACATGCTTTAGGTCAGATTGAGCAACCAGCAACTCGGATTGATTCTTTTTGCTTTCGGCCTGAGCTGCCTTCAGATCGGCGTGCGCCTTCTTGATTTCAGACTGAGCTGCCTTCAGGTCAGCTTGCGCCTTCTTTAAATCATCTTGAAGGGACGACGCCTTCTCAGCCTCAGCAAACTTATCCATCAGCAAACCAGTTGCCCCGATGCCCTACACACAAAACATCGAAACTTACAAAAAAAAAAAAAAAAAAAAAGGTATCAAGCAGTATTACCTTTACATAGCCAGACATTAATTCTCCTAGAATTTGCCTCGCTCCTTTTTTTTTAAAACCAGGAGGCAACCCCGTCTTCAAAGCCACCTTTATGGCCTCTGAACCCGTAGCAGCTTCGGCAGGATTCAGAACTACTGAGCTTGATCCCTTTTGAGCTCCAGTCGGGCCTACAGGCGTTGCCCTTGGGGCAGCTGAGGCCGCTTCAGTCGGTTGCCTTTGAGCCTCGGAAGAAGGTGGACCTTGAGCCTCGGTAGGCTGGGATGATTTCGGTTGAGTCCTCTTGTCAGCCTCCTGCGTTGCGGCTTCGGCAGCCTCCCGAGCAGCCCTCGAAATGACCCTTCTCTTCTTCTGGGCTGGCTGAGGTACTTCTGATGATATCGGTGGCTGAGGCCCTTCTGATGACGTCGGTACCTCAGTTTGTTCAGGTATGGCGGAAGAAGAGCCCCCAGCTTTAGTTTTGCTAGAGGGGACATATCCGGCCAAGATGGCCTTCTTTACCTTGGCCCCATCTGCCTTCGTCAAACCTGCCGCCATTAAATTTTTCGGTGATAAAATTTGAAGATGATGACAGAAAGTAGGCTGGAGAAGCTGTTCGTATCTCTTCTCAATCTCGGGTGTAAAAGCTGACCTTTTCCACTTCATTTTATCTGTAACAAACCCAAAAGCATCCACTTATCATATATGCCTCAAAGAGGCACAGATACATAAAAATATGAGTATATACAAACGAAAATCTGACAAGACTCACCAATGGGGCCGGTCTGCCGAGGAAAAAGACTCAGGTCGCCTTCATAGTCTTCTCGCTCCCAACCTCCCCCGACAAAAAAATACCATTTCTTCCATGTTTTATTGGAAGATGGTACCACAGTCAGAGGTCGGTACCTCTGATCAAAACAGATATAGTAAAGCCCCTCAGTAGAAAGGAATTTCATGTCCATTTTACTACGAATAAGGTCCAGATCTACTTGGACCTTATTCAGATGACCTAAAACTAAAAAGCCTAAAAGCTGCCTCCAACTATTAACATTTAAATCAGCGGGGCAAATACTAAAAAAAGTGAAAAATTCCCTAAACAGAGGATGAAGTGGGAGGCGTACGCCTAACTCGAACCATTCTAGATAAACACAGATCTCCCCCCGTTTGATATCGGTAGGACGATCTGAAGGCTTAGGGACTCTACAAGACACGTTCCTTGGAAACTGGTATTGTTTTCTAAGGGTTGATAACATCCCCTTCGTCACATGACTTTCACCCTCTTCCCTATGAGACTTACTAGCCTCTCTATCACTCGATTCTGGGGCAGACTCAGAAGACGAAAACGAAGAGGTAGAGGATGAAGATGGTGGATCGTCTTCACCCCTAATTTCTGGCTCGACCCTAACTTCTCCCATGGTTGACCCAGACATGATGAACACTCGAGGAACTTTTGAAAAACCAGGGAGACAGATAACAAAGACACAACCAAAACAGAGCTTGAGAGCGGAGAACAAAACAACGGAAACAAAAACGAGAAATGAGGAAGTTACCGGTCACTCGTTTCAAACTGTCAGATCCCCGTCACCAGAAATCGTCCTGACGTCACCGGAAGTTATGCCCGAAGAAAGTGTTGAGACTGTTTGCAGAGAGGCAAATATTTCTCATAAGAAAGAAGATGTTGAGATTGTCTGTAGAGGGGCAAATAAGTCTCGAACGAACGATAATCAGGATCTAAAACGTGCCCTTTTTGTGATTTGACGAAACCGGGAATCCCAAACATTTCAAAAACCAATCTCGAGAACAACAACATAAACGGTTGGCGTAATGAATTGTTTCGATTGTCGAAACGACGATCGGCGCATTAACAACGCCGTAACATGCCTCCTCGAAATACCGAAAAAACCGCTTATTACTGCGCGTGCACGCGCCCTTTTAAAAACAATAATAAAAAACCTTAACCTCAGTCCTGTCCACGCGATTCAGGACTCAGGCTTGGGGGGAGTAGCTGATACACCAAAAAGATACTCCCAGTAAGGATCTGACACGTGTACAGCTTGAAATATATATTTACTTCTCCAAATAAATATAAAGAGGTTCTTGCATCCCGATATACTCAAACAAATAGCCTAGGTTGTTTGTTAAGACTACCGAGGTCACTACCGAAGTATCTCGGGATACCGATGTCATGATAAGACAACCATTTATAAATATTATTATGACGTATGTCGTCATGATGAATGCTGTGCCGTCTGACAGGCGGTGGGATCTATCTCTGACCAAAGACGAAAGAAATCTTAGCCTTACACCACTGTCAAATCAACAATGAACACTGACACAAAAATATCATTAAGTCCACCGCTGAAAACAAAAGAACAAAATCCACTCACCTATAAATATATTGGAAGAGGTATGTATAAAGGATCTGAGTTTAACTTAAACAATAAAAAAGAAGACATTATTACTCCCAGTGATATTTCTCTTCGCCATCTCATTTAACCATCGGAGCCCTCCCCGGTGGCTTTCTGATTTTATTTCTTTGCAGGTGCATTCACAGGGACGGTGGTATCTTTGACGAGCCAAAAATAGCTGCATCAGATTCCAACAATCTTAGTGATACTTGTTGTCCTACAAAGAGATGGGAAAGGCTTTCTATTGTTTTCTCTACCTGTGCATTGCTAAGTCTAAGATGCTGAATGCAAAAGCGAGAGTAGAGATCAATTATTATATTTATAAGCAAAGACACAAGTTCTGATTAAGAGAATTAACTTAACGTAATAAGAAGAGAAATGAATAATAGTAAGACTTGAATTTAAGATTTTTTAAAATTAGAATTTTGATACCATATGAGATTGAACATATGAATTGCATAAGATTTTAATATTATTACATTGCTAAATTTTAACTTCAGTATAACCAAAGAAATTATAATATTGAAGATGGTCTTAGGCTTGGATGACCACAAACTATCTTGAATCTTGAAATTTGGATGCATGGTTTGTAATAAATTAGACTTTTACCTTAGTAAATTGAAAATGTAAATAAATTAGAAGAGGTTTAATTTTGAGGCAGGGTTCATGTGCGATAGCCCCACCCCGCGACTCTCCTTCATCCCAGCCAATAATCTGAGTTCAAGACCTTTTTGCCCTTTTATTATTCACCTTTTTCAACAACCCAGCCCAGCCCGATAACGAGGTTTTGTCTTTTTTGTTTTTAGACATCATCGTTGTATTATAAGTACTATTTACAGCCGATAACGAGGTTTTGTTTTTTTTGTTTTTAGATAAGTCCTATTTACAATTGAAGCTTCGCAAACAGAAACAGCGTGGGTCGAGGGCCTCACAAAATTTTGAAAATTTTTCTAATATATACAAGATTTTGGCTCCCCCTCTGCTAACAAATATACAAGTCTTGTGAAAGACAAGTTTAAGTTCATGACAGACCGAAAAATTAATAAATTATTATATATTTTATTTGAAAGATTAAGAATCTTGACATCTTTGTAAAGAGATGTACAAAATATCATTCGATCATTAAAAATTTAGACAATTTCTGTTGTTTATTTGACTTGATAAATAAAAAAATTTATAACATTAAATATTAAAATGTTTGGTATTACTTTTATGCCACTGAAGGCTTTAGATTATCGAAGAATCTCTCGTATAAGTTTTAGATTAAATTTAAAAGTTTTTTTTCTTTTTTTTTTTTTTTTTTGTATCTGGAGACTTGCTAAATGAATCAACTATATATCTTTAAATTAACGTTTTTTAAAATTTTAAAAATAAATCTTTTAAATAATAATTGATAAAATATTATACATTCTTAATTTATATTTCTAATTAATAGCAAGGACTTTCGTGACTTTTATAAAATTAAGTGAAAGAAGTTTTCTTGTTCGGCTCTTAAATATAATCTATCAATGTAAATGTTTTATTTTTCAATTAAAATTATTTCCAAGCTTTTTATAATTAATAGATACGAGGGGTTACAAATTTATTAATTTATTAATTTTTATTAATTAATAATTATTTTTTATATGTAAATAGTTTTTGATAAAAAATAAAATTTTATATGAAACTTTTTAATAATATTTTAGTTATTTATAAAAAAAAAATACACATAATATTCAATTTAAAGTATAAAAAAGATTTTAATGTCCCTTTTAAGTAAAAGAATTTGTGTTTCTAGATGTGAGTTTTTTTCACTTTTAATATTTTTAATTTCATGTTGAATTAATAAATATAATTATTAAGACATATCATAAATGAGATATATATTTATAAAATCATATATAATTATTTTATCTCTCTAATAATTAATATTATAAAGAATTTTTTTGAGAAAAATAGAATTTGTGTTTCTAGATGTTTGTTTTTTTCAACTTATAATATTTTTAATTTCATGTTGAATTAATAAATATAATTATTAAGATATATCATAAACGGGTATTTATATAAACTCATATATAATTATTTTATCTCTTTAATAATTAATATTATAAATAGTTTTTTTTTAAAAAAAATATTAATTATTAAGTAATAAAATTATTAATTTCCCACCATATATTCTTTACAAATTTATTATTCATTAAAGATTATTAGTTTAGTGAATATTAATTTTAAGAGTGATCATTGTAAATAGTACATAATATTTATGTGATTACATATGTAGCACATAAAAATTGTGGCACATACGTGTGGGTAAGAAATTGTTCATTCTACTTGATTTGCAACCAAATATTCTCCATTAAATATATCTTTGTAGAGTAATACTACGTATACTGAATTTATTTAACACATTTATTTATCCATTAATTGACATGGACTACTATAACTTTTTTAAAAAACTAAATAAAAGAACAAGTACATCAATTAATTTCAACATTACCCTCTCACGTTAACAAATAAATAAAAATAAATAAACATATCGGGTATCCCAAATATTTATCTAAAATATTAATTGATTAATGCTATCATAAACTTAATAGCTAGTTATTGTTGTAGATAATGTATCTAGATATAGTTAGAGATAAAGTCAGAAATTTAATTAGAATGGACAAAATTTCCGTTAAATTATCAATTAAAGAAGTATAAAAAGTTAATATTGATTAATAATATTTTTAATAGTAATTAAACTTGTTGATATAAATAAACTTATGAATTATCTAAGAAGTCCAACCATAGAAAAGACACTTAATAAATTTTAAGATATACAAAAAAAATTCTAAAAATTTGATAAAAGTATCATTAATTAAGAAGTTAAATTAAAATTAAAATAGGGTTAAAGTGTGGAAAATCTTAAATTTAGAAGGGACAAAAATTTAAATCAAAGAAGTATAATTTAAAAAAAAATTATAAGTAATTAAAAAAGTTTCAAAAATAAAAATAACAATGAGAGGGTGTAATTGCCTCCTAGGCACAAATTGATCTCGTCCCTGTATATAATATGATATAGGATATAATATACTGACCTTTTTTGAGATTTTTAACATTTACACTAATATTTTTTGAAATTTTTTATATTACATTGGCATTTCTTAGTTTAACTAACAAGCTTAAGTCAAATTTTTTTCAAAATGAAAAAATTGTCTTTTCATTTTATTTTATTTTTACATTTTTTTAAGTTTGACCTATCTTTTATTTTTAAATAAATTTTGATTAAAATCTTAAATTTATTTTTATATAAAATTTTTAAAAAGTTTTTAAAAAGCTAGAAACATTTGGACAAAATTGAAAAAATGTATAAAAAAAATGAAACGGGCAATTCTTTATTTTGAAAAAAATTGACCGAATGGAGGTATTTTTATTTTGTTAAAAAAAAAGTAAAAGAGTACTTAATATAATTTCAAAAATTTCAGAAAATGTCGGTATAATTATAAAAAAAAAAAACTCGGGGAGTTCAATGCAACTAATTTACCCTATGATAGTAATATGATAACAAGCATATATATAAGTTTTCATTGTAAGGCCCATGGTTTCATATCTTTAAGAAAATCTAAGCCATGGCTTCATGCAAACAGATATTCATTGCAACCAACTAGTATTGGCCCATGGATAGTATTGCAAATATATATATTCATTTCAAGCAGGTAGTATTGGCCCAAGGATAGTATTGCAAACACATATAGTATTCAATCAGGTAGAATTGCAAACAAATATAGTATTGGGCCATGGATTCATGTCTTTAAGAAAATCTAAACCAACATCAAAGATTCTGACTTTGCAAGGAAAACCAAAATCTTCCCCATTAGTGGTGACCCGTTCAACCATCTGCCAGGCCGACTCGCTCGTCAAGCCCCATTCTGGAGGACCTCTATGCATAAAATACTAAACAAGTTGCATGTCTCTGGTAATAACTTCACCACCATGCCTATGACCTCTTCATAACAGACAATATTCAACTGAAGATGACAGTAAAGTTTATACATTGTTGTCCATTCCAGTGAGGAAGACTTTTAATTGATTATGTCGTAACGGTGTAGATATAGAAACCCACACAGCCATACCAGACACCATTGTCCTAAAATTATAGTTATTTGACAGAGATGTAAGAATTTTTAAATAATCATGAAAGAATCATAAGCATGCATGCTATTAAAATTCATGAATATTAGTTAATCAGTATGTATGTGTCTGTATGGTGTTTCAATCAATATACCTTAGATTCCAACAATACTAGTGATACTTGTTTGCCTTTAACTTTTTTATTTTGATAGCATGAAGGTATTGTTGGAAGAGTGTCATGAATTTATCTGAATTTTTGATGATTTAATTGGTTCAAAATTTTGTTTGAATAATTTTGGCTCAGTTCATTTTTGATTTTGTAATCCATATATATAATGGTGTTATTTCTAGAATTTATTTTTATAGAAGAGATTAAGCTTCTTGTGTGAGTTGTCATTAAGTGTAAAAAGATTTTCGTGTCTAAGCAGTATTCTGCTCTTATAATATCTTCAATATATAATGAATTGATCATTAATTACTGTTTGTAGACATAAACATATTACTGAATCACATAAATATTATATCTTATCTATTTTGTTTAAAATCGATTCATTATTTGTTTTTATTATTTTTACATAACAAACAAGAACCTCTAATCACTTTCTATCGAATCACGTAAAAATTCATCCCTAATTGTTAAGATTATACTAGAGTAAACTCCTCCAATCTCATCCTTTAGGCAGATTTAATAAATCTAGGACTTGTAACAGAATTTTTACCCTAATTGTTAAGATTATACCAGAGTAATTAAATTCTTCTAATTACAATCTTTATACAGATTTAATAAGACGAGAACTTCTAACAGAATATGTGCCTAAGTGGGTTCTCTACTTGCTAAATCTAATATGAATAATGAATAATAAAACTAATTATGCGAGAGTAAACATCGATATTTATAATTAAACTATAAATCGTAACCATAAATGACGACTCTGATTTGGGGTGCATAATTGAAAATGTAAATAAATTAGAAAGAGGTTTGAATTTGAGGCAGGGTTCATGTGCGGTAGCCCTCTTCGAAACCACCCTGGGACTCTCCTTCATCCCAGCGAATAATCTGCTTTCAAGACCTTTTTTTTTTCTCACTTTTATTATTCATCGGGTGCAAAATGGCGTGCCGCATCAATTCGCCTCTCCGGTGTCCGTCCGGTGCGCCACATTCTTCGGCCGTACAGTACCGACAAAAGCTTCGAACAAACCATCTTCTTCCCTCTTCGTTCAATCCCAATAAGGTAATCAATTTTACTTGTTTCCATACTTTCAACTCGCTAACCCAAAACCCTAACTTTCTCTCTCCCACTTTCTCCAAAACTCATCTTTTTATATTACAACAGATATCGTACTCTGCTAGTCGCCGCCGTGGCTTTCTGGCCGTGAAGTGTGAAACGACGACGGAAGCGAAATCGATCTCAGAAGATAGAATGCTGGTCAGTTCTTTTCCACTTTTTGTTCTTAACCCTCTTTTTGGTTGGCGAGAAAATGTAGGAAAATAAAAACAAAAGGTAAGAAGATAAAGTTTTGATTTTGCATTCTTATGCTTTGTGTGGTGTTATATTGGGCATTTGGAAGATCAGATTTTGGTTTTTGGATTATTTTAGTCCCAGTATAAATGAATATTGATGTTTAGTTTCATATTGTTTCTTGCATTTTCTCAGTAATCACGCACATTGTTAGTTTAATTGACTAATAATATTGCTGAATTGGACTTGAAGGTTTTTGTTCCTCCACATCCGTTGATCAAGCACTGGGTTTCAGTTCTTAGAAACGAACAAACTCCTTGCCCCAGCTTTAGTAAGTGAAAACTCGTGACATCTTTTTTTTAACTGTTTAAATAGTTGTTTCTGCAGCTTACTTTGTTATTTTTCGATGGACTGTATAAATGAGCTGTGAGTTTAAGTGAATGTGACAAAATCAGTAGTGAAAATAAGGATTCGCTTTTGACATTTTGTAAGTCTTTCTTTGACTTCTAGTAATTTGTGTGCAAATTTAGTTTTCACTTTTCACGCCCCTGCAATGCCTGCTGTCCTCCTAATGGGGAGGGGCCACCTTTTGTTTTAAAATGTAATTATGAAACTGTTCCCATCTTTTAATCAATCAATTTTGTGCATTATACATGAATCGACAGTCGATGGTTCGTGACAATCCTTTCCGATGAGCTTTTTTATAACTGAAATTTTATTTGGGATATTAAAGATGCAGTAGTTGGCAGTTCAAATGTGTGGCTTTTCTCACATCCCTTAAAACTTGGCGCATGGCTTAGTTTCAATGAATTTGTTCCAACACGATGCTGAATTATAAATAATAAAAAAAAACTGATGAACTTTGATTCTAGAAAATATAGTGATGTTGAAGCCTACAATGAAATTAAAGAAGAGAAGAGGAATAAGAAAAGGAAGAGAATAGGCATACCTTTTTTTTTTTTTTGTGGGGGTGGGGGGGGGAGGGGGATAGGAAATCGGTCCACTATAGTTGACAAAGGATGTGTATCCCATGAACATGCAAATTATACTGGAACATCAAAAAATTAAGTTGCCCCCCAAAAATTTAAATCTCCTAGAAAAACTACAAAAAAACACAAATAATTTGAAAATTTCCCAGAATTCTATAATTGAAAGGTGTTAAGCATGGCATTCTTCAACCTATGGATCTGCATTTCAATATCCGTCCAAGCATGGCACCATAATTTAGTGATTTTTGAACGTGCGTACCAAAATAGGGATCATTGGGATATTAGCATTTTCTGGTAACAATGGGTTGATGTTGCAATCAAACTTGAAGTCAAGTAATGTAAATGAAAGGTACATCTAAATGGTATTGTAAAATAGAAAAGTCTTTTTTTTTTTTAAGAATAAAAGAAGAAAACAGGTGCATTAAAAGGAAATGAAAAAACAGTAACAATTAAAACCCAAGGAACAAATTTACTGAGCATTAGTAAGTTATTTAGCAACAAAAGAAGTAATTAGTTGAATAAGAACACTTTAACATGCTCGTATGCATATCAGCTGTCTCCTCATGGTGTAAAGCAACTCATTTGTGTGGAATAATGTGCGGATGGGTTAATGTAGAAGTTGTGTGCAACTTGGAGAATGCGAAAGAATTCTAATATTCGAGAAAAGAGGGAATGGATTAGAGATGTGCAAGTAGTAGTTTACAGTTAGAGGTTCTAAATCTTTGTTCAGGCAATTACCAAAGGGGTAGTATGTTATGGACTCAATCTAAATTGTAGTTCTTAAACTATATTATTTCAAAGCCATCGAGTAGCCACGCATCTTAATTTGACTAATGTGAAAAATATTTTTGGCAGGTGTTGATCTAGTTTTCATGCCTTGTAGATTGGTTTGGTTTTAAAGAAGCTGTTTGAAGATGGTGTGGTGAAGCGTGAGGATTTGTGGATCACCTCCAAACTCTGGTTTGTTTCCACCTTTTAAACTTGATACTGTACACATTAGAGGAAGTGTTGTGTGTGTATATTAGGGAAAAGTGATAAGTCCTACTCTGCCCAACTAAGGACCTCCTGTGAATTTTCAATAGGACGAAGCAGTTCTACTATGTGATTCCACATAAGTATACAATTTGCTTGATTTCCAATTTTGCCTCTTGATTTAGAATGTAAATTTTGCCATTCAGTTTAAAGAAGGGGTGTGTGTGTGTGTATTTATAAACTCATTGATAAAAAAACTTTCATTAAAGACTGCCTATGGGAAGCGAACCCATATGCAAACAGACGGCTCAAACAAAAATTAGAACCTTATGTCTCCCAAAAACTTTACAAAAGCATCAACAGATGATGCATTAAAAATGATATTTTAACAAACTTAGAACTTTTTTCTTTTTAAATTTTTTTTCGATTCATTCCAATTTGCTTTTTTTTTTTTTGGTCAATCATTCCAATTTGTTTTAACTTAACCAAATCATGCTAACTTTTTGCTTAAATCTCACTAGAATAATCAAAATATTTAAATTCTACAATTAAAACCTTTTTTTTTTTTTCGGGGGATGAGTTTAAAACATATTCGAACAGTAACAACATTTTTTAGAATTATTGTCTTGATCTATTGAGATTTGAGAGTGATACATTTGCTCTTTGTTTTTGTTTTTGTTTTTTTTTTTAATTTTTTTAATTTTTTATAGTATCACCTAACCTTTCTTGACTTATCAGTCTTTACAGTTTAGAAAAGTTATTATGACTTATCAGTCCTTAAGAGGGCAAAGGTAGGACCAATCCATATTTTACTTTATCCTTTGATGCTAGGATGATGTGGCTGCTACTTGTTTGCATTGTTACATTTTCCAATCCTTTACTTAAATACATAGTCTTTACAGTTTTCACTATTCCAAACTGAAATGATCTTCAGGTGTACCGATCATGGACCAGAAGATGTACCAGTGGCATTAGAAAGAACTTTGCAAGACTTGCAGCTCTACTATGTTGATTTGTACCTCGTATGTATTCTCATGAAAAGTTCCTCCAGTTATGTCTATTACAATGTTGATCTTTCAAGAAAAACATGCTATGTTATTTTTTGAGACCAGCTGATTTAAATATGTGCCTAGACTTGGTTCAAGGTAATGTCTGCAGGCAAAAGGTAATATTGGGCAATATGCATGTCTTGAAAGATGCCCTGATGTCATATTTGATGTCAAGGAGGGTGAACTCCATGGTTTAAACATTAATATATTTAGTCTAGCTACCGTGCTTCTGGCATTAAGTTGACTATTTCAAGCTTCAAATGTACTAAATAATTAGCATAATCTCTTTTAAATTTTTCCTTGTGGGCTGTACTTAAACTATGACTAAATGATGCCGTTCAATTCATGAAAGATCCATTGGCCAGTCCGGATGAAGAAAGGGTCTGTGGGCTTTAAGGCTGAAAACCTTACAGCTCCAGATATACCTAGCACATGGAAAGCGATGGAAGCGCTCTACAATTCTGGTAAGGCTCGAGCTATAGGTGTTAGCAACTTCTCTACAAAGAAACTGGGAGATTTGTTGGATGTAGCACGTGTTCCTCCTGCTGTCAACCAGGTCGAGTGTCACCCTTCATGGCAGCAGGCCAAGCTACACGAATTCTGTAAATCTAAGGGAGTTCACCTATCTGTGAGTTGACGATCTCAGCTACATACTGAAATTTTATGAGGGTTCATGTTTTTGTAATTGGGTACATCATAATTAATCTTGTAATTGCAGCTTACTATGGATTTTGTTTGAAGTTTGATGGTTTTATTATAGTTTTATGTTAATATGTTCATTCTTTCAGGGTTATTCACCTTTGGGTTCTCCTGGTACAACATGGCTCAAGAGTGATGTCCTTAAGCATCCCACTCTGAATATGGTAGCAGAGAAATTGGGCAAGACTCCTGCACAGGTTGCTTTGTGTTGGGTTTTGCAGATGGGTCATGGTGTACTTCCTAAGAGTACACATGAAGCAAGGATCAAAGAAAACTTTGACGTCTTTGACTGGTCTATACCTGATGACTTGTTCACCAAGTTCTCTGCAATTGAGCAGGCAAGTTCTTTCACTTGTTTCCTATTTTACTGCTCTGGTCTCGATTTTCATCTCTCTTGATATTGCTGCTCTAGCCGTAAGTGTAATGGTGGATAATGGCTAATTATGATCTTGTAAGCTAACACCTAAACTATGATAGTTCCCCTATCTTCTTGTAGTTGGTTTCATTGTGGATATTTTAACTTTGTAAGTCACTGAACTTAGGTTTATTACATCTCTCTCTCCATTAGGTGATGTATACAGAAGCTTCAAGAATATGATTTTTTTATTAGCACTGGAAATTGTTTTGTGAACTCTGGATACCTATTCTCACGTTATTAATGAATGATGTTTCTGTGCAGGCAAGACTTCTCAGAGGGAGTTCATTTGTTCATGAGAGATTTGGCGGGTACAAGACACTCGAGGAACTCTGGGATGGTGAAATATGAGCAAACAGATGAACGATTGATTTTATGGGAGGGCAGGGGATGTCTGGCCACCATATCTACAATTTATACAATTGGATTGGTTCTATGAGCTTGTTAGTTCATTGAAATATTGGTTTATTTCAGTGGTTTGATAACAATTGTTCTTACTTTCCCTAGTTTTATCCGTAATGGCTATAATGTTTTCAAAACTATATTAGATTCAGCATTCAAGGATTAGAAACATTTTAAGATATGTTATTTTCTTGAATGGTGATGCTTGCTTATATTCATATTTTCATCCAAGTTTCTTGCTATTTGAAAGATTAAATGATTTTGGATTTCTTGCTTTAAATTTAACCTGATATAAGTTAGCTATCTGCAACATGGTTAGTCTCATAGTCTCTGTTCTGAAATAAATATTCATAAGCAGTGTCTTAGGTTGCCTAGCATCAATAATTCTTGAAATTCTTTGATTAGAATTTATGTTAAAAATTAGGTTTGTAAACTTTTATTTTTTGATAAGTAGGCCCAATTGAGACTTGAGCTTTCTTGAGTCTTAAAACTAATCGATTTGGGGGGTGGAAGTGATACCATTCAAGCTTAACGCTTAATGGTTCCCTTCCATCATTAGCAGCATTCACACCTAATTCTTACTTTAATGATATTTTCTCGACAGGCATTTTGATGGATAATGAAAGTACTCCTCTAAACGGTAAAAGTTAGATTATTATTATTATTATTATTATTTCTTAATCCTTTAATTGCATAACTTAATGAATACTGATCCCAAACACCAAAGAAAACAACATTAAGAGGTTTAAAGAGTGAGTATAAAGAAAAGAAGTTAAAATTCCAGGGGGTTAGGAGCCGTTTAGGAAATGGAGGTTTAAATCTGCTTCAGCCATTAGCGCAATAAGGACAGGATGGAGTATGGTATAGCCTTTGAAATTAACGCAGTACAAAAAATATAAAAATGAATTAAAGATGTCGAATTTTTTATATATTATATTATTGATAAATTGAATAATAATGATTTAATACATATATTTATAAAGCAAAGGAGTGCTAATCTCATTAGAAAACTATTAATTTCTTCTACTAATTCAATTAAGAAACTATTAACACTAGTTTTTTATTTTTTACCTACTTTAGCTCAGAACGGAACTTGATGAAACAAGTTTGGAAAAAAAATTTCTTTAACGAGATGAGTTCGAAGCAGGACACCATTGTTGACATCCCTAACAGCTACACTTAATTATCTGAAAGTGATCCATTTGCATCCCCTGCAATCATTAGCAGCATTCATGCCTCTTTAACTTTAATTATCTCATCCCAAACAAGCATTTTGATAAATAATAAAAGTACTCATCTAAAGAGTGAAAGTTAGATTATCTTTTTTCTTAATCCTTTAATTGTATAAATTATTTTTTCCTAATAAATACTGATCCCAAACACCAGATGAAACAAGATACAGATAAAAGCATGGGGACTCATTATCCTTCCACTTCTTATCTTCTCAGATCCATCCTTTTATTCTTGGGTTTTTTCTGTGGTGCAGACAACATACTATACAGTGGTGAAGATCTCAGTTCTGGGAGTTCCCTTGATTATGGTTCTTACATTTTCAAAATGCAAGAAGATTGCAATCTTGTTCTTTATGAGGACAATAATGCAGTATGGGCTTCGGGCACAAATGGCGGCGCCAGAAACTGTTATTGTTCCATGCAGTATGATGGAAATTTGGTGATTTATGAATCAGAAAACAAAAGCCCCATTTGGGCAAGCGGCACAGACCAAGGTACTGGTAACTATGTTCTTGTTCTACAGAAAGATAGAAATGTAGTTATCTATGGGAGTGCACTTTGGGCCACTAATACACACATCGTTGTCGATGCAAAAAATATCAGCACTTTTATCTCTGTGATTTGAATCAGCGACGGAGCCAAAGAATTTGCTATCCCCGCCTTTGATTGGAATGGGTGGCAGAAATGAAACAAATGGTACTGCCAGTTCTGCTTAAGGTTTGAGTTAATTAAGACCTTGAAATGGCATGCTAAAATATTTGTTATGTGTCTTTGTTTGAAGTATATTTATCTGCATGTTTAATACAACCAGTGTGCAAGTGTTTGAGATCTATAAATCAGCGACCCATCACTCTAGCTATATAGATTTAGGTGTTCTATTGTTATTTTACTGCATCCACTAACGAAATTTGTCTTTTTTCGGCCAATGTTCATTGCATATTTGTATGGACATAAAATTAACTTGTAAAATCGGATATGACACCTATCATAAATTAGAGCAAAATGATTAGACTAACCTCGTCAGAATAACCTATAAGCGAGGATAGTACGGGAGTTCTCAGGTTATCCCTCTTATCACAGTAGAGCAAAATCCACTTACTCAACCATACTTTAGATTGACAATTGGGTAAGCAGGACTAACTAAGTCCATCCCGTTTGAATAAGTCTAATTGAGTGAAATTCCAATCCTCATGAAATCAGAGAACGTTACTCTCATATACGACGTCAATTATGGCATTAATATTATAAGGGAATCTGCTGAGATCAAGAGAGTCATCTCTGCACCATCAGCAACTATTTAAATAACTAGATCTTCAGTTAAAAGGTATGCCAACTTTGGTATTCATCTTCCTGCTATCTTTCAAGTACTCACCCTAACATTGCGCTAACTTGACCGTCTGAAAATCCTTGGCCGGCACCATATCGGTGCGCCCCGACCAACTCCAATTGTCTTTTCTATTTCTTGTAGGAGGACACTCATTTATAAAGAATTTTCTTCCACAATAATACGAGTAATATTTACAAATAATCACAAGAGTCTCACAAATGCAGACTCTGTTAAAAGACAAGTCCGACCCATGTTTGGAAAGTTAACAAACAAGCACATGCTCCACTTAAAACCGGGACCCTCTTCCACGAGGAGAGAGACACTACTCGACCACTAAAGGACTCGGCATATTTTGTTTGTTTACTTGACTCGAAAAGGGAGGGAGGGAGGGAGGGAATATAAACTTAGATATTAAATGTTGGGAAGTAATTCTATGTCACTGAAGTTCATTTCCATGGAATCAGGTATTTCTTTTTTAAATTTATTGGTTATGTTAGCTACAATAATCTGAATAGGGGCAGCAGTTGTGGCTTGACTTATGTATAGTGGCTACCTTAGCCCCAAATGGCATCTATTTCTAATAAACAACAATGCAAGTCAGTCAATGAAACGCAGCAGCATTTGTGGACAAACTTACCCGTGATTCAAGGCATGTTTTGTTCTATATTAAGTTTGTTTTCTTGCATGATCAGTAAGTCAACTTAATCGAATCTACCTTAACCCAACACCAAAAATTACGGTTAGGCAATAATGCAATTAATAGAAAATTTAATTCAATGAATCCAGTTGACAAGCAAATCACAATATCATATTGTGGATGGGAATTAGTTGAAAGTTGAAACCGTCAAAGTGCAGATGTGAACCATTCAAATTACTATTAGAAAGCTAAATTTAAAATTTTTAGGACGTGATGAAAGCTTTTTTTACGTAAATTACGTCGACATTTTTTTTTGAAGTTTTTGACAATTACACTAATCTTTTTTGAAGTTTTTAAAATGACACTTAACCCTTTTTTACTTTATGTGACAATATACATATACCTCCTCCAGTCAAATTTTAAAATGACAAAACTATTACTTTTATTTATTTATTTTTGCATTTTTTTAGTTTTGACCAAATCTTTTTGAAGTATTTTTATTATTTTATATAAAAATAAATTTAATATTTTTATCAATATTTATTTAAAAAATAAAAATAAATTGGTCAAAATTTTAAATTTAAAAAAAAAAACATGAAAAGGGTAATTTTGAAGAAAAAATTGACTGGAAGAGATATCTGTATATTGTCAGATAAAGTAGGGACGTCAGTGTAATTTCAAAAATATTAAAAAAAATCACTGTACAGTCAATCTTCTTATAATTAATAGACATGATAGATTGAAAATCTATTAATTATTAGGATTATTAATTATGAAATTTTCTCATAATTTCATAGTCAATAAATATTCTTTACATATAAATAACTTTCGGTACAAAAATAAGACTTTATATGAAATTTTTTAATGTCATTTTGGTTTTTTGTAAAAAATACATATAATACTTAACTTATGACATAAAAAATTCTTAATGTCTATTTCAAGTAAATAAGTTATGTTTCCTCATGTTATAATTTTTCTTATTTATTATAATTTTAATTTTAGTTATATAAAATTAATAAATATAATTATCAAGAAATATCATAAATGAGATATATATATATATATATATATATACATATACATATATAACTATTTTTTATCCCTAACAATTAATATTTTGAAGAGTTTTTATGAAAAATGTATTAATTATTAAGTACTAAAATTCTTAATTATCCACTATAGAATTAAGTTGGTTTCTCAAAATTTTATTAATTATTAGAGATGATTAACTTATTAAATATTAATTATAAAAAATTGTAGAGATTTCATAATAAGGCCATATAATTTATCTAATTTTTCTTTGAAGATTTGAATAAAATTTCAATTATAGGAGAGTATTAAAATAAAATGAAACTTTTACTCGGTCTAAACTAAGATAAGCTCAAATGAAAGAAAAGAAATCCATTCCAAAAATCACATTGGAGAGCACTCCAAACGTTAGCTTCCCTACAATGGCATACATCTTCTTGCGCTTCCTCCCATGTGTTGCATCACCTTCTTGATCAGCCTGGTTCACGTGGCAGTGGGTGTTATATAGACTTGGACCAGAAGGAACCGCATTATAAGCAGCTGCACCATAATGTGGTTGTGATGGCTGGTTCACGTAGCTATACATGTTATATAGACTAGGACCAGCAGACCTATAAGCATAAGCACCATAATGTGGCGGTGGTGGACCACATGGTTGGACATGGTTGACGTAGGTTGTACATGTTATATGGATTAGGAGGACCAGAAGAAACCCCATAAGCATAAGCAGTACCATAATGTGGCGGCCGCGATAGTAGTGGCTGTGGCGGAGGTGGTGGATGCCATGGCGGGATAGTGCGTTGGGTTGGCGGATGATCACAAGGCGTCAAAACGCACTCGACATGAATGTCAAAGCTACAAATTCCACACCTGCAAGTAGTATAATATGGAAAATCAATAATAATACAAATTAAATTATGACATGTTAGATATATTTTAAATTAGAGAACATAAATTGATCTGCATGACTCTTCATGTTAACTTATTACAAGACTCTTTTTCTCACCTGTAGCGCCAAAAATTACACGTGCCGCCACAAACAGCGCACGGGCTCGACGAGGACGTGTGGAGCATCAAAGGATGGATTGTGTGTAGGGCGTGGCGCAAGTGTTGAGGCAATTGGGTGCAAAGTGGGTGCACGTCGAACTCACAGTCCTTGCACCTATAGAACAGGCCCTCTACAAACTCACCACAGACATCACAGAAGCGCTCATTCTGGCGCGTCCCTTGCATCTTTCGAACAACCAGAGTGAGTGGGTGTGGGTGCATGAAGGAGGAGAGGCTTCTGGGGCATCTCCCACAGTATTCATGCATATCAAAGTCACAACCGTGGCATCGATATCTCTTGCCCGTTCCAAGGGTCTTGCAGCCATCGCAAAGGAACTCTGTGTCTGTGTGAAGCTCTTCTAATGAATGGCCCGGATGGGTGAAGTGCTCTGATACGCCAAAAATATGTCCTCGAATAGGAACTTGACACGTCTAAGTCATACCAAGCAGATTGAGAAATACACCGGCCATACCGACATGGTATGGTCTACCGATGCCTTCAACATCGGCTACTACCGATCTCATCACATAGGACTACCGAGGTCTACCTGACTCATCGCGTTAGAACGATTGGTAACAAGTACAAGTAACACTGAAAAACATGGAAGCAGTGGCATAAGAGTGGGTAAGGACAGTCATAATTACTGCCGTCAGGAGACAGTGAACCCATCACCTGGCCTCACCAACTCCTAACCACCCTGACAGACGATGAGCAGATAAATATGAACCCATGAGGTACGTAAGAAAGGACTTCTCCGTCTTCCTGAGTCATTATCAAAAGATATACTACTCCTTGCAATTTATCTAACAAAACCATCGGAGTGGCTACCACCGGAGCCCTCCCCGGTGGCATATTAACCCTTGTCTTTTTTCAGACTTGACACTACCGGAGAACGTGGAGCGTGACGAGTCAAATAGCTGTAGCATCAGCTTGGCGCCGTCTGTGAGAACGACTAATCGTTCTTTCCTTTCCTTTCCTTTCCATTCCTTCTTAAACGACTCCGTTATGGCTCCTACTCCCCGTCCAAGACAAATATCTCGCAGCCAGTCGTCGATCGGAGAACTAGGAAAGGGAAACCCCCACTCCTGTGCAGCAGCGACAGCAGCGGCAACTCGATCAGATGCAGGCGCAGCTGTCAACCATCTCTCAGGTTCTTGCGTCTTTGACACAGAATCCTCCGGATCGCCACAACTATCATCCCCCGAATGTCCTTGAGGGAGGAGCGTGGCCCGCGCTAACCCCAAGGGAAGAGCATGGGGGAGACAAGGATCCCAACACCCAACCATCGTGCCCACAAGCCGACGGTTATGGGAGAAACAACCCCCACCCATCAAATGGCCATAGGGGGGAAATGCCGAATCTTCATCCGACTATTCATTACCATGCAGGAACAACGATCTTGAGCCCTGCAAATTCGGGGGCCAACCATGCACAACCGGTCTTCCAGCCACTACAAATGTCAGTCCCACTTTAGAGGCAATCAAACCATGCTTCTCCCAGCCAAGAGCTCCCACTGCACGTAAGACCCGAGATTATCATGTCAGCGCATCAAAACTCAGCCCCATCCAGGGTACCATCAAGGGCAGAAGAGGTGGCAGACTCGGTTGAACTGACAGCTTTAGCCAGGGAGGGCGACATTCCCCCCAAGCAGGACGAGATAACAAGGCTTCTCGGTAGATTCACTACTCCGTTCACCTCGGCAATACTGGCAGAGGAGCACCTAAGGAAGTTCATCGTTCCAAAGTTCACATCTTATGACGGGTCGGAGGATTCGGGAGACCATCTCTCCCACTATCAACATATTATGGCCCTTTACGGAGTGACAGACGCATTCCTATATCGCACTTTCGTAACGAGCCTTAGGGGTGCAGCCCTGAGGTGGTTCCATAGCCTCCCTCAAGACTCGGTCTTGAATTTCTATGAGTTAAGCCGAAGATTCCTCGATCGGTTCTTGACTAGCAGAAGACTGAGAAAGGGGCCTGAATTCCTCCTCTCGATCAAGCAACAGAAGAAGGAATCACTAAAGTAGTACATCGCAAGGTTTAATGCCGAACTCACGAAAATAAAGGACTGCACTCCGGGCTTCTTGGCAGCCCCCCTCCATGCCGGACTAGGACCGGGCAGATTCCACGATTCTTTGACGAAGAATCCTCCTGCCGAAATGGACATCGCTTATGGAGAGAGCACGGAAGTACATAAACTTGGAAGATACAAGGGCATCCTTCTGCAAGGCCAAGGAGCAGACTCAGAAGGCAGAAATTATCCAAAAGCGCGCACCGAACAGCTCGTAGAAAAGGCTAAGGAGTCCCGAGGTCAGGATGGCACCTAGATCTCAGAATAACTTCAACACCAGAACTTTTGAAACCTTCACACCTCTGAATACCTCCCTCGCTCAAGTCTACCATCAGGTCAGAACGAGTGAAAACCTAAGACGCCCAGAGCCCATGCACAGTCATCATGACTCCCGAGATCGAAGTAAGTACTGCGATTTCCATAGGGATCATGGGCACACTACCGAGGCATGCAAGCACCTTCAATAGGAAATCGAACAATTGATCCGGAGGGGACGCCTCGAGAATTTTGTTCAGCGCAATGGAGGGCACGATCAGCGCAACCAGAGTCCCCAACCAGAGTCCCCAACCCAGACAAGAGCAGAGGCCCCAGCCACAGAGACAAGGTCAGGGAGCAGAGCCGGGGCAAGCTCGTAACGAGCAACCCTGCCAGAACAATCAAGTCATCCTTGTCCTCCATGTCGACAATTTGTTAGTTGGGATGTCCAACCGAACGAAGAAGCAGTATGTCAGAGAGGCAAAGGTGGAGCCATACCCTCACCAAGTCTTAACAATTGAAAAGAGACAAAGACCCCTACCGAGTATCCAGTTTTTAGATCAGGACCTTCTCGGCGTGCAGTACCCCCATAATGACGCCCTGGTCATTTCGCTGAAAGTGGCAAATTTTGATATCAGAAGAGTTTTGGTGGATACAGGATATTCTACAAATATCCTGTTCTATGAACCTTTTAGGCAGCTAAAGCTCGACTCAGCCAACCTAAAAACCACCACGTCAATAATGGCGGGGTTCGATGGCAATCTGAGTTCACCAATTGGAGGAATCGACTTGCCAACCACTATTGGAGAAGGGGATGGTCAGAAAACCCTCATATCTGAGTACATGGTTGTAGATTCCAGATCTCCATACAACATTATCATTGAGAGGCCGTGGCTTCATCAAATGGGGGCGGTCACTTCCACCCTTCATCAGTGTCTCAAATATGTTCACAACGAGAAAGTCTACACGGTCAAAGGTGTCCAGTCAATATCTCGAGAGTGCCACGTTGTGGCATTAAAGGGGAAAAGTCAAAGTGGCAACTACAGAGACCTCGGTATGCCTTCGGTCGAGGGAGGAGTGCCGAGAGTACCACCGAAGTCGACGAACCATTAAGCCATAGGGGGAGAAACAACATGGCAGTACCGATCCAGGAACCCATCAGGGTATTGGTGAGCACCGAAGGAGAGGGGCGTTACTTACAGCTCGGCGCTGACCTGTCCCCGTTTGAACGGGTTGAGATGACCGATTTCCTGAAAGAAAACTTATCAGTCTTTGCGTGGGCAACCAAAGATATTGAGGGAATAGACCCCTCTCTCATCTGCCACAAATTGATGACCGACCCCGGTTTACCCCCCGATCAGATAGAAACGAAAGATCTTCGCCCCAGAAAGGCACAAGGTAATTAAAGAGGAGGTCCAGAGGTTGCTGGATGCCAACATGATAAGAGAAGTGTTTTATCCAGAGTGGCTTGCCAACACCGTCCTTGTCAAAAAGAAGAATGATAAATGGCGGGTCTGCGTCTACTACACCGACCTTAACAAGGCGTTTCCCAAAGATAGCTTCCCGCTGCCTAGAATCGACCAGTTGGTCGACGCCACTGCAGGTTATGAGTTGATGAGTTTCATGGATACATACTCCAGATATAACCAAATCCAAATGCACCCCTCAGATCAGGAAAAGACATCCTTCATCTCAGAGCGAGGTCTTTACTGTTATAAGGTGATGCCCTTCAGGTTGAAAAACGCTGGAGCCACATACCAACGATTGGTGAACAGAATATTCGGATCTTTGCTCGGTAACACCATGGAGGTCTACATAGATGACATATTGGTCAAAAGCCAGAAGAAGAGCGAACACGTAGAGCATTTGAGGCAGACTTTCAGCATACTCAAAAAGCACAAGATGAAGCTTAATCCTTCAAAGTGCACTTTCGGGGTCAGCAGGGGCAAGTTTCTTGGTTTCCTGATCTCGCAAAGGGGGATAGAGGCAGACCCCTTGCAAATCAAAGCTTTGGTAGAGCTGGAACCTCCGAGATCCAAGAAAGAGATCCAAGCATTGAACGGAAGGATTGCTGCCTTGAACAGGTGCATTTCTAGACCCACCGATCGTTGCCTCCCATTCTTCAAAGCTCTGAGGGGTAGTAAGGCCCTGGAATGGATCCCAGAATGCGACAAAGCTTTTTCAGAACTGAAGCAATACATGGTGTCACCAGAACTCTTATCCAAACTCGTGTAGGGGGAAAAACTCTTCTTGTACCTCTCCGTATCTAAGAATGCAGTAAATTCCGCGCTTGTCAGAGAAGAACAGGGATGTCAGAAGCCTGTATTCTATATCAGCAAAGCACTCCTCAGATCTGAAAAAAGGTACCCTGAGGTGAAAAAATTGGCATTCGCCTTGATAGTGTCCGCCAGAAAGCTTCAGCCCTATTTCCAAGCCCACGCGATTGTGGTCCCGACCTGCTACCCCCTGAAAACAGGTTTTGCACAAGCCTGATACTTCAGGACGCCTAATAAAATGGTTTGTGGAGTTGGGAGAATTTGATATATCTTACACACCCAGGACCGCCATTAAAGGCCAAGCCCTGGCGGACTTCGTCGCGGAATTCACCCCATCTCTGGAAGGTAACCTCCGAGCAAACTCGGATGCGATGGTATGGCAACTGCATGTCGACGGTTCCTCCACCAACAAAGGTTCCGGAGTAGGTATTGTATTCCGATCTTCGGATGGTGTGACAATAGAAAAAGCGATCATCCCTGAACTTCAGAGCTTCTAACAATGAAGTTGAATACGAAGCGTTGATCCTTGGCATGAGACTGGCATTAGAATGCGATGCTCGCAACATTGAAGCATTCTCTGATTCCCAACTAGTAGTGGGCCAGATACTGGGTGAATTCACAACCAAAGATGACTGGATGATCAGATACGCGGAGGTGGTGAACTCCTTGGAGAAATCATTTTCCAAATTCACTGTCCATAAAATAGAAAGAGGTCAGAACACCAAGGCCGATGCCTTGGCAAACATGGCTTCTCACTGGGAACCTGATGAAGATTCCGAAGTCGGCATTTCTTGCCAGGCAGCACCAAGCATTCCAAAGGGTCTATCCCATTTGCTGCGCCGAACAACCTAAGGATTGGAGGATCCCTATCATCCAGTACATACAAGAAGGGAAGCTACCGGAGGACAAGAACCGCGCTTGGAGTATACGGATCAGGTCAGCACGGTACCTTATCCTAAATGAAAAACTATAATACCCCGACCCAAACTTGGTGGGACCGACCTGAGTTAGTCAGTACCCGACCCGGTAAACCCGGGCTCTGGCATATAAACCCGTAATTAAAATAAAAAAATAAACAAAAATAATAATAATAATATATATATATATATAACTTTTTAAGAAAATTACAAAAATACCCCGAGTTCTAAACCAAGCCAAACGAAGTTCAAATAAAATAAATAAATAGTGTATTTTGACTATTTTAGACATTCTGAATCTAATGACGGGGTCCGTTTCACGAGACAGAATTTCAAAAAAAATAAGACACGTTAGAGTATAAATTACCAAATTGCCCTTAGTGTCCCTAAAACCAAATAGAAGTCAGAGAGAGTCTAAATTGACTTTTTTTGACATTTCGGACCCAATGGTGAGGTCCGTATGATGAAATAAGGTACAGAAAAATATGACATGTAAATGTGTAAGGTAATAGAATTAAACTTTTAAACTTAAAGAAGTTACCCAGAAAATGTAACAAAAATAGAAAAGAGATTAAATAACAATTAAATAAAGTGATATTATGGAATATACTAGACTTTGAAATGTGATTTTAGGGAACTTCAAAGGAGGGATTTTTGGAGTTAAGCTTTTGGAATTCAAGTGAGTGTTTCATGCCATACTGAGGTAGACATTTTCATTATAGATATAAATATTGAACTCTTTTATGATGTATCGATATATGATATCATTTTCCTTTATAGCCTTTGTTTAAAAATTATACTGTATACGTTTTGAATGATCTATTGACAACTGTTTTGTCTTCTTTGACTTTAGAAAATGTGTTCGTAAGATACTCAAATGTTTTATGATATTCTTACAAATGTTTGAACTGTTTGAACTGAATACCAAATAAAGGACTTTGATTTGAGTAGTTGAACTGCTATTGATGATTATTGATTTTGGATACGATTTGGATATGATTTTGATGCTTTGAATAGAACACTCTTATATGATTGGTCACTATCGAATAGGTTGTGATTTATCGAACCCTCCCACAGGGTATATTGTGGATGAGCCGGTGTTGATACGGCATATCGAACTAGCTAGCCCATCGATCTCAATCAGCGAGGTTCTAATTTGCTGGCCATAGAAGTGGAATATATGATTTTGAATCTGAATATTGAATCTAAACCATGATTTTGAATTATCGACCTATGACTTATCGAAATATTTTATCGAACTATGAATTATCGAACTATGATCTATTGAACTGTAATTTTGAACTGTGATTTTGATTTATTGAACTATGTTACTGATTATCGATCTACGATTATCGTTGAATTGAGAAACCGTTATCTTGTACTATAAATTAAGATAACATATGACTTCTGATCATTGACATTCAGTATTGAATTATATAGTAGCTTTGAAACCCTTGGTATGTTATGGAATGCTCACGAGCTGGGATACTCATGAGCTGTTGAGCTCATAGGATTTTTATCCTATTTCAGGTGATGATGTTGGAAAAGAGATAGTAGGTTCAATCAGACTAGTTGGAAGCTTGTAAAGTTATGAACCCTTTTTGTAGTAGAATTTTGTTAGTCAAGATGTAGTTGCTTTTAGTAGTTTTGGACAGTATATCGAATATGATATCAGTAGATTTTGAGAAATAATATCATGTACTTTTATGGAATGTATAAATAGATGACTGATGTTGACTTGTGTATTAATTGACGTTTCCGCAATTGAAAAAGAAATTTTATTCCGCTGCCTTTAATTAATGAAAATGAGAAACGTATTGTGAACAGTGAAAAAAGACTCGGTGGCTGATCACGAACCCTCGACCCGCATGGACCAGATTTAGTCTATGCTATTCATTGACACCGGAGCCATCTCTCTCTCTATCTCTCTCCAATGAATCACTGATAGAGGAAGACTTAATTATAATATACAGATTTAGCATGAATATGACATGTGAATTTTCATATATATTTTTACTAGAAAATTTAGCATGAATATGACATGCGAATTTTCTTATATATTTTTACTAGAAAATTATGTACTATATGAGCAGCCAGTAGGTTCTCGGCAAAGACTTGGAAGACTTCTATAAATTTTAGCTGACTAATGCTATTGTAATCATAACTTAACAGCTGGGTATCGCTGTACGTAATGTGTGTGTATATATATATATATAAAAAAATTATGAATGATTAATAAAAAGTTAAAATATATTTATTAATTATAATAAATATATTAACAGCTGGGTATCGCTGTACGTAATGTGTATATATATATATAGCATGAATTGAAAAAAATCTCGTGAGTTTTGTATTAATATTATATCACAACGAAGATCGCACACGGTACATCGATACCACTGATTTTTTGTTTTTTGTGTCTTCCTCGCTGATGGTGACCTGACCCCGTCAACAATCCACCAGGCCGACACGCTCGTCGGACCCCACCCTGGACGGTCAATAAAACAGTCTTGGTTCCATTTTCGCCGCCATAGCCATGACCTCCCCATAACAGACAATAGTCAACAGAGGATGGCCATTTTGAGTTTCAAAGAGAGATACAATTATGAGAAATTTTAATACGAATCGGTCTACTGACGTGATATGAACTTGATTTATAACATTAGGCAATCAGTTACACTTGATTTATAATATTTTATACATACTGCCAATAAAACTAATTAACATGCCTAAAAAGCTCAGAGGATTTTCTGATTTTGGAATCAAGAATGAAGTCAGGAAATATTTTTTGCAGAGTATTAAAAATTGTTTGAAAAAGATTTTAGCAATATTTGTTTTGGATTTGGCTTAAATTTTGAGAGAGAAATAAAAGAATTAAAATAAAATTTTTTGTATTGGGTTGAAATTTAAAAATAAATAAATAAATAAAGGGTAAAATTAGATTGAATGAAAGCGGACTAATTTACAAAATATCAAAGTTTAACAAGTAATTTACAAAATATCAGCTTCCGCCCACCTATCCCTGATTCCATCCTTGTCAGGAACGTCCAAAGTGGTAAAGGTGGAGTTCAAATCTCTTACTAAGCTGGCTACATCTTGAGAATACCTAAATGTATAAATTTATCTTTAAATTAACTTTTTTTTTTTAAGTAGATTTGTCTCACTATCCATTTCTCATACTTTCAGAGGCATATAATCTTACTTATAAATTCTTTTTCTTTTGTTTTTAGAGACTCAAACTTTGTTCTGGTTGAGTTTCTCTCAATTTTTAATTAACAAAAAAATCAGAATTTTAAGGAAAACAACATTTTGATGATCTCATTAAATTCAGTGACTTTTTATCTTTCGAAAAAAATACTAAAAAGGTATTAAAATAATTTTTTTAATTCAAAAAATTCATGATAATTTTTTTTGTATCTAAAAGATTCAAAAAATAAACTTTTATTATAAAAAAGTTAAACTATAAACTTTCATCTTAATACTGTTTAAAATATTACTGATCGGTTAGTGTAAAATACCCTTCGAGACACATTTAAAAAAAATACTAAATAATTTATAAAATAAATTTTTTAATTCAAAAAAAAAAACATAAAGGGAATTTCTTTGTAGTTTTAATAAAAATAAAAATAAATTTCATATTAAAGCCAAATTCCAATTTGTATGAAGTTCTTATCCTTATTATAAAATGGAAGTTGGATTTTATTTCAAAAAAAGGAGATCAAATTATAAATTCACTAATTTTTCTATTCTAATGTTATATTTCAATAAATAAATTCTTACCTAAGTTTTAGTAAGATTTCTGCTTTTTTTTTTTTAAAAAAAAAAATTAATCTTGTTTGAAAACATTTAAAGAAATTTTTTGATTAAACACGAAAGGAAGCAATACTTGAACGTGGGAGAAGTAAATTAGGTTCAGGTAGGGGCCATGGCATACCATCACCAATACTAATCATTCATGACAGATTCTAACAAAAATTACAAATTATTCAAACCGTTTCCTTCCTCTGGGTGTGTCTACATTTCAAATGAAAATGAATACACTCAACGGAAGTCTGTTGGGGCAGACTAGAAGCAAAGTGGACAAAACAGAGTATTTTTTAACAGAACAGGGTAAAGGAAAGTTTTGGAGCTGCAGCTCTAACAATGCATTCTTTAAATTCTGATTTCTTACAAAACATCAATCATAACTCTCTTTATATAGGAAATTACATAAGTGATTAAGAAGACATTAATCACAGCCACCTAAACACTTTGGGAGATGAAAAGACCTTTGAGAAGACTCAAGCATGAAACTTCTAGACTTTTGAAAATTACAAATTAATTTCTAACACCCCTTCTTAATTTGTGATTTTCAGCTGCATCTTGAATTGCTCAAATTTTTCAAAAGTTACAGCCTTGGTAAGCATATCAGCAGGCTGATCATTGGTGTTGACAAACTTCAAACAAATTTCTCCTTTGTTCACCAAATTTCGAATAAAATGGTGCCGAAGCTCAATATGTTTTGATCTAGCATGAAATACTGGATTTTTGGTCATTGCTATGGCTGACATATTGTCACAGTAGATGATTGTAGGCTCCTCATTGTTTTGTTGCAAATCAGCCAAAATTCTTCGTAACCAGACAGCTTCACATGCTGCATCTGTTGCTGCAATATATTCTGCTTTTGCTGATGATAATGCAACGGTCCTTTGCTTTCTTAAACTCCATGAGATCACCTTTGAACCCAAGCAGAACAAATAACCTAATGTGCTCTTTCGGTCATCAAGAGAACCTGCCCAATCATTGTCAGTAAAACCTATAATTTTGTTATCTGTTTCTTTCACATACTTGAGCCCAAGTTTCTTAGTGCCTTGAAGATAACGGAGGATTCGCTTTGCTGCAGCAAAATGAATCTTACTTGGCTTGTTCATGAATCTAGAAATGACATTAACAGAGTGAATAATATCAGGTCTCGTATTTGTGAGATAAATCAAAGAGCCAACCAGCCTTCGAAAAACTTTTGAATCAATCTGATCTGCTCCATCACTCTGCTGCAATTTCTCATTAAGAGACATAGGAGTAGCCACTGGCTTGCATTTTTCCATGTGGAGTTTCTTCAACAAATCCTCAACATACTTTTCTTGAGAGATAAAAATCTCTCCCTGTGATTGCTTCACTTGAATCCCAAGAAAGTATTTCATTATTCCTAAATCTGTCATTTCATATTCTTTCATCATGGCCTTCTTGAAATCCTCCAGCATTCTTGGATTTGTGCCGGTGTAGATCAGGTCATCAACATATAAACAAATAGTAAGAAAATCTATACCTTCTTTCTTCACATAAAGTGATGGTTCACTTGGACTTCTTTCAAAACCTTTTTTATGAAAGTAGCAATCAATCTTGCTATTCCAAGCTCTAGGAGCTTGTTTTAAGCCGTATAGATCCTTTTTAAGCCGATAAACCTTGTTTTCCTTTCCTTTGACTACATATCCTTGAGGCTGCTCCACGTACACCTCTTCATTCAATTCACCATTTAGAAATGCAGATTTTACATCAAGCTGAAATACTTTCAGCTCCAGTTGGGATGCAATGGCAAGAACAAGTCTTATGGTTTCCATGCGAGCAACAGGAGCGAATGTTTCAGTAAAATCAACTCCAGGCTGTTGTGAGTAGCCTTTTGCTACCAGCCGAGCTTTATGCTTTTGGATACTTCCATCTTCTCTATACTTTGTTTTGTAAATCCACTTTAACCCAATCACATCTCTTCCGTTCGGCAAAACAACAAGTTCCCATGTATGGTTTTTCTCAATGCTGGCCATTTCTTCATTCATAACTTTTGTCCATACTTTCTCTTTTGCAGCTTCTTCAAAATTTTGTGGTTCATAAGCGAAGAAAGCAACATCACATGACTGAAAAAAATCAGTTAAGGGTCGAACCTTCCTTGGCGGAGATTCTGATTCTGAATAAACCTCTTCTGATGAGGATGAGCCTGAAAGTCTTGATGGGCTAGCTGCTGGACTTGAACTGGAACTTGTGTTTTGACTTGCTAATGGATGGGAATTTCCATGAAATGTTGCTTGTTCAAGAATCTCAAATGATTTTGGTGCTGATGATGAATCCCCATCCCATTTCCATGCTGCCATCTCATCAAAAACAACATCTCTTGACATTATGAGTTGATTTTCTTTGGGTTAAAGAGACGATAACCCTTTGATTCATCACTGTAGCCAATGAAGATAAATTTTTCCCCCTTTTCATTTAAGCATGCTCCTTGCCATTTCTACAATTGTCCGTGTAATAACCCAGAAATTTTTTTTTTTTTAAATATAAAATTTTCTTGCTTATTAAATTAATTTTTTTTTTATATGTTGTTATGGTTATTATTAATTGTTTTATTATTATTATCATTATTCTTATTAAAATTCTTGATGCATGTGTTATATATGTGCGTGGTGTATGTATGGTATGTATGTATACATGTGTAGAGTAATATATGTGCACGAATATGTATGAGTATATACATATATTTAACAGTGCATGGGTGCACTGGGTGAGGGGGCATCAGACCTGGTGTGTGAGTGTGTGTAGTGTCGGTTGGAGAGTGTGTGTTTAGTGTGTGTAATGAGTGATAGATATATATATAGGTTTACATAAGAGCAGCTTTGCATTTAATGCAAAGCTGCATTTGGGGAGAAACAAGGGGCTGAACAGAGAAAGTCAGGTCAAGGAAGGCTGCAAGTGGAGGGGGAATAGAGAGAGAAAGAGTCGGTTGTGAGTGTCTCTGTATATGTGTGTGTGCATCCGTGAGTTAAAGAGGGAAATAGAAGGAGAAGATTGAAGTGGGAAGAAGCAGAAGTGGATCAAGAGGAACAGAAGGGGGGAGGAAGCAACCCACCGAGAGAAAAATCAGAAATTTCAAGGTAAGTGGGTGCTTCTATTTTAAATTTTAAAAGCATGATTTGTTTAGTTTAAATCATAGGGTTTTAAAGAGCATGGAAAATGGAGTCTAACGCAACAAGAATCAATGAAAATGGTTAAGGGGAGAGGGAGAACTTCCCAGTTACAGGTCTCGGCCATGGGGGTTGGACCTTATCATTTTATGTGTAGAACTCCCTTTAAATTATCCTAAAGTAATCCTACGAAGTGTAGAAAGAGAATAGAAAAAGAAAGAATGAAAAACAGTGGAAAAATAAGCATGAAATCGGAATTATACAGTTGGCCGGAGATTCGGCCATGGGCCTTTGAGCTCTATTTCGAGGAGATTGGGAAGGTTTTGAGGGAAATGGAGGATGGATGTGAGGTCTACATGAAAAACTGAAGAGAATGGCATTTTAAACACTCGAAAATATCGCCGGAGATCGGTCGCCGGCGCCGGAACCCTACTGCTACATCGCCAAAAAATCGGGGAAGAAGGGGGTGACCGGGTCGGGTTCCGGGTCTGGGTCGGGTCCGGTTCGGGCGGGGCTGAACCGCCCCTGCCACGTGTCGCGTTGATGCTTTAAATTAAAAAGGGATTGGGTCCGTTTGGTTGTAAGTATAAGAAATTAAAAGATTTAAATTGGAATAGGAACAGGGATATCCTATCCCTGTTCTAGATAAGTCCCTGTTTGGTTAACCTGATTTAGAATAGTAAATTTAATTAATTACAAATTGACCTTGAACCTTTTGAAAATTGAACCTTGACCTAGAACTTTCAAAAATTACAAACTGACCCCCCCAACTGTTGGAAATTACACTTTGACCCACCTGATTAAATTATTAATAAAATATTAATTAATTATTTAATTAAATTAATTAAATTAATTAAATATTCAAAAATATCCCGAAGTCCAAATGGGACAAGTCATTAGTGTATTTTGACTATCTCGACCATTCTGAAACCGATGGTGAGGTCCGTTTTACTAGACGAGGTTCCAAAAAATAAAAGACCCATAGTGACCTTTAAAATTACCAAAATGCCCCTGAATTGAAGTACAGTCAAACGAACTCCGAATTAGGTAAACAAATAGTGAAACTTTATTATCTCGAACATTCCGGACTAAATCGTGGAGTCCGATTTGTGAAAATAGATCACAAAATGTAAGGACACGTGTAAAGTGCAAAATGACTGTTTTGCCTTTTTGAACCCCGGTGTCCGAATTGAGTTCTACGAGAACCTAAACTTATTTTCTTCAACGTCCTAGAACCAATGGTAGAGTTTAATTTAGCAGAATAGAAACCTATGAATTAAAGACATAAAATTTGATTAATAGCATAAATTCAAATGACAATAGACTGAGTTGTAATTTATGCTTTTAGGGACACTGACAGGACAGGAGAGGGCGATCTGATCTCCTGCATTTTCATTTGCCGGTTCAGTTACATATAGTGCACGATCTTCTAGGGTTGATACCAACCCATCAGGTATGGTGTTTTGCTAATGTTAGAAATGAAGTTAAGTTAGGAATATTTGTGAATGACTGGAATGCTTTATGTGTTTGTTCGTAATGTGTTTACTTGATAACTTGGAATTGATTGTTCACATGTTTATGTGTTACTTGCAAGTTTAGTAAAGTGAAGAACATGAATTATGATATATGAACATATGAGATATGCATGTATATGAAACTGATTGATGATTTATTTATTATTGTCCGAGTATGCTATATTATTGAGATCCATGTTTCATTAACATTGCATTGGCATATTGGCATATGATGAATCCTTTGAGAACATGGCGTGGGTAAGCACATGGTGCTTTGCATGATGAGGGTGTAGATCCTGTGGTGAAAAACCCAAAATTGGCCATTGCATTGGTACTCTGTGCCCATCGGGGAGTACCCGTAAATGAGACATGGGTGTGATATAGAGTTGTGCATGGGTGTGTCACGCATACCATTCATATATATTACTGCGATGCTTGAATGTCATTTAGAAATAAATGTACACTTGGCACATGCCACGCCTTAGCTTTATTTCTTGCATTAGCACTTCATCATACCAGCAGTTGAGCTGACCCATTCGTGGGCAACATTTTTCATATGAGGACCCTCCAGCTACTTGAGACTCCCTGATACTCTGATAGGATGGAGCACTTATTATATTTTTGGTCCATGAGACTTGTGTATTGAAATGTAAGGGCTTAAGCCCGAATGACTTATGAACGATGTATCCTATGTTATTTTGTGTAGTGATGGGAATGAATGCATATTCAGTAGATTTATTTATATTTTTCCTTTATTTATTTTATTTTCTGTCTCGTCAGTCGCGTCCCCGGGTTCGGTCGGGAATTCGGGGCGTGACAGTCTGATTTTTCCTTTCCGCCACGCCATTTTGCTCGGGTGTATGCCGAATTGTGAACTGCCTTTGAATTCCATTTTCCCTGCAGTAAGAGAGAAAAGACTTGTAGATAAACTCTCCTCCTCGATCAGTTCTGAGCATCTTTAATTTGAGGCCGCTTTGTCTCTCTGCAAGAGCTTGAAACTGAAGAAAAATGGAGAAAGCTTCTGATTTTTTGTTAAGAAAATACACCCACATCATTCTGGTATAGTCATCAACAAAGAGAATAAAAAATCTTCTATTGTTTAAAGATGGAGTCCTGGTTGGTCCACATATATCAGCATGCACCAGCTCCAAAGGACTATGAGCTCTCCATGAAGTTTTTGGAAATGGAAGTCGATGCATTTTTCCAAAAATACAACCTTCACAAATTCTTTCTTTCTTTTCCATGGAAGGAATGTCACGACCCAAAACCCACCCTATGCGGATTAGGGATCCATGACCCGGGTCTACGGCCCGTGGGCCGTTCCCCGTCCCAAAAGGATCTAAAATGCTGGGTAAAGTTTTAACAAAAGCATTTCTTAATCATCAAAATATCTGGTAGCACAGTTAGTTCACCATTTGATGCGTGTCCAAAAATTATAAGTGTTAAATACAGATCCTTCAAAAACAAAACCAACAAACAGGACCGTGGTGACATGGGAGTATTAAGACCTGACAATATTCAACTTAATATAAAACTCGCCAAAACAGCTACCAGTAACTAGCAGCGTCTAAATCCCTGGAGCGCCTGAGGGTTCCCCAAATTCTTGTTGTCCTGAAAAATTTAAGGGAGAAGGGGTGAGCTGATAGCCCAATAAGTAATTTCCTGGCTTTAATGTGGGTTCGGGTTTGTCCAATGAAATGATAGAACAAAGAATAACAGATAGCCAATATGAGCAATAATGAAGGCGTAGCCAGTCACCAAAAATGTGCAAGGTATCGACCCGAGGGTCCAAAAGGCATATCCCACAATATAACACAAGAGTCAATAACAAAGCCAAATGAAATTGGGATCTGGCCTATCATGATGGATTGCTGCCACAACAATACGTTAGCCAATCAAAGATATACCATGCTTGCAACAATATGATCATTCCACAGGGTATAAAAGATGATCATACAATGGAAACAAGAATAAGTTAACATCGAGTTCAAATAGCCCAGATATACGTGAATTACCCGGGGCCCGGCATACCCCACTAAAACGCACGCTCAGATCCGCCACAGTTCCTCGGGCTCTCTGAAAAGCGTTAGAGCTCTTTTCAATATAGGTCCCGTAGGACACAACAGACCCTAAGGGGTCTTTTCCCCCACGCAATCTGTGAATGGATGGGTCATTGTGACTGAGCACAACCCCGAATACACACCAAATATCATGACCGACGAAATCCCATACAAGATGTACAATCGTACCAACATTTGATATCACAAACAACAAAACACGAAGTGTATGGAATCAGTAGAATGTATCTCAAGACTAGGTCATGGTACGATAGTGTAATAATATTCAAATATCAATGATCAATCTCAAAGTGATGTGAGCAAGCAAATCAAATCCAAAATCAGGTAAACTGATATCTACAAGTCGATTGGCTCAAATCAAGTGCATCAGGTAGTAACGGAGTACAAATTGGCAGCGTATGAACAATAACGTGACTGGCTGGGAATAACCCATATTAAAGCGTCAGAATTACTTACCTCAAAAATGATTCTCAGTAGTTCAACTAATTAAAGTCTCCTTCCCCTTCTCTTTTGACGTGCCTGTCAATTGAAAATAACTCAGTCTATAACTGTAATCGAACCATACTCGATATTCAAATTTGCTAATCTTGGCTATCGGTATCTCTATTACTGATTTAGATGTCGTCATTGTATCCGGAATGTTGAATAAATTAAGTTTAGGCTTTTACGGATCTTAAATCGGATTCCTGAATTGAAAAGGGCAAAACTGTCCTTTGGCATGTTACGGTCACTTTCTCCCCGGGACCTCTTTTCATAATTTCAACCTCACCGTTGAATTCAGTGGGTCCGAGATAGTTAAAATACTTATATGACTTAACTTATTTGGACACAGGGGTATTTTCGTCATTTTACGGGCCTTTATTTTTCGGGGCCTCATCTCACGTTGTAGACCTCACCATTGGACTCAGTAGGTCCAAGATAGTAGGAATTCATATATGACTTGTCTAATTTGGACACCGGGGTATTTCGGTCATTCTAGTATTTATGTCTTATATCCCGGGGTCTCGTCTCGTGAAATGGACCTCACTATTGAGTCCAGAAGGTCCGAGATAATAAGTTTTGACTATTCATTCGCCCCGTTCGGACTTCATTTGACTTATTTGTGACTCAGGGGTAAAATGGTAATTTTACTTATTTAATAAATTATTTAAATAATTTACTTTATTATTTTATTATTTTTCCAGGGGTGTTTTTGAAATAATTCTCCAAAGTCTGGGTCAGATTTGGAATATGGTGAACAGTTGGGGTCAAACCACAATTATCATAAGTTTTGGTTTATTTATTTTTAATTAAAACATTGGACCAAAGGGTTCACTTAACAAAACCCTAGACCGGACCGGTTATGCACTGAACCAACCGGTTCAGTCCTCTCCAGAGAACCGGTTTAATGGGTCATGCTGACGTCATGATGACGTCAGCCCTAATTTAATATTTTTAAATTTCTTTAATGAAACGGCGTAGTTTCATTGCCCCGTTGGATCCGGTCGGGTCCCGACCCGACCCAGACCCGGATCCGGTCCCGTCTTGACCCGACATGCCCCCGTTTTTCCGGTGGTCTTCTCCGGTCACCCCTGTAAATTCCGGTCACCGGAACCTCGGTCAACCCACCATTTTACATCATTTTGAAGCCCAAAATTTACGGTTTTTGTGCCAAAACACTTCTAGAATCTAAAGCATCATTTTTAGACTGTTTTTAGTTGGATTGGCCACGGTTTTCCGACACCCATAGCCGGTTTTCCGGCCACCATGCCCATTTTCCGGCCGAACCCATTTTTTTGATTTTCATGCATTTTCTTCTTCTGGTTTCACTCCAAATTTTCTCAAACCTTCATTATAGATCATATAGAACATTTTCAGATCATTTAAATGAAAGAATACACATGAAATGATAGTTTTCAAGTCTTTAGGCCGTGACCTGCAACTGAGGGTTTCTCCCTCCTCTCTTAACCATTTGCTTTGATTTTTGTGGCCTTGGAAGCCTCATGCTATGTCCTCTAAGACCCTAAGCTCAGAATTAAACAAATCATGCTTTAAATTTACGAAACAGAAGTGAGAACCCTTACCTAAATTTCTGGTTTCTTGGTGTTGGTTGCCTCTCCTCTTCACTTCTGATCCTCTCTTCTCCTCCTCAGAAGCTCCTCATTTCTCCTTCACTCTTCCAGAATGTAGAGAGAGAGAGAGATGTTTGTATATGTGTATATATATCTATACATGTGAGGTACACTTGGGAATGGTCCCTTGCTTCTTTCTCACTCAACCAAGCATGCTTAGCCATGCCTCTACCCCTGATTTTCTGATTTCCACCATGCTCCTACTAGTCTAGGTTAGGTAGCCTTTTTATTTTTATATTACACATATATATATATATATTCACATATATATATATTTTTCTCCTTTGTTACTTTATATATATATATATATATATGTATATATATCCATACATGTGTGCATGTATGCATGCATGCATGCATACTTGCACGTATTACGATGTTGGGTCTTATTTAATCAATAGGTCATTTTATAACTGATAAGTGTTACCCGACCCGGCTTGTCTCGATACTCGTGCCAGTTCGGGTCGGGGTATTACAAGGAAGGTCAATTACCATATTCTTTTGCTTTAGCAAAAAGAGACCTTTATCATTTAAATGGCCATATCTCAGGTGCCAAATAGAGGATTCATCAGCACTTTCAGATTTAAGAACAACTTAGTCACTCAAGGAAGCACCTAGAGGAAAAACTCTGTTTGAAGTCATATTTACTTTTGCCACTGTTGTACTATTCTTTTTATCAAAGATTAGACATTCCTCACCATCAAAGACTAATTTGTAGCCTTTTTGTATCATTTGTCCAACACTTAGGAGATTTTGAGTTAAGCATGGAACATATAGAATATCATGAATAAACTTTTCTTTACCTCCCTTTGTGAGAATAGAGACAATTCCTTTTCCTTCAACATTTTTGGATTTCCCATCTCCAAGCTTTACTTGATGATGCTGCACTTTTTGACTCGCAACACGTGAGGGCTCCGTGACCTGTAGAACACTCAGAAAGATGATCAGAGGACCACCGGATTGGCTCCGGCGGTAGCCGCTCCGATGCTTAAGTAAGTAAGGGAATTGAAAGACTGTATTGAAAGTCAAAGAATGAGCATAAGAATCTAAAGCGTACCTCTAGGGTTTAATATATAAGCCGTGGTTCTCCTAATTTTGATTAGGTTTTGCCGCCACGAATATCGGGATTTGATCATCGGAGATTTGCATTTACCTTGTGGAGCATTGAATCGTAGATGGAGATAATCATGGATAGTAGTTTCCGTGTTGAAGGCGGTTTCCTTATTCCTCGCTTATCGGCTGTTAAGGAAACCATATATGCAGTGTCGAATAAATATTGTCCAGAACAGGAGGTCTGGAAGATGTACCTGAGAATATCCTGAATGCTTCATCTGCACTGTATGACCGAGTTCATCGGTTCTGAATGATATATAAATAAGAATGCCCTGAAGGCTTATGGCTGTTCTGTATGACAGACATATGAGAATACCCCGAAGGCTTGTAGCTGTTCTGTATGACCGAAGTATATGAGCTCTGTAGGATCGAGATTTGTTAATCTGATGGGTACACGTGTCTCAAACTGATTGATGTGTCTGTTTATGGTATATCACTTGAGATGAGTAATTGCCATCTAGCTCCACAAAGATTTCTCGATTTCCTGTCATATGGTTACTGCAGCCACTATCCAAGTACCAAACATTTTGTGAGTTGTGCTCAACATTCATGCAAGAATAAAATAATTGTTTTGCAGCATCTTCCTGTGTGAAATTTGCTTCACTTGTTTCCTTTTTATCTTTATTTTGGTACCAACAATCTCTTTGTGAATGATTTGGTACTTTGCATTTAGTACACTTCCATCTACAATCTTTAGATTCATGACTAGGCTTTTTACAAACATAACAATGGAAATTAGAGTTACCAGATTTTTGCTGAAAAATTGCTCTTCTTCCTCTGCCTTTGCCACGGCCTGAGTTGTGGTTCCCACGACCTCTTCCATATAGCCCCCTTCTTTGAGACGAGCCCCTTCTTTGATCTTGCTCCGGATTGAAAAATTTCTTCTCTGATACGTTGACTGTAGATTGAAATGCTTGCTCCAAAGATTGGCTTGAAAACCTGCTTATTCTTTTCTCATGAGTCTCAAGAGACCCCATTAGTTCATACATGGAGAGTTTTGATAAATCTTTAGATTCTTCAATTGCTGGAACAACATGTTCAAATTTTTGTGTCAAACTTATAAGAATCTTTTCAACAACTTTTTTCTCCTGAATAGTGTCACCGCAGCTTTGAATTTGATTAACTATTTCAGACACTCTAGAAAAATAATCTTTAATACCTTCACTTTCCTTCATCAACAAATTATCAAAATCTGTCCATAATGTTTGAAGCTTAATAGAGATGGCTTTGTCATTTCCTTGAAACTCCATTTGCAGAATTTCCCATGCTTCCTTTGCTTTCTTCACTCTAAAAATTCTGGGAAAGATGGATTTACTTACCCCTTGATGTATCAATCTCAGGGCACTTGCATCCTTCTGTATGTTCTCCTTGTGTTGCTTTTTCTGTGCTTGTGTCCAAGTTGAAGGGTCACCAGGTGGTTCTTTATAGCCATCTTCAATTATATCCCACAGATCTTGAGAAATAAAGATAGTCTGCATTTGAGAACTTCAATAATCATAACTTCCACCATCAAATATTGGAACTTGATTTGGAGAATATGCAAACAACATAGTTGAGGAACTTGCAGCCATATGGACTCAAAAGAGGGTAGTCAAACTACACGAAAAATATGAAATAGGGACTGAAAAAAAACTACTCTGACACCAAAATTTGTTGGGGCAGACTAGAAGCAAAGTGGACAAAACAGAGTATTTTTTTACAGAACAGAGTAAAGGGAAGTTTTGGATCTGCAGCTCTAACAATGCATTTTTTAAATTCTGATTTCTTACAAAACATCAATAATAACTCTCTTTATATAGGAAATTACATAAGTGATTAAGAAGACATTAATCACAGCCACCTAAACACTTTAGGAGATGAAAAGACCTTTGAGAAGACTCAAGCATGAAACTTCTCGACTTTTGAAAATTACAAATTAATTTTTAACAAAGTCACCGGTAAGCAATCCATAAATCACATTGGTGGCCAGTCCAAGTGTTAGCTGCTTTATAATCTCATATATCTTGCGCTTCCTTCCACGTGTTGCGCCACCTTCTTCAGCCTGGTTGGCGTCGTTGTTATATGGATTAGGACCAGATGGGATACAAGCAACATAATGCGGCGGTGCCGGTGGCGGACTAGGACCGGAAGGCATACAAGGATAAGCACCATAATGTGGCAGTGGCGGTGACAGTGGTGGGGCCGGTAGCCGTGGTGGGCCACATGGTGAGTCGTGGTTCACGTGGTTGTACATGTTATTTGGACTAGGACTAGGAACAAGAACAGGACATGCACCATTATATGGTAGTAGCTGTGACAGCGGCGGTGGTTGACCCCATGGCTGGAACTGATTGACGTAGTTGTACGTGTTATATAGATTCGGACAAGGAGAAACCCTATAAGGATCATAAGCACCATAATCTGGCGGCGGCGCTAGTGGTGGCTGTGGCGGATTGGTTGATGGACAACACTTTGGGATCGTGCGTTGGGTTGGCGGATGATCACAAGGTACCAAAAGGCACTCCATATGAATGTCAAAACCACAAATCTCACACCGGTAGCGCCAAGAATCACACGCGCCGCCGCAAACGCGGCAAACAGCGCACGATCTCGACGATGATATTTTCTGGAGCTTCAATGGATGAATTGTGTGCAGAGCGTGGCACAGCTGTTCAGGCAATTGGGTGCAAAGTGGGTGAACGTTGAACTCACAGTCCTTGCACTGATAACACAGACCCTCCACAATTTCACCACACACATCACAGAAGTGCTCATTTTGGCTCATCCCTTGCGCCATTCCGACGTCCAGACTGAGTGGATGCGAGTGTATGAAGGAGGAGAGGCTTCTGGGGCATGTCCCGCAGTAATCATGCAGATCAAAATCACAACCTTTGCAGCGAAACCTGGTGTCCGTTCCAAGGGTCTTGCAGCCATCGCAGAGAAACTCCGTTTCTGCGTAAAACACTTCTAATGGATGGTCCGGATGGGTGAAGTGCTCTTTGGCTTTCATCGGCATCGCATCCATCTCTCTCTCCCTCCAATGAACCACTGATACATGAATACTTATACAGGTTTCCGATGAATGTGACAACTGAATTTTGTTTTGCATTTATTAGAAAATGATGAACGATGAAGTAGGTTCGTGGCAAAGACGTGGAAGACTTTTATAAAATTTAGTTGGCTGATGCTATCTAACATGAGCTAGTTATAGCATTTTTCATTAGGAGTATATAATACGGATTAAGTTTTATTAATCACCGTAAGTTTGTTTATCTCGTGTCTATCATTTTATATGGAATAGATTTATATTTATAAGACTTATCAGTGAGTGTCACTTTATGTGTGAATATTACTCAAAAAGTTTTCTTTCGGTCCAGTGGTTTAGTAAAAAATAATTTAAAGAGTACACAGTAATAAAATAGCACAAAAAATTTAGTTACAATTCAAATTAATTTTTTTACATATAATATATATTTCTAATTAAAATTTTAACATAACATTATTTATAACATATGTCAAAAAATAATTTTAATAACCGTTTGATTTGTCAGACATAACAAAGCAAGAGTAAGAGAATTAACTTAACGTAATAAGATGAGAAATGAATAATAGTAAAACTTGAACTTAAGATTTTTTAAAATTAGAATTCTGATACCATGTTAGATTTAACCGTTGTTTCAAAAATTTAAACTGTTAAAAGATAGATTGAATAATATATAACAAGCTATTTTAATAATGACCATGAAATTTTTTCATATGTGATAAAGAACCCACATAGGTTCCACGTCGTGCGTTCATACCACTGAATTTTTTTCTCTAATACAGTGGGTCCGATTTCCCTCTGATAATTTGCGTCTATGGAGGGTCGATGGACTTTTGTCTCTAAGAAGATACGAAGCAGCAACAAAGCTTATCTCTTGCTAAGGAAAACCGAAGTCTTCCTCCTTAGTGGTGACCCGTTCAACAATATACCGCGCCGACACTCCCCAAAAAAAACACTAAACAAGTTGCATGCATGTCTATGACCTTTTCATAATAGAATATTCAACTGAAGATGGCAGTACAGTTTTTAATTATACGGGCATGTGGGAATGATTACAGTTTTTTGATAGAGATGTAAGAATTTTCAAAATAATTATCATGTAAGAATTTTAATCATGCATGCTAACAATATTTATTCATGGATATTTGTTAATCAATTTACCTTAGATTCCAACAGTACTAGTGATACTTGTTGTCCTACAAAGAGATGGGAAAGACTTTCTATTATTTTCTCTACCTTTACATTGCTAAGTTTAATATGATGAATGCAAAAGCGAGAGTAGAGAGATCAATTATTATATTTATAAGCACAGATACAAGTTCTAACCCCCCAAAAAAAACAACTGCTAATAAAAGTATTTACACATAACCATAATATATATATATATATATATATATAATGCTTTATGTAATAACATGTAGTTAAGGTAGACCAGGAAAGAGATTACCAAAAGTTGGAGAGGTTAAATAAAATTTCTTCATAATGATGCAGGTGCATGATAAATGGTGATTTATGAGGTTTAGGTGTAGTACCTGAGATTTACTGGAGGAAGAAATAATGGGAGTTTAATACATATATTGAACATATGAATTTCTTAGACAATATATGGTGCACATTTCGAGTTGTAAATCAATTAGTTGCAGAATGTTTCAAAATGGAACGATTATAGTTTTCAAGCTGTAATATTATCTGATTTTACTTACATTTTCAATTATATATATAACAGAAAATGATGGTTTATATGAGTAGGCTGCATGTGGGGGCAAAATTAGTTCTCCACCAAGATGTGCACTAGTAACTTTGGAAAGGAAATTTTTTGAGGATTACTAAAGCTAAAATGTTATTTTTGGTAGAACAATCAATCTTTTTTATTCAACTACCATTTCCAACCATAAACACTTCTTACCTTAAGAATATTTCAGTCATTTAAAAGCATTCAAGTCATTCATTTGAATAAAAACCTCTAAAAATTAGATTATTTGAAAGAAACTTTAATAAAGTTTAAATTTAAGGCAGTTTTTAGCATGTCATTAGAGTATGTGCTTTTGAACAATCGATTGTATTTTGAATATAACAGCTCAAATAATGAGATATGCATTTGAGAAGATCTTATTAGCCGTGATACAAAATTGTTAAATTTTAATTTAATTCTTTTAAATGTTTTCTTAAAATATAATATTTTAATATTACAACATTGCTAAATTTTAACTTTAGTATAACCCAAAGAAATTATAATATTGAAGATGGTCTTAGGCTTGGATGACCACAAACTATCTTGAATCTTGGAATTTGGATGCATGGTTTGTAATAAATTACACTTTTACCTTAGTAAATTGAAAATGTAAATAAATTAGAAGAGGTTTAATTTTGAGGCAGGGTTCATGTTGTTAGCTAAACATAAAGATGCGGAGAAAAGGCTTAAACTTATCATTATTGTTCAAGGAATTATATACTACAAGCTTGTTGAAGAGATAAGGATACAGCTGCACAGATACACCCAATTTATATTTTAAATATTTAGCAACCTAACCAAAAGATAATAACAAAATCTATAATAACAAAATCTAGGAGTCCAACTATCATCTAATATGCCCCCTGATGAGTGCGCAAAAGTGCACTCTAAATGTTCTAATATTTGATTAAAATTGGTAGAAATATGAATAGAAATGTTGGGCTTCAATTGATTTTATTAAATTTAATTTCTATTTACAGTGAAATATATTTGAGCATTATTTTATAATATTTTAAATCTCAAATATTGCATTTTTTGTTGGCGAGAGATAGTTTGCAATTGTGATTCACATTTAATATTTTTGGAATAATTTTTAGTTTTTTGACAGATTCGACCATTGAGTTTCAATTGAGATTTGGATGGCGTTAGAGTTTCAGAATGAGAAAATGGTCTTCATGAAATATTTAGAGGACGTCTTGGGCTTTTCAAAAAAGTCTGGTTTGCAAAAATCGGAGTTCGTTTGGACCTCCAAACATTGTTTCGAAATCAGGTCTAAAAAGTTGCTCTAAATTCTGTCCGTCTAGCCAACTTCAAGAGGTCATAACTTGAGCTTTCAAAACACAAATCAAGTGATTTTTAAGCCTAAAATTATCTACTCATCCGGAGCTACAACTTTTGTGAAGAACCCGAGGCAAGATTCAATTGTTATCTGATAAAAAATGAGGCATAAAAGTGGTAAATGTGAGCATGTGCGGCTGAAAAAAAAAAAAAAAGAAAGCAAAGGAAAAAAAACGAGTGGGGCCATGAATTTCACAAGATGGCTGAGCAATAGTGCAGCCAAAACAAAAGATAGAAGATTTGAAAAGTCAAAAGAAGAAAAAGTTAAAAGGAAATAAATGAAGAGTCAAAAAAGCTAGCCAAGAAATTAAAAAAAAACAAAGAAGCAAATGGGTTAAAGTAGTGGTTTCGTGAGGCGGCTGGAGAAATGGTTTTGTGGCTGTGGGGCCCTGCACAGTTGCAAACGTGGGTTGAACCAAGATGCGCAAGGCGCTGGTCCGTAGGAAAAAAGGTATGTTTGGACGTATGCAATGGGCTGGCGCGGCTGTATTGTAGGAAGGGCAACTAGGGCGCTGATGTGCTGTCGTTGTGGGGCCCAGGGGTTGAAGAAAAAAAAAATAGAAAAGAGGAGAGTTGGGCGGCTGTTAATGGGAGAAGGCTGCTGCGGCATTAAAAAAATAGAGGGGAGTCGACGGCTGCAGCTGTGAGAGGAAGAAAAATACAGAGGTGCGGCAGTACAGAATAGGAAAAAAAAAAGCCAGAAGAAGCCACAGCGATTTCATGCCACAGAGTTTCTGTGAGGTTTATGTTATTCATCTTATACATGAGTAATTAAATTTTTGAATAGAATTAAGAATAAACTTGTATTATAGATGATTATTTTAATTTATTTTGATTCCTATACTCAATTTTTATTTGTTAAATTTTTAGATGATCATTCATAATTAATTGTTAGATTTATTTGTCCGAATAATTAAAGAGTTTAGTCCGTTTATAAATTCAGTCATATTTTTTCTATCGAATGGATTAATGTTTTGATTATTTTTGAAACAATTAAATATTAATATTGATTCAATTCTCTGCTGCAGTATTGCTTGTTGGGTATATTGTCGTCATTGCATTTTATCAATGTGAATAATAATTTGAGTGATTTAAAGATGATGAATGATTTTTCGAAGGGTTATTTTCAGTCTAATTTTGATGCATAATTTTAAATCTTCCGATAGAGATTTTTGAAATTTAATTTCTCAATTGAGTTATCAGTGAAATAAAAATAATTAAAATACCATATATGTGCAAGGGATTCCCGACACTCCACTGTTTGTTAAATTTGAATATTTTCTTTCATAAATCAAATTGTTTAATTTTTAATTTGCATTCAAAAATCACTGTTTATATTTTTATTTTCTCGTGAATCATTTACTATTTTTCTTTAGTTTCAGAAATTCTGTTTATTATTCTTTTAATCTTGTTTCCCTGTGGAATTGACACCCCAAAGCTACACTACAACTACCGTGTTATTCTTTGGGCGTAATCACCCCCTCAAGATAGGCCACGGGAAGAGAGGCCAATCTGGACTTTGTGAGAGTGAAATTTTGAACGAGGCAACGATTTTGTAAGAGCATCGGCAAGTTGATTATCAGAGGAAACATGAGCTACACGAAGCGAACCTGTCTGAACTTGATCCCGAATAAAATGAAAGTCTATGGCAACATGTTTCATTCTTGAGTGGAAAACGGGGTTAGAACACAACTGAGTAGCACCAATATTATCACAATAGATGACAGGAGCATGAGATAAATCAATACCAAGATCAGTCAAGAGATAATAGAGCCACTTAAGTTACGACTAAGATAAACAATGTAGGCACTAGTCGAGGAGAAGTCATCTGGATTGCCAGCCTAATCAGCATCGGAGAAAGCATTAAGAGATAGTGGAGTATCACGATAAAAAATAACTCCTTCATCTAAGGTACCACACAAATAGCGCAAGACACGCTTGACAAGAGCCCAGTGCTCAGTGGATGGTTGATGCATATATTGAGATAATTTGTTAACCGCATAGGAGATGTCGGGACAGGTCAGAGACAAGTATTGCATACTGCCAACAACAGTGCGGTATTCAGACGGATCGGGAAGAGGGGTGCCTAAGTGTAAACTGATTGGAGGACTGGTAGGCAATGGGGTGGAAACAAGCGTAGCACTTGACATATGAGTCCGAGCGAGAAGATCCATAATATAACGGCGCTGGGAGAGTAAAATCCCATGACGGTGAGGAACCACTTCAACACCAAGAAAATAGGAGAGAGAGCCAAGATCTTTGAGGGAAAACCGTTGAGTAAGACGATCAATAAACTGATTGACAAGAGCAGGACTATCACCTGTAAGAATGATATCATCAACATAGACGAGGAGATAGAGAATATTAGTACCAGTGTTGAGAACAAACAATGAAGTATCAGCATGAGAATTCCGAAAGCCATCAACAAGAAGAAATTGGCGCAACTCATGATACCAAGCCCTTGGGGCTTGTTTAAGGCCATAGATGGCCTTACGAAGCTTGCAAATATATTGTGGATGATCGGAGTCAATGAAGCCCGGAGGTTGGGCCATATAAACATCTTCCGAGAGATGACCTTGTAAAAAGGCATTGTTGACATCTAATTGGCAAAGAGGCCAACCACGGCTTATAGCAATGCTAAGAACAAGCCGCACAATAGCAGGTTTAACAACCGAACTAAATGTTTCATGATAGTCAACACCAGGTCGTTGATGGAAACCTTTGGCAACAAGATGAGCTTTAAACCTGTTAATAGAGCCATCAGAATGTCGTTTAATACGAAAAATCCATTTACAACCAACAATATTAGCGGCAGAGATAGGTGGGATAAGCTCCCATGTTCCATTTCAGACTAAAGCATCATACTCTTCGGACATGGCCCGACGCTAGTTAGGATCCTTGAGAGCTTGGGTCACAGTGGTGGGTTCAATGGCTGAGTTGGGGTTAAAGTGTGTGTGAAGGTTAAGTTTTCAAAGGGGTTTATGGATGTTGTTTTTAGAGTGGGTAGTCATATGATGGGGGTTAGGAGGTGGGGAAGCTTGGTGGATAGGTGATGGGTTGCACGGTTGTTGGGTGGATGGTGGATTGGTGACTTGTGGGGGGGGTCGTGGTGAAGAGGTTCTAATGGTGGAGGCATAGGGAGAAGGGAGTGGCTGTAAAGTGTGTGCGGTAGAAGATGATGATGGATCAGCACACGTTGGAAACTCTTGGGGGCATTCATCAGATGAGGTAGTGTGAACCGACTGGGAAGGACTAGGAACTCTAACCGTAATTAGTGGAGGAAGCCATGTATTAATGGTAGTGGATTCAGGACGTGGGAGATGAGTATGTAGTGATGCGTAAGGAAAAACAGATTCGACAAACTAGACATGACGAGAAATGAAGATTTTTAAGGAAGATGGGTCAAAACACAAGTAAGCACTTTGAGATAATGAGTACCCAAGAAAAATGCAAGGTTTAGAACGAGCATCAAGTTTATGGGATGAATATGGTCAAAGCCATGGATAACACAAGCACCCAAAAATCTTGAGTTTAGAATAGTTAAGAGCAGTACCAAAAATTGATTCATATGGTGAGGAAAGGTTTAGAGTATTAATGGGCATTCTATTAATTAAATAGACGGTTGTGGAAAAAGCATGGGACCAAAAGGTTAAGGGAAGAGAAGCATGGGAAAGTAATGTGAGGCCAGTCTCAACTATGTGACGATGTCGTCGTTCGAAATAGCCATTATGTTCAGGGGTATGTGGTGGAGTGGTGAGATGAGAAATGCCATTTGTTGCTAAAAAATCTTGAAGGCCCAGGTATTCACCCCTATTATCGGAATATAGGGTGAGAATCTTGGTTTTGAAATGATTTTACACAATGGCTTTAAAGCGCAAAAAAATTTCTTTAACTTCAGACTTCTTGCGTAATAGATAAAACCAAATATATTTTGTAAAATGATCAACAAAGATGACATAATATTTGAATCCATTATGTGAAAGAATAGGAGAGGTCCATACATCAGAAAATATAAATTCAAGAGGCTGTGAGAAGTCTAGAGATGAGGTAGAAAAGGAGAGCTTATGACTCTTATTGCAATAACAAGCATTACATAAAAAATCTTTGGACAAAGGGGATGACAAATCTAAATAATAATCTGAAAGAATATGCTTTAAAATGGGAAAGGCTAGATGTCCTAATCTATGATGCCAATTTGAGGAAGTGGTATTGGGGATGATGACTTGAAAGTTGGCCACTCATACACACCATCCTTAGTGTCGCCCTGCATAAGAATTGCCCTCGTACGAAAATCCTTCACCTAAAAAGAAGTTGGTAAGAACTCAACCGAGACATTATTGGTGGTGCAAAATTGAGAAATTGAAATTAAGTTCTTTTTCATGTGGGGCACACAGAGGACATCGTTGAGTTTAAAGGAAGAGTGAGGGGTGAGAAAAGAAGTGGAACCAGTGTGAGTGATGGAAAGACCCGTGCCATCTCCAATTATAACATCGTCGGAGCCATTATAAGGAGCATGAAGAGATAAGTTACTTAAGTCTGTTTTGACATGATGAGATGCACTACTATCAAGTAGCCAAGCTGGATGGGTGGAGGCAACATTAGCAACAAAATGAGCTCAAGGTTGCCAAGGGGTTGATGGATTGCTGGCAGTGGTGTAGAGGCATTGGTGGATGGCTGAATCGGAACCAATTTGAATGACGGGCATCATTTGGCTGTGTGTCATTGAATGCCACAGATCTGGCAATGGCCCAAGTAGGGGCGTGGTGGCGGACGAGTGGCACGAGGTAGAGTGCCAGCGATTGAAGGCAGGGGAGGATGAGTATAGGAATGGGGCGACGGGCGCCAACCAGTGTGGCCATGAGGATTTGGACGCCAATTAGTGTTGGTATTTTGAGGTCGCCAATGTGTGTTGGTCCTGTTTGTTGGGTTGGCAGTGGCTAGAAAGTAAGCGGATTCCTTTGTTTTGCCTTGAAGAGATGCTTCAAAGGTTAGAAGTTTCTCATGGAGTTCATCAAATGAGATGAGGTTATCACGAGCTTGAACAGCACGAACTAATTCTGTATAGTCATCTCTGAGCCCATCGAGAATCTGCTCAATAAGATCTTCCTCATCTATGGGTGCACCAAGTATAGCAAGCTCATCTGCACGAGCTTTAACGGATTGAAAAAAATCATTGATATTCAGAGTACCTTTGGTCGAATTTTTGAGAAGATTCTTGACTTGTTTAATGTGGCCTCGGGATGGTTTGGCATAGGTGTTGGCTAGGATTGTCCATGCTTCCTGTGATGTTTTGGCTTTGGCAACAAACGGAATGATTGTAGGAGAGAGGAAGCTGATGAGAGCATTAAGGATGAGCTGATCTTGACGAACCCAGAGGTGGTAGTCAGGATTTGGTGTTGTTAAGTTATTGGCCATTAGAGTGATAGAGGGACAGGGCTTGGTGCCGTCAATATATCCAAGAAGATCGTAGCCTATGAAAAGAGTTTGAACTGAAGTTTCCAAGAGACATAGTTGCTGGTGGTGAGTTTGAGCGGAGCTTGAGCAGAGGGGCTGATGGTGATGAGTTGAAATTCATTGGTAGGAAAAGATGGTGAATTTGTTAGAGTGGTTATGATTGTGGGATGTGATGAGGTGGGAGGGTTCGTCGACTTGGTGTAAGCAGCCATTGTAGTGTAGAGAGGAGAGAAAAAAAAAATGAAGCAATAACTGAGAACAGGGGAGAACGTGCGTGCTGTGGTTTGAGAAAGCAAAAGAATCAGAAACGAAGCACAAAAGATGGCGACCTGAAGGACTAGGACCATAGAGAGAAATCCAGATCAAGCACCGACAGGAGAGAAATCTAAATCAAGCATAGAAGCACAGACCGTAGAGAGAAATCCAGAGCCAGCACCGAGAGGAGAGAAAAAATCAAGAAAGTGTGTGGATCAAGCTGAGAAAGAAAAAAAAAATCAGAAAAGAAAAGGCAAGGTTGTGGCAGAGAGCAGAGACCACAAAAAGATGGAGACCAGGAAAAGAATCAGCCCAAATCGGATCCAGGCAGAGATCGGAACTTGGTGGTTTGTCTCGCTAAGAAGATGGAGACGATGGAGAGAAGAAGGTTTCCTTGGTTGATTGTTGTTGCAGACGATGGAGAGTCGGTTTAGTCGAAGGTGGTCGCCGGTGATGGAATCTCGCAAGAGAGCCGTCGATGATGGAGCGAAGTCTGAGAGATTGCGTCACTGGGAGAAGGGGTTTGGTAATGCAGAAGAAAAATAAAAATGCTCTGATACCATGTTAGCTAAACATAAAGATGCGGAGAAAAGGCTTAAACTTATTATTACTGTTCAAGGAATTATATACTACAAGCTTGTTGAAGAGATAAGGATACAGCTGCACAGATACACCCAATTTACATTTTAAATATTTAGCAACCTAACTAAAAGAAAATAACAAAATCTATAATAACAAAATCTAGGAAACCAGCTATCATCTAATACATGTGCGGTAGCCCCACCCTGCGACTCTCCTTCATCCTAGCCAATAATCTGCGTTTAAGACTTTTTCTCCCTTTTATTATTCACCTTTTTCAACAGCCCAGCCCGATAACGAGATTTTGTCTTTTTTGTTTTTAAACATCATCGTTGTATTATAAGTACTATTTACAATTGACTACAGAAACGGCGTGGGTACGTTTCTGGCCAAAGACTTGGGAGACTTTTGTAATATTAGTTGACTAATGCTATCATGACTTAATAGGTGATTATTTCTTTACCTAATAAATCATAACTTAACAGTAATCACACACAATAAAATATTAATTTAATAAAAGTTAGTCACACAACTCATACCATGTGATGGCCACTTGGATAAGTTTCTGACCAAAGACTTGGGAGACTTTTGTAATATCAGTTGACTCATGCTATCATGACTTAAGAGTGTTAAATATAAGTAAAAGTGTTTGAAGCAACATCCTGAAGTTTATTGAATGAAAGTGGCTATATATATAGCGTTACAATTGGGAAGGGAAAACTGCTCACGTTCAGTGCTAACTAATGTGAGTAATACATGCCAAGAAAGAGTCAAACTCCTAAACCTACTCCCAAATACCAGGGACTTATTAACAGAACCAAATGACTAAGTCAAACACCATAACAAACTTCAACATTTCCTCCCTTAAACTGATTACATATACAAATTAGTTTAGAATAGGATTTTTACATACTCCCATCATGCTGCGCAGCTTTTTTAAAAAATCCAGCTTAAGAGGTTTTGTTAAAATATCGGCAATTTGCTCCTGAGATCCACAATGTATTAACTTCACTACTCCATCCTTGCTTAGATCTCGAAGAAAGTGGAACCTTACGTCTATATGCTTATTCCGACCACGCAGAACTAGATTTTTTGAAAGTTTAATAGCTGAACTATTGTCACAGTAGATTACCGTGGACTCTTATTGAATATGATTCAACTCTTCCAGCAGCCTTCTAAGCCACATAGCTTGACAAGCACATGAAGATGTTGCAACAAATTCAGCTCCAATGATGGATAACGTGACTACCGATTGTTTCCTTGAAGACCACGACACAACTCTTGAACTCAATAAGAACAAATATCCCGATGTGCTATTTCGATCTTCTAAATCACCGGCATAATCACTATCCGTGAACGCCATAAGTTTTGTGTTTCCTCCCTTGCTATAGAAGATGCCATAGTCTATTGTCCCTTTCAAATATCTGAGTAATTGCTTAGTTGCTTGTAGGTGCAAATCTGTTGGGCATTCCATGTACCTACTAAGCAAGCTAACAACAAACATGAGATCAGGTTTGGTGGTTGTTAGATACATGAGACTCCCAATCATCTATTTGAAAAAAGTGTTGTTTATGGGTTCTCCATCGCTATCTTTCCCAAGCTTAGCGCCAGGAACTATGGGATTGAGCACTGAGTTGCACTCTGTCATGCCAAACCTGTCCAGAATTTCTTGGGCATCTTTTTTTTGATAAATGATGATTCCATCGTCTTGTTGCAATACTTCTATACCCAAAAAATATCTCATTTTTCCCAAATCAGTTATATCAAACTCCCTTTTCATAGACTGTTTGAAAACCATAAACATGTCTTCATTGTTGCCAGTAAAAATTAAATCATCAACATAGAGGCATACAATTAGAAACTTGCCTCCTAGTAAGGTCTTGGTGAATAGGGTATGCTCATGGGGACATTTAGTAAACCCTTCATTCTTAAAATAGGACTTTATTTTGCTGTACCATGCCCGTGGAGCCTGTCATAATCCATTTAATGCCTTTTTCAACTTGTACACTTTCTACTCATTGCCCTTCTTTTCATATCTAGGTGTCTGTGCAACATAGACCTCTTCATCAATCTCGCCATGTAAAAACGCTGACTTCACATCCAGTTGGGCGATTTTCCAGTGCTTTTATGCCGCAAGAGAAATCACAAGTCTGATGGTATCAAGCCTGGCTACAGGTGCAAAAACTTCTGAAAAATCAACCCCATGTTGTTGGACATAACCCTTTGCGACCAGTCTCGCCTTATGCTTATCGATTTCACCATGCTCATTTAACTTTGTTTTGAAGACCCATTTAATGCCAATTTTCTTTCCGCCAACCGGAAGATCAATTAATTCCTATGAAGAATTCCTTTCAATGGTAGCAATCTTAGCATCCATGGCCACTCTCCACTTCTTACTCCTCACGGCTTCTTCAAAAGATAGCGGGTCCCTATCAACAAACAAAGCCAAGAGAGAGTTCTCACCTTCACCTTCTGAGTCTTCTAATTCAGTGACATAATCTCTCATCCAGGTTGGTTGTCTTCGTGTTCTTATTCTATTTGGACTAGGAGACTCTCCAACAGGTAGATCTCCAGCTACATCTCCAACGGGTAGATTTCCAGCAGTATCTAGATCTTACGCTGCTGCCTCTTGCACTGTTGCCTCCTCATCCTCGTGCTGCTCAACGACTGCATCCTCAACAGTATTGTCATCTTCCCATACCTCACTGTCATCACTGTCATCTTCCATATCATTCCAGTGCAGTTCAGTTACAAGACCTTCTTGATTCTCAGCCTAATTCCATCCATTGCCCTCACTAAAAATTACATCTCTATTAACAATGATTTTTTTTGAAACGGGGTCATAAAGGCGATAGGCCTTTGATTCTTTGCTAACTCCCAGCAATACACACCGCAAACTTTTTTCTTCCAACTTGGTGCGTCGATGATTAGTTACATGGGCATAACAAATACAGCCAAAAACACGAAAATGGTCAACTGATGGTCTCGATCCACTCCAAGCCTCCTCAGGAGTTATGTTGCGCACAACAAGAGTTGGACTTCGATTGAGAATGTGAGCAGTCCACCGAACAGCTTCTGGCCAGAAAGTCCTATGAACTTGTTTTCCCCAGAGCATACAGTGTACCATGTTCATGATTGTACGGTTCTTCTGCTCCGCCACGCCGTTTTGCTGGGGAGTGTAAGCACTGGTGAGTTATCTTCATATGCCATTAGAGGAACAGAAGGTGACAAACTCATTTGATAAAAACTCTCCTCCGTGATCTGTTCTTAGACCTCTGATGCAAGCATTCTTCTCCTTTTCAACTAGACTTTTGAATAGCTTGAATGTAGCAAAGGCCTCGGATTTCTCCACTAGAAAATACACCCAAACTTTACGACTAAAGTCATCAATGAAATTCAGGACGTACCTCTTGTTGCAATTGGAGGTAGTAGAAATTGGTCCACAAATGTCAGCATGAATAAGTTGGAGGATCTCCGTAGCTCGCCATTTGCTTTCCCTTGCAAAAGGATCTCTTGAATGTTTTCCCATAACACAATCTTCGCAAACCACTTTAGGATCGTTAAACTAAGGCAAACCTGTCACCATCCGCTTCCCATAGAGTGTCTTGAGTCCCTCAAAACTGAGATGACCATACTGACAATGCAAAGATAATCCAAGTTGTCGGTGATAAAGTGAAAACACTGTGGAGATTGAATTTTTGAGAGAAAGATGAACATACGATTCTGAGACATATTGGTTTGCATGATAAGGCCTCTTTCTGAATGATAGATCTTACACATGTTGTTTTGAATAAGAATGGCTAGGCCATTTTCTTGCAATTGCCCGATGCTCAATAGGTTGTTATTCAGTTGGGAAACATAATATGCCTCAGTAATAATATGTGTAACGTCTCCGATTTGCATTCGAATACCTCCTTTTCCCATGACATTGAGATAAGTATTGTTCCCAAGCTTTACCGACTCTCGAAAGTCTTCATTCAGAGTATTGAAAAATTCCTTCTTACCACACATATGGTTACTACATCCTGAATCCAGAAACCAAGCTTCTTCACTGGGATCTTTCTGTACGTCAATATATGTCATAAGAAGCATTTCTTCACTTGTTTCTGCAAAGTGTGCCCTTGACTCCTTGCCTCTTTTTGGACATTCATACTGAAAATGCCCTAGATCATGGCAATGATAGCATTCAACAATGGATTTATTGAAAGTTGATCTGCCACGACCTCTGCCCCTGCCTCGATATGCACCACGTCCACGACCTCTTCTTCCTGTGTCATCAGCATACTCCACCTGCAAAGCGTGCTCTTCCACAACATGACTGTTCATCCTTTGTTCGTGAACCAAAAGACTGCTTTAGAGCTCATCAGTTGTCATGTTGACTAAGTCATTAGACTCTTCAATGGAGCAAACAACATAGTCAAATTTGGAAGTCATAGATCGTAGTACCTTTTCAAGCATAACAATATCGTCCATTTTTTCTCCATGAATTCGCATTTTATTAACTACGGTGAGAGTTCGAGCAAAATACTCATTCACACATTCTCCTTCCTTCATGTGGAGAATCTCAAACTCCTTTCTCAGTGCTTGGAGTTGTGCTCGTTTGACACAAGCTGTCCCTTGATATTTCTTCTTTAAAGAGTCCCAAATATCTTTTGAGGCGTCTTTCTTCAAGATGGTCTCCAAAATTGAACGATCAATGGCTTGCAAGAGGTAATTCTTTGCTTTTAGGTCTTTTAGTTTTTGATCTTCGAATGTCTTGGTCTGTGCAGCGGTGAGGACGGCCCCTGTGACTTCTTCGGGAAGACCACTCTCCACAACGCTCCAGTATTCTTTGGAATGCGAAAAGTTTTCCATAAGCATGGACCAGTGATCATAATGGTCGTCAAGACGAGGAATTGCTGGTTGCACATAATTTTCGTCTGATGCCATTGCTGTTGCTGCTGCAAGTCAGGAAGTTGCTGTTGTGGCTCTGATACCAAATGTTAAATATAAGTAAAAGTGTTTGAAGCAATAACCTGAAGTTTATTGAATGAAAGTGGCTACATATATAGCCTTACAACTGGGAAGGGAAAACTGCTCACGTTCAGTGCTAACTGATGTGAGTAATACATGCAAAGAAAGAGTCAAACTCCTAAACCTACTCCCAAATACTAGGGACTTATTAACAGAACCAAATGACTAAGTCAAACACCATAACAAACTTCAACAAAGAGGTGGTTATTTCTTTACTTAAATGTAACATGACTTAAAAAAAATTAGTGTAATTAACATGTCAAACCCGGCTTCTCTCCCATCACCTTGCATTGACTGAACCAATGAACCAATACCATCTATGCAGAATAGCCTCAGTTGGCTGTACCAGTACAACTTCTTTCATAGCCATCTTTGCATAATATGAAACCAGAACACCAATCCTCTTTACGCAAGAGATTGAGAACTTTGTCGGAGAAATATTTTCACATTGATGGAAATTGGCATAATACAAAAATATATATATATATATATATATAATTATTAAAATTTTGTGATGCATCTCTTAATATTTGAAGATACTTATTTTCTAAGATTGTTAGATCAAAATTCAATGAATATTACTTTTTTTTTTGGTTAGTTTATATGAGACGTCATCTGTTAGTGGATGGTAAGATTACTCTTCCAAATTAATCGATTCAAAAAAACGAATACAGAATTATAAAAAAAAACAAACAAACAAATGATGTGATGTAAAACTCTCCTAGGGAAAAATAACATATAGAACATTGCATATATGGGTAAATTAATATGACATATTACCCACATCATGGATTCATGGTAGAGCTAGGAATGCAGGGAGATCCTCACAGAAAAAACTCTGGAACAACCCAAAATCTTCCTTCACCAACGGTGCACTGAAGAAGCAGCACCACCACCATCTGATAGCAGCCCCTCCTCCACCGCAATCCCCACCAATCCCACATCGCTAAAATGCGCCGCTCATGGTTGCCACTGTAGAGAACCCGATAAACCCACTCATCACGGAGACAATAATTTTGGACAAGGAGTTTGAAAAATTGATTGTGGGTTGATAAAGTGATGAATCATATATAAAAATACTTTTGTCAATTTCAAAAAATAAAAGTGTCAATTCATAAAAATAGACCTGAGTTCAGAAGACAAAATAACTGACTGTCCTTCACATAAAAAATAGATTTACATGGACTGCATAATAATAAAGTACATATTTAAGAAACTTAAATCCGATTAACCAAAAATTGAGAGGAGCTAGAATATTTTTGGGGATATTTTAGGAGAGCAATTTTTTTTTTAGTTGTAATAAAAATAAAAATAAATTTCATATTAAAACAAAATTCCAATTTCTATGAAGTTCTTATCCTTAGTATAAAAAGGAAGTTGGATTTTGTTGAAATAAAGGAGATCAAATTATAAATTTACTAGTTTTTTATATTAATGTTAGAATGCAATAAATAAATTCTTATCTAAGTTTTAGTAAGAGATCTGTTTTTTTTTTTTAAAAAAAAAAAAGAATATTATTTGAAAATATTTAAAGAAAGACTTTGATTAAATACAATAGCATTCGAAAAGAAGCAATTGACCCTGGGAGAAGTGAATAGGGGCAGGAGCCGGGCATGCCATTTCACCGGATTTTCTACGCCACGCATATAGTTTATTTTGTTATTTCAGTGAATTATTTAATTTTTTAGTTAATTCTTGATTTTATGTATTTTTTAAAGATGTTTTTAAATTAATTTTTTAAATAGTTTAAGGATATCTTTTTAAAAGATACATTTTGTTAAATAAATTAATTATCATTTTACATTTTAAATAAAAATGAGTTGTTTTGAAAAAGATTAGATGGATCTTTTTTTGGACAAAATTTTTGATTCAATAACTAAATTGCACGAGTTTATAAATTAACTAAAAATGGTATGATTTAAAAAACTAACAAAATAAACTACATGGGCGAAGGTGAAAACTACCCATTGAATCATAAATAACAAAATAAACAACATGCACGAACATAAAAAATACCCATTTCACCCTTAATCATTCAAGGTATATTCAAACATAAATTACAAATTATTCAAATTACGGTAACTTTTAACTTCGTTACTCTATATTATCAACCAACTTAAAATAAGAGAATTGGACATGTCTGGATTTCAATACACTCAATTTCTCTATCGTTAAGAGCAATTCCAAAGGGGAGTGCCATCCGGGATGTTAAACTCATAACTGTCAAAATGGCACCCCAAACTCAAAATTTTCTATTCCAACAGGAGTGGCATATGCGGTTGCAAAATGACATCCAACGTTTTGGGGTGCCATTTTTACAAATTTTAAAAAGAGAAAATAGAGAGGTGTCATTTGACGGTTAGAACTATTTCCATTTTTACTGTTCCAAAGGTTTTATTTCAACAAAGAATTTTATAAATATAGGGGGTGTTTATGAAGAAAAAACTTATCAAAACTCATAAGCTCACTCTAAAAATTATTCTATAAATTTAGGATGATTTTATTTATTTAACTAATTTTTATAATTAAATAATTTTTTAAACTTAGTTAATTGTTAGAATTTAAATTAAATTAATTTTTGTAATTTAATTTAAAAAAATCAATTTCAATTAAACTGTTATGAAAATAATACCAATTAAAATATAATTGTTAAGTTTAATTATATTTTTTAATAAAAAATATTAAAATGACACCCTATTTTGACACCTATCATTAAAGCATATTTATAATTCAGAAGTGCCATAACACTATTCAAGGTTGCAAATAAAGTTTTTGAAACTTTAAAATGGCAACTTCCTTGGTTGCTCTAAGGGCTGTGCAATTGTGATGTGTACCTCACTAGATTGACGAAGTTCATAGAAAAGAAAGAAAAATTCATTCCAAAAATCATATTGGAGAGCACTCCAAACGCTAGCTGCTCTACAATCACATACATCTTCTTGCCCAACCTTCAATCTGTTACACCACCTTCTTTAACCGACTTGACGTACGTAGTTGTACGTGTTATATGGACCAGGACCACGACCATAAGCACCGTCATATGGCTATGGCGGCAGTGGGCCATATGCTTGGACCGAATTCATGTAGTTGTACTTGGACGGACATGTTATATGAACTAGGACCAGAAGGCCTATAGGCATAAGCACCATAATATTGTGGCGGTGGCGGAGGTGGTGGACTGACTTAGTTGTATGTGTTATATGGACTACAATCAGAAGAAACCCCATAAGGATAAGCAGTACCATAATGTGGCGGCAGCGCTAGTTGTGGCTGTGGCTGTGGCAGAGGTGGCGGGATCGTGCATTTGGTTGGCCGATCACAAGTTGTCAAAACGCACTCGACATGAATGTCAGTCACAAACCCCACACTTGTAGCGCACGGGCCACCACAAACAGCACACGGCTGGCTCGAAGACGACGTCTGGAGCATCAAGGGATGGATTGTGTGAAGAGCGTGGCGCAGCTCTTGAGGCAGTTGGGTGCCAAGTGGGTGCACGTCGAACTCACAGTCCTTGCACTGATAAAACAGACCCTCCACAAATTCACCACAGACATCACAGGAGCGCTCATTCTGGCTCATCTCTTGTGCACTTCGGACAACCAGAGTGAGTGGATGTGGGTGCATGAAGGAGGAGAGGTTTCTGGGGCATCTCCAGCAATATACTTGCAGATTAAAGTGACAACCGTCGCAGCGAAACCTGGTGCCCGTTCCAAGGGTCTTGCAGCCATCACAGAGAAACTCCGTTTCTGCGTAAAACACTTCTAATGGATGGCCCGGATGGGTGAAGTGCTCTTTGGTTCTCATCGGCACCGGAGCCATCTCTCCCTCTCCTTCTCTAATCTCTCTTTCCAATGAACCTTTGATAGCCCGAGAGTCTAAGACTTGTACTGGTCCAGTGGTCTGCCATGAATATGAAATGTGAAGTTTCATATGCATTTTCTTTGAAATGACGTAGTATGAGTAGAGTAGGTTATTAGCAAGGACTTTCGAGACTTTTATAAAATTAAGTGTAAGAAGTTTTCTGGTTCGTCTCTTAAATGTAATCTATCAATGTAAATGTTTTATTTTTTAATTAAAAGTATTTCTAAATCTTTTATAATTGATAGATATGGGAGATTATAAATTTATTAATTATTAATTTTTTTCATATTTTTATTAATTAATAATTTTTTTTTATATATAAATAAATTTTGATACAAAAATAAAATTTTATATGAAACTTTTTAATAATATTTTGATTATTATTAAACAAATACACATAATACTCAATTTAAAGTATAAAAAAATTTTAATGTCCCTTTTAAGTAAAAGAATTTGTGTTTTTAGATGTGAGTTTTTTTCACTTTTAATATTTTTAATTTTATGTTGAATTTATAAATATAATTATTAAGACATATCATAAATAGGATATATATATATATATATAAACTCAAATATAATTATTTTATCTTTCTAATAATTAATATTATAAAGAATTGTTTTGAAAAAAAATAGAATTTGTGTTTCTAGATGTTAGTTTTTTCAACTTATAATATTTTTAATTTCATGTTGAATTAATAAATATAATTATTAAGATATATCATAAACTTAATAGCTAGTTATTGTTGTATATAATGTATCTAGATATAGTTAGGGATAAAGTCAGAAATTTTGGTTAAATGTTCAATGTTAAATTATCAATTAAAGAAGTATAAAAAATTAATATTGATTGGTAATATTTTAATAAGTAATTAAACTTGTTGATATAAATAAACTTATGAATTATCTAAGAAGTCCAACCATAGAAAAAACACTTAATAAATTTTAAGATATGCAAAAAAAATTCTAAAAATTTAATAAAAGTATCATTAATTAAGAAGTCAAATTAAAATAAGGTTAAAGTGTGGAAAATTTTAAATTTAGAAGGGACAAAAATTTAAATCAAAGAAGTATATTTAAAAATAAAAAATAAAAGTTTCAAAAATAAAAATGAGAGGGTGTAATTGCCTCCTAGGCACAAATTGATCTCATCCCTGTATATAATATGATATAAGGTATAATATACAGATCTTTTCTAAGATTTTTAACAATTATTCTGACATTTTTTTGAAGATTTTGAAATTACATTGACATTTCTTAGTTTACTTGACAAACTTAAGTCAATTTTTTTTTTCAAAATGAAAAAATTGCCTTTTTATTTTATTTTTACATTTTTTCAAGTTTGACCTATTTTTCATTTTTAAATAAATATTGATTAAAATCTTAAATTTATTTTTATATAAAATAAATTTAAATTATTTATCTTAAATTTACTTTTATATAAAATTTTAAAATTTTTTTTAAAAAGTTAGAAACAACTAGTCAAAATTGAAAAAATGTAAAAAAAAAAAAATGAAATGGGTAATTTCTTTATTTTGAAAAAAATTGATTGAAGAGAGACAATTTTATTTTGTCAAAAAAAAAAGGAGAGTACTTAATATAATTTTAAAAATTTCAAAAAAGATCAGTATAATTATAAAAAAAAAAAAAAAACTCAAAGACTTCAGTGCAACTAATTTACCCTACGAGGGTAATTTGATAACAAACTTATGTAAGTTTTCATTGTAAGGCCCATGGATTCATATCTTTCAGAAAATCTAAGCCATGGATTCATGCGAACTTATATTCATTGCAACCAGGTAGTATCGGCCCGTGGATAGTATTGCAAACATATATATATATTCATTTCAAGCAGGTAGTATTGGCCCAAGGATAGTATTGCAAACACATATAGTATTCAATCAGGTAGAATTGCAAACAAATATAGTATTGGGCCATGGATTCATGTCTTTAAGAAAATCTAAACCAACATCAAAGATTCTGACTTTGCAAGGAAAACCAAAATCTTCCCCATTAGTGGTGACCCGTTCAACCATCTGCCAGGCCGACTCGCTCGTCAAGCCCCATTCTGGAGGACGTCTATGCATAAAATACTAAACAAGTTGCATGTCTCTGGTAATAACTTCACCACCATGCCTATGACCTCTTCATAACAGACAATATTCAACTGAAGATGACAGTAAAGTTTATACATTGTTGTCCATTCCAGTGAGGAAGACTTTTAATTGATTATGTCGTAACGGTGTAGATATAGAAACCCACACAGCCATACCAGACACCATTGTCCTAAAATTATAGTTATTTGACAGAGATGTAAGAATTTTTAAATAATCATGAAAGAATCATAAGCATGCATACTATTAAAATTCATGAATATTAGTTAATCAATATGTATGTATCTGTATGGTGTTTCAATCAATATACCTTAGATTCCAACAAGACTAGTGATACTTGTTTGCCTTTTAACTTTTTTATTTTGATAGCATGAAGGTATTGTTGGAAGAGTGTCATGAATTTATCTGAATTTTTGATGATTTAATTGGTTCAAAATTTTGTTTGGATAATTTTATTTGAATAATTTTGACTCGATTCATTTTTTATTTTGTAACCCATAAATATAATGGTGTTATTTTTAGAATTTATTTTAATAAAAGAAATCGAGCTTACTTGTGTGAGTTGTCATTAGGTGTAAAAATATTTTCGTGTCTAGTAGTATTCTGCTCTTATAATATTTTCGATATATAATGAATTGATCATTAATTGCTGCTGCTAGACATAAGCATATTACTGAATCACATAAATCTTGTATCCTATCTATTTTTATTTGAAATCGATTTATTATTTATTTTTATTACTTTTGCACAACAAACAAAAACTTTTTAATCACCTTCTATCCAATCAGGTAACAATTCATCCCTAATTGTTAAGCTTATACCGGAGTAAATTCTTCCAATCACAACCTTTATGCAAATTTAATAAATCGAGGACTTCTAACAGAATCAGTACTTGCTAAATCTAATATGAATAATGAATAATAAAACTAATTATGCGAGACTAAACATCGATATTTATAATTAAACTATAAATCGTAACCATAAATGACGACTCTGATTTGGGGTGCATAATTGAAAATGTAAATAAATTAGAAAGAGGTTTAAATTTGAGGCAGGGTTCATGTGCGGTAGCCCTCTTCGAAACCACCCTGGGACTCTCCTTCATCCCAGCGAATAATCTGCTTTCAAGACCTTCTTTTTTTCTCACTTTTATTATTCATCGGGTGCAAAATGGCGTGCCGCATCAATTCGCCTCTCCGGTGTCCGTCCGGTGCGCCACATTCTTCGGCCGTACAGTACCGACAAAAGCTTCGAACAAACCATCTTCTTCCCTCTTCGTTCAATCCCAATAAGGTAATCAATTTTACTTGTTTCCATACTTTCAACTCGCTAACCCAAAACCCTAACTTTCTCTCTCCCACTTTCTCCAAAACTCATCTTTTTATATTACAACAGATATCGTACTCTGCTAGTCGCCGCCGTGGCTTTCTGGCCGTGAAGTGTGAAACGACGACGGAAGCGAAATCGATCTCAGAAGATAGAATGCTGGTCAGTTCTTTTCCACTTTTTGTTCTTAACCCTCTTTTTGGTTGGCGAGAAAATGTAGGAAAATAAAAACAAAAGGTAAGAAGATAAAGTTTTGATTTTGCATTCTTATGCTTTTTGTGGTGTTATATTGGCCATTTGGAAGATCAGATTTTGGTTTTTGGATTATTTTAGTCCCAGTATAAATGAATATTGGTGTTTAGTTTCATATTGTTTCTTGCATTTTCTCAGTAATCACGCACATTGTTAGTTTAATTGACTAATAATATTGCTGAATTGGACTTGAAGGTTTTTGTTCCTCCACATCCGTTGATCAAGCACTGGGTTTCAGTTCTTAGAAACGAACAAACTCCTTGCCCCATCTTTAGTAAGTGAAAACTCGTGACATCTTTTTTTTAACTGTTTAAATAGTTGTTTCTGCAGCTTACTTTGTTATTTTTCGATGGACTGTATAAATGAGCTGGGAGTTTAAGTGAATGTGACAAAATCAGTAGTGAAAATAAGGATTCGCTTTTGACATTTTGTAAGTCTTTCTTTGACTTCTAGTAATTTGTGTGCAAATTTAGTTTTCACTTTTCACGCCCCTGCAATGCCTGCTGTCCTCCTAATGGGGAGGGGCCACCTTTTGTTTTAAAATGTAATTATAAAACTGTTCCCATCTTTTAATCAATCAATTTTGTGCATTATACATGAATCGACAGTCGATGGTTCGTGACAATCCTTTCCAATGAGCTTTTTAATAACTGAAATTTTATTTGGGATATTAAAGATGCAGTAGTTGGCAGTTCAAATGTGTGGCTTTTCTCACATCCCTTAAAACTTGGCGCATGGCTTAGTTTCAATGAATTTGTTCCAACACGAAGCTGAATTATAAATAATAAAAAAAAACTGATGAACTTTGATTCTAGAAAATATAGTGATGTTGAAGCCTACAAAGAAATTAAAGAAGAGAAGAGGAATAAGAAAAGGAAGAGAATAGGCATACCTTTGTTTTTTTGTGGGGGTGGGGGGATAGGAAATCAGGTCCACTATAGTTGACAAAGGAGGTGTATCCCATGAACATGCAAATTATATTGGAACATCAAAAAATTAAGTTCCCCCCCAAAAATTTAAATCTCCTAGAAAAACTACAAAAAAACACAAATAATTTGAAAATTTCCCAGAATTCTATAATTGAAAGGTGTTAAGCATGGCATTCTTCGACCTATGGATCTGCATTTCAATATCCGTCCAAGTATGCCTATTTCTATTCTTTCATGCACTCAGATGACTCAAAGGGAAACTGCTAGCAGCGGGCTTATTACCATGTGTGGTAAGTATGCACTATGAAGTTACAGAATTTAGAATGACAAATAAATACTTGGAATGGGCCTTCTAGCTGTATTTATTTCTGAAAATTACTAAGATAATGGCATTAAACAAGGATTGGTTCTTGAATTGGTCTGGGTACCTAAGTTTTGAGTCAGTAATGGAACAAAACATGAGTTATTTGTTTATTTCGTTGTGTGTTTAATCAATAGGATTGAATTGACAGTAGGATAAAGGACTATGTTTCTAAGATGTCTCCGGTTCGATTCATGCCAAAGGTGTGCCTCATATTATCTGATATGCAGTTTTTAAGGGGTGGAGTCACATATCCGAGTTTGCTGTGATAACCACGGATCCAAAGGACTTGTGGTTAGCAAGTCTTTGTCATTAATAAAAAAAAATGTTAATTACACTTTAATTTTCAATTGTAATAAAAAAATCCTGATTTCAAATAAGGCTCTTGATTATCAATTGTAACAATTTAATTTTTATTTTCATTTCAATTGAGGCCAACTGTAAACCATCGTCCCCAATTGATTATATTTTAGTACCTTATAATTTCATGTGAGTTTCAAAATAATACCCTGTAATTATATACGAGTTTCAAATAAGGCCCTATAATTCTATACGGGTTTCAAATAAGGCCGGAGACCATATAATTTTAATGCATAAACGGTAGCCGTTAAAAATTTGGAATGACCATTAACGGCCGTTTACAATTGGCCTCAATTGAAATGAGATTAAAAATTGAGGTACTGAATTGTTACAATTGATAATTGATGACTTTATTTGAAATCGGGATAAAACTTCAGGGTATTAAAGTGTTAACCCAAAAAAAATGGATTGAATTGACACCTTTTAGGGATTGAACCAAACCAACCCTATAAAGTCAAGTTGGTCTGGTTCTCAAGTTGACTAGGGACAAGTCGTACCCCTACTTGTGACTGTTCAGAAGTCATTCATTTCCTCGTTTTTTTTCTTTTAATTTGTGAACTTATTTGTTCAGCTTTGATTGGATTTGGATAAATCCACAAAAGGAGTACTACATTGCTTGCCATTTCATTTATTTTTTTCAACGATAACAAGTTCATGTATTGCAATTGTTGCCATTAGAGTTTCATTTTTAAAAATATTTTAGTTTGATTCCCCATTTCGGCTAACAAATTGTAATTTTTTTTCTTTCTTTTAGATATTTATATTTCTATGATTATTACTCGTAATAGAATTAATATTTTTCTTGATTCTTATCTGTATAGAGAATGCTATGGCTGAGTTGGGGAGGCTGCTTATGTATGAAGCGTCAAGGGATTGGCTGGTGAGTTGTTAAGCTATGGATGTTATTTTTATTCTTTTAGAAATGTTATGCAATAGATTTGAAACTAGAAACTGGATGGGTCTAATTGATAACTAAGGAAGCTTTTCAAATATTGAGTTATATAAGGAAAAGTCCAAGGTGCAAGAAATTGCTTCATTTGAAGAAAATTGCACTGCAATAACTGAGTGTACAAGGGAATTTTGTTATTCAATCTGTAAGATTTGAGAGCCTGAAATCTCTGCTGATACACAATGAAATGAGTGTTAATCTCCATAAGCAGTTAGCTTGCAATCTCCAATATTTGGATTGAATATCACTCAGGGATGCTTGCAAATATATCGTGTTTCAGGGTTTGAGCTGAAAATAAAATGTGTTTCAGTGCGTGGCTTGGCAAATTTCCTGTACCTTGCCTAACTTGGCTAAAGCTAGTTAGCTTGGCATACATGCGTGTAAGCAACTGAAAAATCCCCCCCCCCCCCCAAAAAAAAAAATACCCATCAACCTCTCTCTGTATCCATCTATCTATCCACATATATGCAAAACACGTATATATTCCTCTTATTCTTCCCTCAATTCCTAGGTGATGCACTTCCATAGATAAATCCATCACAGGTCTTAAAATATCTTTTATAGGACAAGCATTTTGAAGCAACTCAATTCAACAACCATAAATCTAGAGAAGGGAGCTCTAATTTAAAATACAAAGCTCAGAGCGAAAGGACAAGTTTTGGTTCAGAAGCAAGCCAGATAAGCAAAATAAACTAAATGTGTTAATTTTCCATACTAAGCTCTAATGTCATGTATAGAAATCCACCTGACATTTTCACAGTCATTGTAAACACATCTTTGAACAAAACCTTGATTAATTAGTGGGCAGTTTGTCTCATTGTAATTTGTAAGGTTGTGACTTTTCAAGTAGTTGATAGTTAAGGTTGTAACTTTTAAAGAAATTCTTTAACTTTGTTGTACTTATTAACAGACTTCTTATGTTCTCACAACTGCTCCAATAATTATTTGGGCACTTATATGTTTCCCGTTCCAAACTATCCATGGTCCTCTTTAACATCCTTCTATCAACTTCTTTTCGGTTATTTTTTTTGTCTGGTGTTATCATAGGTTTTCATTGCTTATTTTAACTAATGTTTGCCTGAAATTCAGTAGTTGTTTCAAGATTTTGTTTTAGAAGGGATGCTAAGTTTTTAGCTTAGGAGAAACTTAATTATGTCCTTAATGTCTTCCTCCCCTTGATGTTTTCCCTTTTTATGTGCTTACTGATATTTTGACTTACATTGCTGTGGTTTTATTGCTGCCAGCCTACTGTAATGGGGGAGATTCAGTCACCCATGGGTGTTGCCTCTGTAGAATTTATTGATCCAAGGGAACCTGTGGCGGTTAGTATATTACTGTTCTGTATCTTTACTTTAGTGAGTCTGACAATACAATTGTTGCAAGCTATGCCAAGCATGCCTATCAATTTCTGTTTTAAAATTATTGACAACAATTATGATACGAACTTGTGGAAGTAAGACTTGTTCTCAAATTATGTTATCTTGGCAAAGTGGACCTTTTTTGTGTGCTGTGTAGCCATTGACCGATACACTGTTGGTTTTACTTTTGCAGGTCATTCCCATCTTGAGAGCTGGTCTCGCTCTTGCAGAACATGCAGCCTCAGTCTTACCGGCAACAAAAACATACCATCTGGGTAAGGAATGGTTTCTACATACTATCAGAGTGGAAAAGGGGGACCTCTTTTTTGTTTTTTTTTTTTTTTTGGGGGGGGTGGGGGTTTGAACATTAGTCATGATAAATGGCTTGATCATGAAACTGATATCCTATATGAATTAATAATAAGATGAAGATCTATACAGTGGTTATTGCTATTTCATACAACACTTTTTACTGTTCAATATATATATATATATATATATATATATATATATGTTTGATAGGTAAATCACGCACAGACTTTGCCCCCAAGGGGACTTGAACCCTCAACCTCCCAAATGGGAAGGTGAAGGAGATACCAACTAAGCTAGAGCTTGTTGGTGTGTGTGTGTGTGTGTGTGTATGTACATGTATATCTTTGGTTGTTATTTTACTTATTTGAACCACATTCAGCTAATTGTACTCATATATTGTCCTTTCAGATTGAAGTTTCATTGAATTTAAGGTAATTTGATCATGTTTGTAATGTATGATTCTTATTTTCATTTTGTGAATTAAGGGGTTAGCAGAGATGAGGAAACGCTTCAGCCAACTGTATATTTAAACAAGTAAGAATTCCCTGTTCTAGAAATTGAGATTTTTTTTATCTGTGCTCTTCATGTTACGTGGCAGGAGCCTTGTGCACTGGGACTGCCATTCTACTCTTCATGTTATGTGACATTATGTTGTTCTCTAACTTATTGTCATGTCCTTGGCTCATTTGTACTTTTTCAAAATATGATTTTAGCGCAACTGAACACCCTTGTTTTTTTGCTTTATTTCTGTTTGGGAGTTGATTTCTTGTTTATTTCCCCAGATTTTTGCAATTGTTTGTCAGTCTCCGTGTATCTTTTTTTTTTTGATTGGTCAGTTGTAGTGTATCTTTTGACACAGTTGTATGTTGTTTTGCAGGTTACCTGACAAATTTCCTGAAGGATCTCGAGTATTTGTTGTAGATCCTATGCTGGCAACAGGTACTAATTTTCTTCCTTTGGCTTGAGCTTTTATTTTTGCTATGCTCGATATATTTTTTACAGGTACTAATTTTCTTGATTGCTTGTCACTGCAACTATGGAGATATGATATTTTAGTTTAAATGTTAAATATGTTAGACAAACTTGGTTTTGCAAATATCATTTTGTCTTTATTGAGGTTGACTGATTTCATCATCAATTGATGGATATTTTAGATAAGAACCTTCATTTTATTTAGAAAATTTCGCTTGTATTTTTAGAAAATGCAAGACACCGCACATCAAGGTTGTTGAAACTTGCTTTGGAGGGCGTATCAGTTTTCAAAAAAATGTGTATCGTATCATACGATATGCGTAATTTTTTAAGATATATTTATAAATATATATACATATGAATATATATAAATACATATTGTTAAAAATGATATAGATAACATTTCAACTCTCTTATAAATACAAAAATTCAATTTAAATTCCATAATTCATACTCCATAGTCCATACAATACAAGAAATAAAAAATTATAAATATTAAATACTATAAGTTCCAATCAGACAACAATAACATTTCATTTTTTTAGAATAAAAATTATTTTTTGGTAGGGCGGATTGTATAAATTATAACTAAACAATATATACAAAGTACAAATAAAATGCAACTTACAAAGAAATTTTTACAAGTTATATAATTCAAACAAAATGCAAGCGTTGCTAGAATAGGGACTTAGAGTTTGATGGGTCAATGACAGAGTTGGAGAGCGTGGTCGTTCAGTGCAAGTGAGGAACCATAATAGCTTTTATACTAAGGCAACATGACATTGTTTTTCTCTTAGCCAAAACGCAAAAACAAAAAAAAAACTTCCATTTTTTGTTTTTGCACGTAGCGGAACTGTATCGTACGATACGGTGCAAAACGATACATCGTTTTTCTGCTATATCGAAATGTATCGTATGATACTAATAACTATGCCGCACACTATTATTATGTGTGTTTTTTGTTTTTTTCTTTCGGCATAGGTAAGCAGCCCTTGGAATGGGAGTATTATGTGATTAAACCATTTACCCATATATTTGCACAAACAAAATGGTTGTCCCTTGGATTTTTAGAACTAAGTTTTACCGTCCCAAATTAAAAAGTTGCAAACATCTTAGTTTGTGGGCTTGACTTCACTCCCTGCTGTATTAGCTTGATTAATATCTCCTGCCACCTCCTAAGGGAAAGATGCCGGGTTCAAGCCCCGGTTGGGACCAGGTTTGTCTCTTATTTTATCAAAATAAATAAATAAGTAAATAAATAAAATATTAATTGGTATGACTTTTTGTCCTGAATGTTTGTTCAAATTTGAGCTGAATTGATTAAATTTTCCTTTTGATTTTACCCAAATTTGCCTTTTCTGACCAGATCATTTGGGGGGGGGGGGGGGGGAATGTCATTATTTCTTTATTTTTTCAGTATTCTTAACTTTGTTACCCTATATTACTTTGGAAAGTCAAATGACTAATTGCAACTTCATGGGGGTACTTAGAGTAATGGCCAATAGTTCTGTTTTTGGTTGTGTTAGGCAGTTGACAATTAGTATAAAATTTTGTAAGATCTCTTATTAAGATGAATTCTAAGACTGTTAAGAGTAAATATTAAGGTGGTCCTCTTAAACTATCCATTTGTGGTTTTTAACTGAGGAGATTGCCTTAAATAGAGCTAAATGTTGAGATAAGATTCATGTAACCGGCCCCCATTTAGTTAGGTCAATGCTTGGTTGAGTTGAATTGAGTTCTATTCACGTTCCAGTTATTTTGATTCTCTTCAGGTTTGAGTCAATAGGTTTCTTTATAGATATGTGCTTTCAAAAATGAATAGTATGAATTCATGAAATCATGGTATTGGGACTTGCTGTGACTCGAGTCTTGACTTACTTGAGACACACACACACACACACATATATATATATATGATTACTGTGGTAGTTAGTTTTTATGTTGTGAATTATTGCTTTCCTGCATGTGTTCCTGAAACCATGGTATCTAGACCTGCACTTCTTTTCGTCAAATAATTGAATAATACATAGGAGAACTGCATGCTTTAAAACTAAGGCTTTTTATTGGCTATAATTGTAGTGTAGGATATGCTCCAGACTACATGCCGATCACATGGGGCATCATATGATAACAGAAGACCCTCTCTCATCCTGGCTTGAAGACTATAGTCTGACTTATTCTTAAATTGGTTCCTGGAAAAATGGTAGCATAAGACATGCTTAGTTTTTGTTTCCAATGTCATATATTCTTCGTTGGTACTTGGGTTAAAGGAGATGGTAGTCCAACTGTTTTCTGTTATCCTATGGGTGTTGTACAGAGAGATGGTACTTGGCTTCTGGGTTGGCTTGTCTCTTTATGATGACATTCTTTCAATTTTATTTGGAACAAGAGAATGTTCATTAGAAAGGTAAGAGCATGTGTGAAATGCCAGAAGGAAAGAAATCATATGGGCACAAGATTTGAGGGTCTTGATTGATTGTATGATTTAGCTCAATGAATTAGACTTTAAATTTGATACTCACAACTTCCTTTTCATAAATGTTTTAGAAAAAAGAAAAGGACAGAAAAAAAAAAAAGAACAAGCTTCTTTTCATGATTTTGGCATTTGACTGAAAGAAGTGATTTGAGGGTCTCCTTTCTTCACAAAAGCTAAGGGGTGGCCAATCCCCCACTTTTTTCTTTTCCTAGCTACAAGGAGATTTTCAGCAATGTCCAGCTTTATAAGAATTAGATCAGTTGAGAAAATTACCAAGAAAAAGCATCTTCGTATGATAGCTAATTAAGTTCTCATGCAAAAGCTGATAAATTCTATGCACAGCTCCTCTTAACTGTAGTCATCACTACATTTACTCTTTGCTTTTCTCAAATCTTTGTTATTGCCTCTCTCTCTTTCTCTCTCTCTCTCTGTGATACGGCATTCATCTATAGCATATGCCTTAGAATCTTTGGAAAGATTGTATACTTGATTTAGTTTTTTTCCTTTTTTTCCTTTTCTTCTGTTGTTCTTTTTTTTTGGGATAATTAGCTTGTTTTAATGCCATTTTTACATTTATTTTTTCCTTTTATAAATAATTTTTAGGTGGCACAATAGTAGCTGCTCTTGACTTGATAAAGGAACGTGGTGTTGACAACAAGCAAATTAAAGTGGTATGGAAAACATTCTCCTTGTGTCTGTTAAGTTCATATTGCAATTGTATTTGTTAAGAATGTGTCAGATTTCAATAATCCAAGTATATCTAGAGCTTGTAGCATGATGTCCCTAATGAGTTCCCTGATTGCAAGTTTTGCTCAGTGAGACAGTTGAACTAGACAGGGTTCCACCCATGCACCGTACGAGCTATTGATTTCTCAAATCTTGCTTACACCCTTACCCTTGTGCAAAAAAGTGGGATATATTTTCTTCTGATATTTTAGGTTGACATTTTCTAGTCCCAACTCCAAAGTGAGATATAAGTAATTGGGACTCTCTCTCCTACCAATGGCTATGCAATGGGGAGTAACCCTTACCCTTAACATACACCCCTCCAACTCAAATGAAGACCAGATTTGTTCCCTAGTCCCCGGCAGTTGATAATCCTGAATGTTTGATATGTTCTGTTATTCAGTTTAAAGTAAATGCCCTTGCACTCGCAGACAAGGGTGGCTAATTTTTCTTATTTCTGTTTACTTTCGTATGGTACCACCCGATGGGTGGTGTGCTAATATTAGACAAACTACCATTTCCTAGGTATCTGCTGTTGCTGCTCCTCCGGCCCTTCAAAAACTGAGTGAGAAGTTCCCCGGGTAATAATATTACCAACTTGAATTTTGTATAAGATTATTGAAGTACATCTTTCATCTTTTTCTGTAATTTTCCAGGCTTCATGTATACGCTGGAATAATCGACCCCACTGTTAATGAAAATGGGTAAGAATGTTCCCTTGTTATAATAGTAGTAAAGAATCACCATATTGCCGAGAGTTGTGTCACTACTGGTTAACCCCTATATTTTTTTTGATAAGTCTGTTTAACCCTTGTATTGTTTGCCCGTTTTCAGGTTTATAATTCCCGGACTTGGAGACGCAGGAGACCGTAGCTTTGGTACATAAAGCCACCAAGCTGTGGACATAATCGGGATTTTTTATTGCCATCTCCTTCAATTTTGAGATTTTGAGCGTATCATTAATTGAAAAGATGTACTGTTTTTTTTTTTTTTTTTCTTTTTCTTGTGAGAGTATTATCAGTGGACTTGCTTCTGGGGTTGATTTTTTTATGAGGAATTTATAATTGTAATGGATCATTGAGGAGAATAAATGGATGAACTTAGTTTTATGTTGAATATGAGTTTTCTCTGCTTCTGCTCTCTTAAATTATTATTAAGGGTTTGTTTGGAGAGGATAAGTGACTTATGTTAGCCACTAGAATACAGTATTCGCATGGCTCGGTGGTGAGACTCAGTTTATTTATAGCATTTGGCTGGACAACAGTGATCAAATCAGTTCTTTGAAAAAGCAGTAAAAGGTATAATTAGCTAAACTGGATTGTAAGATTGTACGATGCGAATAATGATTTTGATAATTATGCCAAGTCCCTAATTCAATTTCCACCAAATGCATATTACCTTGGAGGGCTAATGGCTTAAACTTACCCTCAATCTGCACGTGTGTAAAGCTGGTTTTGTGTGGATTCAAGAGAATTTATTCTGACGGGATCCTGTAATTGCTGAGAGTGGATTATTACTTGGTGATACTCTAACTATTGAGAGTAGATTACTAGTTGGCTGGATAAAAGGTGATCAGTCTCCTCCTATTATCCAAAGAAACCCTACTAACCCTATTTCCATTTGAGTAGGTAAACTTTAGATGCGACAACAACTCTCAAACCCTAACCCTATCTCCATTTGGGTAGGTAAACTCTAGATACACAACAACTCTCAAAATGATTTTAGGAATAGTCTTCTTTTAAATTGACTTAAATCTCCAATATCATTAATTGAAAAGTTGCAGTTTTTGTGCCATATCAATCAATTAAATAAAGATCAAGAAAAAATAAAATTGTAACATTGGTAATCTCCTACTTTCTTCTCAAAAGAGTGCTTTTAGGTCCACCTAAATTATTATTTTTTTTTTTTTCTTAAAGTTTTTTTTAGAAGTATTTGATTCCAAGTTAGCCGGCAAAGTAATCCCATGTCTTAAATCAGTACATTTAGCATTTTCCTTATAAAACTTTCCCATCTTTTGTTCTCCAATCTCATTTTTAATTGCCGAGAGAAAACAAATAATGTAATACAAGTTTTTAAAAAATAGGTCTAAATTGACATTGCACTTGAAATGTAACTGTCACATTACCTGTGACTTAAACTTTTAAATCAAAAATCTGTTACGGTAAATTATATTAATATTTCATCAGATTTTTCATAATTATACTGTTTTTTTTATAAAATTTTTGATATTAGACTGACCTTATTTATTTTACCTAACAAACTACAAATTACAAGTTCCAGTTTTTTTTTTTTTTTTTTAAATGACAAAATTGTTCTTTTTATGTGTTTTTTTTTCATTTTTTCAATTTTAATCAAATTTTTTGATATTTTATTTTCAAATAAATATTAATTAAAATCTAGATTTATTTTTATATAAAATGAAAGTGAGTTATTTACCTTGAATATATTTTAAAAAAAAAAGGGTATGAAAAAATTTAAAATTTGAAAAAATAAAAAAATGAAAAAAAAACAAGAAAGTGACAATTTTATTATTTAAAAAAAAAAAATTTGATTAGAGTGAAATATTTATAATTGGTCAATAAAAATAATAAAAATTAATATAATTTTAAAAGCGGAAGTCAAATGCAGTTGACAAAAACCTGGGAGCGTCAGTCTAATTTATCCAATTAGTTATCATCATGAATCAATTTATAAATTTTATTTAGTTTGTATAGCATTTTTCAGGTGTTCTGCATTCCTAAAATGGCTTTACCAGAGAATTAACGCCTAATTAAGAAAAGAACACCAGAATATATATTGCTCAATCCATTAACATTCAGCCTAACCCATTCCAACACCAAAAGAAATAAACAAATAAATATATAAAAGAAAAATCAAGCTATGAAAGAGAAGTAGTTTCGCCGCTATACATAACCACCATCGCAGGTGCAACCGCCGTTGCCGCCGCCGCCGCCGCATATGCCTCCGTGCGGACGAGGTTTGGTGCTGAGGCAACAACACATGAGACCTAACAATAGCATGAAACCCCCTGCTGAGGCCAAGGCTTGTGCCCAACTGATGTAATACCCCATTTTCTGATCAGTTTTGCTCCAAATACTGCTTCTTTCTTTGAAATTCTCTCATAACACTGCTTTAATAAACAGCTCATGAAACCATGCCCCAGATGTGATGGCATGACCTCTTTTAGAGAGAGAAGAATATTTGTATCAGCAGTTAAGAGAAAGAGAGGCGGGGAAGAATGGTATCAGCTGTCGGCCTGTTTTGACGACAGAGAAGAGAACGCTGGGAGAGAAATAGTGGTGCACATGGGCTGAGCTTGAAAGAGGCTTAAATAACATGGGCCAGCCTGTGAAACTACTTGTTACAGTAGCCAAGTCTGCGTCCTCAGAAGCCCCGCTTTTTTTTTATTATATAATTTTGGTTATCAATTTGAGAGTGGTAATTAAGGGTGCGTTGGATTGCGCTTCTTTTTTCAAAGAGAGAGAGAGAGAGAGAGAGGAGTTTGTTAAATTCCATCACCAGACAATGACCTAGGTGTTATTTGAAATTTTTTTAAATTAAATTAGATCAGAATCATTTTCAGTAAATTATTTAAATTTTAAAAAATTATTTTTTTATATGAATTTATTCAAATTTTAAGAATATTTTAATAACATATATGAATTACTATATTCCTAAAAAGTACTTGTGAAGTAGCAAAAAATTTAAAATTAATTTATCTATGTCTCACATAATCAATTTTGACATTTTTCAAACAAACCTCTTTACATAATTAAAACTATTTTTTTCCAAATATTTGATCCATAATTACAATAACAAGTAGACCAAAACTTGAGTTTGCTTAAAAAAGAGCGGACCCACGCGGTTGTAAACGTCGGGAAATCTATATTCAAATAAATTAAATAAAAAGAAGTCTCCAACAAGAATAAATAGAGGATGCCCGAGGAAAGATAACTTTTGAATAAAGTCACGTTTTCGGTGCTTGTTTGATTGCACTAAGAAGAAACACAGTTTGGGTTAAATAAATTTTAAAAAATATTTTTTAAATTAAATCATCAAATATTTGAATGAATATAACCAATAAATATTTTAATATTTGAATGAGTTATTAATGTACCACCGAATTACTTTTGAAAAAATTTCAGCTGAATTACTTTTGAAAAAATTCATTTTGTGTTTATGGATCCATTAAATGTAATCCATTCTCAAACCAAACACCTAACAAATAAAAAAATAAAATCATTTTAAACTTCAAAAAAACATTAAATACGGCCAATAAGTCGAACCCAACATCACCTTAGTCATAAAACAGGGAATGAACTCCTTTTTTCTTCAATCGTGGGAAGGCTTTAGGTCATAAGAAAAAAAGATAAGCTTTCCCAGGTTGGATGAGTTGTCAGACAAATGGCACATATTGACCTTACCTGTTTATTTTCCTACTTACGGGAGAGATAAAGTAGATTCCTTCATTTCCTGAATTTTTTATTTTGTTTTCCCAAGCTTCTAAAAGTCATGGCAGCCAAGAACCACTGTCACTTCTTACAGTAAAATATATGAAAAGTACAACCATTCACAAATTTATTAACAAGATTGACACTGGAACAAACACTACTAATCCTTTTTTTAGTCATTATACAGGAAGTAATTCTTAAAGACTCCAAGGAGTCTCTAATGCAGGCCCAAGAAACAAAATGAATTTTTTTTGGCAAAACTGCATATAGGAAACCTAGAAGATTTCTCTCTCTTAATAGGAATAATATTTGTTCAGCTTAAACAAGAGTTTCAAACAATTTACAACCGCTTAAAGATCCGCAAAGCTTAGCAGCCTGTAACCAGAAATTCAACGCCACAGCCAAAGAAAATTATTCCATTGAAACAGCCACATTAAAGCCCCTATTTAGAAGAACATGCTGTTTTAGCTTCAGAGCCAAGAGGATTTCCCTAAAAGGAGAAGTAAACAGTATCATTACATCAACAATAAATAATAACAATAATAATAGTAATGATAATAATAATAATTGTTTAATGTCTTCAAATAGTAGTCAATGCTACCAACTTCAAAATCTTTCAAATTCCAGCATTTTAGCTTCAATATATGAGGTAATTTAACATCCAAAGCCGGTTAACTACAAAGCCAAACAACATTGCATTATCAGCACCAGTCTTGTAAAAAGATTTTGAAGAAAGATAACATGGCTGTTCATTACAATCATTAATGTTGGTCTATCCACAATAACTCAGTTGCAATAAGTTGGCTCTTGATCCAAAAGTGTGAGATGGATGCTACAAAAGAACCAATTTTCATGTTCAAACATTACATGATTAAGAGAGACAGTCACGGTGCATATTTTATCATACAAGCAACTCAATCAGAAAGTTATAATAGAAATCAAGAGCACAAAACCAGTATCAGTACCATCACACTCGAGGCGACCAAGATGATAAAACTGGAAATCATTGTACCACACCAGTCATGTCAGGATTGACCCAAAAGTGGAAAACAAGAGTTCAGCATACTGCCAAACATTAATGTATACGCATGCACGCACGCACGCACGCACAGAGGCTAGAAGGCATCGGGGAATGCTTGTGGCAAGTTTTTCTGACCACATCCACAATAGATATATGCCTTAACCAAAATTCATGGAACCCAGAAAGGGAGCCTTCAAGAGGACCAGGTTCAGGGTCAGTCAAGATAAGTAAATATAAATATATATGCACATGCACATATAGATTGATAATAAAGACCAAAAGTAATATAATTTAAATCCATCAATCACCCATGCATTTTGGCGCATAAGATTCCCAACATTTATTCAAGACAAACAGATTGAACAGACATCTAAACAATAAAGGTCCAAACTTATACAAATATTGTTTTCCCAAGCATGCCAAAGCCACTCGTGAACCACACCAACTCCAACTTGGAGTTCTCCACCTCCTTTAACATTTTTTTTGGGTGGAGAATCAGAGATTTGGGGTTGGAGAAGGGCAGCGTGGATATCATGTACTTCACAATAGATTTCCACCATACTCTTTTTTAGCTCTATTTTCTTTTAGCTTTGAGGGTTTGTGATAGAGCTCATTGGATGTTTGGATGTTTGATCATTCAACATACTCTAAAGATAGCTTCATATGCCATTGCTAAGAAGCACGGATACGAACACGAGACACGGATACGACACAACACGGATACGCAGACACGTTATCTCTCAAAAAACTAGGACACGGACACGTTAGGGACATGTTAAATATATATAAATTTTTTATATGACCATATGATAAAAAACTAATGTTATTTCAATTAAACTTAGCATAAAAACACACAAATTTAAAAAATATTATTAAGATATTAAAATAACAAAGTCATTAAATAAAAATTAAAGAACTTCTTTATTTAATTATTAACATCCATGATTCAAGTGTCCGGACACGTGTCCGAGAGTGTCGGTGTCTGACACAGACACGTGAAGCAAAATAGAATGTTCGTACTTCTTAGGCCATTGGTACATGAGTAATATTTAAATCAAAAGTAGAACAATCATCCAACATCGATAGACTAAGAAGTACAAATATGGACATGTGAACCACACCAACTCCAACTTGGAGTTCTCCACCTCCTTTAACATTTTTTTATCGGTGGAGAATCAAAGATTTGGGGTTGGAGAAGGGGAACGTGGATATCATGTACTTCACAATAAATTTCCACCATATTCCTTTTTAGCTCTATTTTCTTTTAGCTTCGAGGGTTTCTGATAGAGCTCATTGGATGTTTGATCATTCACCATACTCTAAAGATAGCTTCATCAGTCATTGGTACACGAGTAATATTTAAATCAAAAGTAGAACAATCATCCAACATTGATAGACTAAGAAGTACGAACATGGACATGTGACACAGATACGACATGATACGACACAGACACGCGAAAAGGATGTATCGTATCAACTGTTACGTATCAATTTTTTGACCCTTCAACATCATTACAGGCCAATATATCAATGTAACTAAAATTCATATCCGAATTGGTCAATACCGGAATGAATAAACCGTTAAGGGCCATTACGGGCCGTTACTGAACCGTTACTGTTGTTTTGAGATTTTCTTTTTCAAATTTAATTTTTTAAATTTTTTTTCCAAACTCTTATGATTTCTATTGTTATAAGATTTATATACAAGAAAGATACTTAACAAAATAATTCAAAAAAATTGAAATGAGTTGCCAAAAAATTCAGCCAATAGGACCTCAAAAAGGCCTCTTGGCCTATAAATTTAAAAAAATTTATTTCATAATTATTCACACTAAATTGATTTTCATTCTGATAATCAATTTTTGTTATTATTTATATTATTTGTTGTAATGTTACTGAAAATAAATAATGCTTCTTATTAGTTTAAAATTTATATAAAATAATAAAATATCTTCTTAAGAAAAATATTTTTTAGGTGTTAGAAAATTGAAAGATGGTAGTAAAAAAATATTCACATGTGAATAAATTGTAGTTAAGACATGCACATCAATGACTTTCAAGAAATTTGTTAATATTTAAAAAAAATTCATGGTTACGGTTACCGATTCCCGTTACGGATGACCCAATACCGTTACACCACAATTGCGTCGTATCCGACCGCTGCGATTTAAATACATGACATGAATACGTCGGAAACAATGTTAAATACATTTTTTACATAACCATAAAATAAAAACTTAATACCACATCAATTTGGCATAAAACCTCACAAATCATAATAATATTAATAAGATACTAAAACAACAAGGCCATTTAGAAAATTTAAAAAACAACTTCATTTAATTATAAACATTCCCAAAACAAATTTGCTAACTACTACATGTAACATATATAACCCAAAGAAAAAAAGGCAATGGAGAAGAATAGGAGAAAAAGAGAAAAAATATATATATAGAAAACATGTCCAAAAGATGTCCCCAATGTGTCCTTAATGTATTCTAAACATGTCCAAAATATAGAAGAAGAAAAAAAACATAGACTTTTTTTTTTGCGTGTTCGAAATATATCCATATCCTAAACATGTCCGACAATGATGTGTGAAGAGTGTCATAGTTAACAAAGGAAAGGAGTATGATACTTCACATCACAATCTCAAGGTTTAACAAACCAAAGGGGTTGCCAATTATCCCTTCTCAACCTCAGGGTTCACAAACCAAAGGCGGGGTCGATGACATTAATAACATCACTCCAAAGACTTCACTCATACCTTCTCTGACACACAAACCTCAAAACGTGCAAGCACGCACCCCCACAAGAAAGGAACTCAACAAACAAAGAGATACAATACCAAAATAAAGGGGGATAATAAAAGGCAAACAAGCACCTCGCATCGTATAAGAGTATAGATATAGATAGCATAGACATGAGGAAACGGAAATAATATAAAAAAGACATTAATAATGCAGTAGAATAAAAGAGTGAAAATGTAGCGGACATGATTTTTTTTAATATATATATATATATATATATATAAAAAAAATAAAATGTCATGGGTGTGAAGCTGAAGCCCATGTTTGCTGCATTTTTGGCAAAAAAAATTCCAGTCGAAAGTACCTTTAAAAAACAGATCTTGACTTAATAAATAACTTTAAATTTAAAAAGATGCTTACGAAATACACATATCCTGATCCTCATGTCCATGTTGTTAAGCAGGTCAAAAATCATAGATTTTTGCGATTTTAAAATTCTTTTATAATTTATTGCAATCCACGCAGATCCCACAACAATAAGGCAAATGATAAGGCCTTATCTGCAAACCCCTGATCCTTAACAAATTTAATCTCATTCTTACTATGCTTCAAACAATTAGTCTTAGGATCCTAGCTTCAGTTAAGCAAATGACTCATGCAATATCTATTATACCAAGATATTCCAGGAAATGAATTATGTGAACACATCGACAGCTGAAAAGCCTGAGAAGTTAAAGCAGAAAAAAAATCCTAAATGGAGAATGATGATCACCCCAAGGATGGTAGAAATATCATGTATGCACAGATGCCAAATAGTGTAATTTTTTTATATAAAAAAGGGCAAAAACTAATACACAAATGTTTCATTGAAAATATATATATATATATATATATATATACACACACAAAAGTTACTGAGAGCCAAAAAAAAATACAAAAATGAACCAAAGTTACTCACATCTAATAAACTCAGTGGAAGCTACAGGTCACTATAATTGCGCCAAACTGCACGAAATTCCTCACGGAATGTGTTCAGGCGTGCCTTCAAGTTAGGCGTTCTAAAGCTTGCGTGGATGATAGTGGCTGTGTTTGTGTGAGAGAGAGAGAGAGAACACAAAATAGCAAGAAATGTCAATTAACACACTTGACGATGGATCCAAAAAAAAAAAAAACTTGACAATATTACAAAGTGAGGAGGGTGTAATGTACCGAGAAGGCCAATGGCAAACGCCCACAGGACACTTAAGAGGCCACAAGAAACAAACCAAAGGACGAAACTCACTAAAGAGAGAGAAGAAAAGAACAAATAGTCAATACTACAAAAAAAAAAAAAAAACCAACAGCACTGTAATAACATGGACTTAAACTAGTGTCTTGAATCCCATACCAGAAGAAAATATGAAGACAAACACCCAACGAGGCCGTCCACAGATATAAATCGTTCTTTTAGCTGACGGACGCCCACGAATAACAGGCCTGGAAATTTTTAGATCGTTTTGTAAGCAGCAATACTAAATGCTTTGGAAATACAATAATAGGCAACAAACTTACGTTAAAGGCGGCCTCATCTTTGCAGCTAAATGTGGAGAAAACTGCCTCACAGTTCTTGTTACCTTTTCACTAAAAGTACCAGCAAAGCTGTAGCAACAACAATGTATAAACTGATAAGTTGGTTCACAGGAGAAATTGAAGCATCATGACACCGAGAATATTGCATGAACATGTAAATAGAAGAGATTAAAAGGGTAAAGTCACCTTCCAATGTGAATGATATACAACCTACTCTTCTACTCATACTAAATAATTGACCAGTAAACTTCCCAATCTACAGTAAATAGTTGACCCTCTTATAATTAATATTTAATAAGTTAATAATATCTAATAATTAATAAATTTTTAAGGAATCAACTTGATTCTATGGTAGATAATTAATAATTAATACTTTTTTTAAAAAAAAATCTTTATAATATTAAGTGTTAGAGAGATAAAATAGTTATATATGAGTAAATAGATCTCATTTATGATATGTCTTTATAATTATATTTATTAATTCAACATAATTGAAGTCAAAAGTATAGTTGTTAGTATTTTATGATACGCGATACGTATCTTACGATATGGACATAAAACGATATGCATCTTATAATTGTATCTTTTTGCACCATCTCTTACGATACGTTTTGATACATGCGATGCACGCAATTAGGTTAAATGACATCGTTTTAAACTCTTTTTTGTTATTTTGTTATATATGTTTTTTGTCTTGTTTGATTTTATATTATTTCTTTGTAATGCCTAGAGATCTTTCTTTAAACAAGAAAGAAGGAAAGTAAGTGTTTGAAGAATACGAGGATGAGAAATGAGAACATACAAGAAGTTGAATAAGAAAAAAGAAGTGAAAATTTGTTGGCATTTGACAACAACGACAATGATATCGATGCCATTGAAACTAGATATTAAGATAAAAATATGACAGATTATAAAAATGAATACTTTTATATTTTATTTTTAAATTTTGACACTGATAAACTTTGTTAAAAAATTGGATTATTAAATTTTTGGTTGAAACTCATAATATTTATAAATCTTGATTCTTGTATTGTATAAAATTTAAGTTAACATTTTTTTAGAAGTGAGATAAAATATTATTTTTATCATTTAATACATTGTTTATATATAACATGATAAAATATATTTGGAAAACGAGACAACTATGCTTGATACTACTTTGAATTTTAGTTGTTGGATAAATAATAATAATTTATATATTTAATTTTTATGATATATGAATTGAAATATTTTTTTATATCATTTTAAACATTATATATATGATGTGTGTATATATATCTATGTATTTATTTATAAATGTATTTAAAAAAAAATATGTATCTTACGATACCCGATACGATACTTATTTTTTAGAAAACGATACGGCTTCCTATATACGTTTCGACAATTTTGGTCAAAAGTATTGTTAGTAGGAAGAATTAAGACATCATGAAACTTAATTTGTTTACTTGAAAAGGGCATTAGGAGTTTTTGTATACCTTAAGTTGAGAATTATAAGTATTTTTTTTTATGAAAAAGCAAACTGTAGTTGAAAAATTACATATAAGGTCTTGTTTTTGTACTGAAAATTATTTACATTTAATGTAAGAAACACTTATTGTTTAATGAAAGTCAAATAATTAATAAATTTCCAATCTCCTATGTGTATTAATTATAAGAGGGCTGATTGTAATTGCATTAATTGATAGCTACCATGAGGCACACGCAACCCTAGCAAATAGAAATAATTTTTTTAAAAAAGTTGTTTTTTAAGTAGATTTTAAAAGAGAATTTTTGCATATCACCACATTGGTTTCTGACTTCTCTTATCTCAGAAGATTCTGTAATTCATTAACTATCCAAAATTCTAACTTGAAATATATTATTTACAAGTAAGCACATGGGCTCCACACAACAAAAGTGACAAGGGTCTGACAAAGGGTTCTTCAATTATCGGGCTGAAAACATGGAGAAAATATATAGATAATCTATAGGATTTGGAAATAATATACAAGTGACTCCAATATTATTTCTAATGGTATTTTCTACACAAAAACTCAATCATAGATCCATAAATAATCTAAAATGGTCTCGCTGATCAGAAACCATATGATCATCCAACAGCTTTAAATGCACGAGGATTAGACAAATATAGGTCACTTACTGAGTGTATTCAGTAGCATGAGGATTTCCCAACAAAAAAGGAACTTGCTTCTAAAAGGGTTTTGTGTTCATAAGAAGATATTATTTCTTTCCCAGTAAAGGTTTATCGTACCAACGAAACAACTTTTTTTTGGTGTGAAAGCAACTTGCTTCGAAAAGGGTTGTGTGCTCTTAGGAAGATATTATTTCTTTCCTAGTAAAAGTTTTTGCTACCAATGAAACTTTTTGAAAAACTTATGTGACCTCAGACCCACTAGTAAGTAATATAATAGCATACATATCTCCCTCAGACTCACTAGAAGATAACATACTAGCAGACATATCTCTTAGTTTGTAGAGCCTCAGTAGGAATCTTTTCTTAAGAATATTGTTGGATTCTATATTTTGGATGAAATTCACAATTTATATCATTTTTGTGTTGGGTGGGGCAATTATTTTTTTGATAAGTAAGGGTATTGTATTAAAGGTGCACAAGGAGGAAGGTATAATCCAACTACACCCAAAAAGAGAGAACAATAAACTCCACATTTTTTTTCACAAAAGAACAGTGAAGAAAAAGGTGGCCAATGGATTCCTCCTCTCTCAAGCACATGCTACACCTTCTTGTAAGATAGAAGCCTCTCTGCTAAAAATTATCCATCGTCAAAACCACTCCCCATGCTAGAGTCCATGTAAAAGATATAGGTTTTAACAGAGCTTTTGTGCCCCATATCACTTTCCAGGGAAAGTTTCTGTCCCCTTTTTTGCTAAATCCTTACGCTAAGATCTAGCTGTAATTTTTTTGCTACTATCCTTTCTCGAAACAATAATTTTCATAACATCCCCTCAAAGTTTGGATTGACAAAGAATGCCCAAAAATCTCATTGCTTCTTTCATCTCCCAATCATTAAAATTCCTTTGAAAGCAAGGATCCCAAACAATACCACCCTCTGAGACAGAACACCCTCGCCTCCAGATTTGCAGCAGTTTGAAAAAGTTGAGGGAATCTCTTCTTCAAAGCTACATCATCACACCAAACATCTTTCCAAAATCTCCATTGGGCTCCATTCCCGGTAGAACACCCAATTCTATGGAAAAAAATCTTCCTTCCCCCTTCTAGCGTGTAATATTACCATTTTCATTCAGTCAAATGGTGATGCAATTAAAATTAATGACTAACTTACAAAGTGTGAATTCTACAAATCAAATACCCTTTTTTCTTAATAAGTCAGACAATCAAGTAATTTATAAAAAAAAAATTAAAAGAAGAAGAAGAAGATTTAGGGAACTAGATTTCTTTTAAGTTATTGCTAAGTATTGTTACTAAATTAGTAAATTTATAATAGAATATAAGAGCTTTGTTATTAGGGTATTACTGTAATTTTTTATATTCTTAGCCTTAAGATAACCTCCTTAGTAGGTGGTTGCCTATAAGCTATTGACACCTACTCGTCTTTGAGGTGGCTAATTATAAGCTACTTGTCATTTTATGTGCCTCCTTATAAGCCATGTGGGTTACTTTGTCCTCGGTAATCACTACAAGGTAATCACCTTAATTTATATAGATGATTGCTCATATATGAGCCTAAAACCCAACCAAAAGCCTTAGAAATCTTATCTATGCATGCAGTTCCCTTCCAAAAAATTCAATTGCCATATGTACAAACAATCCCTAAAAATAAGGAAGGAAATACCAAACAAAACCCGCGATCAAAATAAGGCAAAAATGTTATTTGCTGCCTTTCCTAATCTACACTATGTAAAACAAATATCGTTGTTCAAGACATGCTTTTGTGTGACCATTTGAATTTATCAAATAGAAACTACTACCATCAAAAAAAAATAAAAGAGGTTTGACATGGGATGGTTTGTATTACATTGATCATTTGTTGCCTCCACAAGCATCAAGACAACAACAAAGAACAACAACACGAAAGTCAAATCCACCACCACCACATCCACGGATGCCACCGAGAACCATCAACAAATACTTCTTAATGATTAGGTGCCATACAACATATTTGGAATACAATAATGTTTATTTCTATGAATAATGTTATTAAAATAATATATATACGTTTATATTTAATTATTTGTATTTAGTTAGAATGATGAATCATGATTCATGTAACTGGCCCAACAAGAAGGGACAAGACTAGGTTCAGTTGTGTTGAATTGAGTTTGAATTTATTTCGACCTTACTATGAACTAGCATTTGAATCTTCCATGTGCTTAGACTTCTCCTTTGCTTTGAGTTTGCAATAGTTGGTGGACAATTCCAACAGATCATTACTTATTTAACATTTTCTCCACTGAAAAATACTTAATTGATTCACTTCTAACAATTTTAAATTGCTACAAATTGGATAAGCCTCAAAGAATTGCATGAAGTAGAAAGCACAAGTATAGAATACAAATTTAATCCCAGACATAATTATGTTAAACAAACGTACAACTTACACCTTATTTAACATCCAGGGACAACGCAATTTAAATAAATCATCTAGGCAACCAGGTTTGAGTAGCTATTATCCATAGTTCTCTCTCTTTTTGGTCATTATAATAAGTATACATAGTTCCCTTCTCAAAGGGACATGTTGGCATAACCTAGCAAATCCTGAGATACAAAAATGTTCAAAATAAAAAATCGTAACAGTAGAATTTTCTTTTTCTAGAAACAAATTATTGTGACAGTTGATATTAATTAAAATTATGATTACCCATACCATCATAATGACATAGGATAACAAAATAATAAAACTGTAAACAGGTACCTGTCATTCAGAAAAGCAATGCTAAGAGCTGTCAATGCGGCAGCAAGGACAGCAAGCGGCCTCCTGAGGAATCCCAATCCTGGAGACAAATGCACATAGATAAATACATATATACATAGAATAGCAGAAATGAAAAATTAAAATCATATTTTCACTTACCAAGAATGAATACAATCATGATGAAGTAATTTGACCGATAGCTGCAAACAAAATAAAAGTTATGAATTAAATAACGCGGTTTATATAGCCAAAACCCCTACCGAACTGTTTGGTTGCTGAGAAATCTGAGGAAATTTAGAGGAGCATGTATTTAAGTCTATCATCTCCTGTCGTCAAATATCTCAGAATATCTAAACAATTAAGTCTATTGAGCTCAACAGTATGTTAGAACCTTCGTTAAGTCAGTTTTCTATTTCTCATAGGGTTTCAGATTTCTCTCCTTTCCTTTTTTTTCTCAGCAAACAAACAGAACAAAAATTTCAACGATCAGTTACCATTCGAATTAAATGCATGCATAGATACATAAATATATAGTGATTGCACTGGAGGAGGGGGAATTGGATCGTACTAGTAGAGATTACACTTGAGACGACTATTCCATTTGGAGTAGGATCTCGGGACGGTGAACCTGGAGAAGAATTCAGAGAGAGGGCGGGGCGGCGATGACCAGTCGACTTCGCGGAGTGCTTCGATCAGATCTTCTGTGGTTACGTTGCTCCAATCCATTTGATCGCCGAGTTCTGAGAAACCCTAGAAATGGTCTGGCCAATTCGAGGAAGACAAAACGCACAAGACACAGAGCAAAAATAAAAGAGAAAACGAACGGAAGAGGGAAAAATTATGGAGAGAAAACGAGGATTTGGATATTTGTAACTGTGTGTATCTGCGATGTGATATCCGGAAAGGAAAACCAGTGAAAGAGAGTTTAAGCAACGAAGTTAACGCGAAGAAGGGAAAAGGAAAATTCCCGCAAGTTTCGTTTGGAAAAAATCGAGTGTCTGAGCCCGGGTTCGAACCGGGGACCTCTAGTGTGTGAGACTAGCGTGATAACCAACTACACCACCCAGACGATGTTCAGTTTCGTAGAATCTTATTTTTTATCATTGATTATTTTCTTTGGGACCAACCACTCCCAATCACATCTCCACACTTACTCCACAAACACATGATTTTAATTATTAAAAAAAAAGGTGAATTAGTGATAAGATCCTTAAAATATCAAATTCAGACTAAAGTCTAAGTACATTTTCTTTTGTTCTCAAGGACGGGTATGTTTTTAATTTTTTGAGATGATATGCACTTCGATGAGCTAATGTTAATTTATTTTAATATTTGACATTATATGTTGGAATTTCTCATCACCGAGCTCCAGTACTACATCCACTTTCACCCTTCAGATCATCGTCATCATTATGAAACTTTGTAATTCTTCTAATCTCTTCAATCGTATCTTCTTGGTATTAGAGGCAATCGTTGTAATATGTCATTGATAGAAGCAATCACTCATTGTCATAATTGTAATATGTGGTGGCTCTAGCTCAACGGGATTCACTGGTTAATGATAGTGTGCTTCGGTGATTAATCATTTGAAATTGTCGACAATGGAGATCAAATAGTTGTTGAGCTTGTTGTTTTTAGTGTTTTTGATCTCTCTAGTCATTGCCCCGTATCCTTTAGGAGTTCAATCGACAATCCGACGCAATTGGAAACTAGTGGCATCACCATACAAAAGGACAACTTCTCAATTTACTTTCCTCTTTCTAAAAAGCATCTCCCCGCAACAACTCTTCCATCACTAGGTAAAACCCCTTAGAATAATGGAGATAGGGGTATTGGTTTAGAAGTCAGGAATGCTGGGAATTCAAATTTGAAAGCCAAAATATAGGTTGAAATTTTTAAAGCTTGGGTGATCAAGAGGTAGCCTATAGATTGGACAAGAGAAAAGATGGTTACTATTCAAGATAACAAGGGGAAACTTTACTACATATTTCAATATGCTAACTTTGAGAGCTTCTCTATTGTAATCTACTTGAAGTGGAAGAGCCAGATGAAGACTCCAACTCAGATTTTTCTTTAGATTGCAAAAAGGTGTTAGAGCTCGAGTTGCACTTTGGCACAACGTTCCCATTCTTTGGAACAAGCTTCATAACTTTTTTTGCAAACCCTCAAGGCTTTGCTTGTTTTGTTCATGTTCGGAGAGGACTTTCCCTCTCATTTGGCTTTATTTGCTATAGCTAGCCCAAGTTTATTTTGTTTTTTTGTTTAGCTTGTCATGTATAAATTGTATAATCTTTTAATAAAAGTCTTAATATCAAAACAAGATCTTCTATAATGCATTTGGATTAAAAAGAGTTGGAAGGAGATTATGTTTATTTTAAAAATAAGAGAGGAGAGGAAATGAGAAGGGGAGAGAGAGGTGGACTTAAAAGCCCATTTTGTTCTCTTTTCAAGAATGGGAGTAGATGGAGGGAAGGATTAAGGAATTACTTATTACCCGTTTTGCCATTACTTATTTTTAAAGAAGTAAATTTCTATTTGACCCTTTTACTCATATGATTAAATATTCATTTCATTTCATTTCCTTTCTTTTATCTTCTATATATTTTCCAAACAATACGGGTGGATTGCACTACCCCTTCTTTTTCTCTCTCCTTATTGGTTATTCAAACACGAAGCAAGAATTATCCTACCCTACCCGGTCCTTTCATCTCATCTTCTTATAATTATTGCTCTCCTTTCCTCTCATCTCTTCTCATCCAAACAAGTTGTTAGCGTAATTATATTTTTTCTTCATTTTTTAAAAAGTTTAAATATAATAACATTCTTTTTTTTTTTTTTATAAAAACAATACAATTTCAGTAGGTTTTAAATTTTCATCTTGCTCAAAAAATTAAAATATATTAAAAGCATATTTAATAAAGAGGTATAGTTTCAATTAAATTATCTAACTTGTTAAATGTTTCAAAATACATTAAAATTATGTCCATTAAAACAGTACAATTTTTATTAAGCTTTAAACTCTTTAATACATAGCCAATCACAGTTCTTTAACCTCATAAGAGTTAAAGAAGCATTAGATATACTCTTTTATCTTTGAACAAACCAAAATTTTTAAAAATTGTAAAAAATGAAATAAAGATTAAAAAAAAGTGCCCCTACGCCTTACAGATTGTCTTAATAATTTTTTTTTACAACTTAACATAAGATAATGATAATAAATACATATAAAATTACTTATTTATATTTCCGTGAGAAAAAATTTATTAAAGATATATGTTTTTTAAAAAGACTAAAATGAGTAAGGTGTAAATGAATTGAATCGAGTCGAATCAAGCTACCTAAATATTGAATTGTTTGCTTTGATTTTTTTTTTATATAATATTAAATTATTGAATTAAATTAAATAAATTAATATATTTTAAAATATATTTAAACTTTATTTATTTATTTTATAAATTAATTTTAATTGAACTGAACACGATCGAATTGGAACAGTTTGATTCATTTTAGGCACAGATGAGGGGACGTTGCCAAACGGAAACTCAGGAAATGGTGAAGATGCACTGTAAATTTTTCAAATTTTAAAACAGTGCACGTAAGGGAAATAAAGTGCGTCCGTCTTCTGAACCAACTATACCTCGACGCGACATTAAAGAAACGTTTGTTTTTCTGGTCATTCTAGTCTTTCATCGTTTCTCACGAAACTAAGTAGAATTAACCGACCAAGCAACCTCAGATAACAACTTGATATAGATCAAAGCACCATTAGCCCTCTGAATTGTGATATCTAATCGCAATAATTAAGCTGATAACATCGTCAAAATTAAACAAACCTTCCATTAATATCACTCTACATCCGTACACCTCACCAATCATATTACCTTCAACCTCAAAAAACAGAAAAAAAAACTCTTGAAACAAAAAGTAAAATTACGTCGCCTTCTCTGGTTTGTTAACTGATTCGATCAATCGTCAAGCTTTAGAGCTTCGAATTATAGGGGTTTTTTTTATATATAATTTTCTAGGGCTTGTTTGGTTATGGCTCAATCGACTTGCAGGGGTAGGTCTGTTGGGGATTACGTAGTGGGCAGACAGATAGGGTCTGGTTCGTTCTCGGTGGTGTGGTACGCGAGGCACAGAGTCCATGGCACGGAGGTTGCGATCAAAGAGATCACTACGGGACGATTGAACAAGAAATTGCGGGAAAGTCTCATGTCGGAGATTGTTATCTTGCAGAAGATTAATCATCCTAATATCATTCGCTTGCACGACATCATTGAGGTCCGTATTTAATATGTATGTGTGTGTATATGTGTGTATATATATATATATATATATATATCTTTCTCGTTACAGAATACTTAAGTTTAGTGAGATAATAGTTTCAACTGTCCGTTGACTGATAACAAAACCGTCACCTCAAATTTGTACAAGTTATAATTAGAGAGATGGGTAATAAATTAACTCTGTTTGGTTGCTGGGAAAACTTGAAAAGAAGAATGGAACTTTTGATCTTATGTTCTATCGTATTTTGATGTCAACAAATGGAAAAGCTCACCTCAATGTTATGGAACGTTGTTCTAATGTAGAACGGATGAAGTAGTAATGGAGGTAGGACCGTAGGAGAAGAAAAGAAAAGAAATTTTAATTTTATGTTTAATGTCATTTAATTTTCAAACGAACCAGTCAAGAAGTAGAAAGCAAAGGCAATAGAAAGAGATTTCCCTTTCTCCCTCTGTTTGTCTTCTTCTAGCTGCTTTCCTGGAAGTGGAACCACTCACCTTGACTAAGCTGAACAGTTTTGCACTTTTAACCAATGGTATTTATTCTTAAGATTTCTCTACTTTAGTAAGGAGGCATAGTTGGTTAGCTTATTTCTTTGGGTATTTGGGATGTGATTTATATTTTTGTATTTTGACAGTGAGCTGTATTTAGCTTTCTTACCTACTCAATCTGTTAGTTCTGCATGACAAATTTTGGACCCACCCCAAGAAACAATTTGAATACTCTTTCAATTTTATTTGTTCCAAAATCCAAACTATAAGTCGTATGCATGTGTTATTTAGGAACCTGGAAAGATACATCTCATATTGGAGTTCTGCAGAGGAGGTGATCTTTCTATGTATATTCAACAACGCCAAGGAAGAGTCCTAGAAACCACAGCAAAGCACTTTATGCAACAATTAGGTATATCTCAAAGTCTTTACTTTCCCCTTTGCTTTTAATTTTCACGTCCTCAGTTAGTCATACAGTGATGCTCATTCGATTGTGTTTTCTGCAGCGGCTGGTCTACAAATCCTCCGTGAGAATAACCTTATACATCGAGATCTAAAGCCACAGGTTTGCTTTTATCTTTCTTGTTTTATGTTTCCATTTTTGGCTTAAGTTGGTATGGTTATGGTTGACATAAATCTAGAAATTCCTATTTATCTATATATTTCTTTAGGCAACTAGCAATTTTGTGTCAAAAGTTATGGTTTTCTCTTTATTATTATATTATTATTCTTATAAAACTGTATGCACGATAGCGGTTAGTTTAATGAATCTTTAACAAAATTGAGAAGACTAAGAAAATGCTAGATGGGTGGAGAATGAGTATTTTGTGCCCACATATAATAACAATTATGATGTTTGGTGTTGCAATGATTATCATGATGTTAAACTTGTGAATCACATTGTTAAAGATTTGGAAGAGAATGATTGAGCAAAATCTCGGCGCCTGCGCTCACACTATGACTTGAAACCAAAGAGTATGAATCAAATGTTTTGGCTTGTGCCAGGGAGAATAGTCATGGAAGATATTTATTACATAGGCAACTGATAGAATGACCTTGAGGGATGAAGATTAGCTGTTTAATGGTCTTTGTTGGCCTAGGGAAAATATTCCTTAACATATAATGTGATGATTTTGTAAGAATATGGACTAGAAATGTTGACATATTAAGGAACTGTAAGTACTAAGAGAATGAGTTGGGAGAGGGAACTGAATCTGCAATCATGATAAGCTTACATCAGCGGTTAGCTCTATTTTCTTTTCTTTTTCCTGGTAAAATAGCTTCTACGAGCCAGGTCTGGGCCATAGATACAGGGAGATTTTACTCCCCTATAGTCTATATACAGTTTGGGTAGTGTGGCCTTGGCGCAAGGATAAGGAAGCTCCATTATTTCCTGGAGGTCATGAGTTTAAGTCATAGAAATAGCCTCTCTACTTGTAGGGATAAAGTTGTATACATCTAACCTTCTTCAGATCTTGTAGTGGTGGGAGGCTCGTGCACTAGGATTGTAAACGTGGCCAAATTCTAAAGCAGCTGTTCATCCAAAAAGGCCACCTTAAAAGTCACTCAGCTCCCTTTATGGCCCCCTAATGAAATCTCTCGCCATCTCCCTCACCCAAGGCTTCAGCTTTTCTTGCAATTTCCAACCAACTCCTCTCAAGAGACAAAACTGGGTATATGAAGGGTGAACCCTATAATTGTAGCCATTGTTTCCCTTGGCTTGCCAGTCAAAATCTGAGTTAGTTTTAAGTGCCATGTTACTTGAGTAGCGATGTGTCAGTATGTGACCACTTAAGTGGATATGGACTTCCCAGAAATCATATGGTCAAGCTAAGTAAATCTTACTAATATGAATTGCATGCAAGCCACCTTTAAAAGAATATGATTTTTGGATTTATAAGACTGAGATGAGGTATATGGATATGGAACGTCAGTTCTGGTAAGAGTAGGTATGTATAAAACAAGGAAATGTTGAAAATTGATGGCTTAGAGACATAAAAAGTGATAATTATGTTATTCTGAATCTACCATCTATGAGAAAATTGAAACCATAAAATTGGAATAGGATGGATGAACTGGGATCATGAGGCAAATTAGTAAACAAGCTGCAGGTGCCTAGGTTCACTAGGTAAGACTCTTAGGGGTAGAAATGGTTACCTTGTAAAATGGACAAGACCCCTGTTAAGAAACTTAGGTGTTTTTCTTAATATAATGTTAGAACTTTTTATATTTGGAACTCGATTGGCAAACCTTGTGGATCATCAGCTTCGAATCTGAGTCTTTATTTTCTTTAAATTTGGTTCTGATATACTTATGATATTTCTTATCAACTAAGAATGCAATTGGGTGCTTTACCTAACTTGTATTGGAGCAGTTAGGCTTCAATATGTATTAAACTTGAAGATTTGGTAAACACAATTCATTTAAAAAGATAGAAACCCTTACCTTAAGAAGCACAAACATGGACATAGGATACGGATATGACACTGACATGGACACGCGAACATGAAATTTCTTAAAAAAATAGGACACAAATACATCAGGGATACATTGAATATATATATATATATATATATTTATAGTTTTTTATGATTACATAATAAAAACCTAACGTTATTTTAATCAAAATGACATAAAAACATGCAAATTGCAACAATATTATTAAGATATCGAAATAACAAAACTATTATATGAAAATTCAAAAATTTCTTCATTTAATCATCAACACCATTGATTCAAGTTCCAAAACAAATTTATTAACTATTACATAAATGATAAAACATATATATATATATATATATAACACAAAAAAAATAGCAGAGAAGAAGAGGATAAAAAGAGGAAAAAATTCAAAAAAGGGAAGAAAAAAAAAACGTGCCCTAACTGCTACTGGGAAAATAAAAAAATTGGACGCTCTTTTTTCGTATGTTACACGTGTTCAAAATGTGTCCGTGTTCATGCTTCGTGCTTCATAGCCCTTACCCTATGGTTCTCATTTGGTTGGTTAGACAACCACTTGATTTTATTCTGTGGCAATAGAACTTTTGATAAAGTTGTGAATCGGGTTATAATGCCAAGCTATTTGCGTTCATGTGTTCTCTTAAAACAAAACAGGCCTAATCCTTTTAAAGGCATTCATTATGCTTTTCAGTTTTCATCGGCATCCTATTACATAACTTGGCTATATTACTGGTTCATCAATGTTTATTGGCATCCTCTCACACTAAGAAGCACGGATACGAACACGGGACATGAGACACGAATATAACACAACATGGACACGCAGACACGTTATTTTTCAAAAAAGTAGGACACAGGCACGTTAGGGAGTACATTGAATGTATAAAAATTTTATATATTTTTATATAACCATATAATAAAAATCTAATATTATTTTAATTAAAATTGACATAAAAACACACAAATTTAAAAAATATTATTAAGATATTACAATAACACAGCCTATTAAATAAAAAATAAAGAATTTCTTCATTTTATTATCAACCTCTATGATTCAAGTGTTCGGACAAGTGTCCCGGAAGTGTCCGAGAGTATCGGTGTCTAACACGTGTCCGACACGAACATATGAGCCAAAAGAGAGTGTCTGTGCTTCATAGTTCTCACATAACTTTGCTTCATTGGCTTGCATATCTTGGTGCTCTTGATTCCACTTTTCAAACATCTCTCTTTTATTTAGAAACCAAATGAGTTTTATAGAGTTGTTAACCAAGGGAAGTTTAGAATAAAAACATTGAACCAATCAACAATGAAAAATAACAATAGATGAAGGTCAAGATACGAACTGAAGTTGGGGCAATCATAGATTTGAACTTGATAGGACCTTGAACTCTGCACTAACCTCCTTTGGGGATGAAAAAAAGCATCTTGATAACAAATGCTTATTCAAAGCAAACTGGTGTTTCTTGAGCTAAAATCAACATTTGTTTTTTACATTTTTGGGTAGAGTAAGACTTTGCCTTAATCTTTTCTTAATTATTTTTAGTTCTTCAAAGAATGATGGGGAACTTTTTGATGCAAAAAGAGTTTGTTTGGAATATATATACATTTTTTATGTTCATCATTTTTGAAACAGAATCTACTTCTCTCCGCAAATGATGACAATTCTGTCTTGAAGATTGGAGATTTTGGATTTGCAAGGTAATTTATACTCTCTCCGTGTCTGTCTCTCTATTGCCTTTGTTCCAAAGGAGCTTTGTAATTAAACACTTTAACTTCTCTTGCTATTCGTCTCTGTCTTTTATGCAAGTAATCCTTTTGATTTTTGATAGTACACCTTGTTAGATCACCAGTTTTTCTAAAGCTTAATTTATAAAAGAATGAGCCAACAATGTAGATCAAGCTAACACCTTCCCTTACATGTAACCCCGTCTTGCACATGGAGAGTGACGAAACAAAGTGCGAGAGTGTGAAACTAAGAGAATAGAGTGTGAGAGTACAAACTTTGCATCAAACGAACAGGGGAGAGATTTGAACTCAAGACCTCTCAGAACCAAAACTCTAATACCATGTTAGATCACCATTTGCTTTAAAAGCTTAAGCTATCAGAGGACCACTCACCTGCTTCTTTTTGTTAGGCATTTACAAGTAGTTCTCTATGTTTACATGGTTGAATGATCTTACTGTTCATATCTAAAACTAATCTAATTTTACCTATCTGAATTCTCTATTTTTTAAGCGCACAATCATGATTTTGAAGGAGTAGTTACTTGGTTAAATTTATGTTAGGACAATCCCCAAATAATTTTCTTTTTTCAAAAATTAGAGTTTGTCCTCAAATAGTGACCTAGGGCTAAGGCTTAAATAGAACCCAATTTACTCATAAAGTATAACTTGAACCAAGCCTGATGAATAAGTGCATAATTTTGGCTTGCCCTTACCACTTGGACCGAATCGGTCATTCTGTTTTTCTTTTGATGTTTATAATAGATTTTTTTTTGGGGTTATCTAGAATTATGATGATATAACTTTCATTGAACCATATATTGGTTTTGCCATTTTCAAAATCACTGTGATTGTGTGCACAATTTTTTTCAAATTGTTTTGTCAGGAAACTACACCAAAATTTATGTTTTCCCAAAATTCTCGATTTTAAGATTTTGAATGTCCATTAGACCAGATTTGTTCCCATAAATTTTCCTTTTGCCTGTCTGATATTTATTTGAGTTTTTTTTTTTTTTTAAATTTCTGGGGTACTATTGAAAGGCTAAATATAGAAAAAATTACAATGTTGTTCTATTTAATGTTCAAAATTCAAGGTTTGAACATTATGGTTTGTTTTTAGCAGATCTCTTCAACCTAGAGGGCCTTGCTGAAACCATGTGCGGTTCGCCACTTTACATGGCTCCAGAAATAATGCAACACCAGAAGTATGATGCAAAGGTGACATATACTTTTTTCCTTATCCAAGCACTCATCCATTTTTTGCATAATCTTCTCCTATTAACCTTGAACCGAAAATGCAGGCAGATCTCTGGAGTGTTGGTACCATTCTGTTTCAGCTTGTGACTGGAAAAACCCCATTTACAGGAATCAATCAAATGCAGGTTTAGCCATCTTTGTTATTGAGCCTATCTAAGCTGTTACATGTGGTTTTTATTTTTCTATATCAGAGTTTAATTATGGATAGATAATGCCTCTAGGCTGCATATGCACACTCCAGCCTAGGTTATATCAGTAGCTTTTATTTCCTTGTTGCCTTGACCTACCTTCTGCATCTTATATGTTGTGCAGTTGCTGCAGAACATTGAGAAATCAACTGAATTGTATTTTCCTCCAGATAAGAATTATCTGAGTTCTGACTGTATTGATTTGTGTCGGAAGTTGCTCCGCCGTAATCCAGGTATACGCTATGTATCTTGGTATAGGATTTCTAAGGCAATGCTAATTATTTTTTTAATCCAAAGCTTAACTTTTTTATTGTGTTTTTTTTTTTCATGTCACAAATAGAAAACTTTGGGTATGGGTTGCTTTTTCATTTAAAAAAACAAAACCATACTGTATAATTCATTTGTTAAAGGCTTATTTATACGTTTTACCAAGTGTTATTCAATTGAATGGCATGGTGACATGCATGACATGGGATGGGAGCAACAACTCTGGCTGATGGTGAGGGTCGCATCGATTGGAACTTTGTAACTCAATTAGGAAGTACTCAGAATTCTGAATCATGTTGTTTGCATTCCCAAATGTACAAGAACTAAATTTATGCTGTCTCCAATAAAATTTAACTCACTAGCTTTGTATAGGTTCCGGATATTTGATTATGTCTGGCCAGCATAGCTGCCTTGATGTTTCAAGCTTAGACTATTTAAACCATTCAAGAATGAAGGGAATGAGATGCAAGTACTTAATGAGAGTATGGTGCCTTTGCTGAAAAAACTGGCAAGATAACGCTATTGTTAGCCTTGTGTAACGTGTATAGGGTTAAAAACTTAAAGTTATGACATAATGTAAGTTCTAAATGCAAAGGTGAAGGAATAAAACAATGAGTTTCACTACAGTTTGGTTATCTTTTAACGTTTCAGAATTATGAACTCCTGCTAATTCTTAATTGCAATTTCACCTTTTTCTTTTTTCTATTTTCTAAATTTTTTTTGCATCCTTGCATCCACAGTGGAACGACTAACATTTGAAGAGTTGTTTAACCATCCTTTTCTTTCTCAGAGGAGGCAACCAGATGAATCATTGAGGTAGATGAAGCAGAGAATTTTTAATTTTCATGATGTTGACACTCAATATTCTCATTTTTTATACCAAAATTGTGAGATTTGCTGTGATATGCAGAACTAGGAGATCATCAAGAGAAAAAGATGGCTTTTCCTTTTCTGAACGGAATCCTGTGAGGAACACAGAAGAGACTTCTCAAGAAGATTGTTTACCTTTCAATCTCGATGATGATTCCAGTGGTCCTGATGGGAGTCCATCCTTTGTTAGGAGGAGGCCCTCAATGAAGTTTGCATATGGATTTTCTCTTGATAAAAGAGTTGATCGGAGGGAAGTATATAACACTCCAAACGACATGGATCTTGCTTCCAAATATAGTTGTGCTACACAAAAGCTAGAAAATACGAGTTTTAGGCTTGACAACTATAGACCTTCAGAAGGAAATCTGAAAGAATCTTTGAAATCCATGGACCAAAGACAAGTGAATATTCGTTCAAGAGGTACCTCCATATTTCATGATGTAAATTTATTTCAATATTCCGATATATAGATCCATAATTGTCTAGCTAAAACTTTATTCTCTGTTTATTATTTCATTCGCATGGATTCTACAGTTGAGGATTCATTGGAGTTGATTGATCAGGATTATGTTTTTGTGTCTGGACCCCCAATGGATGTATCATCTTCTTCGGCTAGTGCTTCGAAGCTAATCCAGTTACCATGCAAATCAGAGAGTCCCCCACAAGCATCTGCAAATATCAACTCCATGTCAAGTGCCATGCCAATCATTGGTGCTGCAGTTAGTAGAGTGGTTTGCGCTGGAAGCTTGGAAAGTCATTGCTCTGCTCCATCTGGAACTTCACAAGGATCCACTGGACATAGGATATGCTTTGGAACAGCCATCATCTCACTGCATGACAAGGATTAGGTCATTGCAGCATTGTGCATCTGCCATCACAGGAATTAGTAAATAAGAAGGTAATTTGTAAGCTATTCTCACTTCTGCAATCAATAAAATTCCTTTGCAGTTTCCTGTTTTTTTTTTTTTTTTTGGGAAGTAAAAATGTGCTCTGTGAGTGATGGGATGATACATAAATCTCTTCCTCCCAACCCTAAGCAAATCCACCCCCTCCCCCTCCCCGGGAAAAAATAGCCCCCCAAATCACTCCTCAACACAAATGTGGTGATTCAAACATTTTAAAGAGGTATGATTACTTGATGGGAGCACAATAAGTGTAGCCTTGTGGAAGGACTATTCTAGAATAGAATCTGAATCTATTTCTCCTGCACATGTCCTATGTCCATTTTATCGACCTAAGGAATTTTCTTATCTAGAATTCTTGTCCTGTTATGTATGAATGATGGGCATCCATTGAATGGTCCATAGTAATGTTTTCTATTGTCTATCAACAGTGTACTGAATACATGCAGGGTGGGATCTACATTAACATCTGGGGATCTCATCAATGATACCCAAACTTAACAAAGCGTTTTGCACCAACTGTTTGGGTTTTGTTACAGAAATATATTTTACCCCTTTCATCTCTATCTAGATCTATCTATCTGACCAATATGTGCATGATTGAATTGTGTTTGATTTATCAATTATTTTAGCATGCTAGTATAAGACAGTTGAGGGGTTGGGTGGATATGAGGTTCAATTTTTACTATTGACCAATTAACAGAATTGTGTGAGAAAGTTATTGTTTACTTTTTCTGACGGATTTCAAACCGCGGTGAGTGAATTCATAAATTAAATCCTGTTAGATTAGTATTTGGGACTATTCCACTGGTGAGCCTCAATAATATTAAATACAGACCCTTGTGCATGTGTGCCCCTTCCACTACTAGCTGTTGCCCGACTCTTCATCTGGTATGCCTTACAGTACCATGAATTTCTCCACTTGTAAAAGTTCTATTTGTGTTATATACATTGTCTGTCTTCAAATAATATATTGTTTCCATTCTTCAAAAAGATTAAGGCAGGTAGGCAACTAGAAGCATTCTCGATTCAGCTTGTAATTCTTGCAATATGGAAGCAAGCACTTCTTATTTGCCATACACAAGCTGCATCGGCTATGGAAGGAAGCCTGAGCCAAGAGACTACTAGATTGAGGGGGAGCACTAACAAAGAGCATGGTAGTTCTGATATCCAAGAATGTCTTGATACCGCCAACACTCGGGGATCACAAGATATTGGCTCTCAGATTGAGAGGGAATTTCTTCTTGAAGTTGCGAATGCTGAGGAACTTTCCAAGGTTATTCAGCCTGGTATGGACTTTATCTCATAATATTACCAACTGGTTTTGAAAGACTTCCCTTCTTCTTCATTTATCCTTGATGATACTCTGATGCTGGTATAGATGCCAGTGCATGTATGTATACTTATAGCCTGTAGATAAAAACATAACCATCCCTTTTAGTCATTTAATCTGTAATCCCATTCTTACTTGCATTGCTAAACCAACAAGTCTTGATAAATTTTCAACTCTAAAGTTATTCGGATCTGTAAATAATAAAATGAGTTAGTCATCTTATATAAAATAACAGAATGACATGAACAGATAACAACAATTTTATTTATATAGTACAAGCTATGTTTGCTTGTATGATGATTGAGAACCTATGATCTTGTGGTTGAAGAGATGAATGCCAACCAAATGAGAATCAACATATTGGTAGCAGTATTATAAGGAAATATGGATCTGTATCCTTATTTGCATCCATTCTCGTAGCAGAGAGTTTAGATCTCTTCTAGATCCCTATTTGGCACAAACATTTTCATTAATATATTGGATAGATAAACACATAATTGTATTGATATCTTTATTTATCAATATATATATATATATATATATATATCTATATATATGTTGATATGTATATGTGTGTTTTTGTTGATATGTCTGACAATAAGAAAACTGGCTCTCCTGGTTCGATTATGTAGTTAATAAGATAATTCTACAAGTTTTCTTGTCATGATTTCAGGAAATACGGAGATGCCAGATGCAATGGAAACAATATTTCAATCTGCCCTTGCTTTTGGCAGGATATGGGGCTGTAAGTATTTATTTTATATCCTTGCACTGAAATGTAGCATCCCATGTTTCATTGTAATGGTAAATTCTATTTTTCCTACCTGGGAGAGAAGAGGGGGGTGGGGTGGGGGGATGTTGTTCTCTTCACTCCTTTTTCAAAATTTTAGACGGCCCTAGATGGTAGAACTGGTCTCGCCTGGGCGCATAGGCAATCCCCATACAATTTACATAGCATGAAGGGTACTTAATTATCCTTTTAGTCTACCTCGATTACATTTTTCAAATATTAGATTCGACTCAACACAACACAACACAACAAAGCCTTATCCCAACTATTTGGGATTGGCTACATGAATCCTATTTTGTCATTAGAGACCATTCCCGTAGCTAGATTTCTCATGAACATGAATCCTAAAATATTAGATTGTATTCAATAAATTAGTACCTTGACATGCCTTTTCGAAATTCAAAGTAAAAAATATATGAAGTCATTAACAAAAATATATTTAAAATTTAAAATTTATATTGTATTTCATATTTACAACTTACAATTTATATTTAAGTTGAAATGAAATACGAAAAGAATTAACATCTTATATTCTATAGTCCTATTTCTTGTTTAAATAATTTTATTTTTCTTTTCGTATTTTTCATATTCATTTGAGATATTATGCTTCGGTGTATATATTTGCATATTCTACAAATACATATGTATACATATACTCAATTCAACTTAATAAAGCTTTATCCTAGCTATGTGGGGTTAGATACATGAATCATATCTTGCCATTCTGCTCTATTTAAGACAATTTCCTCAATTATACCACACTTTATCATATCCTTTTTTACCTATCTCTATTAAAGTTAATTTTGGTTACCCTTGCCTTATTATGACTCTTGATATGAATCATGCCGCTCTTCCTCATTGGTGTATTTAGTGGTCTTCATTATATAGTTATATTACCATAATCAGTTTTTTCTCATTTTATTTCCTATAAGTGTTACTATTAACATCTCATAAAATGTGGTTATTTTTAATTTTCTCTTTTCTTGTCTTATCACATCCATCTTAACATTCTTAGTTAAGCTACACGCAATTTATTAACATGTTGATGTTGTTTCTTAACTGCATATTTTGTTCCATACATTGCTAGTCTGATAGTTATTCGATATAATTTACTTTTCAATTTTAAATATATACGTTTATCGCACCATACGCTAAATGCAGTTTTCTACCTAACTCATTTTGGGTTACTTTTATAATTTTATTAACAACATCATCTCCAATTTTCCTACATGATGGATAAGTGAACTTAGATAATGATTTTTTTTTTTACTTTTTATTATCTTTTAATTTTCAATTTTCACTATATCTCGGTTTGTATTCCTAATTTTACTAGAGTCACACTCAAGATATTTAGTTTTTATCGTACTTATCTTAAACACTCTTGATTCTAAAGCCTCTCCCCAAACCTCTAATTTAACATTTATTTCTCTTCTAGTTTCATCAATTAAAACAATGTCATTAGCAAGAAGCATACATCATGAAACTTCATCTTGTATTTGCTTGGTGAGCTCATCTATTACTGAAGTAAAAGGTAAGGACTTAACGCTCACCCTGATGCAGGCCAATTGTAATCGAAATTCACTTGTTTCTCTAACAATTGTCCTTATAATAGTCACAGTCCCATCATATATCTCTTTTATCGTTTTGACATATTGTCTTGTAACTCCTTTCTTTTCTAAAACCTACCATATTAGTCATCGAGGGACTCTACCACTAACTTTTTTCCAAATCAATAAACATCATATGAAGATCTTTATTCTTTTCTCTGTCTTCCGTAAGTCTTCTTAATAGATAAATAGCTGCCATTGTTGGCCTTCATGACATAAACTCCAATTGATTCTCCGATATAATTGTCTCAACTATTAATCGATGCTCGAACTTCTCGTCCAGAGTTTCATAATTTGACTCATTAATTTAACAACACGATTATTTGTTCAATTTTGGATACACGCACACACATATACATGTAGAAATTTAATATTTATAAAAAAGATATATACATATGGAACTTGTTATGTGCATCACCCAATTGCCTAGGCAGTTTGCTCCCGCAACCAGGAAGCTGCACATTACAACTATGGTTCATTCAAGCTCAACTGACCAAGTACCAAACCTTACTGCTTGTCTGAGGTGAATGGCCAAAGCAGGGACCCCCCTCCCCCTCTTTTCAAAAATACATGCCCACAGCCCTCTTTTGTAGCTCAAAATCTGACTCAGCGGGCTTGAACTCCTGATTTCCAACCTGAGGGTGAGTTGGGAAGCCTCCAAATACTATTGTGGTCCAAGGCCTAGAAACTGGAAAATTCAAATGGAAGCAAATTTGAATTTTTCGTTTTCAGTTCTAACCTAACACTGCTTTGACATATGTCAGACTCATGTTTATAAGGGATTGTCTTATAATGATTCAAAATCAGAATCATGTTCTTAAAATAAGCAGAAATGAAACTGGGAAATAACTGCATTATATATATAGTTTTGTTAATGACTTTCTTCACTGGTCAACACAATCAGAGAGATTCTGTTATCTCTGAACATTGAGGCTTCATGCACTTATAGTATGATGGAAAGGAAGCGGTAATTCTCAGTGACTTGCTCCACCTTGAAGCATTTTGCTTTTTCTCATTTTTATCAGAGAACCAGAGTCTACTGATAACCACTAACAGCCTAAAAAATAACTATACAGTCAGTAGCAGATGATGAATATATATAATCAGATCAGTAGGAGAAATGAGGATACCATATTTGTAACTAGAGACAAATGGCAATTATTTGGTAAATCATTACAATAAGGAGTGACAGTAAATGTTAAACCAATGTTTCCTAGAACTCGTTATGATACGTGGAATGGAACGGAAACATAAATCATCACTTGTTTTAAAATGTGGTATGTTAAGGGTAGGTTTTTTTTAATCGCTTTCTTGAAACGAAATACGTTTATTTGGAATGAGATATGCTTTCTGATTGCATTTGTAAAATATTTATATGCACATATATACATTGGAAAAATTCCAACGAATTCAAGTCATTATAAAATAAAAATTCCAAATGTATGAATATATTATCTTGTTTGTTGTATGAATTTTTAGGGCTTTTGATATTTAGATTATAACGCTAAATCTTGTGTTTCAAATTGCGAATTTGGATTGTGCAATCTAATTCTCAATTCGCTAGGGGGGAAGTAAATTGTGGTAACTATGTGTTAAACTAAACTGGCAACACATTGAGATTTGTTGTCTCATGTATGTTTTTCAGGTTGACGAGTGCATGGATGATATGGAAAACGCAGTGGTTTGTTATTCAAAAGCAGTGCGCTTGTTAGTCTTCCTTTTGGTGGAAGCACCATCCCTCGTGCTCAATCCCCCCTTCTCTCTCACAAACTCAGACCGCTATAGGCTCCGAAATTACATTGATGTCCTCAATAACAGGCAAAGCCATTCAAGATCTCAAAGGATGGCTCTTCTCAAGTGCGAGGATGAACAATGCACACCTTAGTTACAGGGGTAGCTTTTAATAACATATTCTGATACCTTAACTTGTCTCATTGTGTATATCAATTTGTTTGTACAGCTATTCTTTGGGTGATTCTGGGACATGGAAGGAATTGATTTATATGTGGGATAGGATTATGTTAATATTCTTATTTCTATAATCATTCTAAAGATAAGATGTGTAATTTTTTTTCACATTACTGTGTGGTTTCTTTTGATTCAATCTTGAAAATATATCACAGATGGGTGTGCTGCTGAAAATTGAAATCATTTGAACTGGGTGATATGAGATGATTTCCAATTCACATGCATAGTGAAGTTGCTGGAGATACAAGCTGCAATTTGAAATCTTCTCTTGGAAACAAAATATATAATTGTTTGATTTGCATTTTTCTGAGGGTGGGTTTGGGTTGATTTGATATACTCCGTGAATTGAATGATCTCATTCACTTTTACAAAGCATTTTAGAACAGAAATAGATTTACTTGAAAAATGAGTGTCATCAGAAATTATGTTTGAAAAGTTAAAATTGTACTGTTTTGTTATATCCCCAATATGATGTTTTAGATATGATGATTTTGAGTCTAATAGGATGTGATTTTTAAAATTATTATATTTTGATACATCATATTGAAAATTTAATGAGAAATATAAATTGGGAATAACTAACACTACTCAAAATAGGGTTTTTAATTCTACAAATATTTTCTGTACATATAAATTTGATATTTTTTATAATATAGCCATAGATGCCAATGAGGTGGGTTTGGGACGGAGATTTCTTTTCTAATTCTACCCTGCGAATGTTTTTCTCTCTAATCATGAAGGTGTCATGTATACAAACATTATTTTTTATTTTCTAAAAATTTAACATGTTATACACATGGTAATTTATGATTGGTTGGAACTAATGGTCTAGAACCATCCAATAATTTATATTCGCATAGATGGAGGCTCGTTATTCATGAGAATCACCTGTGGAATCCAAATAATTATTAGGTAGTCCTTTGGGACTATAGGGTCTCAAGAGTCAGATAGATAATCAAATCAGTAACAATATACTGTACATGTACATATAATTTATCATATAATCGTTAAGATCATTGTATCAGGACCATTAAATAATTTTTTTTGTGGAATCCACCTATTTAAAAGGACAAAAATTAAAGGTGGAAAGACTAATACTATCCAACTGTTTATTTTTTTCACCATAAACCATAGTTAGCTTTATAATATCATTAAATAGTTCATTTCATTTGATGGTTGATAGGTATTTAAATGACCAAAATAGCCTTCCAAGTATCAATCTTGTGGTCCACCTCGTGACTATAATTTGATGTTTAGTGTAAAGAAGGATAAGATAGAAATATATCAAGGACCACTGTCTTGGACAACCTAATCTCTAACTTTTCTTTCTCAATTAGACAACCACTTTATGCTAAAATTACATACATGCCCAAGAAATTGTTGGAAAACTCAATGACATTGACATGCCCAGCTTCTTTATCTTTGTTTTAAAGTAAAATTATCATCATTATTTCATAACTAAAATTACTTTTTAGAGTCATTTTAAAGTAAATCTCGTGACATGACAGGATCAAGTCCTCGTCGAAGTCTTATTTATTTTATACATATTAATAGAGAATTAGAATGACATTAGAATAAAACTCTTTTTATTATTTTATTTTATAAAATTAAAATAAGACCAAATCAAGTCCTCGTCAAAGTCTTATTTATTTTATACATATTAATAAAAAATTAGAATAAAACTCTTTTATTATTTTATTTTATAAAATTAAAATAAGACGACTCACTAACAAGATAAACATAACTTTTTCTAAACACATTGCAGTTAAAAACAAGTTAAATTAACATTCTTTATGTTCAAATTTGTTTACATCTCTAACTGTAAGCAATAGTCAACAAATTTGACTAATTATACCTTACTTCTTTGTCAAGAATTATCATCATGAAATTACAAATATACTTTTTTATTTTGAAAATATCATGATATCATCAATAAGTATTATGTGGTCTAGTCAATAAATTTGACTAATTATACCATACTTCTTTGTCACGAATTAACATCATGGAATTATAATTTTTTTTTTATTTTAAAAAAATCATGATATCTTCAATAAGTATTACGTGGTTCCCAATGAATGATGGAAAGCAGACACCATGAATTTTTGACCCGACTCGGGCAGTTTAAAAAATTATTTACTTGACTCATGCCCTTTTTAATTTATTTTTCTGGACTCAGGTAGTTTTTAAAAGCGTATAAATCTTATACGCTTTTGAAAATTTTTTTGTTTGAAAAACGTATAGAACTCCTACGCTTTTCAAACACGTGTAAAAGTTAATACGCCTTTCAAAAGTGTATAAATCTTATACGCTTTTCAACTGAATCACCGTGTTTCAAGGTACATCGACCCTTGAAGAAGATGAGGGTCACCGTCGACCAGTACGATTTCTTGACTTTTCCGGCCACGGCCAACATCGTTTCCGGAAGACCCTTTTGGTATGAATATAAGTACTACGTTTACAGCAATTACGGGTTGGCTTAGGGATATCGAGGACTTTGGGCTAAATACTCTTGGATTTGAAACTGATGGAATTGAGGTGAAGAAAGGGGATGATCGATTATATACTGGACTAAATTTGGTTTGGAATGGCCCTGTGAAGTTTCATCCAGAAGTGGGTATCGCAAGTATTGATCAAAAGTCGAATGGTTCTGATGAAGAATTGCGTGCTGGATTATACGATAGCGGTTTTGTGTTGGATGGCAAAATAGAGGAGTTTATGGGTTTCAGCTATAAGAAGTATTGGGTATCCAGTGATGCTGCTAATGACTTTCAAGAATGCACAAAAAGTTTTTGTGACGGAGATGGTCCCGATGGAAGAGCTCCTCATGATGCTTTGTTTTTTGCTCTAGGTTATCTGGATGTAAGGGACCTTTCTGTTGAAATGGTTTGCAAATCTTTGCGTGATGCGGTTCAAAATGATCCTCTCATTCTGCAATCCCTGTAATTGTATTGTACTGTAATCATCTTCTCTCAACCAATTTTTAATGAATCAATTAAATTGACAGTAATTAATCCCAGTCACGAGCTAGTGGGCTAACTAGAAGTAGAAGATCAACCCCTCGAATCATCAGTCTTCATTCATCTCCAACCTCTCCCCACCTAATCAGACCGGCGGCCGCCTTTCAGGTAATTGTTCTATACATACATATATAGAGAGACTGCTGCTTCATATAAATAGGTGCAGAGGAAGGAGAATGTTAGAGACCTAGGAGTAAAAGAACATTGAAATCAGATTTGAGCGAGCGTGCCTTGAGAGAAAGCACTGGAAGTTCGATCGGAAGGGTCTTCCGGAAACGGCATCGGCTGCGGCCGAAAAAGTGAAGAAATCGTACTGGTCGGCGGTGACCCTCCTCATCCTTTTCAAGGTTCGATGTAGCTTAAAACCAGAAGATAAACGAGGGTGATCCGGTTCATCAGCGTATAAGTTTTATACGTCTTTGTGTATAACATTTTTAAAAGCGTATAATATTTACACGTATTTTAAAAACGTAAAAGTCTTATACGTTTTTCAAAAAAAAAATTCTTAAAAACATATAAGATTTATATATTTTTAAAAATTAGCTGAGTCTGAGAAATAAGTTAAAAATGACTTGGATGAGATAAATGATTTTTAAAACTGCTTGAGTCGGGTCAAAAATTCCAGACACCATTCTTGACTGACAAATGAGCTCAATAGTCTCCCAAAAACTACCACTTGTTCTTGATTAATTAGGGGATCAGGTTAGAATCAGATGGCTGAGGTCAAAACCAAGTTTGACAGGAAGACCAGGAGCAGGTTTTCTCATGATGGAGAGAGAGAGGCCGATCTTTAGTTTACAAGCCTTTGGAGTCTTTTTCTTTGTTGAAGTCATCGTTGTTTATATATAGGCAGGCCGAAGATGCCCTCTCATCGTATTCTTGGTTTCACATGAACATCAACTGAGAAGTCCAAGGAAAATTAGAAATAATGTAATTTTAATAATCAACTTGTCTATTAATATACTTTCAAACAAATAATGATGTAAGCATAAGAATCCATGAGACAAGGAGACAAAAAGAAACATTCAAAAATAAAAAATAAAAAAAAATCAGGTTACCTCAATATAATTAAATTTGTTTGAAATTGTTATCTAATTGATATAATGATAATTATTTAATTTTTCAGTTAGAGGTTCTAACTCTTCGAGAATGTTCTTTACGAATTGATGTAGAGAATGATAAAACATTTGTGATTGAAAAAAACTCTAGAACTATTATTGATTGTTTATTAAGAAAGGAAAGATGGCTTTAAAAATTTTATAATATTTTGATGAATTGTGTAAATATTATTATGAAAAAAAGATCTTCAGGCTAGTTTTAAATATATGTACGGGGAGACAAATTGTGTTGTTGATTGGTTAAAAAAAAAACTCATACAAAGATGCATAATATTATTTGATTTAACAATTTTTCTACTATTTTGAAAGGTATTGTATTAGATGATATTAGAAAGACTTTTGTAAACTCAACAACAAAAAAAAATATTATTCTTATCATGATATTTTATTATATTCTTTTACCGTGTTGACGTAACTATTCGAATACTAGTAAATACAGTCTCTTTGTGCTAATCAATGGAGTCTGTTACACTCACGTGACAAGACTGCGTTATTTAGCATCAAAATGCGTCATTGTCAAGCATCAAAATATTTTATTGACTAACACTCAAACATATTAAGAATCTGTACTAACTAACACCCGAATATACACGTTAACAGATAGAAAAATTTTGTAAAAAATACTCCATATGAATTATTGTTTGGAACAAACTTTTCTTCAAAAAGTCTTAATTTTAATTTTATCCCAATTTTCTTATTTTTTTAGTTTTATTAGAATTTATTTAGTAATTCTGACGTTCTACTCAAATTAGTATTTAATTTTTTATTAATATTATTTAGATTCGAATTTAAATCACGTGATTGTGACTGTTTGTTTCATACTAGGTGCGTCGAATGAGATGGCAAGTTGTATCTGGTTTTCTCACAGAAACAACAAAAATGTTCAGACAAAACCTCATGTCATAATTCGTATTGACTTTAGCATCATGTCCTTCCTTCTTCACATGTCCAGTGATAACGTGATTCATTTTCCTCAACTAACATATTCTTCCCATCAAAGCAGACGAATCAAGTTCTGAACCAAACTCTCTGAACCATGAGAAACCAATCTCTTACATCTCCTTTTATTTCAATTATTTTCTTAATCTTCATCTCTTCTTTCTTCACTTCTGCCACTTCAAAGATTCCAAATGATTTGGAAAGAGGCTCTTCTCTATCTGTTGAAGATGATTCAGACCTCATCACCTCCCCCGACAAGTCATTCACCTGTGGCTTCTATGGTGTGGGAAGCAATGCTTACTGGTTTGCAATTTGGTTCACAAATTCCAGGGAAAGAACCGTTGTTTGGATGGCTAACCGAGACAAGCCCATCAACGGCAAGGGCTCGAAGATCTCTTTCCGGCCAAATGGAGCCATGGTCTTGACTGATGTAGATGGGTCCGTTGTTTGGGAGACTAACACCACTTCCACTGATGTTGATAGAGCCGAGCTTCTTGATACAGGTAACCTTGTTCTAAAGAACCCAGATGGAAAAATTCTGTGGCAGAGCTTTGATTTGCCTACTGATACACTTTTACCTTCTCAAAGATTTACCAAGACCAAGAGGTTGATATCTGCATTAAGAAATGGAATTTATGCTTCTGGGTACTTTAGTTTTTACTTTGATAGTGATAATGTATTGAGATTGATTTATGATGGGCCTGAAATATCGAGTTTATATTGGCCTAATCCTGATTTTGATGTATACCAAAATGGAAGAACAAACTATAACAGTAGCAGAATTGCTGTCTTAGATGAAATGGGTAGTTTTTTATCTAGTGATAGGTTGCAATTCAGCGCTTCTGACATGGGTTTTGGGATCAAAAGGCGGCTAACGATTGATTATGATGGGAACCTAAGGCTTTATAGTTTGAACAATGGTACTGGATTATGGACAATTTCATGGGAGGCTCTTACACAACAATGTAATGTACATGGGCTATGTGGGAGAAATGGAATTTGTATTTATACGCCGGAGCCCAAGTGTTCATGCCCTCCTGGTTATGAGCCAAGCAATGCAAGTAATTGGAATGAAGGATGCAAGCCTATGTTCAATAGAAGCTGCTCAAGCTCTCAAGAGGTGAAATTTGTGAAGCTTCCCCAGACAGATTTCTATGGGTTTGATCTCAATTATAGCACATCTATTTCAATAGGAGCTTGCAGGGACCTCTGCTTGGGGGATTGCCGTTGTGAGGCATTTAGCTATAGGCTAACAGGACAAGGGCTATGTTTCACGAAAAGTGCACTTTTCAATGGATATAAATCTCCAAACTTCCCAGGCGCTATATACCTAAAACTGCCCACAAGATTGCAAGCATCAGAACACACTACTCTCAATGACTTGGATCTCAAATGTGAATCCAATGACGTTGAAATTGTAGTAGGTTCTCCTTCTATGTATGACACAGCCGGTAAAAGGGTGAAATGGGTCTATCTCTACTCGTTTGCTTCAGCCATTGGTGCAATTGAGATTCTCTTCATTGCATCAGGCTGTTGGTCTCTTTCCAGGAGAACTGATGTGCAGGCTATGGTGGAAGATGGATATCGCGCAATTTCAAGTCAGTTCAGGAGATTTAGTTATGCAGAACTCAAGAAGGAAACCAAGAATTTCAAGGAAGAGCTAGGAAGAGGAGGCTCCGGGACTGTCTATAAGGGTGTTTTGGCAGATGAAAGGGCGGTGGCGGTAAAGAGATTGGGAGATGTGTTTCAAGGGGAAGAAGAGTTTTGGGCGGAAATGAGTACAATAGGAAAGATCAATCACATGAACCTAGTGAGAATGTGGGGTTTCTGTTCAGAAAGGAGATACAGACTCTTAGTCTATGAGTATGTAGAAAATGGATCTCTAGACAAGCACTTATTCTCTGCCAATTTTCTTGGATGGAAAGAGAGATTTAAAGTTGCAATAGGGACAGCCAAAGGTTTGGCCTACCTTCACCATGAGTGTCTAGAATGGGTTATCCATTGTGATGTGAAGCCTGAAAATATTCTTCTAGACAGTGATTTTGAACCCAAGATTGCAGATTTTGGGCTAGCTAAGTTATCTCTGAGAGGTGGCCCTAGGTTAGAGTTCTCTCGAATTAGAGGGACAAAAGGGTACATGGCTCCAGAATGGGCTTTGAATCTTCCAATCACTGCAAAAGTGGATGTTTACAGCTATGGAGTTGTGATTCTAGAGATTGTAAAGGGTATTCGGCTTTCAAATTGGACGATAGAGGATGCTGAAGAGCAGGAAGCAGAGCTTACAAGGTTTGTCAGGGTAGTGAAGAGGAAAATAAAATGTGGAGAAGATTCTTGGATTGAGGATATAGTGGATCCAAGATTGAGAGGGCAGTTCAGCAGGGACCAGGCATCAAAACTGGTTGAAATTGGCCTTTCTTGTGTGGAGGACGATAGAAGCAAGCGACCAGCAATGGATTCAGTAGTCCAAATGCTACTAGAATGTGAATATAAAACAAAAATCTATCCTCCTGACAAGCTGTAATGGCATTCAGACAGTAAATGTCTGTTTCATTTTAGTTTTAGGCTTAAGTTATATGTATACACAGTTCAACCAGGGAAGGCATCAAAGAGCGTGGAGGTTACCCAATAGTATTTTTGGATAACTGGTTTTGTTTGCTGTAATTTGTCTCTGGTTTGTTTTTTGTTGCTGCTGTGCTGAGGGATGGGGTGCTATCTTGTTGAAAGCCCCCCTTCCCTGTAGCCGGTTGTTGTTGTTTACCTTGCTTGTTTGTGGGTTGTCTCCCTTCGTTGTACATTCTTCTTCTTAAAAAAACCAGGGAAGCTTGGTTTACTGTGTTTTGAATAAAAATTTAGAATAGAAAATGTAAAGAAGTAGATACTGCTTGTTTTCTGTGTTTGTACCATAGCAAATTCTATGGAAGCCAACATAAGTCATTGGATAGTGTTGCACAATTGAAGCATTGTTTCCAAGTATTCCTTTGTTTCCATGGTGTATTAGGTGAAAATTTCCAGTGAGCTACTGATATAGCTGTGGAAGCAACCAAAACAGCTTTGAAAATAACCTTTCCTTAGAAAAATCTTATGGCCATTCTACCGGATGGGCTACCCCTTCTGTTAGTTTTTCTCATATGCACCACTTACGTGAGAAAGAAATGAATAAGTCATTGGATAGTGTTGCACAATTGAAGCATTGTTTCCAAGTATTCCTTTGTTTCCATGGTGTATTAGGTGAAAATTTCCAGTGAGCTACTGATATGGCTGTGGAAGCAACCAAAACAGCTTTGAAAATAACCTTTCCTTAGAAAAATCTTATGGCCATTCTACTGGATGGGCTACCCCTTCTGTTAGTTTTTCTCATATGCACCACTTACGTGAGAAAGAAATGAATAAGTCATTGGATAGTGTTGCACAATTGAAGCATTGTTTCCAAGTATTCCTTTGTTTCCATGGTGTATTAGGTGAAAATTTCCAGTGAGCTACTGATATGGCTGTGGAAGCAACCAAAACAGCTTTGAAAATAACCTTTCCCTAGAAAAATCTTATGGCCATTCTACTGGATGGGCTACCCCTTCAGTTAGTTTTTCTCATATGCACCACTTACGCGAGAAAGAAATGATTGCAAAGACCGACTCTACCTGTTCAGCGAGGGAATGAGTGCGCCATCAATTTTTGAAAATCAAGCACTTGCATAACAGCAATCTGGATCATTAACTTGGAATCCCATTCACAACTATGACATATCAAAGTTCCTTTCTAGGGAATGAAAATCAAGTTCATGACAGAATGATGATCCTCCCATGACTTCAGATTTTTGAGTTCTGGGTAACTATCTGATAATTGGTTAAAAAGTGCACATTTATTTTGTTAACTTGGGAATACTTTTATTGAAATTTTGGGTGTGGTGTTACACTGTTCAAAAGAGATGATGAGTTTGGAAAACTGCAGTTTATTCACTCTAGTTTCTTCGCTTATCGCATGAAAATTATTGTTCACTTACTCTTATATTATCCTTGACCTTGACCTACATTACAACCAGAAACAAAGACCTAGCCGACCCCGAAGGTGTAGTAGTTGATGATTGAGGATGTGACTGTAGTAGGTCATGTGGCATTGGGAGTTGATTTTCGCTAGTGGTTAGAATTCTCTATATAGTTCTCTTGTTGTGCTTTCATTCATATGTGCATGTGGATTATTTAATTTGTACTCAACTGTTATTCTATCCACATGTATGAGAGGATACATATGCACTCCATCTCTGTGAGCTTCATTTGTGAGTGATATCTTTTGGTGAGATTTGGAGTCAAAGTAATGCCTGATTGAAAAAAAAAAAAAAAGTTTCATTGCCTAGACATCTTGTTATGGTTGTTGCTTTTATGCACACTGATTCTATCCATTTATGAGTACTTGGAAAATTCACAGGTTGCTTTTAGTGAGATAATTGTTACTTTGATTCGATTGTAACTCAAGCTATACTGCTCACTAAGATTCATTTTTATTAATTATGAAGTATATTGTATTCAAGTTGGGGGGTGTCGAATTTTGTGGGTAGATTCACTGCAAACCCTCACGAGACTATAACTCGTCCACTAGGATAACCTAGGGGTTTAAAGCCTTATTGCATATGGTAAATGCAATCGTGTATCTCACGAAAGAGAATTTAGTTAGTTGTATTTTGTCTTTTGTTTCATTGGCTTTACTCGAGGACTAGCAAAGTGTAAGTTGGAGGTGTGATAACTAGTTAAAAAGTGCACATTTATTTTGTTAACCCTAAATATTCTTGCACTTTTATTATTTTAATTTCTCCAATCCATATGCATTTGCTAGTTAATTCTTATTTTGTCTTTCTGCAGAGAAAGCTCGTCAAAGTTGATGATTTAGTGGTGGATTTGGAGCAAAAGGAAAATATTGGGCTTTGAAGTGCTAAAAGAAGTGGAAAACAAGTGATTTTGGGTTAGAAGAGAGGCTTGATCCATATATGGGTGGACTAGGGCCCATTTTAGTATTATAAGCTCTATTTTGGAACACTTTAGACTCTCTTTTTGGGCCCCTAATGTCTAATTACGGGATTTTATTCTTTTTTCCTGAATTCTTATTTTGTGGGAGGCATTTTTGGAAAAGAGGGGAATATTATTGTGAACTTAGGGTTTTGGAAAAGAATGAGGCCGTTCTTGGAGATCTAGACGGAGGAGAAGAAGGAAGGAGACAACTCTAAAGAAGAAGATGAAGAACTCCATGGCTATGGTGGTCTCCTCTTCCTACTATCATGGGCTAAGTTCTCTCATTCCTAGGGTTTAGATGAAACCCTAGTCAAGTAATATTGCTTCTTTGTATTTTATTTTTAGGTTAATTAGTTTTGGATGTTGATTGTATAACGTTGGGATTCTATTAAGACAATAATCGTATTATTCAGTTTCACATAATCAATTTCTGTGATTTTGTTTATGTGGTTATACAATAGTAATATGTGTACATACATCAAAACCGTAGGACGAGTCATAACTCAGGAAAAACAACTTGTGACTATGACCTTAGAATTAGCGTAGACAATTTGTGTTGACCAAAGATGATTCGTGCTTAGGGTTTTAGTGTGTGATTTTCTTGATGATTGTATTAAGGCTTATAGCCAAAATACATCTTTTACATCCAAATTTAATGGCCCAAGAATTAATACAATTGAAACTAGTTACAAGATTAGTGGTAGATTCAACACCCTAGGAATCCTCTTTTAATTCGATTCATTGTTAATTCAGCTGAATATTTATTTTAAGTACAGTTCTCATTTAATTTTAGAAAAGAATCAACAAACAATCACTCTTTGTGAATTTGAATTAAAATTAATCTCAACTTAAGTTTTTAAACAATCAACGGTCTCTGTGAGTTCGACCCTTACTTCTCTACTATATTAGTAGTTTAGTTTGATAATTTGATTGATTTTCACGACAAATCAGTATCCTTTTCAGCTTGAAGACACAAGAAGAAGTTTCTCTGAAGGAATTTGAAGCAAAGTACTGTTTCTATACACAAAATATCAAGAAGTCACTATCCTTTTCAGCATCATTCCACTTATTTTAAAACCATATCTTTCTCTTATATACATGTTTAAATTAATATATATATATATATATATATATATATGATATGATATGACTGAAAAAAGATTTGAGGAATTGATAAATGATGTCATTATGTATATTGCGAATACTAGAAGGTGCACTCAAATTAACTAAACAGTTAGTAAGATCGAGATATGACAGTCATATCTTATAAAATCAAGTCTTAGATTCAGAAAAGAGAAAATCCATTCAAATACAAATTCTAAAAAATTAGGAGTTCACAAAATCAAATCACGAGATCACCGCAACTACATGAAGAAAACTCTATAAAAGAAGGAAGAGGTATATGTAGCAGGTCAATGGGCATTCACTAAAAAAAAGGGACTTATTCATGGTCCTAACTTGATTGTTAGGGGGTAGTTTGTCAGCTTATTACTAACGACTACTATTTCTCAGTTTTGCAAGATTCACAAGAACACGAGAATTCAAAAGGTCAAGCCTACAATTAATTTACAACTACAAAATATATATAACGTGGGCTAGACTGCTTCTTCAAAATAGGTTGGCGGTTGTTGCTAAGCTACGCACGAGGCGAAATAGCCAACGACTGAATCTTCAAACAATCAAACCGAATTAGTGGTCCGACTTGAACCGGTTGGTGTTCTGCTTTAGATTATTGAAAATTCCAATTATTTAAAAAAAGCTAACAAAAATCGATACAAATCTGTCCAAACAACAAAATAGCTGATTCGATTTAATTTTTTGAGAATCAATTGTGTTGATTAATTTTTATAAAGTAACAAATTAAACAAAATTGATAATACGTGTTGTTCATGAATATTGTTATTTATTTTATGTAACAAAATTTAATAATTTCTTATGATTACAAATTCAGAAATTTTAACTAGAAGGAACTAGAGTATAGTCACTGAACACTCGAGAATTCTTATGAATATATAAAATAAAAAAAATTATGGGCCAAGTCTGATATTTTTTTAAAAAAAATACAAACAAAATAAATTGTAAAAATTAAGAATTCTAACTTTTTTTCATTTATTATAATTTAATATAAAATTTTATTTTTTTGGACCAACCAGTAATTTAATGAGTACTGTTGTTACCATTTTTTTTTTTATGGTAAACAAATTCCTTTCAGAATTTCCTTGCATGACAGTTATCAAAAGATCAGCAGAAAAATTCTGATAATAACTACTTTGATGTTAAAGCCAGAGAAATAATTGAAAGAGAATGTAGTTGAATGATAATGATTCACCATGAAATCTAGGACATATATTGGATCCTTGTTTATAAATGGGTTGCTTGTCAATTCTGAAAAAAATTAAGAAAGGAAAGATTAGATATAACATGTATCCAAAAATGAAAGTTTTCTTATTGAAACCTCCAAAAATAGATCTTTAAGATAACTTTTGTATGTTAAGTTCGATAACTTCTTTTCTGAGGTCGGTATATTTGGATGATGAACATCGAGTTTAAAATACCTGTACTACACTCTCCAAACTTACAAAGACGAGTGATAATTTTGTATATTAATATTTAAACTGATATATCAAATATTGCAAAAAAATTTAAATTTGACTCTTTTTTCCACCGATCCATTTTTATAACAATGATTTAAACTTGATAGATCTATTTATCAAAAGCAAAGTTATTTTATAAATATCACATGCATACATACAATAACTTTTATAATTTTAATAATATAGTAAATTTTACGTATCAAACAGATTCATAGATTAATATTTAGAAGAAAAAAAACAGCCATTTGTATTATTAAATGAAGAAGTATGACAGTAAGTTGAGATGACCAAAACTCGACTTATGATTAATGCTTGTAGTTAACTCAGGCACGTCAAATTGGCGTGTGAACTCACGCACCAATCACATGACTTGAGTGTTGGACAGCCGCGAGGAACCTAAGAATCCTCTTATTAAATTGTACCCCACGTGCATGTTAACGAAAAAACCCTAGACATATCTCTACATGCATGGTATCATTCTCACGTGCGAGGACCATATACGCCAAGATACAGGCCACTTTCACGGCTTCGGGAGAGACAACTCGGAAGCAGAAACTGCAACGTCTCTGAGCTTTACTTTTCACATCTTCGGTACTCATACGCCACATCTACACATCACTTTCGATTCAAAGATCAACGGCTCCATTTAACTTACTTCCATTCGTTTGCAAACAAAGTCGAGTCTCGTCATTCCATTATTTGCTCTCATTTTCCTGACCTATTTTCATTCATTTTCCTGGAGAGTAACAAGGAGAAGCAGAGCTCTTCCTCAAAGGTTTGCTTCCTCGTGAAAGTTCCGATTTTTTATTGTTTAACCATTGGATTAACTCCAAATCTTCATTATTTTCAGTGATTTTAGTCCTTTATTAGTAATTATTATTAATATTCCTGTTGATTAGATAGCAAGTACTGCTCTTTAGGGTTTTTCTTCAATTAGTCGACTTTTCTAACCATATTAACTGTGACTTATTTGAGATCTTGAGAGGGATATGGCGGGTTGTTCATCGAGTACCGGATTCTCACTTTTTATGAATTTGCAAAACGAGGTCGTTTCAACGACGATTTGTGGTCAGAATTTGAGTAAAAGTAGACATTTTTTCTATAAGAAGAGGAAACAGAGACTTGTGATCATGAACATTGTCGAATCCAGAGGTTGAGCCACCATCAGATGTTTCGGTTACCATGGTTTCGAAAGAAGGTGATTTTACTTCTGTAGGAAAGGATGTTACGGTTTTGGAGACTAGTTATGTACCAGAAAGTGAGAGTGGAAGTGGTGGTGGTGGTGGGGATATACTTGGTGGTAATGGAAAATTTCTAGGTGGCGGCGGTGGTGGTGGCAGTGGCGGTTGTGATAATGAAGGGGATGACGAGGAAGAAGACGAGTTTGGACCAATAATGAAGTTTGAGGAGGTGATTAAAGAGACACAGGCTCGAGGGGCTAGTCTTCCTTCTGATATGTTAGAGGCTGCCAGGAGTTTAGGAATTCGCAAAGTGATTCTTCTTAGATATTTGGATTTGCAGGTATAGCTATATCCAAGTTTGAAGCAGTGATTTTTTTTTATCTAATTATGTCGTTCTTGACTTGCACCTGTTTGTTCTGTAGCTGGCATCTGAACTGTTCGTTTTGTTTTTTTTTTCTAATTGTAGGGATCAGTGTGGCCTCTAGGCTTTGCAATGAAGTCATGCTCTATGCTTCGGAATCGGATGTTGGCTGATCCATCTTTTCTTTTCAAAATTGGAACAGAGGTTTGTTAAGCCTGTTTCATATGGTTATAATGTTATCTTGCAAGCACTTAATGTGGCCAGAATAACATATTCAGTTGCTTGTTCTTATTACTCTTATACAACATACAAATTACTTAAAATTTACTAGCTTTATAACAGTTCTATATACTAGGTTTGTTGGATTGCATACTTGGTGCTACTTAAAGACCTGTTGAAGTTGTTTCTGCACGGTTTAGATTGATATATTGTTGTGGCCCACATCTGTATTGCTTAAAATCACTTTTGATGTTTGTGCTTGGTATTATTTTCTTATTATTATGGATTTTCTTGATGCAGATAGTTATTGATTCTTGTTGTGCAACATTTGCGGAAGTTCAAAAGAGGGGCAAAGACTTCTGGGCAGAATTTGAGTTGTACACTGCAGACCTTTTGGTTGGGGTGGTTGTGAACATTGCTCTAGTTGGTATGTTAGCACCATATGCTCGTATAGGGAAACTATCTGTCTCTAAAGGGTTCCTTGGACGTATGCAACATGCCTATGCCGCTCTTCCCAGCAGGTTGTTAGTTCATGCCAAGAACAATGTATAATCTTTTCCTGATAAAAATAAGATAAATCAAATGTTTTCAAATTTCTCTGTTGTCCTCAACATTCTCTGATCCTAATACACAATAATGTGCTTAGTCTTGCACAATAATGTGGTAGCTGTACATGTCATTCCACATCTCCACGTTTTTCTTTTTATCTCATTTGCAACTCTATTTTATAATTTACTTAGTTTGTCAAATGTTCATCTTGTGCAGCGTATTCGAAGCTGAAAGACCAGGATGTGGATTTACCGTAAAGCAGAGGATTGCTACCTACTTCTATAAGGTAAGCTATTTACATAGACCTGTTTTATGACATTTGAAGTTTTTGAACCATATTTCATGGGGAGAAACATCAGATGCACAGAAATATGTACTTTTCTATCTCTCATGCAAAACCTAATTGTCATTGTCACTATTTGCTTAGGTATGTTTTTACTCACTTTGCTAGATTGTTGTGGAGATTTTGTGTGTATAATTCCTTCTGTAACCTATAAAAAATTTGCATGCTATTTTCAGGGTGTTCTGTATGGATTTGTTGGGTTTGGATGTGGTCTTATTGGTCAAGGCATTGCAAATTTAATAATGAATGCCAAACGGTATGATTCTATCCAGACAGTTTCTATATATATGCTTGGACACACATGGGATATGGTATTACATGCTTATTGTTACATGACTCGCACCAACTTCTTATGGTTCTTCATCCTTTGAAAATATCAGCATGTTCTGCTTATACATGAGAAACTAGACATTTGTGTAGTTTAACCTGATAAAAACTGGTAGCAACATTGTGACCAGCCGTTTTGCTGGCACTTATGTTCAAAGTATATCCTTCAACTTAATTTGGAGACTGGCTTAGATTGATGTATCTACCATGGAAGCTGGCAGTGGATAAGAAATAAGATTTGGGTCACGAGGAAAGAAATTTGCTGTTTTTTTTTTCATGGGCAGGACCTGATTTTTGTCTGGGTTGGACCAGGTTGGTCATTGGGTAGGGCAAGGAAATCATATAAAAGATTAGGCATGGTCAGAAAAAATGGGGGATCATGTAGCCTGGTTGTGTCCAAATGTGATTTCCTGATTGGCCATTCCCCCCCCCCCCCCCCCAACCCCACCCAAAAAAGGATAGTAAGCTAAAGTCCTCCTCTGATAGAGGTCCATGCCAAACTAGTAATTTGTTCCTTCATCATACCTTTTGGGGAAAGACCAACACAAAGTCATGAAAATTTAAACCAACTTCACTCTTCTCTTCTATTCGAACGTATCTTTCTTGCTGTGTATTGTCTTGGCTTACGAGACTTCGGTTATCAGTTGCTGAAGCAGTGTAAAAAACTTGATGCCTCTTTCTTAACTAATCACTCAATGCATTCTATTTATTTGGGTCCAATATCTTCTTTCATTCCATTAATTATTTCATAAATGCTTTAACACTGCCTCCTACGGCTTTAGATGTTTGGTTTTTCTTTTTCTTCATCCATATTGGCATTCTGCAAATGTAATTTTGAGCCATTACTATTTAGTTGACAGGAATCATCCCGAGGACTTTAATAATGTGAAACATCAAAGTAGTTGCAATAAAGTGCTGTTTTGTTGAGTCATTGTACTTTCTTCCAGAGACTATAAGACAAAAAAAATAACTATTGGATTACTGCACCAAAAATGAGAGCATGAAACACAATTTATTATTATTTTTAGGTTACTTCCACCAGTCCAATGCTGAGTTATATTACCCTGTTCATGATCCAGCTGCAGTTTTTTTTCCCCTTCTGTTTTGTTGTGTGGATGGTGTCACTAGAGAGATATTAACAGAAAAAAATATAATTTACTTTGTGAGAAATATAATAATAATATGTTCGTGGAATTTGAGATTTTCTAATTTTTTTTTCAAGTACAAACAATAAGTAGTTGCTTAATCATAGACATTATTAATGTGTGTTTCTTTGCAGTGGATAATTTCTCACCATATTTTCTTTTCTACATATCAGGAGCATAAAGAAATCAGAAGAGGACATACCTGTTCCTCCTCTTGTGAAGAGTGCAGCTCTTTGGGGTAAGCCTTACTTCGTTCTTTGTGATCCTGTTTTTGGTTGAGGATCACATTAGTCATTTCCCTAATGTGCTCTTGGAACAAATTTTGAAATCTATGAATTGTTATGGACACTATCAATTGAAGCAATTTGTTGCCTGAAACTGCATTTTTTCACGGGGTTGTGTGGCTTGATTGTGAGGTCCACTCGTGACATTGGCCATCCACCAATTGATATGTTTCTTCATCCAACCTGCAGGTGTTTTCCTTGCAGTCTCTTCCAATACCCGCTATCAGATCATAAATGGATTGGAGCGCTTGGTGGAAGCATCTCCTTTGGCAAAACAGGTTCCTCCTGTTGCTATGGCTTTTACAGTTGGTGTGCGATTTGCCAACAACATCTATGGTGGGATGCAGTTTGTGGACTGGGCCAGGTGGAGCGGCGTGCAATAATTTTGGTCAAGCATTCCCTTCTGGCTTTTATTTATTTAATTTTTTTGGGGGCAGGGGGGGTATTTTTTAGAATTTTTGGGGAATTGTATTCGAATCATTAATACGATGCCTAGAGACCTACGAATCTGTTTTCTGCTTCTATGATATGCACAAGCACAAAAAAGCACTAGCAGAGGGCAGTTTCGCAGATGTATTCTCAATAGGGGCTCTCTCTTCTCCCCGTGTCTCTTAATGGATTACTAGATTTATGTTTTTGTCTCCTAAAGCTTCCATCTTAATGCTGTTGCACTTTTTTCCATCATGGTCTTCACAGAAGTTTTTTTAAGTTTTATTATATAATAACAAAGAGGATACACTAGGATGAGTTATAAGCAAACAAGCAAGTGAAAGAGCTGAAACACAGCAAGAAAACGAAGTTCCAAAACCAATCTTCTGGTAATTGGGCCTAAACTCCAAGTAGCATCCCAGTCATGGGGGCCGAAAGTCCGTGGGAGAAGTGTGCCCTGGAACGAGATCTCCGGTGACCTACCCTAGCTGAAGACAGCGAAGGTGACTGACTGCCTTGCTCTCAATGCTATTGAAGCCAGATGACAACACTGATGCTATTGTCTCACGAGTGGCTTGTTTTTTTTTTTATATAAAATTAAATACTTGTTATTTTATTCAGGTTGAGTTCAAATCAAGCACAATAAAATAAATTAATGAGTTTTAAAATATGTTTAAATTTGAATTGTTTGTTAACTTTAACTTGAGCTTTAACGAGCTATTATTAACCTGAACTTGAGCTGTTCTTGACTGGTTTAGGTCATCTACACTCCTACTTTGGTAATAGAAAAATTGAACCTTTCTTTTGATTATTTTCTGTGATTGGAATTGGATGGAGAATATCTACGACATCATGATTACTTTTGAATCTTGTGATTACTTTTTAGGCAGTGAGTCTTTAAATTTATTAAGATCTCTTTAAAATGGGATCAATTCATTCTTTGGTCTCATTCTGTCCAACAATTTGAGAATTCTTTCAACCTTCTTTTACAAGCCATCATGCTTCAAGTTTGTGCAAGCCCTTCTTTTTTTCTATCTTTCTTGCTGGTGGGGGTTAGAAAAGTCTAACTGGATTTTTGTTTATTCAATCTGTTTTCTCCCAACTGTTCAACAAATTTTATTTTGTGAATTAACGATCTATGCCACTAGAGTTGGAGAGAGAGAAAGAGGATAACACAGAGAATTTATGTGGTTGGCAATGTGCCTATATTCACAAGAGCAGCTATACTCTTCACTATTCAGAAAATAGGATTATAATGTATTTATACTGCTTCACAGTTAAAACCTCAACCCTAATCCTGATTCATTAAAAATTTTTAATATACCACTACCGTAATGTGGAGGGTCTATCTCCTCCCACCCCACCTCCCCCGACACCCTCAGCCTATTATTCATTCTCGACAATACAACTCAATTTTGTCGCATGGACCTTATGTGCTCTGCTTCACACATATATTAGTTTTACATATAACAAAAATTTGAATCACCATCTCTAATACCTTGTTTTGTAGTTGGTAGTAATTATTGAAAGGTAGTGATAACAATGGGATGAATATGGCAAACAATTGAAATATAACACTTATTCACATCCTTAACTTTAATTTGATCTATCATTAATGCACATAAATAATATCTGAATTAGTTTCACTACTTGTGTGACTCCAACTAATTATTAGACCATGCTTTGTTGCATGATGGAAGGAAGGGAATAGTTTGCAAAAGAAGTAATTGCAAGGGGCCATAATATTTTTATTCAAGGAGGCCATACTAATTATGTTGATATTAATTACAAGTTCAAAGGACTTTGTCAAAAAGATGGTGCTTGAAGCAAGAATATTTTGGACCTTGGGGCCAAAGAGGGAATAATATATAAACAATGGCATACAAAGTGAAAGAGCTTTTCTTGCCAGATAGTATGAACTCTCTAATCTATAAGGGAAGAAGCTTTTGGGGCTTTGATATCTATGTGTTAAGAAAACTTTTTCAAGTATGCAATGCTTTTAGTTCCACTTAATCTCTTTAGACATCTCATTGCTTTAATATTGATTTTATGTCAAGTTTTTCAAAATAAGGAACAAAGGGAAAGTGGTTTTTGGAAGTTTAATAGGAAAAGAGAGAAAATGTAAAGGAGTATTTAAGTTTGTGAGTGGATAGAAGCCTTTATTTCCAAGCAAATAGGTTTCACCATGAAGCTGGGTCGACTTAAGACGGTGCTTACCATCCACATGCCCGTCGCGGACACAGGTTGGGCTACATAGTGGTGCACTTTGTATGCTTATTGCGGGTTCACGCTAGCGGTGCAGTTACTCTCAGGTTCGATTGGGTTGCAGGTCCTCTTGGTTTCGTAAATTTACGGTGGCAGAATATCAAACTTGGCCTATATTTGCCAAGTGGATTATTCAAAGGCTGTCTTCAATTGTGCAACTTGTGGACAATATTGAATTCATTGTATCTTGAATACAGGTTTACAGAGAACCCGTTTGCACACTAATTACTGAAACTAGTGTTGGCAAATACGGTATTTAGAAAAGTGATTTATTCATGCTTTAAAGTATACACCTGTTGTAGTGTAGTTCCTGCAACCAATTTCAATCCAGTATCAAATTGAAGACCCCATATTTCAGGCATTAGTATTTTGAAAATTAGAGTGGTCCGAAGTTTGGACAGCAAGAGTTGAAAGCCATATGATTCTTACCCACCCTACCCTTTCTGGCTGTTGATGCCAATACGGGTGCATAAAATAACCGAGAATCGGAGAATCGACTCAACCCTGATTTCAATGGATTCGGGTCAAAGTAAGTTCGGGTTAGAGAATCGAAAAAATTGGATTAGTTCGGGTTGAAAGTTCAAGTTACCTGACCTAACCCGAGAACCGAAATCATAATTTTTTTTTATCAATTCTTTTTGTTTCAATTTTTTTTAAAAAAAAAATCTTTAAAGATTTATTGATCAATCATGATAGCCTCTTTAATTTGCTTTTATATTTGCATCACAAAAAATATACTCCAAAATTTTCTTCTCCCTTGCATTCCCTCACCCAACTTGATGGGTTAAAAAAAAGGATAGAAAATATGATTTTAAGTTAACAAATTTTGTTTTAATTATCTAATGTAGTAGTTAGTGCTTTGTTTTATGGTATTATACTTTTAAGTCACAAATCAACGAGACAGTAACAAATCAAATACATTTGTTAACAAAAAAAAATTATAAATTAAGTTATTAATTTTCTTTTCCAAAACCACTGTTATATTAATTTTTTTTTTATTGTCAAAATGTCATAAATACTTAGATGGCTTAATTTTCATTGCATATATATATATATATATATATATATATATATCAAGAGTTAAATTTTTTTTTTTTATTTTGGTTTCTAGAAAAGAAAAAAAAAGAAGAAGAGCTGAACCGACCCAACCCACAGTTTTGGTTTCAGTTCTATTTTTTTGGAACTGTCTAAAATCATATCGATTCTGATTCTACTGTAACCCGACCCAACCCGACTCATGGGCACCTACATGCCATTATCATCATCCAGAAGTTGCCACAGCACTCAATAATCTCATTTCACTTCATTATAAAAAATGATGAGTGAAAGTTTCCCCTACATAGTTTATCTAATATTGATGCAAGTATCTTTCAGTTGAGGTTGACTGTCAAAGCTGTTTGACCTGCATACTTTCCGTCTGTGGTTCCATGACTGATCTGAATTTGATAGCATTTCCACCACAAAACACCATATTCCGAGCTTTCCAGCCATAGGTTCTCAAAAGTTGTTTAAGTAGTCCTTTTGTCCAGAACCATTCAGGTCTCTTCACAACCATGGAACACTTCCAACCAAGGAACAATCAACCAATGAGGAGTCACTTGCATTTTGCAACTTTTTGGGTATTTAGATGATTACCAATCATAGGGGCATCTTGGCATAACAGTAAGGTTGCTTTATTGTAGTCACGAAAACACCCCTTTCGTTTATGAAAGTAAGACTGTATACATTTAACCTTCTCAAACCTTGCAGTGACAGAAGTCTCATGCATTGGACTAACCATTTTTAGATGATTACCAATCACGGCATGTCATGTATTAGCTATACAGATACTATTAGTATCAAAATATTTTGCATTTTGCTAGAATGTCATGAAGAAGTCCCTGATTTCTCTGGCATATCAGCTCTGATTTGAGACTATATAACAGTGATGGAGGTTGTTAACTGTAGATAATCCAAGCCTCTAGTGAAGATAGTTTTGTTACAACTGTTTGATCTTAGCAGTTCCTAATGCATACAAAATTTTAATCTTATAAAGGTTAAAAATAGAAAAAAATTTAAGACAAATAGAAATATCATGATTCAGCTGTCAATTTCTGCTACCAAAATTTTCTTCTCTCTGAATAATTTTTTTCTACCTTGCACTATATAGGGTGATTACTTGCTTCTCCATGCATCAGCTAGATCATGAAGTAAACATAGGCATTGCTCCTTAAGATGTTAAGAGGGAAAACCAGTAGTGCAGGAGACGGACATGCCGGAGGCAATGGAGAACCATGTCATGGAGATACCTTACCAGGCTCTTGATGATCTATATGAAGTTTCTAACTGTCAATCCATTTCTCATTACATTAAACAGGTTTGTCCTCAAACCTCGCAATCTTTTCAATGCCGTGGAACTGAAATATTATACATGCAACAACTTTTTGTGAGACCAAATTCCTTCTTCATCAGCCACATCTATTGAAGATTAACTGCAAATAAACCTCTACTGTCGCCTGGTTATAGATCAAGTGATTGAGAGAGTGTACATTAGGGTGCTCTATGAAATTAACATAAGATCAGAATTCAGAATGTGGCATAAAAAGGAATTGGGAGTGTTAGATCACCTTCACTCTAAAAAATTATGCAGTTAGAGAATGAGCCAATAATGTATATCTAGTTAACACCCTCTCTCATATGCAACTCTGTTTTTGCACTCTTGCATGTGGAGAGTTGGCCCACTGATTTTCTTATTAAAAATATGAAGTATCTTTAAAAGCTTCCAAGACTGTGTCATCATTTCCCTGGAAAGGACAAAGACATGTTGAAGTGGTGAATTCAGAAGGTAACAGCCATGATCCATGGTGATATTATTTTCAAATTATGCCTGATTAAATTGGTGGACCCTTTTTTTTTTAAGTGAATTTTTCCTCAGAGCCAAAGCAGGAAATGATAGCCAGCTAATGGATGAGGAGGAAATAGAAAAAGTTAGCATAAGATGTTTTACTTAAAGGCAATTCCAAGCAGATCCCTGGTAAAGTGATCTTTCTCTCTTCTTTTTATGGAAAAGGTCACATATTCCCTGTAATTAATGATTTTTCAACTTTCTAGGTTTCATTTTGGAAGGCCCACAAAAACTGTTAACCAAACAATTTTTAAGTTAACTAAGAATCAGGATATCTGATAAAAATTTCACCTTCTAACTTTTTCATTAAACATGGGAATATGCCTCAAATCATTTCAGCAACAATTTTAAGTCACCAAGTCCTTGGTGTTGCCTTAGGAATCGCCTCTTTATCTGCACATCAATTACCGAAACGTCAAAATTTTGATCCATGGTATAGAGCTTTATGGCAAGCAAAGATTTGCATAGCCAATTGCAAATGTTTGGGATAAACTTTTGAGGAGTTGAATTGCTAAAGAAACCTCTTAGGAGACTGGCTTTGGTCATGAACTTTGGGTAGCTTATTTGACTGAAGCAGGGACAAAATCTAAATGGTGAAGATAGTCATGATCAATTGAGCTCATTTCTTTGCTTCATTTGGTCCAATTACTTGGACACTGAACTGCAATGGAGCATCATCATCTACTGTTTTACCTTTAACAATCATGCCATGGCCAATCATGGCTAGCATTAATGTCACAATACTTGTTTTTATCAATACTATAACTAAAGGGGACCTGAATTCCATATGGTACAGTGATAGGTAACTAAATGACTATGAAAATTACAACTGTAGATGATCCTTGAAAGAAAAGAACTTCCTGAATCCGAAAAGCAGTATAAGTGAGTAAAATTAGGCCAGTACATTCAAATCCTTTTAGATGTATTCATTCTTCAAGACATTTTTTAAGCTACAATGCTATATTTATTAGAAATGATGCTGTTCCTCAAGTTTTTGCTGAAGAACGTAATTTATCTAATAAGACCTCAAACTCATTTGAAAATACAGAAATTTGACGAAACTTAAGGGCCAGCATGTTATTGTGTGGTTGGCGAAGACTTTGGATCTTGCATGTACACATCTATGTGGAAGTTTTTTTCTTCTTCATGTGGAGATGATGGAGCTCCTTATCTTCAAGGATGGCAAGGACTTGACTGAAAGCAAGAAGCCATTGGAGTGCTGCAGAAAGCAGGCAAAACTGAATTATAAACTTGTATTTTATAGTTTTCCCTTACCCTGCGTAGAGTTCAAATCTGCTATTAAAAGTCATTACATACAGTCATTAACTCATCCATGACCATATTCTCTTTCTGTTTAGCTTGATATGTTAGTCATGCTTTGAAATAACAGAAAAATTTAGAAATAACTTATAATCAACTCAATTTGATACCAGTCCCCCGGGTCACCTACATGAATCCAGTAGCTGCCTTGCTGCATGTCAATCTAATCTATCATTCAAAATAATTTATCATAAATACCACGAAATGAAGAGGTTATATAATGGATATGATAAAAATAACACAACATAATTAATATGAGTTTTCAAGCACTCTAAATGGCAATGTTTCTATCAACACCATAGCAGTAAAGTTCTAAACTGCCATCCCAGCCCCCCTTCAAGAATAACTCAGGGCAAAAGATCAATATGCTTAGATGTTTTGAACCACCTGATATGCAGTTTTTTTCATAAATTGAAGGAAATGAAATAACAAAATGATAAGTGACTCGTAGAATACAAACACGTATTCCCATGTAGTGTAGCCACCTTGAGGTGGTTACAGATTCTGTTGGATTGAATTGCTGGAATTGCATTGCCGGTGAGGAAGAGGTAATCTGCATCCCGAGGACTAGATGCAACAAACATACTGATCTAAACCTCAGGATGCAGATTACCCAATCCTGACCCAATATCATCTCTACACAAGGGAAGAAATAAGCTTAAAGAGAAACAAAGGGAAGGAAGAACATATAGAATTTTAGAATGTGAGTAGGAAGAGGTTGATGCCCTTATGCATGATGTGAAGGAATTTATAATGGTTCATAAAGTTAAAACATAATAAAATTCTCCAGCTAGAGGTTGATATGGAATCTTCAATTGTTCTGTTCTTCCCCAGCCAATGATAAGTTAAGAACCTTTTTTTTCATTAGACAATCATGTTTCTGTCTTGACTGCTTTTTCCATAGGACTAGAGACTGCAGCCTAGCTGGCAATACATATTACACAACATCGTTGGAAAGACAGAAGGAAAATAAAGAACTACATAGTGAACTGATTATTGTGGTTGAAGCTTGCCATTTTTATTCAAGAATCTTAAGCTTTATGAACTCGTCTACTCGTGGGATTCTCCGGCTCTCGCTCCTAAACATGTTGAATCAAAAAAGGAGTGCAACATCTACATGTTGCATCAGATTTGATGGTCTCTGTCATCTTTTAGACTGTGACATATTCTATTCCCCTGCTAATTGAAAGGAACATTTATAGTCCCTAGCTCATAAGGAGCTTGTTTGGTTGTAGAGAAGAGTAAGAGATTTCTGTATCAGTCTTTCTCATCTCGGAACAGTGAATTACTGATTATTCATCAAATATAATTTGTTTTTTCGATGATCTTATGGAGCATCTTGAAGTGAAAAATGATAATGGCACATCTATTAGTCATAGCTAGCAACTTAATGAACAGAGGAAAATGAAATCTAAATACTTCAACTCTGAAATCAAGCTAGAGGTAAATGTCAGTATGTTCACTGCTCATTCAAATTAGAGCTGCATACTTTATAACATATGAACAAACAACGTCTTATCGCGGATCATTGAGATTCCCCCCACGAGCAACGTTAGCATCACTAGGATGTTGACATGCAATATCGACAGAACAAATCAGTATCAGAACCATGCATTTTGCAAGGTGGAAAATTATTTGGTGAATGTGCCATGAACCAAAAGAAGAAAAAGGTGATGGAGCTAGATGTCATCCCTAGCTGGGAGGTGGCCAAACTCACATGAATTGTGTCGGTCCTTTTTCTTGCTTTCATGCTTGAACCTCTAATCTCCATGTAGGAATAGATGCCAAGGCTATTCTACAAGGACCTCCATCACATCTAAGAGCTTTTCTCCCAAATACGATTGTGCCAATGGAATATAGCATATGAGCAATGCTACGACAAGGTTACCTCGCCCTCTTACTAAGGTTCTGCAACCATGACCAAACGATTAACCATATTTATTTCCCTGAAGTTGGGAAGCGGAATGGACAATTTTCCAAATTAATTTGCAAATTCAGGAAGTACCAGTCACTGAGAGAGACCTGGACAGTGTTAAAAAAAAAAAACATGATTGATGTGTTCTGTACAACCATGAAAACATGCTTGCTGATTGGTCAGTGCATTCATGGTATCACATGATAAATGATGTTTGTGTAAGAATAATGTCAACACAAGATGAAAATTTCTGTGTCACTGCTGCAATTCAACTTTTATGACTGGAATGGTGGGAAAGGTTAACTCATACTGGGTACAGAATTTATAGAAGGCTAGGAGTTGTGAAGCCAGTTCAAAATTTGAAAGCTTTCTATTCCTTCATGTTGTTAACAACTGCTGATCTCAACCCCATAGTACCAGTTTCAAGTAAAACTTAAAACTTCAATATTAAAATTTTCTAGTATGTGTTCCCAGTTGCCACTATGACATCACATCCACTGGACACTACAGGCGTCCCTCTCTTCCACCGCCACCACCCTAGTACCATCCTAAAGCCACCACAACTCTATACGCACCTCACACCACTGCCCTTGGCTCACCATTACCACTACACCAACTTCACCACTAGCGGCACACCACCCCCACCGCCACCCTTATTTTCACCTCTTCTGTGATTTTCCTGTTTGCTTATTTCTCAAGTATCTGAGAATTATAATAGGACATTCTTTTTCTTTGTTTAGTAAATTATAATGTGAAGTGTATGAGCTTGTATTTGACTGACACTTGAAAAGGCATATTTTGCAACTTGCATTAGATATGCACACTCAAATCAAACTGATAAGACATAAAGAAGATGAATCCCAAGATTGAATGTTCCCTGGGAATATCTTCCACTTATTGTATGGACCCTCAAAGTTGCTTATGCATATATTAGTACACCAGGCTTGCACCATTTGGCTGCTTTAATACATTCTTATGACCGATAAAAGAAAATCAATGTCTCAAGTAGGGCTGCAACTTGGGCGGATTGAATCGGGCTTGAGGGCTGGACTCAAGCCCGTGATGTGCGACAGTCAGCCCAAGCCCAAACTTAAGCCTAATATGTTCAATCCAAACCCCATCCGAGATAAATTTAACTAGTGTTGAATTTTTTGGAGTTGTTCGAAGATTTGGATTCCTTCAGACTGCTTCGGGTTTACTTGATTCATTCACCAGGCTCATGTGAAGCATTATAATCCTTCTTTAATTTCCAAAAAAGGAATTCAACTTTCCAAAGGATTTTCCTTCAAAATACAATTCCGTTAGCAGTCCCATTTTTGTCATCAGATTGGAACGTAGTGGCAAACAAACTATCTTTTGGTGGCGAAACAAAACGTGGGGAAACAGTGCAAACACCTTTGAGTACGTCGTAAATGAGCCCGAGCAAAGCTGAGGCAAGATATCAAACTTAATTTGTTTATGTTTCGAACCTACCTCAAACAAGTCTTTAATTAAATCAATCGTGATTCAAACTTGAATAACTAAATTTTTTATTATACATTATTAGAGTACTTATTGATTTAATGAGCGAAGTTAGCATGATCAATTTATCTCACAAGTTGATATTGAACAAGCCTCCAATCAAGCCAAGAATGAACCAAGCCCGGGGAGTTCAGTTTGTCTTGCAGCCTACCTTTGATGAGCACAATGCATACCATCTACTCGTACACCTTTCTCTAAAATTATAATGAGTGTGCCCAGGATCGTGATCCTATTCAGGTGGTCATTTCCTACATAATTGACGTGGATTCAGTTTGATTCCATTCTAGGGTATGAAACATAACCTAGGATTTTTGCCAATTTCAGGACAATGGTGAAGATCATCCCAAGAACACTAGTACTTGGGGGGGGGGGGGGGGGGGGGGGGGGGAACATAGCTAAATTGCAAAATAGTAAAGGTTCTTTTTTTTGTCTCCCACGGTCTCATCACTGATCCAAAACTATCACCACCCGGCCAGATTACAATAGTGGATTTCCGGCACTACAAAAATCAAATGCATAATCTACGCCCTCAAGTATCATATGGCTCACCAAATCCAGCCCGAGTCATAGTCCATGCTATTGACAAATGCTAATTATTTCTCAGACCGACAGGAGGCAAACAAGTAAATCTGCTGCATTCCAAGAATTGAACCATCAAGGAAATATAGAGAATAAGAAAGAAAATAAATCTTTCATCATCAAACTGTTTCTTTGGCAATTACAATTATTAGTATAAACTTCTGAACAATTCACATAATTAGTGAAGAAACATGATCTGAATACAGGCAGGTAATAAACAAAGTGCAACAACAAATCTTTTTTGATGACAAATCATGAAGGAATCAGATGTCCTTGAAAACCTAAGGCCTAAATATAGATTAGAGTGGGATACACTTGATGTAACACTGACAATGCCGTCTAATGACTACACATTGAAAAATATGTTTCATGGTGGCAACCACAAAATTTACCACCATGGAATGTTTCAGCAAATACCAAAAGAAAGAACTATTCTTCTACCTAACTTGTATCTTTAGCCAACTGATCCTCATCTGCTCCCTTAATGTCTGAAGACAGAATGAGTTCCAAAACTGATGGGCACAACTGACAGCAGAAAAGTCACATCAAAATGGAATGACAACTAATGATCAAATGGCCCATTCGACAAAAGCTTCTTCAGTGTCTCATAAGTCATGAAAACAATTCCAAAACCGGGAACAACCTTGTAATATTCTGGCAGAATCCCTCTATACAAGCCACGCAGGCCTTCGGAGCGGATTATGTGCCCAAATGTCCCAAATAAGCCAGTTTTGTAGATACAAGCTCGACCAGCAGCCCCTTCCAACTGCATTCTTCGCCTCACAAGATCCAAAGGGAATGTTGCTGCAGAGGATCAGGAAATGGATAGAAAATCAAGCAGAGAATTGGAGGGGGGGAAGGGTGGGGATTAGAAAAGGAAATAAATAAAGAAAGAAAGAAAAACTAATGCTGAACAATATCATGGAAGAATTATCCAAATTTAACTTGCCATCATCAATTACTTCATGTTTATTTTACTATTAGTTCATCCAGGTGATATGAATATGAGTAAAACAGTAAATTCACTAGACCTCATTGGATGAGATTGAGTTTAATCCTTGTTCACTATTTTTAATGTGCAGAACAATTGCAAATCTTCTCTATTGTATTCCACCCCTTTTCGCATCAATAATGTTGACTTCATCAAAAAAATTAATCCTTTCTTGCACATGGTCTTTAACCAAAATCTCATATGGCCAAGAATTCCAACACCAGACAGCTAGCTGCATAAGTAGCCAGTGATCGGAATGGTTCAATGGTATATTAGATGCACTCTTATTGAGAGAAAAAGTAGTTACCAAAAAACAAAAAAAGGAACACACACACACACACAAGTTAATCATCCTACCATAATAGACTGAGAGTTTCAAAATTAATGTTCTCATATCCAAGTAGAGCAGAAACTTTTAATGAGTTGTATCCAAGTCAGGCACAGTGCAGACATGACAATGGCTCTGATGGCCCTGAATACATGCTGAACTCCCTCAACCTATCAAGGTAAAATATACACACACAAACACATAAATGGGCACATCAAAACAACTGTCTTGTTTTATTAAATAAAATAGAAGGGATATAAGATTACAGAGGAAAAGACCAATCTGATCCCATCAAGCAACTAGGTTCAAGTGCCCCCAGCAAATGTTTAAAATTACAAAAAAGAAAGAAAGAAAGAAAACTTGCCTCAAAACAGAATTTAAACATTTTCTAGCAGAAATCAACAACAGTGCTTGATGAAAACATAAAAAAGATTCAAAATATAGCACTGATTTTTAAAAAAAAAATTCCAAAACAACTTCAAATCTGGTCAATATCCCAGGTGGCTTCCGCTTCACTATGCCAAAACAAAGCCAATTATTTCTTCTGTATACTTGTTGGGGTTCTGTGCCATCCCATTACAAAATCACAATGATCAAATGAAAAATCAAGGTCAGTTGACATTTAACCAACCAAATAGGATACTGAATTTGTGTTCCTTAAATCAGTGATTCCGCAACGGAGGAACCCAAACAAGGATGACCTTACAATCAAGATAACTATGAGCAGATGAAGGGAGGAAAACAGGAAGTTCCAATAAGAATGAGACATAACTAACAATGATGATTTAAATGATAAAAAAGTGCAGATACCTATTATAAGCTTGAAAATTATGGCTGTGTTCATCAAATTGTCTGAACGTGACATTCTGGAGATGAACAGAACTTGGCCGATTTAAGGAGAACTTTTGAACAAATGTGATAATATGGTTTGAAAATGAACCCATTCAATTAAGTGTGCATCACCAAGAATTCAATTTGAAATTCTCTTGGTAATACTGAGAAATTTACCATAGATTTTGCCTAGACACAACCACTAAAGTGATTCCCTGAAAACAGGTATTACAAATGCTCCAAGGCAAAGCATAGCAGCGCCCATCTCAGATGATGCAAGAGATACCTAAGATAACTTTTTTTGAGAAAGCAGAACTATCCAAACAATGTTTTTTAAAAAAATAATAATAATAATTTCAGATCTTTGCAACTACAGATCAGGATATTAATTGATCTCTGGCTGCAACTGAATCTTGCCTGATTAAATTTACAAACAACAAGAAATATCTTTGGTCTAACTTACTACTGTTTTTACTTTAGGATTTACAATTAACTCCCTTGCCAAATCGGTGAACCAAACAAAGCCATAATGTTGTCAAGAAGGAGCAAAATCTTCCTTAGCCTCGCGTATCCCTTCCTCCTCCTAAAAGAACATACTGGTTCATTACTACATATTTTTAGCCACTTAACGTAATTGGTAAAGATAGTGGACCCTTTAGGGTGACGTAGAATAACATATATGAAGTTGGTCAATCATAAGAACTGATATTTTCATGCACATGTTTCTGCACAATCAGCATCAACCCTCAAACTCTAGGTATGAAATATAATGCAAAATCTGAATCACAAACTGTTCTAATGCAAAAGCATTGCAACCGGGTGGAATTTTATCACATAGTCTACTAGCTATGAGGTAACCTAGTTGAGAAGCAGATGATCAAGAGAATTTTATGTAGCATGTGATCAAGGGTAGTAAATTCTGCCGCATTATGTAATTCAATACTAAGAATGGTTTTGGTGCTGAAAAACTACGCTTTGCTAAAATTTTAGTATTTGAGCAAGAGAAATGCTAAATCTAATTATTGCCAATTACATAAAAGAAAAGGAAACAGCAGTTCTGGATTTCGCTAGCACCAGCAGAACCCATATAGAAACATTGGTGCAAAAATTCTAAGGGTCAGTCGCACATTTAGTCACAGATCACTCACCTGTTGATGATGCAATGCCAGAAAGACTGCCACAAGCAAGAGTTACCATGACAGCAGAATCATTGGGCCTAATATCAAGATTATTAAAATCAAATATCACACTCAAGAAAGAGAAGGCAGATGAAACTTGCATATGAAATGCCTTAGTTGATCGATAGCATTTTGGAGTCATCACCTTTGAGAATGCCAACGAGATCTCAAGGCCTCGTAAACAGAAAAGCTTATTGCTATACTGGGTCCAACCCCCTGCATCACATAGAGCATCTCAACGGCAGAGTCAAAGTACTAGAGCAACAAATGATGAACTGAGGCATGGTGAAAAGCATACCAACAGGGTAGCTCCAAGACCTTTATAGAGGCCAAAAAAACCTTCATCTCTGCAAATGGTTTGAAGCGCATGCGAAATGCCACGATAGTATATTGCACTTCTCTGCAAAGTTTTAACTAAATGAGCTGCAACAAAAACTCAAAGAGAAGACGTAAGGAATGGTCTGGTAAAAACCAAAGGTGCAACCTAATTCAATTAGGCACAAAAACCTTTCCAGTACATGCACCGTAAACACAAAGATGACATGGAGAGAAGGACCTCCCTCCAAGTCTCAACAAGCCTGGTTCCTCAAGGACTTTGTATGCAAGTGTTGGAACAGCATGGTGGCACAAGATTTAAGCATTGTTTTGTGGGTATTTTAAATGTGCATCAAATAGTTCTGTAGCCCAGGACTTTCCTTAAGATGAACCTCATCAGGGAAATCATATAGACATATGAGATGACGCTTATAAGATAACTTTTTTCTGGTAACTTCAACCATTTAAATTGGCATGTTCATTTCAGACAATCGATGCCCATATGATCAATCCTAATTTCTCTATCATATTTATGTATATAAAAAAGTATATGTAGGTGTATGCATATGCGTAAGCATGTAAGTACTCACATTAAATATATACTTTCTAAGAGCCTTTTATAGTCTTTTCCCCTAAATTCACTGACATTACATTTCATACTTTTAGTCTTAATGCCTACTTAAGATGACCTCACATAATATAGAAGTACAGATGAGTAAGTACGGAAAAAAAATGAAACTTTCTACGGCCATTTTGGTCTTTTTACTAGAAAATGTTTAGCATGTTACAACTTGGGCAGTCACTCACAATTCTATGCAAATTGCAAAGTACATAGAAAAGAAGTAGCCTAGTGAAACTTTCTCAAAATTAATAAATCATCCACCAAAAAATGTTGACCATATTCAACAAACACAAAATGGTACTATGCTCCAAACAATGCTAAAAGATGCCATTAGGGTAATGAGGATACTACATACATATCATAAACTATGGTTAATGAAAAGAATTCCGCAATATAATCTTATTTGAAATATATGTAGTTTACCTGTGCTGCAAGGCGAGTCCTGACAAGATCCAATGGATATGTAGCAGAGGCAGCTGTTATTCCTGACAACCCACCACCTATAAAGTGCACAAAAATATCTGCACTCGCATTTCCCCTGTAACTTTCCAGACCAGGAATTGATTTTAACAACTGCAGGAGATAACACAGACAAGATGTTATTTGGAGGGGGGAAAAGGCTGAAAAGATGATGTATCACTGGATTTTAATTGCGAAAAGGTTTTAGGTCACAGAATGCTTTTACTGACACTTTTGTAGCGCTCATAAGCATAGAAGTTCACTGAAGAATAAGGAAGACGATGAGCAATCGTAACCAGATTCCCTTTCCAAAATGCTCTAAAGCCTTCTTCATTGACAATGCGCAAAGCTTCGCGCCATATGCTAGCCTTGCCAACTTTCGCAATATCAGAGTGCATACCTTGCACCTAAAAGGACATAAAACAGTCGATCAAAAAACCAATAAATATAGGTGCAATGAAACCAAATCAGAATAGCCAACACACAACATAATCGACTACTAGTTGAACTTGAAACACATTCCATAGACACAGTTCACTCTAAAATTTCAAATTTTTATAGTATCAAACTAGGAATTAAACAAACATAAAGGGAAACTCTAAGCTCCAAAAACTAACCTAATTTTGCGAGTTCTGTTATTTTGAAAAACAAGAACACGAGCTCCAAGTCCCTTTTTTGTCGATTTGTTTAATTTATACTTCAACGATCAACAATTATTTCTTTTCAGCCCGAGCAATTGATGGGCAAGTATTACTAAAATGCAAAACAACAAAATTTGCAAAGACCCGAATCAAAAAAGTATACAAAGTATAGCCCAAAACAATACACACATAAGTGCACACAAACATAAAAAGAAAAAAAAAATCACTATTTATCAAGTGGGTACAAAAACAAGAGCCTGAAGGGGAAAAACCAACCTGAAAGAGAATGGTGAGGCGAGCAAGCGGTGCCGTACAGGTCTTGCTAAATGCGCCGGCAATTCCGCCGGCGAGAAGCTGCGGCACTGCCCCTATCTGCGACTGTTGATGCACAGAAGGTCGCTGCTGATGGTGGTGCTGTTGTTGCTGTTGCAAGAACGTCCTGGCGCCACCGTCGACTACAGCTCCATGGCCAGACACGCCGACTTGAGCTTCCATTTCTACAGCCCTCCACCTTCTCTCTCTCTCTCTCTCTCTCTCTCTCTCTACAAGAATTGAAACACTAGAATATGGAATCAAGTGATACAACCCTAGGAATATACTTTAGAGTCATTAATAGAGAAACCCTAGAAAACCCTGTTATGTAAGTGTGAACCGAGATTTATCGAGGGTTAGTCCTGGTTTTGCAAGCGGTCTTTGAGAACTGTGGACGCTTTGATATGTAGTTTCGAAATTTAAAAAGTAAAGAGTTTGCGGGGCTTGAACGGAGGAACGTCCATGCGTGACTCACGTTTTCTTATTTGCTTCAAAAGAGTGGTTCGTGCTGGACCACAACGGGCCAAACTCGGAACATGTTTTTTATTTTATTTGTTCACATTTTGCATAAATTAAAGGAGGAAGGAAGTAGGACCAACGTCCAATTTAATTTATTCTGATGATTTTATGAAATAATTATTTATAAAATAAAAATAATTGATAATAATAATGAATATATGCGATAATTTAAAGTTTATTTGTTAAAAAGATGAATTTGATTAAAGTTTTTGATGATTAAAATCTTATATTTGAACTTTAATAATTGGATTGAATCGAATAGATTGTGTTCATATGGATCCATATGATTAGAAAAAATTATCAGATATATTCAATTTTGTTATCATATTTAGATAAATAAATAAAATTCAAATTGAGATTCGATTCATTAACAATTTAAAGTAACATGTATCTAAAATAATTTTACCATGACCATAGTTTACTGTTTTTTACAAGTAGTTAAAGTCATGAACCAAGAAGTGAGTAGCCACGATAACAATTGGAGTGGTATAAGATTGGACTTATTTGTCACATGATTTATATTAGAGTGACTTTAATTACTATTAATTAGAGTGAGTGATTTATGTTTTAGTAATTAGAGTGAGAGTGTGTGTGTGTGTGTGTGTGAGAGAGAGAGAGAGAGAGAGAGTGTGTGTGAGTAAGTGAGTGTGAGAGTGTGTCATGAGCTATGTAAATTATTTGATATTCTCGGACGCGGGCGGGATGCTGTAATTAAAAAATAAAATAAAATTGTGCCTTAGGGCCATTCTTGACTTTGAGTGGCCCAACACAACCGAGTCATCTAAAATATAGACTAATGCCGTAACTTGGGCTCTGAAAATGAAACTGGGTTTGGGTGTGGGTTCTCTTGTTGCCAAGGAATGGTAGAAAGCCCATTAGAAGTGGTCCAGACACCTAACAGTAATTCGGTCCAAATGGTCCAATAGAGGATGAAAATGTTTACTAACTTCCAAAATTTTTACAGGGCCGGATTATAGCCCTAAACCCTAGAAAGAAAAAAAAATATTTATTTCAAAATTTTGGTCCAATCTAATCTTTATTCATCATTTCTCCCTCAAAAAATTGGGCCACACTGAAATTTCCACATAAACTTTCTCCAAAAGGCTTAAGACCCATAAATTTTATTGCAACCAAAAATAAAAAACACATATTTTGTCGATTTAATATCTGTTTGATTATATTCCATTCACTTTTCTTATTCTTCTTCTTAAAACATGTTTGGGGGAGTGGGTGGGCTTCCAAAAATCCCATCTCTCTCCCCCCCCCCTTTTCTTATTCTTCTCCTTAAAACATGTTTGGGGGAGTGGGTGGGCTTCCAAAAATCCCATCTCTCCCCCCCCTTTGCAAATCGTAGTGTTGAGAAACCACCGTTTCTACCTGTCCAAACAAGCCCTTAACCTAAATCGAAAAAGAGAGGATGGATATGTCATCTCACCATAAACACTAGTCATCTGTTTCATACAACACTATGGCAACTCCACATAACATGGTTTAATAATGATGATTAACACCTTTTATTGGAAAAAAAGGCATCCAATGTATATTTATTTGTTAGGTAAGTGAGATCAAAATAAACCACATTTCTAAAGTAATTGTAATCCATCCTTGGCCTTGAAAAGAAAAACCATATTCACTCAGTTATGTTTATATGACAACCATAAAATAAAATTAAAATTAAATATTTTTCTTGAGCTACCCACTTGGGATACAACCCACTTATCATCATTTGTTTTCTTGATTGCTCTTCAATCCCCCTTGCAGTCGAATGCCTATATCTTCACATCTATTGATTTTAGCTAGAATGAGAAACTTTCAACAAATCTTGCATAGATGATGCTTATAGCAAGTTGTTTTCTAAATTCAGACATTCTATTACTATTTTACCCTTATGTTCGACCACATATGCACCGAGTGAGGGAACAACCTTAAATAAAGTAAAATAATGAAACATAATTCATGCAAAACGATACTAAATGGTTGATATAAAGCTTTATTTAGTTGAAATGTTTGTCGACCATGGATATGAATTTGCACATTAACATACCCTAGTTCAAAATTTTATAAGAGCAACTTTACTAAGAAGAGTCATTTGGGTAGGCAAAATGTTTATTTGACTTTTGCTATAGTATATATTATGTCATCGTCATTAGTATTCTTACTATTATACATGCACTCCAACAATAGTAATAAAAAATATTAAAACAATTTAAACCAGCAGTTCAAAATAAATATTTTAGTAATTATCATTTTCACCAAATTTCAACTCACCTCTCTCTCTCTGTCTCTGTCTCATGAGAGGCATATATGAATCCAATTATTTGCTAGAATCATTTTAATTCAAAATTTAAGTGTTTAATTAAGAGTTTCATTTGTCTTTCTTCTTAAAGTTGTTTTAAGATAATATTCTTTATTTGATTTTAGAGAAAAAATTTATGAATTTTTTCTCTTTCTTACATACATGATTTTGAATATATTTTCTAAATTCATCAACTTATATCTATGGTTAAAAACTTTCCACATTATCTTTGACAAAGGCTAACAATGCTTAAACAGTAAAGAGAGTAAAGAAACCGCGTGAGCTTAACCCTTGAATTTCCCGCCAACTTTTTTGGATTCTCATTTCTCCATAGTACACTAAGATGCCCAAAAGTGATAGGCTGCAATCATCATAAAGAAGCTTTAAAGCAGTAATCAAATGCCAAAAGGAATAGATTTGCTACTGCAATTTTAGCACCATTTGTTGTACTATTTTAATCTTTTTACTAATTAAAATGGACCCCTTTTAACCCTTGGGAAAAAGCCCAGATTCATTTTTATTAATAAGATATTATAAAGTGTCTTTTATAGTTTATAATAAGGTAAAGGACATGCTGGTGCCCCCATTTACGAATAAAGAGAGCTGAAATGATTATCCCAACATAAACAATAAATAAAATAAAAAACAATGGCAGTACGAAAAGGCCAATAAATCACCAATGCATGCACATATTTAACCTCATTCTGAGATTTTCTTTGACCACTTCACCAATATCTGCAACTCTTTTTCTCTCACTTGTCCAGCTTTAATTACTGTCTGATTGCCAGAAAGGGCTTTAATGATTCCACTAAAGTAACTCATTTATATTTCCCTGTCCAGAAACAAATAATAATAAAAAAATTCCCATGTAAAACATTGATTTTTAAGAGATACAAAAACAATATCCTGTCTTCATTTACTATATCAATGAACCAGATTTATCCAAAACTCACTTACAATTCATGGTTAATGCAGCTGATATATCCAAAATCCCACTCGCAATCCATGTATTACAATTACAATGTATGATCATATCACCCATAATAAAATATTAAAATAATACAATATCACATTATAATGAAATCACACCGATAATAAAATATTAAAATAATACAATATCACATTATAATAAAATCACACATAATTGTCACGTTACCGTATCAGTCTCATTCAATTTTTTTTTTATCATTATATCCAACACCCATAAATGACACGGACAAAGCTAAGATAACTTTAGGAAAACCACCAGTAAAAACAAGGGTAAATCCAGAAAGTAAAAAGTGGCGTTAAGGCACAAAGAACCCAAAAATGCTTGTTAAAATTTCACATGTTATATCGAAATGTAAGACTATAAATTTTTTTGATACTGCCTTACCACTATTTTTTTTTTTTTTCTTTCTAAATGGGTATACCAACACAAGTGGAGTCCTGATTTATGGTGGAAAATATGCTTTAGGATCATTTTATCCCTCATTTAATTGGTCTCCGAATTGGTATCATTTACCCAAGATATAAACTTTATCAGCATTTTTCTACAACAACAATTGTATACACATCAAGGAGAGAACATACACACCCAGTGGGTGAATCTGTGAAAAAATAAATTATGACCATCCGCACCAATTAAACATACATTTTAACAGCAGAATTGAGCAGGCCATTTTAATGACTTGTTGCTGCTTGAATTCAGGCAGTCCATAAGAGCACATCCAACTGAAAGCTTTCTCTGTATATTATTCAGGATGTCAAGGATATCTTCAGCCAACAAAATCATGCAAAAGTTGCCCTCCCATCATATCTCTTCCAAATTGTCGATTTTGTGCTTCAAAACTACCCATTACATACTCCTCGCTATTCGCATCAAGACCGAAACGACGAGCGGCATGGATTGGAAATGTCTCTGACAAACCAATCCCATTATTTTGATGGAGGCCAAGTGTTAAGGAAACACCACCACCAGTTCCACCTGCAATGCCCACACCAATGCCTACGTGCGGATGGCGAGAGAAGTTGTTGTAAGATGAGTTCATTGGCTCCTCACTCCTCATAGATATATCTGGACATTCGTCTAGGGAGCGTCTAGATGGGAGGTCTCGAGTCCTTTGGGTGGAGGTAGATGGGTTTTCAGATGAAAGCAAGTTGGCTGTAGGCAAATGGTCACTTGGCCTATCAAAATTTTGCTCCTCCCTTTGTGAAGGGTTTTGAGCTTGCCTGGTTTCAAGCATGTGTATTTCTTCCACCATTGGCTTCCAAAGTCTTACTCTTGCATTGATGAACCAGTTGGACACCTGGTTCCCACATGAATGTTGTGAGAGAATAGATCACCCCCAAATTGGACAAGACCGTGAAAATAAACATCAAATACTTAAAACATAAAAGTGAAATTAGATGTAATGTGAAACACATTAAGTGGCGTGTGTGCATTCGCAAAACACAGTAAGTGGCGCACGCGCACGCGCGCGCAAGTGCACGTATAAAGTGAGTTCTTTTGTTTGCAAAATCTCAATCGAGGATGATGCCAGAGTTAATGACGAGTGGCATACCTGGCTCCGTGAAAGACCAGTCTGCCTAGCTAACATTATCTTGTCTGTGTCAGTAGGGTATCTGCAATATTAAATGGTAACTATGTTAGTGTATTCCGACATATATCTGAACATTCCTTCTAGGAAGTGTGATAAGATATCATGCCACAAATTTTGCAAGTTGATCAAGGAAATATCACTTACGGGTGCAGGAAGTGTTCAAACAACCAAGCCCTCAACACAGTTACAGCACGTTCAGGAAGTCCTCTTTGGGGTCGCCAAACAGGTTGATGTTCAAGATATCCCGAGTTATGAACTGGTCTTTGGCTGTAAAGGCTTCTATCAGAGTTCCCAAACCTTGGAGTTTCATCCTTTCTACAATTAATATGACTCTGAGCTTTGCTTGTGAACTGCAGCTGGTCAGCTGATTGCATTCTTCAAGCACCTGAAGTGTTTAGACATGGCTTTTAAAGCCAGGTTTGCAAAAGGAGCAGCATTGCTGAGTCCAGCAACAGATTCAAATGATGCCACAACTGCCTGCATCTGTTGGTAGTAATACTTGTACCTCCTGTAAACCTGACAAAAATGAGAAAATGGTAAACTAATTATTTCAGCTACCAAAATTTATTAATGGAACTGATAAATCATATTTTGACTACAATTTTAAATGCTGCCAGCAAACTAGTGAATGCCAATCCATCGTTCCTTTAAAAAAAACTCCAATTAACTCTGAATCAAACTGCATAATATATGTGAAAAGTTTGCAATCAATTTTTATATTAATAAACCAGTAAACCATCATAACAAAATTCAAGATAACTAGATCCTTAATATGCACTATTTTGGTCAAATTCAAGAGAACAAGATCGCTAATATGCAAGTTATTCAAAGTCCAACATACAAGTTGATGCAAAACACACTAACAAGACAACCGTAAATTGAGATTTCACATGGAGCACAATTTGGGCATTGTTGATTAAGTTTTTAGTCGATTTCAAGTAATCATTTATGTTTAGGAATCAGGGGTATTTTGGATTTGCCAAATATGGGCTGCAATTGTGGTCCATGAGTCTTATTTTAGATCAAGTTATGTTATTTGAGTTTACTAGAATTCTAATTAGTTTAAGAGTTTTAAAACAGTCAAAAGTTATTAATTTTCTATTTTTTAGTCAAGCCCTGGTGGAATTAGAAATAATCTACCATCTACATGTATTGATTCAATCTATTAATTTTAATGAAGTTAAATTATGAAAACTTAAAAATGTGTTGTGTGTTATTTGTCTAACCCACAGAAGTGAAGTATAATATTCTCCCTTTCTTTCTTCTACTACTATTAAACTAATGATCCCCATTTCCAGATCATGACACTATTTTAACAACCATACCCATTGAAATTTAACTTGTAATACCGTAAGATAGCTGCTGTCCAGCCCATTTGAAATCATTTTTTTCTGAAAATACTGCAACCCTTGAAATTTGAAATCAAGCCAATTTCAACCTCAAACCATCACTAAAACCTAGAACCTTCATTCTACCTTTTCGAAGCATAAACCTACAAGTTCTCTACAACCAAAACCCACCACAAAACTAATTATGGGCAACTTTACCCCAACTTTCCTAAAATGGTGCTACATCACATGTTGTTGGAATTACAGAATTAGTTGCTAGAAACTCTAGATAGCAACTAATTATAAGCTTTGGAGTCTTAAAACAAAAGGAGAAATGGGCAGGCAAAGAGTAAGGCTATTAAGTGCTGGTTGTAATTTTAATCAACAAGATCTAATTGCAGAAAATTGAAGAGGAAGTAGAAAAAAAGGTCAATATCCAGTGTTGGTGCCCTGCTGATGTGGATAGCCTGCAGGGAGGAGAGGGAGTTGTTATAATTAGAATAACAAAATCTAATTGCAGAAATTTGAAGAGAGGGCAGAGAGAAGGCAATAAATAAAAAAAAGGGTCTCACCTAAAATTCCTTAGGTATTAATCCTGAATGTAATGTTGCATCACAAACCACAAAACCTCAAATTCTCTACTCCATTAATATATGTGCTACATTTCTTCCATTATTAGAGGAACTACTTCCAGAATAAAAAGCTGGAAAAATTTGACTACCAAGCTGGAAAATTAGAGGAACTACTTAATTTGTACATATATATAAGATAATCGATTCATGGTGAGACAATTTAAGTACCATCCTAAATACCAAACCAACATAGGTTGGTCCTCCATCTTTTAGCCCGAGAATTGTTTAGAGGACCAAATCATACTGAACCATGATCGATTTAAGACATCACTTCTCAAATTGCATGGGACAAAATTAACCTTTATTTTCACACATTACGTTTAGGTAAGAAAAGAACTGCACCTTAATAAAATCAAACCCCAACCACCCCATCCCGTGGCTTAATCCTTTTCTTCTTTATCTCTCCTTCATCTCCATCTCTTATTATTTCCAAAACTTTCAATGATGACTGCATTCTCAGCGAAAGCACAGATACACCAGAAAAATATCCAGAGTTGTATCTTCAAAACCTCTATACCTTTGTGTTGCATGTATAAAGTTTCATATATGGTTAAAGTATTGGCTAACAGCAAGATTTATTACCTGATGCGTATTGGTGTAGGCATGGACCAACCGAGATTCACACTGATAATCAAATTAGATTAAATTACTATCTCAAGTAAATCATCTCAAGAATGAGATTATACTCAATTTGTGCCAATCATATATATAACATGGGAGAAAAAAAGTTGCAATATACTAAATTATGTGTACCAAAGAGAATGACGTATGATTTAATAACCTCTAATAAGGATGGCAAAGGGGGTGGCAGTGAAGGTGACTGCTTTCTAATTTTTATATTGATCACGAACATTTCAAGAAGAGTATCATGCACCTGTATCTAAATTTTGAGCACTATTGCAGTGAAACAATCCAGTGGAATATGAAGTGGGTTTCAATCAAAATGTTGTGCGCTGTAACCTGCGCGTAGTTTAATTGTCCTAATGCACAATCTTAATTTTCTTTTTTCTTAACTTTTTTTTGTGCTTGTCATTGCATATCAAGTGATATCAAGTTGTACAGCTAATACCAATAGTTAACACCAAGGGCCTAAATGAGATTTTAATGTTTCAGTTGGAGGTGACAAAAATGAAGAAATTATCCTCTCTGGAACATTATACTTACCAAGTTTGTTTGTTTTTTTTTGGGGCAAGTATTATACTTACCAAGTTAGTAAATCCTAATAGTAAAAAGAAAGAGGAGAAAGAAAAAAACAAAAGGCCAAACACCTTGTCAAGTCATCTTCTTTAGGCTAAAAATACCATTATGCCTTCCATGCACACTTTTACGGAGTATAAATCTTTTCAACTGGATTCCCTCAATTGCTTTAGGCACATTACAACCCAAACTTAGTGAGATTTTCACCCATTAGAACTCTTTCTAATGTTGTCAAACACTTTATGGCACCAATCTTTGTGCATATATTCCTTCCTATCACCTTTTCCCAAAAAGATAAATTTGTGATCTCTAAACACCCTTTAACCCAAAAAAATACAAGCATCTAGTTCACATACAATACAGTTAAGCAAGCTTTAAATTACAAAGAAACTATATCACTCATCATAAATCACCAAAGTAAAAATGCTTTTTTTGCCACTCATTCATGCAGCACCATTAATTGCATGCTGGTGGGTGCTAGCAACGACTAAACCAACACTTCAAAAAATAGTAATCACCTGCTAATTAGGCACTGGCTTCTACAGTGAAAAAAATCTCTGGAGATTCATGAACTCTTGAAGGAGGATGATCCGAGGAAATGGAAATTTAATACATTATCATGGAAAATTGAAGGACGATAGAAGTAACCAAACTAGAGTTAAATTATTGAAGCTAAACTCAACAATCATTACTGATTCAACTAAAAATATGCAAATGAGGAAACACATGAGGATTGTATGAAATTAGTGAATCATACCTCATCAAGCATCAAAATTAGCCTCGATTTCTTCCTTCGATTTTCAGCCCCATCTGCGCAACTGAGTGAATCATCCACAGTTCCAGTTCCAGTACTCAAAGTATCCATTGGATGATCCATCAAGCTCGAGTCCGCCGTGAACTTTTCAGCGTAAATTCCTCTGCCCACATCACAAAGCTCTTCTAACAATTGCTGTGCAGGCTTCAAGAACCTTGAGCCCTTCAGAATCGAAGCGTAACCGGTAAAAGGCCCGAGAGGGACAGAACTCCTCGATACATCGTTGGAGGTTGAACAACCGCCGCCGCCGCCACCAACAATGCCCGGAACAATATACCCAGCACCAACACCAGTAACCTTATCGTTAAAAATTGAAGACTCGTATCTTTGTAGATTCAGTTCCAGAGGAAGATTGTTTTGGTGAGTGTGATGTGAAGACAAAGACAAAGACAACCCTTGACCATTAGTATTAGTTTCATGGTTTATCGAAAAGGCTTCTGGTTTAAACACCACAACTTCACCACTATTGAAGGACTGATCGAAAATTCTAAGGTTTTGAGGGGTGTAGAGAAAAGGGTTGCTGTTTATATCTTGAATCGAGCCAGGGTTTATATGTATAGACGATTGTGGATCCAGGTAAGTGGAAGATGACGAAGAAGCATTGATGATCCCTCCAACATAACCCATCAAATTTACACCCTCTTCTTTAATAACCCCACAAGCTGAGTTCTGGTTTGGTTTACAGGTGTCACTAAGTGGGTTGTTTTGGTGATGGAGGTTAGCGCAGTTTAGCAAATCAGAAGGGATGAGTGATGGATCATAGAGGGGGAGTAAACCTGCGCATCCATGGAGATTCTCTACGCACCCTGGGTGGCTCTGGGCGAGCACTCTGAGCTTATCTCTTCTGCTTTGCTGTGGGACATGGTAAGGTTCAAAACCCTCCGCCATGACAAAGACTAGTCGTATTTAATTAGAGAGAGAGAGCGGAAAGGTGGAATGAGGAGAAAAAGAGGTGAAGACTGGAGGAAGAGGAGGAGGAGGAGAGAGAGAGAGAACAACAGTGAAAGAGATGTGGTGAGATGATGAAATGAAAGGCTATCATGATCTTCTGAGCTGCAAATATGGCAGAAATGGGCAGGTTAGCAGGCAACGCCAAACACTGAGAATTGAATTGAGAGTGGAAGAGAATTCGAGTATGGAGTGGGGGTTCACTTCACGCATCTTCACTCTCTCTCTCTCTCTCTCTCTCTCTCTCTCACTCACTCACTCACTCACACACACAATTTCACACAAAATCTTCTCACAGTCTCTCTCTCTCCCCCCTCTCCATTGGTCCATTGGGGCTATGCGCATAGGGTTGCGAGAAACAGGATGACGACCGGCTATATCCGGTAATAATTGAGCTCAATGTACTGTTTTAGATTTTTCTGACTTTTTTTTTTTTAAATAAACTCTCTGGTTGTTCTTTTACTATCATTTTATTATTTAAATTTGTTTATTTTAGTTTAATTCAATTGATTATGAAGTTGAGTATATCTTGTGATGACGCACGTGAGAAGGCTGGGTTTGGCGTTCACTGCACTCAATCCGCCAAAAGTCCTTTTTCTTCTCTTCTTACGAGGATTATTTTAAAATATTCTTTCTTTTTTTTTTAAATTTGTAAAAGTAGATCTTTAAAAATAAATAAAAAACAATATTGTGTCTTCCTCGAATGAAATCCCCAAATTATCCTTTCGCATTTATGCTCACGTTCCTAAATTATCTTACACTTACAGAGCGACAATATACAAATTTTTCTATGAGATATTTAATAATAATAAATATTTTTATTTATATTTAAAATTAACACTCATTTTTTATTGAGCTTTATATATTGAACAATAACCTTTTTTTATTTAATATTATAAATTAATCGAGTCAAGTCGAGTATTAAGTAGTTTAAATTTGACTCATTAAAATAAATGAATTTCAAATTATACTTAAGTCTAACTTGTTAATTTCTTATACTCATGTCGAACAAGGACGAAGTTAAAAATTTTGGTCAAAAGAGACAAAAAGTTTCTTTAATATTCAATCATGAATTTAGAAATAAAAAAGGTATAAAAAAATTGATATGAATCGATAAATTTTTTTTACAAATAACTAAATTTCGTGATACAAATAAATTTATAAATTAGACAAGATAACCACTTAAAGGAAAAAAAAAAAAAAAACCACTTAAAAAATTTCAATCAATACAAAAATATTTCAAAAAATTAATAAAAGTTTTATTAAGAGGTCAAAATGCAAAGTGTGAAACTTTTTAAATTTAGGAGAGACAAACTTAAATTAAAAGGTTATGTTTACCTATTCTTAAAAAAATATATAAATTTTGAAATAAATAGAAAAGTGAAAGGGGCAGTTGCCCTACAGGAATGGGGTGACCTCATTCCTTGTGTCGAATAAGTTTTTAATCTAGTCAATCATGAGCCGAGTTTTAATAGCTTGATTTTTTTTAGTATTGGATCATTTTTCGTTTATCGGGTAGAGTTCGAGTCTAGTTCAATATATTGACGAATGTCAAAATATAATCAATCTTAATTTGTTTATTTTATAAGTTAATTTCAAACGAATCTTTAACTAAGTTAAACTCATATAATTCATTTCGTTTTACTGCTTTATATTCTCATTGAGCATTGTGGTTAACATGCCCACAAAATCTTTTCAAGATGAACATTTAACCTTGTAGAAATTTCAAAGAGATAAAAAAAAATCCAAAAAATAAGAATTTATTATGTACAAATATTACTAATAAATATAAGAAAAAAAAGTGGATACATTTGAAATCTAATAGCCCAAAAGTATTATCAATAGGAATGATAATATATTAAGAAAATTTATATGGCTAACGTTAGTAATAATTGTATCAAGTAATCTCTTCCATCTTCTCTCTTTTTCTTGTTATGAGAAAATGATTTATGATTTTTTTATTTTATTTTTATCTAGTTAAGGATGAGATAAAAAGGTGGGATTATTTTTATCCCACACTACTAAGATATAATTATAATTAATTCAATCTTAAGTAAATATCCGAACATAGAATAAGATATTATTTATCTTATCCTACTATCTTATTCTGTCAAACAAACATGACTAAAGCTACTATTTAAACATATCAAAGTCTTTTTAAATAATTTTTACAAATACAAATGCAAAATTATTTTTTTAGACAACTTTTATATATACAAAGACAAACTTGAAAGTGAAGTAGAAAAGTTGCCCAAAAAAAAAAAACCCTCATTGATGAAGGGTTTGAAATTGGTAAAACTATTCTTATCATCTAATTTTATCAAAAATATTTTACACGCTAATGTACCAGTATTATATTAGTTCTATATCACATTAGCGTGTAAAACATTTAGGTAAAATATAAATATAAACTTAGCATCACTCATTTGAAAATAATTTTGGTGAGGTAAATATAAATTACTCTCACATTTGGCCAGAGTGGTACGTTGGACCGGCCTTTCATTGGCATGTTTCTAACTATATCTTTTAATAAATAAAATGGATAATTACATTGAAATTTTTTGAGTTAGTTAGTAATTACAGTGAGATTTTTTTTATATTTCTGAAATTATATTAATAATATTCAAAATTTTCCTTCGATAAAAAATTCATCATTCATGATGTATGAATGTTAAGATTTTAACTGAATTTTTTTATATGATTAAAACACCCTCTAATATTACACTAATTTTTTTTTTCAACGATCACATGAGAGATCATAGTAATTATAAGGTATCATAAGAGAAGTTAGTATAATTAATCTTAAAAATAAAATAAGAAATTCACGCTTTCTATTAACGTTGATTCAAATTTCAAAATTTTGACGTGTGGGGGCAAAATCATTGGCTGCCACTACAAATTTAGTGATGAAGATTTAATGAGCAAAGTGAAAATGGAAAATTGAACCCGCGATTCTAGACAACCAACGGGCAGTCAAATAGCCGCCCGTAGTGCATGCATATGACACGTGTATATATATATTTTTGGAGTAAATACAAGAAAATTAAGGTTATCATACTCCACAAGGTGAGAAATGCAATTCCCTTTTCAATTTGTCCACACTTCTGATAGAAAAAGCTAATTTTTGTGAGACAAATGGGACCAAACCTTCTATTGTCCACATTCAGCTGCAGTTCCTCCATGGCCACAACAGCCAAAGAGTCCCACTATTCTAAAAATCCATAGAATTTTCCTCCCTTGGCATCTTCCTATCCTTCTTAATCATTGATTGATTATATATTATTTCCATAATTGCGTGTTAATTAAGTTGGAGATCAAACCCGTGACCCCAATTTTATGATACTAATTGCACCATATATCCCATGAAGTCACAATGCTCTCTCACCTTTTGCTCTGCAATTTTATGATATAATATTATATTTGCTTAAAAAATTGTCATCTTAATCTAATTTTGCAATGATTGGATACAGTATGGTTAAGGCATTAATTAAATAACACATGTTTTTCTGTCTTTAGCTTCTCCATTTCGTCTCTAAAAAAATTCTGGAAGGTTCTCAAGTGTGAACTCCAAATATGTATATTATATTCTTCATCACGAGGTCACTCTCTCCAAAAGACATGGATTTTAATCTTCTTTCTTCTTCCTTTATTATTATTATTGGTAGAAGAATATAATATCTTTTTTTTTTTTTATTGGTAGTAGGAGAGATTTCATCACATACCCACATTCTCCTCATACCTGAAGCGCACACAAACACACACACACATATATATATATACATACATACACACACACACACACACGTATGTCAAACAAAGACGAAGATTTTTTATTTTAATTTATCTTAGAGTATGAGTTGTTAAATTTGAGTTGATAAAATTCTATTTTTTCATCAACACAAAACTAGTTTGAAATTCTGTACACATGTGTATATGCACTTAAATAAAATTTTATTATGATTGATTTTATTTTTTATTTTTAAAAGCATAGTATTAGAGATGCTCTTGTACTACCCAATGCTCTTGTACTATATAAGCTATTAAAAAAGATTAGAAAAAGAAGAAGATAATTTGTAATTTAGCACCGCCAAGCCATTGGATTCATATTCTTTGGTTCCATTCATTAACAATTATTAGGGTACATAATGCGAGGCTGATTTTCATTAACTTTGACTAACCCAATCAGGTGGAGGAGCTCGCAAATCAATGCCCACTCCCATCGGTTAAAGAAGAAACTTTTACTTCTATTCCATTGCCTGTGTCTGTGCCACTCAATTGCACTGCCCAATGTAAAAAATAAATAAATTATACTTTTTTTTTTTTTATAATTATAAGATTTTTTTAAAAAAATTTAAAATTAAATTGATATATTTTTTATTTTATTTGATAATATATGAATATTCTTTTTAAGTTAATTTTTTTAATTTTGTACTGTTCAATATTTATATATTTTTTAATTTTGATCAATTTTTTACAATTTCTTTTAAAGATTTTATTATTATTTTATTTAAAAATATATTTAAGATAAATAACTTATTGTTATTTTTTATACAAATAAATTTAAGATTTTATTAATATTTATTTTTAAAAAATTGGTTAAAATTTAAAATTTAATATATATATATATATAAAGAATGGTTTTATTATTTTAAAAATAAAATTGATTAGAAGATAAAAAAGAAAAATCAGTATAATTTTAAAAAATTTAATATAATTGTCAAAATTTTTAAAAAAAATTAGTATAATTGATTTTTTTTAAAAAAATAAGAATTATATGGCCACGTGGCACTTCTTTTTGTTAGGTGTTACCACGTGGCACTGTTTTTAATTTTTTTTAAGCCACTTGACAACAAATCACTGTTGAAATAATTTCTGAGCTGGGTTGGGGATGTTGAGGTCACGTCCGTCATCCTAACGCTCTATTTCTCGAAGGCTTGGATTGTTTTCCCGTCTCCGTCAGTCAGAGAGAGATCTTTTGCTTTTGCTTGAGACAGCCCCCGAATTTGCCGTTGCTGGATGAAACGGTGGCTCAGTTTCACTTTCATCTGCAAACGTGAAAATCATTTTTTGGTAAAACACCGTACGTTGGACCACTTGCTCCCCTAAAAGTTGCATACTCCAAGTTTCTGCAAATATAATACTGACAGACACAACAATATATACATACATATATATATATATAGACGCACACACTAAGACTCGGTACATGTAGAACAAAATGCCGTTTACCAAATATAAAAGAAATTTTAATTTCAAAAGTATACATAAATATTTATTAGTGTTAAATAACTTTATATTATAAGAAATTAGCGCACAAAAAAGAATTATAAACTACAGTGTATATGTACAACATATATATTGAAATTCTGTTGAAATTGATTTAAACAATATTATTGCCCTCATAATTGAATGAATAAGATCAGCACGAGAGTTTTCTACTGACTAAGAGCAATGAAAGAAAAAAAATTAAATAACCAGACAGGTCAAAAATCGAAGATAAAACACTTTTATAATAGTAATATACAAATATATGAGAGATTCTTTTACCACTCGTGAAATTGAATTTTTGTTAATTCAATTTTTCATGATTTATATGAATAAAATAAATTTGTGAAGATATCACAATTACAACTGACGGTATAATTAATATGCGCATATGCGCATGCATATACATACATACATATATATATATATATATATATACACATACTAAGAAACAATGATGTATAATTTACAATTATTATTATTAGGATAAATTATACTATTTTTTTTTAAAATTTTTTAAATTATAATAACTTCTCATATTTTAATTGACACTATACAAATATATTTTTCAATTAATTTTTTTTTCAAAACAACAAAATTATTCATTTTCTTTAAATGTTTTTTTTACATTTTTTCAATTTTTTTGACCAATTTTTTAAAAAATATTTTTATTATTATTGTATTTAAAAATAAATTTAAATTTTTTTATCAATATTTATTTGAAGAATAAAAAAATTTGTCAAAAATAAAAAAATTGAAAAAAATAATTATTTTATCATTTAAAAAAAATGGGCTTAAAAGAATATTGTATATTGTGAATAAAATAACGATATATCATTTACAATTATTGTCATCATTATTGTTATTATATAAGTGTATAATTTTCTATCTAGTTTTGAATCCCAATCACGAGAAAAAAGTGGAGAGCGATAGTGAGAGAGAGAGAGAGAGAGAGAGAGAGAGAGAGAGGAGTTGTGGCGTCGTCGTCGTCGTATGTTGCGTGAAGGTATCTCTTACACTTCACTGTACACGTTATTTATAATCACTGCAAAAGTGAAAACTTTTAAGAGAAGAGCTCTGATCTGATTCAATTCTCCATCCTGATTTTTTTTTGTGTACTTTTTATCTTAACTCCGAACCGTCTGATGATGTTTTTCGAAATTCGCAATCAAAATATGATCCTATTACAATCAACGATGGCGGGCCCGCTTTGTCAGCATGACCCCACCTAGGCCGGGACCTATACTAGGTAGGTTTTGACTTTTTACGAATAATTAAACGACGCAGTTGCATTCTTTCAGTTCGCAACAAAACAAATTAGAAGACGACGACGACGTTCGTCCTTCCTGGGTTTCGTTGATTTTCACTTTACAGATACTACTCATTTGTATTTTTCCCTGAAGGTTCATTCTTTCCTGCGCGCCCATACATTTTTACAGTCTGCCAATTTCCCACCTTTTAAAGAAATTATTAATTAAATAAATAAATAAAAAGTAACAAAAATTATTTATTTATTTTCTTGAAATTCAACCTTGTACATATTTACATTTATGCTATGTTAATTTTTTTTAAACCATGTTGTCTTTATTAATTATAATATTTAATTACGTGATTACATTGTGAAATTTAAATTAAAAATTTGATATTTTTTAAGTACTTATTCATTATTTTATTATTACTTGAACTACCTTTGATTACATTTCTGTATGTTATGGAGCATTGGACAAGAATTTAAATTCAATTCCATATAAATTAAAAGAATAAAATAAATAAAATCATTACAAAAAGATAGGAAGAGATGTTAATGTAATAGAGTTGTAAAATGTACTGTCTCGTGACAAATTTAAGAAGAAAATAAATGAAATCAAGATTGTATCTTAGTGAATGTAAATTAAAATTCATTTTATAAAAGTTAATTATTATCACTGATATTTTTAATAATTAAAAATGATAAAATTTTAAAAGTTTGGTCATAACATTCACACAATATATATATATATATATATATATATATATCTACTACATTCAACATGTTGTGTATATGGATTCACTCTCCTTATGCAAATTTTTTTTTAAAATTTCTACTATTAATTATAAATATAAAAAAAAACATGTTCACATGATTTCGACATGACTTCTACAAAAATTGGATAATTTGTATACATATATATAAATTTTTATTTGTAATTACATTGACTTTTTAATTTTAATTTTTTTAAAATAATAAATTTAATTATAGAGAAGGACGGGTAGAATCTGAAGGGACATAACAGAAATAAGTTACATAATTAGAGGAAATTTGGAAACATAATTAGCGGGAAGGGACAAGAATGACAAAAAGTTTCCTTTAAATGGGATGAGAATGGTGGTTGTCCTCCCTAAATGCAATGTGTAAGTGGGGATTAAAACATGGTTAGATGATGATAATACAATAATGATAATAATTATTATAAGAAGAAGATGGTGTAGATATAATATTTGCAATTGTATGAAGACATAATCTGCCCATCGTTTGACGTCTAATCAAGAAGATATAGACAACAATAAAACTACAATAATGAAAGATTATTATTATTTTTTACTTATGATAATTAAGCCATGAAAGAGAAGGATTGATTTCCACTGCCAAAATGAGAGGATGTAATTAATTACAATATCATCAGAATGTTGTATTTTATTTAGATTTCTCAATTGGTCAAATTCAAACTTTTCCTATTTTCTTTCTTTTTAGAAAAGAAGTTAAATGATTTGAATATATGTAGTTTCATTTTTCTATTCATCATTCGAGTTGATGGACTATATTTTCATTTTTTTTTATTCATTATTTGGGTTGATGAACTAAATTAGTTTGGATATATTTTAATGTTTGTTAATTCATCGATTTTTGACTCGATAAGTTAATAAGTAGTTAATATTATATAAAAAAAATTAACATACTTGAGATCGGCTGATAATTAGCTCAATTAGAAACTCATTCAAAATTAATTTAAAACATTAACAAATTGAGTTAAAATATAATTTGAAGTTTAATTATTTTATTAACCAAATTTAAAAAATTCATTATTTAACTCAACTCAACTTAATCCGATTCAGCTTATTTACATCCTATTGATGGGTTGTTACTAAAAGAAAATAAGACTATAAAAGTGTCATTTTCAAAGGCCAGATAAATAATGGCAACCCAAAAAAAGAAGGTGCCAGAAAATAATGGGCTAGTGGGTCCAAAGGCCACTGAACTTGACTAGAAAACTTCACTCTCAGAATGCCTCCTTTTCTAACATTAACTTGTTTGTGGCCCAGATTTGATGTATGAGGGAAAGTAGCAAAGAAGAAGAAAAGTTGGCATGACCACACGAATGGCTGCAGATGTTGGTTCCAAAGGATCTGTTACTACAAATAAGTGGGAATGTAAAATGTTTGATAGAGTAATTTATAACATAGATATGTTAAAATAGCTTAATATAAATTGTTGACTTATTTTTTTAATAGTTTAAATTTTTAAACTAATTGGTAATCTAACATGATATTGGAATTTTTGTTCTAAGAAATCAAGTCTCACTCCTCTTCATTTCTCATCCTCTTATGTGAAGATTCATACACGTGCAAGACAAGGTTATATTGTTTAAACTTTTAAAGCAACTGGTGATCTAAGAAGATAAACAAGATGCAAAATATTCGTTTATTTTCTTGAGGGTGGTCTTGTGAAGCAAGAAACCCCATTCCTTTCTCTTTTTTATTTTTATTTTTTATTCTCTTTTCTGCTATATTTGAATGGGACATTTGGGAAAAAATCTGAAGCTAAAAAGGGAATTAAGAATTTTTAATTTAAAAGTTTCCCTTTGTTTGGATAAATGATTTTTGTAAAAGTAATGTTAAAAGGCTTAAGACATGCACATTTGATTCTGGCATTTGTAATCTTATATATTTTTCTTCTCTTCTGACTTGATCTTGGAGGAATCTCAGAAGTCATTCTCAGCCATTGATCAACAGAACCAGTTTTTTTTTTTTTTGCAACAACAGTACTCATTGAAGTCAAATTTTAAGAAATGGGCAGGAGATAAAATGGACCAACTCATACCAACTTGTGGCCATGTCCTTTAGACACCAAATGAATCACAACTTCTTGTATACATTCTTTCTTTCTTTTTTTCTTCTTCTTCTTACTCTTCTAGGATCACCTTGTGTCAAAGGAGACATATAACTACTTTCCCCCAACAAAAGTTCCTAGCAGACTACAAAAACTAAGGAAAAATTAGTTTCAAGCAGAAATCAATAAATCATCAACCCATTGAACTACAGCTCATTGGTTGAATCACAAATATAATGCATAGAATATGCAGTTGCAGCTTCATGATCACACCGCTGAGATTTGATACAAGCAACTTGTACCAAAAGCCCACTTGACTTGGATTGTTACTAAAGGCCCTTGACCTTTTATTATAAATGGATTGGTTGTCAAACAACCCATTGGACAGGAGCAGGAAACTCTTAGAGAAATTATACACAATGTCATGGCAAATGTTGAGTCCTTATCTGCAGACCCTGGGGCTGGTGGCCTAGGTTTGCTGTCATCTTTATGTACTGAATCTAATCTTTTTATAACTAGCATGCGACTGTGCCATTCAGAAGAAGGTCCTTAAATAAGGGCCAAGGTCTTATCTAGGATGGCAAATTTCTCTCTCTTTTTTTTTAAGACATGATTCAAATTCGAAGCTCAGCCCAAACGTGCACGCATACCTAGTTAAAATTTCTTTCAATCCATCGTTGTACTCAAAAAAGAAGAAGAAGAAGACCCTTAAATAGAGAATTTTTTAGGCAGACCGACTCCTTTGACCAAGCATGGACCTGGCCAATTAAATCAGCTCATGTGTAGTTGTTGTCTACTTTTTAGGAAACAAAAAACTGTTTTTACCTGCATAATTTAAAATAATTGGCGGATCTATTGGCTTGGTTAATACCTTAAATATTATTGCCATGGACTACTATCTGAATGCTTTCCATTGAACCCTGCTGCTAACAACTGTCTTGGTGACAAGAAGGTGTAGATAATCAATCAGAAATTTGCAGCGTGTGTAGTAAGAAAGGAAGAGAATGTAAAAGGGAAAACTTGTGTTCTTTTCTATGCTAAGTTGCTAATTGGAGGGAGAAAGGAAAGTAAATTAGAGATGGAAAAAAAACACATTTTCAATCATGAGGCCAACTTACATGGTTGATTAGTCAAGTATTTTGAGTAATTGCATAACATGAGATGAATGAACTCAAGAATACTTCTTAGTTAGAGACTAACTATGTACATTTGTTTTAAAATTATTTTAGGAGCCTCTAATTTCAAATTTGAGTTAAGACTCAAATTTTTTATTTTCAAAAAAATTTCTATAATCATTATTTTTCTATTATTTCTCTATTATAGTAGAATTAAGATGATTTATTTTTACAAATAGGGTTATAAAGAGATAAATAATTTAATTTATTATTCATCATCAACAAAATTTCAATTTTCTTTGTAGAGAATTTTCACCTTTTAACTCTCAAGGGGTAGCTCAAGTGGTAGAAGTTACAGTAATTGATGTTTAATTTCACCAAATCTCTAGTTCAAAATTTACTAGGTGTTTATTGTTTTGAAGGACTATTGATCTTAAATTTTTTTAATTTATGTAGAGAGTTGATTTTGCATCTGATTTACGTAGAAAATCGACTTTGCGTGAATTTAGAAGAATTACTTTGATGTAATCCTCTAGTCATTGTGATAAAATGTTACTTGATTGAATAAAAGGTGATCAAATGCTCTTGTCTGTTATTAATTTTTTTTTTCTTATTTATTAATAAATTTTATATTTTAAATATTGATATGCTATTATTCATGTTTTGTATCGTGTTTGTAATGGTAGTTGACTGTGTTTCCAGTTATAACCCCATGTTCAGATGTCTAAGCATTAAGGATGACCTAATTAATGATAGGACAGGGGGTCGTTTTCAAAAAAATAATGATCACTGGTTAAAAGTTAGGACAGCATTAGCATAATTGTTTCCTACTAATCTCCCATTAATTCCAAATTAAGGCATTTCAGAATATGGTTGCGCTCTGAGAATGAAACCTACTCCACATGATAACTGGAAAATGCATTCCAATAAGGATCACCACTTTCAGAAATTTTTTTATAATGGACCGATATTCATAAATCCTATCAATCATATCTTATCATATCATGAATGTAAATTATTAAGTTTTATTTTATAAAAGTCAAATAATTTATCCAAATAACATAATATAATAAGTCGTGTTTATAAATTTGGACGTGATCCACGAATCTTGTCAATTATATCTTATTATGTATAAAAATTATTACATTTTTATTTTATAAAATATAATATTTTATTCAAATAATATGATATAATAAATTATATTAATAAATACAGTTTATCTAAAAATTTCTCTCTCCACTTCACAATCTTTTCTTATAAATACCCAATTGGTCTCTTCACTCTCAATCATACTAGAGCCGCAAAAAGAACACTACAAGCCATTATCAGATAGCCTCCAAAAACATGGCCAATTCACTTGCCCTTTTTGCCACCTTTGCACTTCTCTTCTTCACCACCGTTCAAGCTGCCGACCCTGAGTTAACCACCGACTTTTCCATCCCGGACGGCACCGAAGAGAGCAAGGTCGACGGAGTCTTCTTCACCTACACCGGCTTACGCGGCGGTGCACCCTCTTCAACAACCGGCCTAGGCCACAAATCCGTCTCCGTTAAGGACTTCCCAGCTCTGAACGGCCTGGGTGTCTCCCTGGAGCTCCTCGAGTTCGCACCGGGCGCGGTGAACGTGCCGCACACTCACCCGAGAGGCGGCGAGATCGTGTTCGTGGTGGACGGTTCAGTGACAGTCGGAACCGTGGATAGCAACGGGAAGTTATACAAGAATGTGCTGCAAAAGGGTGATGTGTTTGTGTTCCCCAAAGGGCTGCCTCATTATCAAGCCAACTTTGATAAGAATAACAAGGCTGTGGTGGTTTCGGCATTCGGAAGCTCGAATGCCGGCACGGTTTCTCTTCCTAAGAACCTGTTTGGCTCTAGCATCCCTGATGAGGTGTTAACCAAGGCCTTTAAGATATCAGCTGATACAATTCAGCAACTCAGGACTGCCCAGAACTAAAAACAAAATGATATTAATTGTAATAAGTTTGGTTTGAAGCTTTGTTGTCTTTGGCAGTCAGGGTAGTTATGTTGGTAAGGGTGGGAACTGGGAACTTTATAAAAAATAAATAAGGGTGCTCTTTGTAATGAATTAATGAATAAATGTTATATAAGAAGTATGGTCTATGTATCTTTTGTGAAGGTTTTGGATTTGAAATTTGGTGTTTTGGTTGCAATGGTAGCACCACTTTGGTCTGGTATTACATATATATATATATATATATATGCGAATAAATTACAATGATGTTTAATATTTTTACAAAATAATATACATATATTTTTCTCTAATCAATTTTTTTCTTCAAAATAACAAAGCTATCTTTTGCATATAATTTTGTTTTTCTAAGTCTTGACTAATTTTTTTTTTTCATTTTTCAAATAAATATTGATAAAAATCTTAAATTTTTTTTATATAAAATAAAAATAAGTTATTTACCTTAATTTTATTTTTAAATAAAAAATAAAAAAATCTTTAAAAAAAGTTAGAATAATTTGGTCAAAATTAAAAAACACAAAAATAAATAAAATAGACAATTTTGTCATTTAAAAAAAAAATTGACAGAAGGATAAGTATCTGTATATTATTTTATAAAGTAAGAAAAATTAGCTTAATTTCAGAAATCTCAGAAGAAGTCAATATAATTGTCATAAATCTCAAGAAATAGTGAGTATAATTTACCTAATATATATACACACACACACATACGGACAATGTGTAAGTTGATATGTTTTGGACCCTTTTTGGGTATTTAGAATAATATTAGTAGTTCCTTAATTGGATGAGTAGAAAAAAGTAATAATTTTTCTTTTGAATTAGTAGTATTTTAGCTCTTAAATTATGATGTAAACAAAGTTTAATTATTCAATATTATATCAAATTTCAAATTTAATCTCCATAGTACTTGATTTTTAAAAAACTCGATGTGTTCAATTCTTTTCACGTTTTCGTATTGCATTAGTTGCAAAACCTATGTTGTACAGAAACGATCAAACAAACAATAAATTAATCTCAAATAAATAAAATGTATAGAAAAAACACAAGAGTTATGATGCGGTTCAACAAGATGCCTATCTCTATAGGCAACGATGATAAATTTATTATGTATTAAAAAGATTACAAAAGCAAAAAAATTTCAAAACTCGAAACTTTCCTTTTATTCTAATGACAATTATTTTTTCGTAAGTCAAAATTTTAAAAGATAACTCTTATATAAGTAATTTATAATATAAAAAACAAAACAAGTCCAAAACAAAAACCAAAAAAGGAGGTCAAATTCTCCAAACCATGCACAGGAGAACGGATCATTTTTTGAGTCATAAAGAGGTATTTAGTAGGGGTTTCAATTCGTGTTATCGTGTCGTGTTCGGGTCGTGTCAAGGCATACATATTCAAAAATATGTGTGAACCCTAACCCGACACTATTAACTAATCGTGTCAGGTTTCAAAACCCAAACCCAACTCATTTATTAAACAGGTTACACGTGTCGACCTACTTAACCCGTTTATTTTAATTTTTTTATTTTTTAAATAAAAAATTTACCTATCTTTTAATATGTATAGATAATTTTCAAGTTTAATAACTTTGGATATGGGCCAAATTAAAGTAGAAACCTCTTTTATAAATAAAAAATCTCAAAACCTTGATAAATATTTGATGTGAGATGAATTACCTTAACTCATAATATATTTTATAATTAAACGTGTTAAGTCGTGTTAAACGGGTTGACACTAGTAAAACCCAAACCCGACCTGTTTATTAATCGTGTTATACATGTCAACCCGTTTATGACCCAAACCCATTTATGTTAAACCCAAACCCGTTAATTTCGTATCGTGTTGTCGTGTCGTGTAAAAAATTGACACCTCTAATATTTAGTATCTGAATAAATTCATGATAATTACTCAAACAAATCTTCACCTCACCCGTAAAGGTGCAAAGAGAATTTCGGAGGGATTGATGGATTGAACCGAAGAAGAGTTAGCTTGAAATAAGGAATGAAAGAGAACCCTTCCGTAAGAGTTATCTCTCTCTATAAAAGACCACCAATATCTAGTGCTTTAGTTGAGGCAGACTGCTGCTATAGCAACCAAGAAGTTAAAATTTTGCATAATTCACCAGGTTTCAGGCAACCCGAATGAAATTGAAATATAACTTGGGTTGGGCTCGGGCTGGTATTTTTAGGCTTGAGGTCGGGCTTGGACAATTTATTATAAAGCTCAGGCTGAGTCCGGCTCGGTAGACTTGCACCCCTAGGCAAAGTAAAATAGAGCCAAAAGGGTAGCTGAGTTGGGAAAATTGTGTTTCTTTGCTAAGTGAATAGGCCCATTACATTATTCGGTTCCAAATTTGGAGACCATGCAACTTTGAAGAGTCTTAGTCCATACTTCAGCTAATGTTGCACACTTAAAAAGAAGAGATGCTCTACAGTCTTACTAGTTGCATCACACAGAAGACAAGTATCTCCTATATAGGACCCTCAATCTTTCAAGTGGTAGCCCCTTTTTAAAGACAAACCACATTATAAAGTCATATCTAGGTGGTGCTTTGTGAAACCAAGTCATTTTACTCCACTCAATTCTTGGTTTTGATGTTCTGATAAGTTGAAGCTGATGCTTCAGTAAAAGACTCCATCCTTGGGGACCATTTGGGCTTGATGAAGAAGTAAATTAGCAGGAGCTGCAATTAATTCCTGGATCCTAGTGGATAAACATCTAGGCCACCTTAGCCTCCAAGTATTATGAAAATATCTGTATATAGAGCATTGCTTTTTTTGTAATTACAGTATTCGTTCAACAATATATAAATATATATACACCAACTCATTCTGCAACCTCATCAAAAATGAATTTTAATATTATATTTATTTATTAAAAAAATAGGGTTTCTTATGGCCTGTCGGCACCATTGCTTTTAGGTTTGCTTTTGCAAAAGTTGTTCTAAAATATGTGTTTTGCGATGTGATTAATTTTAATTTTTAAACCACACAAAAGTTCAGTTGCAAATAAATAACTTTTGTGCATGTTAAGAAACACCCCAAACACCACACTAGTGGAGCTTAACAACTCATGCCCAATAACTATATATATATATATATATATATATAGAGAGAGAGAGAGAGAGAGAGAGAGAGAGAGAGAGAGAGAGAGAGAGAGAGAGAGAGAGAGAGAGAGAGAGGATATAACTCCAGCTAAAACCAACTTCGCAGAGCTCCTGTTAATGATTAGGCATAAAGCATCTTTTCTTCTAGCTCTTTTTTTGTTTTCTCACTCATTTTCACTTTAGTTCTACGTTTCCAACAAAGCCCAACCATATAATGCGGTCGTTAACTTTTTTTTTTAAAAATAATAAATCTGTATAAAGAAAATGGCATCTTTTGGCTCCAATAGAGCTCTTATACGTTAAAACAATCATTTAAGGCAACTTTACCGAGTTGTCAAATTAAAGGTGTTCTCACTAGACTAGAATATTCATGTCGACACTCTCCCTCTATACACACACACACACACACACACACATATATATATATATATATGCACCTTTTGAAATTGAATGTTACATTTGTTAGGTTAAAAATATGAAGTTAATTATCAATATTGATCGGTTGATCTTTTCTTGAAAATTGTTAGAATGAGTCGCCAAGTCTCATATTTTACATTCTGATTGGATCAAAGAGGACCTCTCTTTTCTTTTGTTTTCTTTTTGATTGAGTATTTCTTTTCGATTAGAGAATATGTACAAGGGTCTTGAAATGAATAAATATCCAATGGTCGTGAACCATGATCCTAACATAGATTTATATTATTGCCCGCTTTTCTAAGGATCTTGAAGATGTTGTCTTCTGGATGAAAGAGCTTCTTACCTGTTTCAATTCTCTGCTTCAAAAGGATTCATCTTTTACGCGGAGTTGATTTTTGGGATTTGATTTCTTTGTTTTTGTTAGTGATGTGTCTTAAATTATTGTAATAAATAAACTAAGTATATATATATATATATATGTATTACCTGTAGAATATATGTATTATGGACGGTAAGGATGTATTAAAATTTTTTAATATATTTGATTAGGTTATAATTTAACCATGATATAGTATAAATATATTATAATTCTATTTTTTAATGAGTGAAAGAGATAACCATATTTATAAATATAAGTATATTATCGAATCACGTAAATTTTTTGTGTCGAATTCTATGTTATTATTATTGCATAAATCATTATTTTAGAACAATTTTAACTTTTGTCTCTTTCGTCCATCAATACATATACATATATACATACATATATATATATATATATTGATTGATTGATTGATGTACAATAATGAAAACTTGGCTTGAAGTTAAAGTTGTCCTCTATTACAAACAATTAAAGGCTGCTACCTCAACAACCAAACACCACCTTATTTTTAACAAAGAGAAATGATATTGGTGCTCTTCTTTTGAACCTCTTTCACCAATAATAAAAAAATCACATAAACCTTAAGAAACTTTTCAAGCCTAACGTTTGATTAGTACTATTGAATTACTCCTTTTAACATCGTAAACTGTTTCCTTTCCTTTTACGAAATGTGATTTATGACAGTCGCAAAGATTGTATCTTTGGAATTAAGTTAATTAACCCTTGAAATTCCATTGGTGATTATACCTTTTGTCATTTAATTCTTTACATGAGTCAGTCACTATCAAACCGGTTTGCCTCGGTAATACTAGCATACAAACCGGGGGGGTCCATTTCACGGAAAAAGGACTTGGCCGTTGTTATATATGAATGTTATGTCACACCTAGTAATATTCTGATTTGAATGTTTACCGTTGAGTTAATCTCGCCAAATAGACTAATCCATCTCAACACACAGACTAAATTTTGGAATGTCGGAACGACCACCTCTTGACCAACTTTTATAGGAAAATCTTGACAATATTATGAAGAAACTGATAAAAAAAAAAAAAAAAAGTCAACCGAAACTCATTAATCAGGAGCTTTTTGAATGTAAATTTGTCAGAATAAAGAATAAATTCTAAATACGTAATTTAACATCTCACAATAACATGTAAGATGGTGAGACGGGTCACATGAAACTAAAAATTTATTACAAAAAGAAAAAGAAACCAATCGAGCAAATAATTTTAAAATAAATAACTTATTTTTATTTTATATAGAAATAAATTAAATATTTTTTATCAATATTTATTTGAAAAATAAAAAAATATTTAAAATTTAAATAATTGAAAAAAATAATATAATAAGAATAATTTTGTTATTTTAATAAAAAAACTTAGTTGAATAAAATATTTTTATATTATTAAATAAAATAAATAATATCAATGTAATTTCAAAGCTTAATCATTCAATTATTGAACACTCAGATCACATGTGAATTGGAGTTTAATTAAAATTAAAATATCCAACTTTATTTGAGGTTGAACACGCGATAACGTCACCCATATATGTCATTCAACCAGTTCTATAGGCGTTAACGGCTGAGTGACAGCGCTGCAAATGTTGAATACACGAGAGAATTGATGAACTAGTATTATAGAGTCATAGACGTTGAGGTCCATAAGAAGACAGACCCTAGGAAATTTCCACGTGTGGCTTGTCCCACACAGATTGAAACCAGACATGGCAAGTGGTAGCCGGAGAATAAACGATCACATGGTGGTGCCTACGAATGACAGGGGATGATTCTTCTCTGATTTTTATTTCGCTCAGTTTAAAAGTTTATTTTGATTTTGATTTATATTTTTTCATTTTGTATTATTTCGATATATATATTTTTTAAGTAAGATAAAATTTTTATTTTAATAAATAAATAAATTTTTTTAATAAAATAATTAATACAAAAAATATATAAATATAATATAAAAAATTTTAAAATTAATTTTATATAATATTATTTATTAATAAAAATGATGTATATAAAAATAAATAAATAAATTTAATATATAAACAAATAGAATCGAATTAAAATAACTTATCCTAACTCCTAACTCTACCTTAACCTCATTTATAAGCATTTCATCCTTGTTCTATCAAAGACAAGGGGAAATGGAGAGGTACTGACAAGATAAATAAATTGGTGGCCCCACTAAAGCAAATGCCTATTTTTATTCGTTGATATCCTATCTCTCTTTTTCGCTCCTGCCCACGTGTTATCCACGCTTGAAAAAGCACACGTCAGAGGACCCCACAATGACCCAACTTTTTTGAATCCAGTGACTCGGACAACTTTGTAACGTAATCCATTTACATCATCAGCTGAATCAACGGCCCATATTCACTATCCTCTTTTCTTCTTTCTTACGTTACTTTTACCGGCCTCCACTCACTTCTGCCATCTCTTCTCTCTGTCTTCAGTTCAGTTTAAAGTAACACCAAACCACTCTCTGATCTCCTACAATCTCGAAACTATGGATGCTTCGAAATTGTTTCTCTTCGTCTTCGTTTCCACGATCGTATACACTGCCATTGTTGCCCGTGCAGACCTCCCGGGGACATGGGAGCTACTGGTGGCAAACGCCGGCGTAGCCTCCATGCACACGGCGGTCACTCGTTTCAACACCGTGGTCCTACTTGACCGCACCAACATCGGCCCCTCCCGCAAAATGCTCCGAAAGGGCCACTGCCGCTACGACCCCACAGACGCTGTTCTGAAGCGCGACTGCTACGCTCACTCTGTCCTCTTCGACCTACAAACCAACCAAATCCGACCGTTAATGATCCTCACCGACACCTGGTGCTCCTCAGGCCAGTTCCTCTCTGACGGAACCCTCTTACAAACCGGCGGCGACATGGACGGTGTCAGAAAATTTCGTAAATTCGCACCATGTGAATCCACGGGACTTTGCGACTGGAAGGAACTTCAAGACGTAGAATTGTCTGAAGGGAGGTGGTACGCCACCAACCAAATATTACCGGACGGCTCTGTCATTATTGTCGGTGGCCGAGCTGCTAATAGCGTGGAATTTTTTCCACCAAAGCCCGGCGGCGATATACATTTTCCGTTTCTTGCTGACGTGGAAGACAATCAAATGGACAACCTCTACCCTTACGTTCATCTCCTTCCCAACGGTCACTTATTCATCTTTGCGAACGACAAAGCAGTAATGTACGATTATAAAGGGAACATTATAGTGAGAGATTATCCACCGTTGGATGGGGGCCCACGGAACTATCCGTCGGCAGGATCGTCGGTCATGCTGGCGCTGGAAGGTGATTACTCAACGGCTGTCATTGTCGTTTGCGGTGGGGCCCAGTATGGCGCATATCTAGAGAGGAGTACTGACACCCCTGCGCACGGTAGCTGTGGCCGGATCGTGGCGACGCAGCCTGACTCGGTTTGGGAAATGGAGGACATGCCGTTCGGCAGGATCATGGGCGATATGGTGATGCTCCCGACCGGCGATGTTTTGATCATAAATGGAGCTCAGGCCGGGACTCAAGGATTCGAGCTGGCTTCAAACCCATGCCTTTTCCCTCTTCTATACAGACCAGCAGAACCGGCGGGCCTCCGATTCATGACATTAACTCCCGGTTCAGTACCGAGAATGTACCACTCTACGGCGAATTTGCTTCCCGACGGGAGGATACTAATCGCCGGAAGTAACCCACACTATTTCTACAAATTCAATAGCGACTTTCCGACGGAGTTGAGAATCGAAGCGTTTTCCCCAGAGTATTTGTCGGCGGACAAGGCGAATATTCGGCCGGTACTGGAGGAGCCGCCCGAGACGATACGTTACGGAGAGACATTCACTGTGTTCGTATCTGTTTCGTTGCCGGTGGTGGGGATAGTGGAGGTGAATCTCGGGAGCGCACCTTTCGCGACACATTCGTTCTCGCAGGGGCAGAGGTTGGTGAAATTGCCGGTGACGAGTGCTATGCCGAGTGGTGACGGACGGTATAGTATTGGTTGCACAGCGCCTCCGGACGGGAGGGTGGCGCCACCGGGTTACTATATGGTGTTCGCTGTTAACCTGGGTGTGCCAAGCGTCGCTCGGTGGGTCCAACTGGTGTCGTAGTCTTTAGTTTATTATTATTATTTTGTTTTTTAGTAATTAATACTGGTCAATTTACCCATTGGTCAACAAGCATTACTGATTTGTCGTCACTCATTTCTGGAAGTGTTTATATGGAAAGAAAGTGATATGTTAGGAATTCTTGAGATTCTCGGACACTAGAGGTTGGGCTCTATCAATAGTTTTTGTTTTTGTTGAAAATAATAATATTTATATTTGTAATAATAAAGGGTTAGAACTGTTTATATGATTTCGCTTTGATTCATTAGTTTGTGTGGAGTTTAATTTTTTTTACATATAAAGTCTTAAATTTTTTGGTTAAAAAAAAATTATCATGGACAGATTAACAAATTATTATTAAGAGATTTTAATATGCTTTTAATTAAAATAATTGTCTCAATTTTAATGATGGAGTATTATTAAGAGATTTTAATATGCTTTTAATTAAAATAATTGTCTCAATTTTAATGATGGAGAGTTATTAAGGTTGCCTTTAGGATTCTAAATGACTCGAATCTAGAGTAAAAAGTTATTAAAATTTAATTTATTAAAATAAATAAATTTTAAATTATATTAACTTTTCAAATCCAACTTGAATAAACTTTTAATCAAGTGAAATACAATCCAAACTAGAATAGCTTAATTTGGCAGGAGGCAATTAATAAATTGAACAAGCAATGTTCATGCGAGAAGATTAATTATTTTCCTCCTCTTTTTACCTTTAACTTTTTCTTGATAAAAGGAAAGAAAAATCGAAGTTTATTTGAAATGACTTGATTGATTACATCTTACTTAAAATGATGGGATGATTGCAGAGCCTTCAAATCAAGACATCCTAAAAGAATTTGATAAAGATGCACAATGTCCATCACCAAAAGCCAAATGGTCAAATGACAAAGATGGTATGTATATATATATATATACATATATATATTAACTAGTAAAATAACTCCTAAAAAATTAAAAAGAAATTGTCATAATTGAAACGTCACTTGTAAAGTTTGAGGTGCAATGAGGATGGAAAATAGCGTGTAAAGGAATTCATTATTATTAGAATTATTTTATACAAAATTATTTAAAAATAGAGATAATTACACTTATTATTTTTTGAGATTTTTGACAATTTCAGAGATCTCTCCTATAGTTTCTGAAATAACATGGTCCTATCAGGCTTTGTCTTCTTAATTTCGTTAACAAATTAGTAAAATTACTAATTCACCCTTATATTTTACTTTCTCTCTCTCTTTTCTCCCCAATTAATCTCTCTCTCTCTAAAACCACCGACTCTCCTCACCATTTCCAGATCTATGCTCAGAAACCCTACACCCAAACCTGATCGATCCATATCTTCATAATACGTATTCAATTCAGATTTGTTAGAACCCTATAATAGAATACACTTGAATATGTGAAAGAATATGGTGTTGCATTTTATTGGACAATGTGACAAGCAGCAACAAAGATCCAACCAGTGTAGACGGCAAAAGAGAAGCCACCCAAATCGAACCAACCAGTGTGTGAACCCTCGGATGAATGGTGAGAGAGCGGCAGAAGGAGCAGGCGATGGGCTGGCATGCAGAACAGTGGCCGAGTTTGCGAGGGAGTGGGAAGGTTTCGAGCAGCGCAAAAGGTCGGGGCTGGGTGGCCGAGTTCGCGACGGCCTCTTCCATTCACCGTGGGGTGCCGATCTGATTTAGGAGAAGACAAGCAGAGATTGGCTCCTTCTCTCTCTACCGTGTAGTGTCCCAAACTAGCTATATAGAGAAAGAAATAGGGGGTTGATGATACACTTTCAGAGAGAGAGAGAGAGAGAGAGAGAGAGAGCACTTTACACTTCTCGAAACAGAAACATGGGTCCATCGTCGTCTGCTTAAATTCAAAGCTTTTCGTGGACGACATGATCCGGGTCTGCCGCACCTTTCGTCGTTGCTCCCCCAACATACTCTTCTCACTTTTCTATGGGGTCAGTGCTATGGGGAAAGAGAGGTGGAAGAGAGCTTTGGTTTCTGTGATGATGTCTGTGAATGTTGGAGGATGAGCAAATTGGGTTTGCTTTTCTAGGTCTGGTTTGAGATTTTCTGGATGTTTAATGAGGTTTGAAGCTATTACTGTAATTCTCCATCCATTTCTCGATCATGATTGCTCATCGGAGACTCGCAGTATCTTCTTCATCTTCAAGAGCATTGTTTCGTTTGGCGCTAGTGTTGCTCTGTTTCTTCATCATGCTTCTTGTTTCCCTGCACATAACCAAATCTGCTGCTGCTGCTTCTTTATCCTCACCGTTGGATTCGTCGATCGAACGGTAGATGGCATCGAGCAGAGAAGAAGAGAACGACGGCGTCTTCCGTCGTTGCTGATATTTCTGTTATCGCAGAAATCTCTCTCCCGTATTCATGTATTGGTTGTTTCTTGGAGTAGCCTTTTGTTCATTTTGATTGATTTTAGCTGTTTCTTATGCCTTTAAGCGATGGTTGTGAATTTTCTTGATGTTTAATGGGGTTTGAAAGTGATAACAGATTGATATAGGAATGGGATTGCCGCGGATGAATTTGAGAAAAATTTACTAGGGTTAGAGAGAGAAGAGATGCGGGAGAAATTTTATTTATTTTTAATTAAAAAAATTGTTATTAAAGTGAGGATAGTTTTGTCATTTAAGCAGAACTTGTAAGGGGTAAAATTAGTATTTAGACAAAAAAATTGCTTGCATCATCAAACTCTGTTAGTCAACTAACAGTCAACTAACAGCAGGGGAGAATTTGTTACAGATCAGTAAATCAGAAGGGGAACAGTGTTATTTCAGAAACTATAGGGGAGGTTTCTGTAATTGTCAGAAACCTCAGGAGAGATAGGTGTAATTTACCCTTAAAAATATAAAACTTGTCCACTTCTAATTATTCTTATTTATACCCAAGAGTTTGTTAGATACTTAATAATTGTGAAATTTTAGATTCATTATGAGTATGAGTATTCGTAATTTGATTGAAGCGTGTATTATATGTGTTAATATTATACATGATTATGTGTGTATGTAATATATATGTTCATTAAATTACTAGTGATGATCACTCGTGATTGACACTAACATTCTATCTAATAGAATATCATTAATATATAAATAGTGTATTTTTTTGTGTGTGTTTTATAAATTATTAAAGTGTTTAGTGATTCCTCAAGTATTCAAGCAAATTAACCGTTAATTGTTAGACTAATTTGCTTGGACTTTTTGCAGAGATTTTATGTTGTAAAAAGCATATCCTTTGGACCCCATCGATTTATTCTGACTGGTATAATATTTTGGGATAATTATATTTATTTTTTGAAATATATTTTTATAATTACAGACAATACTGTTACAACTTTTAAAATTTGTATGAAAGGTGAATCAGAGAAAGATGAATAGAAATTTAAATGTCAAAGTAGGTGAAAATGTTAATTATCATTATGGATTGAATCAATCTTATGTATTAAAAAATGATTTTTTAATTAAGGTGTTGTTTAATGTATTTTTTTTAAATAAAAGTATTATTTTAAATGATGCTTTTACTATGGTGTCTTGTGACCTATAAAACATGTATGATATTTTCACCTAAACAAGTAATATCAAAGCAGACTTGATCTTTTATGCAGTGCCTCGTCAATTGCCCACGTCAGATAGTCTTCTTGGAAAATTTAGGACACTCCAAACAAGATTATATTGGCAAAAGCTGAAATCATTGTAATGGCTAGTGGGTCATTTTCTCTTCTATAATTTAAAATACAAATAATGGCACCATTGCTCTTGAAAACAATGCAAGAAGATTACACAGTTGAAGTTTAATTGGCTGGCAAATTTAAGGAAGACTGAATTATTAGGGTGGCAAGCAGTTTCTAATGGCTGAATTCAACATCATATTTTGCTAAAAAGTATTGAAAGCAAAAGGCATAAAGTGTTGACAAGAAAATCAATCACAAATCTCTATTAGAAGAAAGCCAACAATCACAAATTTCTATGAAAGTGATCTCTCATGTAATTACAAATACTTAGGTGCAACTTTCTGAGGCTCCTGATGATTTGGGCCCATTCTACTTTGAGGTTTTTTAGAAAGCTATTATCTATTAATCAAGAATGAGAATTTTCTCACTATTGAGCTTAGGGTATAAAATACTTAGGAGAGTGAATCTAGGAATATGTGGATTTAGTTGAATTAACAGTTCTGCTCGGCCTCCATTAAACTTGATGGTACCCGACATCAGTTCTAACATTGCAATTGAATAGTTTAAAAAGCAAGGTAACTCGTTGAACTAACCCAAATGTCTGTCATTTAGAATGATAAACTCGGCATTGGATTGAAGGACTGTAAGCGATTTGGATGTTCACGTATTTCAAAAGTTATGATATCGAGTTAATAAAATACTATCAAGTTGAAAAAACATAGATGATAAGTAGATCACCCCACTAATCTAAAACAAGTGGCTAAGCAACAAAGAGCAAAACAGATATTTCAACACTGCAATTAAATTCAATGACAATGGAAGCAACCAATATTAGGTTCTGGTCAATAGTAAGCCTGTGGCTATGGAGTGCATAACTTTTCATGGTGACTAGAGCACTATGCACCAACATATCATAAACACACCAGCTAGGTGTGGCTGTGATGGGGGCCCTAACCAAGCCATTTAAATATTTGGGAAATTTGAAGGTCGCAATTTGGCCCACCCAATCTTATGACCACACTCACATGCTTAAGTTTAATTTGAAATCATAGTTATCAAAATCGCAATCCAAATCGTAGGACTGTACGATCCTACTGATTCAATAAACTAAATCGATTTGGATCGTACACAAATCGCAACCCGAATCGTAGGATTGTACAATCCTACGATTTAATAAACTAAATTGATTTGGATTGTATACAAATCGCACATGTAGTAGGATCGTATCAGTATCGGGCATGATCGTAGTATGATCGTTTACATTTTAGGGATAAAAATTTCACCCAAATGATTGATTATTTAATGATTCAACATTAAATTTTAACAAGTATTGCTACATTTAACTTTTTATATTAGATAATTTTTTTAGTTCATTTCTTTAAAATGCTAATTTGTATTATTTCAAAATTTTGAAACTTACATTTTATAGACAAATACAAATAAAAAAGTATATATACATATACTTCTATATGATGTCATAATATTATACTTTATTTATTTATTTTAGGCTTATTTATTATTAATTTTTAATAGCTCTTTACATTTATATATGTACTTGACCATTATTTTAAGAATTTTATAAAATCTTACGATCCTCGATCCGATCTTATGAACCTTCAAAACGATCCAACGTAAGATTTTGATTTTAATAATCTTACTTGAAATGACAACGGAATGAGTTTGAAACAAGAATTCTTCTCCCATTTCATGTAATTTAAATCAAATTATGAGCATACTAAACACAACGTCATATTATGTAATTTATATAAAGTTTATAAATAATTATTCATGTGTCTAGTTAGTTTACCACTTTATTTTATTATATCTGACTATATATATATAAATATATATATATATAAATATATATATATATATATATATATATATTCTGTTTGGAGAATTAAAAGAAGCATGCACAAAATCTCAAGCAATATTGTATGTGCTTCAATACCACAAACTTCATTGATAATTAGAATACAGAAATTAAACTGAAGCTGAAATACATGCCCTTCCTAATGACACACTATAGGACTACATATATAGATATATCAGGCCATTGCCCCAACACCATCACCTTCATAGCTGTTTGAATCAGCCACAGCTGCCCTTCTCTGTACATTCTTGTAGGAATATTGCCTAGCCACCCACACATAAATGCACAAATTCACCGCAGTAATCGCCGCCAACAGCCAGTAGAAATTGTCCAAGCGGCTGCTATTCAAATCCTTTCCAAACCAACTCTGCCCACTCTTCTCTGTTATGTGATCCACAACTGTTATTAAGAGACTGCTCAGAAAACTTGCAGCCCCAATCACACTAAGATAAAGGGCAATGCCTAAACTTCTCATTGAATCTGGGACTTGGTCATAGAAGTATTCTTGCAGCCCTACCAGAGTGAATCCATCTCCTACACCAATGATGATGAACTGTGGAGCTAACCAGAACACACTCATTGACATTGAACCCTTCATTGGATCATTCTTTAGAACACTTAGTCTCTTTCTTTCAACCAAGGCTGCTACTACCATAGTTATGATTGTAAAAACCATCCCAATCCCAATCCTTTGGAGAATTTTAATGCCTCTCTCATTTTTTGTCACCCTTCTTAACACCGGCACGAGGACCTTGTCGTAAATGGTGACAGAGACTATCATTCCTATGGCAGCAAGAGAGTAAATGGAGGCTGGAGGGATGAGGAAACCATGGGTGATCTCGCGGTCTAGCGTTGTACATTGTTTGATAAAGAATGTTGAACCTTGTGCTACACAAATACCAAATGGTAATGTAGTTAGCCAAATTGGAATCATGTTGAGAATAAGCTTCATCTCCTCAACCTTTGTCACAGTTGCAAGTAACCATGGATTTTGTTGGTTGGCTGAGTTTTTTGTGTCTTCAAGAATTATTGCAGCCTTGTCAAGAAACCTGAAACAGATTAATAGGTATAATATATTCAGTATTTATCAAAGTGATTGATAAAGGGCTAGCCCAGTTCCCAGCAGGATCTAGAGAGAGTTAGATGTATACTGCCTTACTCCCACAACCCGTGACCTATATATATTGGATGGAAATATGTAATAAAAAATTATAATGAAAATGACAAAGTGAACTTTGCTTACTTGAGCCTGTCAGTGTGGCATAGAAGCCTCCCCTGAGTCTTCTGAGACTTGGGAACTTCATATAATTCAGCAGGATCTGAAGGATGAGGAAGATTTCTTTTCTTAATGGCAGCTACAAGAACTTGTAACATGGGGGTTAAAGGGCTCCCTGTTGGCATTCTATAGCGATAAAATGGCCGTCCAGCGCAAAAGATCACTATAGTAGAAGCCATTATAGCTGTGAGAATAAGATATGAAACACCCCAGCCAGCATGGTCTTGCACATAAACTATCACAGTTACACCAAGAAGTAGCCCACTGCAAAGGCCAAAGTTCCACCAGTTGAAAAAGGACATCTTCTTCCTTCTTTCTTTGGAATGATCATCGTCGAACTGGTTAGCTCCGAAGCTCTCCAAAGAGGGTTTGTGCCCTCCGGTTCCTATAGATATCAAGTAGATGGCAAGGAAGAAGACCACTTCATGGATCCTCCTTGTTTCATCACAGTGGTTGGTGTCACAAGGTTTCAAACTCGGCACTAGTCTAGACATGGTCAGTAACATCAAGCCCTGTTTTTCCACAACAATGAAAACACAATTTTCTCATTTATTTAGATCAAACTGGAAACTTAAACGCATACTTATGCAATTCATCTACGAGCAATACTATGAATCATGACTTTATATGATTTGGCATCATTTCACCTTTATTTTCAAACAAAACTGAATTGCCTTGAAAATGGGAGTTCTGAAATCAATGAAATTCTAATGGCTATTTCAAGATTGAAGGATTAGTTCATTGCGTGTTTTCATGACTCGAACTTGTGACTTATAGGTCATAATGGAACAATATTGCCGATGTGCTAAGGCCTGTCCTTGCTCATTGCTATTCAATCAGTGTCCATTTCCAATCCGTCAAGACCCGAAAGAGCAAGTCATTATGAATTATTCCCATGTGCAAGTTCGAAGGACAAGCCTATCCCAACCTTGGATAGGATTGGTAAGTACTCAACTCGACAAAACTTTATCTCAATTATTTAGAATTAGGCTAAATGAACTTGGATGGTTCGGAACAAACTATTTCATTGAGAACTTGGTAATTTGAAGTTTTTTATAGAAATAAGTAGAAAGTGAGATTACCAGGAGGTAGACAACAGATGAAACAAGCACAGTAGAGAATTGGCCCAGATAAGCATCAGCTAAGAACCCTCCAAGTAGTGGCATCGTAGTGGTTACACCAGACCAGTAGTTGACACTCTTTGCTGCTGTTTTGAGGTCTTGATGGATCACTTTGGTAAGGTATAGGATCAAACTTGTTGCTATTCCAAAGTAACTCAACCTCTCACTGAACTCAATTGCTGCCAAAAAATTAACGGTAATAAGAAAAAGTTATTCAAGTTTCTTCATATATAGTCATGAAATGAAAATGGTGTGTTCTTTTCTTTTCTTTTCTATTTCTTCCCCTGATAAGACATGGAAACCTATTTCTCAATGATGGAAATCGGCACTTTTTTCTTTAGGGCTAACACAGTGCACGAGGCTCTCAACACTATGTGATCTGAGAAGGATTAGATGTACCCTCGGCTGTTTCTGCAATTTGAACCTGTGACCCGCCCTTCTTCTTTTTTCTTTTTATTTAGTTAAAATACAATGTGATTGTAATTTTTCCATGGAAGTTAATGTATTCATGCAGAATGACTCAAAACTTAACCAATTGAACAAAACTGCAGCATGAAAATGATAGGAAGATCTTAGGATTTAACAATATATTTGCTTTGGGGACAAAGAAATGAGTGCTTTAGACTATGATCATATTGAATTTTACGGGACCTTAGAACGGGACCAACATTTCGTTGAGTAAGGTCCATTTCTTGGAAGTACATGCCGTCCAATGTTTGTGGATTTATCTTCACTTTTAATAAAGATATTCAATTACAAATATTATATATATATATATATATATATATAGATAAATATAGACACACACACCTCTTATGTGATCAACACTTTTATAGTGAAAAATGATGTCAATGGCCACTTACAGCAATGGCCAGTAAAGCATGGAGGCTACCATGACACTTTGTCTATACTGTTTTTTGTTCTATGTAGTAAGTGTACTCCTCATAGCCTCCTTTTACGTTGGACCCATGTTTAAAAGAGATTTATGATTTGCATGTGACACAAAAATAAAAGGATTCATGCACTTGTTATTCATTGGTCCTGATATATTTAAATAATTCAACAAATGATCCACTTATTTTGTTGATACGTCTGATTTCATTGGCCCAAGTGAGATGCACTAGTACTGATGAATAAATTTCCGAAATCCGAGAGCGCGAATAAGGGTAGGTATTGTGAGAGTAATACAAGTTGACAAGCAGAATTGAGCCAAGTTATCCTCAGCTCTATCAACTGAGAATTTTTACAGTTTTACTTGGAATTGCACCTAACTATAATCTATCTACAGAAAAAGTGACAACCAAAAAAATGCTATGTGAAATAAGATAATTAAATTTTCACCTGACTTGGGAAAAAAAAAAAGGGAAATGAAATATGGTAATGCAGAACCAATGTATGTATGTAAATGATTTTTTACTTTTTTATTTTTATTTTTGTATATAAGAGCATTAATGCCATTCAAACTACCTCCTCATGCATCAAATCATACTCAATTACGTGGTCATCATTTTTCCCTCCATGCAAAATGAAACTAATTAATCTGTTTATTTTTAAAGTGTATCATATATGTATGTATTATCATATATGTGTATTAATTTAGGTATTCTTTGTACATTTATGCAAAGTTTTGACATTTAAATTTAAAAGATGCACAAAAAAGAAAGAAAAAAAGAAGAAGAAGAAAGGTAAACAAATTAGTGGTAAGGCAAAGGAAAGATGAAAAAAGAAGAAAAGTAAAGACAAATCCGATTAATTAATATAATTTTTTTTTTCACGAAAATATCCTGCCCTTGGGACGACTACTCCCTCTCGGCCAGATAGAGACCACAACTCTCTTAAGTAACTTCACTAAATTAAAGTGAGTGATGAATGATCCCTAAAGAAAATAGGGAGACGAATCTGAAACCTCTTAACAAGCGCTTTGCAAGAGGTTTCAGGACCAACTGATCCATCTCTCCAGATTTTTGACTTAAGGCAGGTTTTTGAATAGGTTATATATATATATATATATATATAGTTATATACACGATCTTCCTTACCGATAATAAAGAGGGAGGCCCTCCAAACACCAGTGGAAGCTCGGAGAGGAACTCTTCCTTTATGATCCGCAGAAGAATCACAAACCCATTTCTCCTCATCAAAATCAACTGATTCTTCTCTCTTTGATTGCTCCATCTTCCCTTTCAGCTAAGATTATATGTTCACTACTTGTCAAGTAGCTAGGAACAAAGTAACAAAAGTATAAGATACCAAAGAGGATATCTTACTGAAGATGGGGGAAGATAATTAATTGTTGGTGGGGGTGGCAGCTTTGGTTTCTACTCCTTATATAGGCAGATTCCTTGGGTCACGGAGGTTGGTCTTCAATTCTCTTGGGATGAATGACAGCCGAGAAAATATTTTCTTGAGAATGATTAGGAAAGAGAAAAATATTCATTCCCTCCACTCATGATAAGTCACTGTTGGTCCTTAAGAGGGGAATAGCATCCATGGCATTAGAGTTTTTTCTTCTATGGGACCAAAGTCCAGAAAGTGTCCCTGGTAAAGGGCTGTGACCCTACTCAAAATTGAGTGTCTTTGCAGATTTAGAGAGCATAACACAAGTATTCCGAGTTGGGTGTCTATTGTCCAAGACTACCGACTATAGCCGAGTTGGGCTGTCTATTGTCCAAGACTACCGACTATAGCAATTGGACTACCGAACTGAACAGTTAGAGTCATTTGGTAGATCATCTCTTAAAAATAGAGTTCAACAAGAAAACTTTTATCGTTGGGCATCCGATCTTTATATTCTTAATCGTTATTAGAATCGACAACTAATCCATTATAAGTAAGGAGAATTCAAGATATGTCCTAAAACTCAATAAGGGTTCATGGTGCATTATATATATTACTTAATTATAATTCCTCTCAATTCCTTCTCTAACTCAAGTAGGGAGTGGTCATCATGAAGACCAATTCAGTGACCCTTTAACCATTGTTTTACCATTGCTTTTGACCCAATTATTATTATTTCTTGCATCATGATTATTTGATTTAATTTTTTCCCTTCCCAAATTGTTCAAATTTCCGCAACTAATTAATAAAATATTTAAGCAGTCAAAAAGCTCTCCAAATTTTTCTTAACCTTATTCCAAAAGAGAAAAAAAAAAAAGTAAGAAAAAAGATAAAAGATCTCCAAAAAGATCCATGATAAAATTTTCATCTAAAATATATTAGCAAACGTTTCACTGGAGCACCCTGTCCAATCCAAATCAATTAGTCACCAACTTTAAACAAAGTTAAATACCTATTGCCTTGGACTGGCCAAGGAACTGGTCTCGATAGAGACGGTCACGGAGGCGAGTTTGAAGCCGACCTCCTTTTTCACTCATTTTTAGTTAAAGGAGCCTTTTTTTTCATCCCACCTCAATCTCGCATCCACGTCCGCATCGGCCTCCGCACTAATCAACTAAGATAATTATCAATAGAAATATATATATATATATATTATAAATACATAATATATTCACATATTTTATATGTACATATTTATATATATATATATATATATACATACACACACACATAAGGAAATATGAAAATATTGAAACTAACAAGTTTTAGTTTTACTAATATATCTCGTTCATCTCTCTGTACGAGGGATCGAGAGTTCAAGTCTCTTTAAAAATAAAATATGTATGTGTGATTTACTTATAAAAAAAAAATATTGAAATATGTTTATATAGTTTAAATATATAATTGGGTGGAGTAGTACGGGACATGGTATACAAATCCATCTCCATTCTGAACCTATATTATGTTTTAATCTCTTCTTCTTTTCCACACATTCCATTTTTTTCCCTAAACCAATCCTATCTTTTACCATCTAGAATTTATTAACAATATTACAGTATCAAAAAATTATTTTTTTTGATAATAATACTCTAAGAAATAGCTTTGGTCAAATTTAAATTGATGGATTGAAAAAATTTGTATCATTTAAATTATGATAATCTGTTAAAAGTATTCTTAAATTTGATAAAAAAGTTTGATTAAATTCAAAATTTGAGAGAATATTTGATAAGTCATTGAAATTTACTTTTTTAAATAATCAATCAAATTTTATAAATATGACTCTTGAATTGAAACAATGCAAACTTTCAAATGTTGACATGAAAGGGTCTTGCTAACATTGAATGGAAAGAAACCCTTGAAAATAAGGTCATCTTATAGATGGTTATAGTCATCAACCTCATATATTTAGCAAAATTTAAGGTCTTTTGTTTGGATGTGAATCTTAATTAAAATGTATTATATACAAACACCCTTTTTCAATTAAAAGATTCTAATTAAAGAGTAAAGACAAAGCCATGATTCTTTTGCCCCTGCTTTTCTGCTATATCTTAACTTTTTCTAATAAAAAAAATTCTCCCTTATCTACTCATTTCAATTTCTCCTTCATAAATTCAAGCCATTCTAGAAGAATTTCAAGAGAGGAGAGAAAATTTACAACTCCAAACCTATGGATTTTCTCGAGAAAAAAAAATCATTCTAGATAAAAATTAACTATTATCAATCAAATACACTTTATTTAAGGAATCTAAAGATAGTGGTCAAGAGATAAGATCATCCTAATTATATTAAACTTATTGGCTAAAAAGCTGAATCCACTGTTATGGTTAGTGGGTCATTTTCCCACAGAAAATTAATCAAGTTTCCCAACTTCTTTTCAAAATAATCAAGTGATATATATATATATATATATATATATATATATTTGATGTTTGAATCTAATGGAGGCTGAATAATGTCACCTTCATCAAAAAGTTCAGTCAGTTGGCTTAATAGTTACAAAAATCAATCACAAAAATATTACAGCCATAAATTCTCTTGAAGAGTTACAGAAACTGATTCCATGACGATGACAAAGAAAGCCTATAATTGCAAAAAATCATTGAACACTATCTTCATTTTTACTAGGATTACGTCGTTGAAAACAATATTGAGGAGGAATTAAGCAATGATGATTAAACTTTCACTAAAAAGTTCAAATTTCCATCTAATTACGTCATGATCCAGTTTGAACTCGAGCAATTTCGTAATCACCATTCTTTCAGCATCTTTTTTTTCCCTCTTGAAACCAAGTGGTGAGTAGTGACTGCACAACTTCAAACACGCCAATGCTTTGGCTCAAAACATAGCATGTTAAAGAAGCATGAAATTTGACATTTGACATATGATGAACCTCACTTAGAGTAAAGCCCATTAGCTCACAATCATGTCTCAAAAAATTCTTCTTATCTAAGCTTTGAAAGTCATTATATAATGGAGTTCAATAATGATATAATGTGATTTAGAATGAGATTTTGATCCACATGATCTTATCCACACGGGGTTTTAGTCACTGTAAAGCGTGAATTTGTGATAATCTAAAACTTGTGGCTAAGCTTGAAACATCAAAGCGTGCAGCAGATAAATTCATAATGGCTTTGCAAGCAACTAATACTTGTTTCAGTGGCATAACTTTTTTCATGGTGGTCAGAGCACTCTCAACTGTATCATTATCAACACAGTAAAAATGATAAAGATGACTAGTGTTTTGGCACCCATTTCTATGTATATATGTTAAAATATTTCAGTGCAATCTAAATTACAGACCTGTTTGGCACATTTTAGGTATTGTGCATCAAGCAATTGAATTGAAGAATTATGATGGTAAAATAAATTATTCTTGTTCAATTATCCATGTGTTTCTTACTTGTTTTCTACTTCTATTGGATTGTGATGCTAACCCACTTTGCTCAATGATTCTTTTTTTCCTTGACAGATGGGTTATAACAGAATTTTACAATATTTGTTATTTACTTAACGTAACTTTTCTTTTACTTGACAGATCCAATGATAAATATACTAACGCATTATAAATATGTAAAATGAAGAAATCAAACATGTCGAATTTCTTGTAAACCAAGTAACATAAAGATTATTCACCTAACAAGAGAATAAATTCTTTAAAATTCGAGATTAAGAATATTATTGATAAAAACTTAATTATAAAGACTTATTGCATCATCTTTGCAGAGCTTAAAGACTACTCATTCATGAATAGTCTATATGAATCTTCATAAAACTAAGAAATTAGATAAATTAAAATTAAAATTAAAAACTAAATAATCCTAATACAACTTTAAAACAAATATTTTTATTTTTAGGGTCTCATATCTGTCTTACATCATCTACAAACTTGTGCTCGACAGAAGTGATAGATTTGTAATGGGCCAGTACCACCTTTGAAATTTGATATAAAAAAGTGGCTAACTAATATTCTCAAATGGATTCTCAAGAAACAAGCTTTGGGAAAAAGATAAGATTGCATGTCATAGTCGTAGAAGATCATGGAGATTGTTTGGATTCAAGCATATTTTTCGCATGTAAACAGGGGGAGATAAATTTGAAAAAACCAGCTGTGATTCTATTAGGCAGTGCACTGGTTTGCTCTTTCTCAGGAATATATTCTTGATTCTTTGGCAAAGGTGAGTTTAACACATGAAGCACATGTGTTTTTTTACATGCTTCCAATTGATTTGAAAGAATCTAGTTGAGATTGTTGAGGTTCTGTTTTACTTTTGACCCAATACCCATTGCTCTTTCACATTTTAAAATTCTTGTGGCCTAAATTTCTTTTTTTGCTTAGAAATGAAAATAAATTGAATAATTGCAAAACATTAATTACTTAGTAGTAAATTTTCAAATAAAAAAATTGTGGGGGAGGGGGGAGGCAATTGCCTTGTTAGTCTCAACTGACTCCGTCTTTATATTCGAGTCAACGAATATTTAATACATCACATATTTATTAATCCAGTTATAATCTAATCTTCAAAATCTTGTGGGTGTGTGCACTATGTTAGTGACAAACAGGTGTCACCCAGTCTAGCTCAATTATCCATTGCTGACCCCCCCTAACATGGAGGATGCATTCCAAAGGAGCCATCAGATCAAATTAAATTATTTGCTCCTTCCATTTTTGGAGCAGGCATTAGATTGGATTGTACTGGCTAGGGGGGCTAACCTCCAAATGAAAGTCCTGGTCTGGATAAAATATATCTGTAAGCCATTAGATCCAATAATTTTGTGGCAACACCATGTAGGTAGGCCATTGTGTTGTATCCAAACAGGGTATTTATTCATCCAATGATGGCATTAAAGTTTTTGATTGCTGAGTCAGAATCAGCTTTGATATTGAGGATTGCAGTTGTTCAGTTTTCTGCCTTCATCTATGCCCCTAGCAAAAGGGACCCCTCCAGGAAAATTCTTGATGGGACCGGTATAATGAAAAGATAGTATACTTTTATAATGATAAATATTATGTTATGTGTGATATAATTTATTTGTTTTAATAAAAAAATATATATTATAAAAATGTAAAAAAAAAATACATCATCACGTAATATATTAAACACACTAAAAAAATATCTTATCCCTTCCGCTACTAAATAATGTGGTGGTAACTAAGATTCTAAGGGCATCTACACTGAATCCGTTAGTTATTACTTTAGTGTCAGTTATGTCGGATGGGATACAGATTAATGCTCCATTGGGTCTGTTAGTTCACTTGGTAAATATGTTTTTAACGGCAGCCAGCACTCTAGTCAGCCAAATGTAAAAGAAACGTTTTTTTTTTTAAATATTTTATTTTGTACATAGGGTGAGAAAGAAAAAAGAAAAATGGAAGAGAGAGATGCAATAATCAAAAATAAAAATAAAAAGGAAGTGGGACCCAAATAGAAAAAGGTTTAATACCTTTGTTGGAAAAAATTCATGTATGAACTAAGTTTATAGACTCAGTTTATCATATCGTGCCATAAAGTCATAAGTAAAAACTTCTTGTAAATTGAAGAGGAGAGTTTGTTAAAATTAACTAATGATATAAAAAAGGTAATAGCATATCTAATTAGCAACTAATGGGTGAATTTTTTACCTAATGTCTTTTATTAAGTGTGACTTTGAACTTTCACGGTACAATGTGTTTTCTAGTTTTAAGTCAAAAAGGGCAGAGCCTACACTGGTAGCACTTGTCGGCAGCAATAGTGAACATCAATTACTAATCTCCATCATTCCATGCACTAAAGGTCCATTAGAGACAATAAAATCTTGACCAAGTTATTTTTAATCAAATGACTACCTCTTTCATCAGTGCTGAATTCCATCATCTTGACCTCACAAAAATCTTGTACCATTTTTGTTGTGGTAAAAATTTTGTTTAGATTGATCCACGGTTGGGATTATCTTAGAGGGATTTTTGTAAAACAATAAAAGATATAAAATCATGAAAGAGTTTTCAGTAATGGTCACTCATACGATCAAGTCAAAGTAGGTGAAAACAAGAAAAAAATTGCTAAAGAAGGTTTTATAAAAATTGGACTTAAACTAATGGATTATAACTCAAGTTAATATAATTATAGATATAAACATCTCAATCAATTATTCGAATTATATTTACTGCTAAAAAAATGCATTTTATCAGCTGAAGACCAAAGAAAAAATTTTAAAAGAAAAAGAACAGCCGACATATAAGGAAAATCTTCCAATCTTTGTCATTAGGCTCATGATTTGAATCCCTTTACACATTCATTCTGTACAAACTCACTCCAAACTTCAGATCATGAAAAGGGGCGCATATGCAATCAGAAGACAAGTCAATACCTTTTTACTAATTCAACAACAAAATTAAAAAATAAATAAAAGTCAAATGGTTTTTTGTTCGCTTTTATACATGTGATGGAAAAGGAAATCTACTCTAAGAGCAAGTTTGGGGCCGGATGGCAAGTTGAAAATCGTGGAACAAATCCGCCGACACCCCCACTCTATTCTGAAAAGCCTTTCTAGAATTGCAGAAACGGACTGTGTTTTTAAGGCTCGGTCCCCCCGCCAAACATACCCCAAGTGCATGTGTGATGCTTGAACATGAGCTGATTCAGTGGTAACAATGTCACAATCTGTAGGGATAATACTATATACATTCAACTCTTTCTAAATCAAAGAATAACGAAAATCTCAGAGCACTGAGAATCTGGGAGTGTTCAATAAAATATATCCCACTATTTTTTTTCTTCTTCTTGTTGAGTGATAATTCTCCACTAAGACCAGTTAGAGTGGTGATGGTTGCAACAGAGCACTGAAGCAATGGTGCTTAAGGAGTCAAAACTGTGGAGATAATAGTGGATGAGCGTTGACTGTTGACAAGTAGGAAAATAATAAAAGAGGTGCCTTAGTGCTTCTAGACATGATTGCCAAAGACCTAACTGATAGAAGAGAAATTGTATGCAAATGGTTTGAAGCAGATCCTTTGAGCTTCAACATGACGGTGACAGAGATTGGGACTCACGTTTTTCACCTGCGGCAATACCCGTTACCCTCGAATATAGTTGTCACATAGTATCGCATCAAATAGGCACTAAAATGTTCTGGGACTTATAAGCAGGTGCGATACTTCTATCTAACAATCTAGTCTTTAGTTGGATATCTGATCCTTAACAGTTAGTATCAGGGCAAATCCGTCCCTTATCCGATGCCATGCCAAACACTCACACCAAAGGATGTTTACACTGATAGCATGTTTACCTGCCTATAAGGTGGATAGGTAGGAAGAGTGGTCCAACCATGGTGAGAGTGGCACTAGAGTGTCCTGTGGCTTATAAGCGGGTGTGATACCCCCACCTAACAGACTAATCCTTTGGATTGGAGACCCGACCCGTGACAATAAGGTACACGGTGTTTTTTTTTTTTTTTTTTTCAAATTGCTTCACCTCATGTACTTTTTTAATTCTTTTTCAACCTCACATTCTTTGGGAGAGGCATTTCTTGGAGAGACGCGTACAATAGGCGTCTTTTCAAGAAAAGTCTCTAAAATCGTTTTTTGAAGAGACTTCTATAAGAGTGATACAACAATTTGGTATCAGTGATAATTGGATGATCAGTAACTCTTTTCCATGTCTAAAGCCAAATCCTCGGGAGAATCCCTGGCAATCATGTCAATTGATTGATTATTTAAGGAGGAAAGCAAATTTAGATGGGAAGTAATTTGTTCAAATTACGATTCTCCTCTAGACACCTCTCTAAATCCCCTTTTCCTTCCCATCCCAAGGTAAAAGGGTGAAAAAAAAAACAGCAGATGCCTAATACTATTTGATTATCAGAAAAAGAAAAAATAGCATTACTTATTCAAAAAGCAAAACTCCATCTGACTAGAGGGCACAACTAGAGATTTTAATGCCCATGAAGTTGCTCAACTTATTATTATATGCAATTGTGTTAGTGTCGCAGTTCCCATATATTCCACCCTATTTGTTTTGAATGAAATATGTGGGGCATACCCATCAGCTGGGCTATAATGGCAAATCAGAAAAGAACCAACTCCATGCCCAATGATGCGGACAACAAACTGTAGATAATAATATTTGCAATTCATCAACATGACCAGAGAAATTCGCATATAATACAGATCATCTGAAAATAATATCATATTCTTTTATAAATTATAATTCACAGAAGCACCAAAAAAGTGGGGTGAAACACATGTATATGAAATATATACAGTGGCTAAACAAAAATAAAGAGCAGACTCGTATCACCCAAATAATCAACAAAAAATCTATTAACATAGAACATGGTGCTAAACTCCAGAAGTATAACATGGTAAAAAAACTATGGTTCAACCTGTACACTTAAATCACTTCAAAAGTCATCCTATTGCGCTCCTCCCACACTCCCTCTGCAGAGAAACAAGAAGCCCCCCATAGCCCCCAAGGTCAATGTCTTTGTGCAGGTAGATGCAAAGATCACAAGTTCTTAATACAAGTCATGAAGAAGCTTTTGTGAAGAGCAAACATCCTTGTATTCCAACTAAAATGCAAAACAGTGGCAATTGAGGTTCATTCCACATGGTGCTATTTTAATAAATTCAAGAAAGCTAGCAAATTATAAATTCAGTGGGATGGATCTGATATACCTGTCACACATTCTTGACTACCCAGCATTGCCTGCCACAAGCATTTCTCACACAATACTATAGAAGCTCACTTCATCAGCTCAATTATAGGGAATGTCCTTTTTATATTCCAGCCCGTATTACTGATCACACAAACATGCACACACACATACATATATATTCCAGCCATTACAGATCATTTATCAGATAACAAGCAGCATAAACAAAGATGGATATCTGAATGAGAAATACAAGTTTCCTATATTCATAGGAATCAATGGGAGAATGGAAAATTGCTCAAGTGGACTGTTGGAGACCAGGCTCCCTTGGACCATCTCCAACCCACATTTTGGCTACATTTCTAAGCATTAATTCTCAAAATTTCCACATTTCTACTCCTAACTTGATCCAAAGTCCATTTCAAATTTTGTTCTTAGTCTTCCCGAGGACTTCACAAATCTAAAGCATCTCCCCATTGTTTTAATATAAAATCTACTTGGAATCTAGTGTGGTCAACAAACTGTATCATTACCAGATGATATGTGATGTGAACTTGTCCTGAATCTAGCCAGTTTAATCCGTTCATCACAAATACAAAAGGAACAGGGCTCAAAACAGCCCTTGATGTAAGTTTATTGTGGACAGGAAGTTACTTGTCTCTCCTCCAATGGTTCTCAGGCTTGCTACCACTTAGTCATACATATCCTTTCTAATGTAATGCATTAGTTTGATACACCTGTTTTGCATAATCAACCACATTATACCTCCAAAAAGAAAAGCTATCACACACTCCTTTAGAAGTGTAAAAATAATTGGAAAAAATACATTCATGACTTTCTTTTGATCCCTGAGCTGCTAGTAAACTAAGTATTAAAATATTGGGTTAATTACAATTACCTCCCCAGTGATTTCTGACAATTGTAGATATTTCTCCTGTGGTTTCAAAATCTACACTGTCCCCCCAGTCAATGTTAATCGTTAAACTATTGTGACAGAAAATGTAAAAATACGAAATTACCCTTATCATTAAATAAGATAAATATTAAAATTCTCACACCTTTTAACCTATCTCATTTCCCTTCTCCCCCTTCCCCGCTTTCTCTCTACCGTATTGTCTGAGACTCTCAGATTTCTCACATTCCCTCACTCTCAAATTATGTCTCTAACCTCCATGGGAGGAGCTCACTGCACCCTATGGTCTAACCCACTCCACCAGTCCACATCATCTCTCCACCATCATAAAAACCCTCTTCATCTCACTTCTCTGTTAAACCACCAACAACACCACCACCAAACCCTCCCTTCACCGCTTCCCAAGCTCACACCGCCACCCACTGCGGTGCCACTAGCTTCCTTACAATTTTGGGAATTTAGGGTTTGAGGAAGAGGAAGCTTGAGCCCTAGATAGATAGATAAAGGGGCTTATTTTTTGTGGTGTATTTAACCTCAAGCCAGTCAAATTGTTGCTGTGTACGGCAGTGATGTGAAGGGGCAGGGGTCTATGGTTGAGATTTGTGGAGGGTCTACGATCCATGTTACCGTGGGTTTGTGTCATTGTAATTTGTTTATAAATATGTAAATATGGATGTGAGAGTTTGTGATTTGTTTATGAGTTTGCAATAAAATAATGGCTGTACACTCTTCTGAGAAGCTTGTGGGTTATTTACCTCATGGCGGTACATTTTCCTTTTTCTGAACTCTCTCAAGCTCGTGGATCTTCAAACCCCTTTTTGGATTTGAGCAACAATAATTTTGAAGGTGATATTTTAAAGAAAAATTTGTGTATTTCTTGTATTGCAAAAATTAATTTGTAGGTAAGTTATGCTCCTCTGGAATTTTAATACCTAATATTTCTCTACAACACTTGAGCTTCGACAAACTACAACAAATCATTCCTGGTGGATTTTACTCATTTGTTTCAAGCTTTAGATATCTCTCCCTTTCAATCCACCGATCATGATGGTGAACTAACGATGACCACTAACGATGAGAGATGGGTCAATCCTGCAATCTTGGAATTGGGTCATCATTTGTTCCAAGTTCCAACCAAGATGAAATCTTGCTCACTAAATTGTCGTTGTGAGGCTTTTTTTTTTTTTTGAAAAACTGGATCTTTTTTTTCTTAATTGGATCGTCCTTATCAGGTTGTTTCGTTCTATAAAAACTATTTGAATGCCTTAATATCTTAACTGAATGTTGGAGCAAAGTAGGAATTAGAAAGGGTTACCAAAATTAAGATTATATATATATATATATATGTATGTATGTGCGGATGTATGAATTTGTGTATAATATGAAGATTATATATTGTTATGCGATGGGTTGTGTACCATCTGAAGATTATTATGGTTATATAAGTTTAAATCGCTTGAAAGTTAGTTTTGTCATTTAAAATTGTCATGTAAGGGTAAAATAGTCATTTTATTACTTCAAAGGGCAATTTGGATATTTAAGTAAAAAGTTTGGCTTACATCAGCAACTTTCGTCCTTGTCATTAATGAAACCAATGGCAGGGGGGAATCTGTAACTAAAGATCAAAGCAGAAGGGGGACAGTGTAGGTTTTCAAACCATAGGGAAAGTATCTGCAATTGTCAGAAACCTAGATGAGAGGTAAGTGTAATTAACCCTAAAATATTTAAATTGGTTAATCTCCCAAACATGAAGTCAAATTGATTTTTTGATGCGTGTCTCAAATATTAGTTTTCTCTCAATAACACTTTCAAATGCCTCATAGTTGTCTTCACATGTGATAAGACTCTAATAGTTTATTTGGTAGGAAGGGAGGCAGAAAGAGGAAGGATAGACTAATACTTTGTGACTTCATCAGAATAGATTTACACTCATACCTCCTTATGGGTTTCATCCAATATTTCTGAAGGTACCATTTCCTGATTTCCTTGATCTCGTCATAAATCCTAGACCCATTGTCCGTCTATCTGTAATCCTTTATCAAACAAATAAAGGAAAAAAGTAGGACAACTATATGGGTTAACCCAATCAAATTTCTCAATCATAACACAACTTGTCTATTACATAGGTGACACAACACGATTTGTGCAAATCTTTAATAAACAGGTCGTGTCAAGTTCGACACGCTTAACAAGTATAAACCATTTATACAGAACCGATAAAACATTTTTTTATAAGTACAACCAAGTAAACTTATTTTACCCTATTTATACACAACTCATTTAATATAATAAGCTAATTTCTATGACCTTATCCTAACTATTTGAAGTTGGCTTCATAAAATCCGTTTATACAGAACCCATTAACATTTTTTTTTATAAGTACAACCCACTAAACTTTTGTTTTGTTTTTTGTATTTTTGATTGGTAACCTTTTTTTTTTGTTTTTTGATCGGTAAATCACACTCTCTTTTGCCCCTAAGAGGACTTGAACCCACATCCTCCCATATGGAGAAGTGGAGCAGATACTAGCCAAGCTAGAGCTTGTTAATACAACCCACTAAACTTATTTTACCTATTTATACACAACTAATTTTATATAATAACTTAAAAATAGTTCAACTCAACTAAGCCTTTATCCTAACTATTTGGAGTTGGTAACATAAATCCCGTTTTATCATTCCACTCGTTTTAGGGCTATAGATTCAATTACACCTCAAGTTATCATATTTTTCCTCACTATCTCAACTGATATTAATTTTAGTTTCTCCTCCCTCTAGCATTACCCTCAATATGTATCATGCCACTCTTTCTCACAAAGAAATTTTCAAGTTACAGGTCATATCAAGTTTGAATTGTGTTAGCATGTCATGGAAGGAATTGCCACCCATAGCAACATGCCATCAACCTATCAAACCAAATCAAACTAAACCAAGTTGAGGTCACATCACTCCTAACTTAAGCAATGGAAGTCAACCCATATTTTTAAATCTTTTATTAAATTCAATGTTAATGGCATGCAATAAGCCCACAAAGATGTGGGCATCGTTGTTACAAAGAAAAGTGGTCTAGAACCATTATAGTTAATGACCAGTCTAGAACCATTATAATTAATGACCCAAGAAAGCCTTTGTCTTAGATGAGTGATTCCTTCTCCAACTGATGAGGAGCTAGAATGGAACTACTAACAACAAGAATTCTTTCCACTTTTAAGTGTCATAAAATTTTGGCTTCTGAAAAGTTCATTCAAATTTCCACTAAGAGTTCTGGCAGAATTATAAAGAGATCTTAAAATTACATGCCATAACTATACTGTAATGGCTTGTCAAACGAAGAAACAAGGACTATAAGAAACACACTGACTACAGATAAAATTTCTATTCGAAAACTTAAGCATATTATGACTTAAAAGTTACTGATAAAAAAATAGTATGACTTAAAAGTCAGGACTCAATATACAATTACAATGTTCAAATGTACATACTGGAAGAGTGATGGTAATAGAGTGAATCTGTAATGATAATTACCTGACCATCTCCCAGATCATCACTTGTCTCATGCAACTGAAACAAACTAAGAATGACTGCACTGGCATATTGTGATACTCCTGCTGGACCAACTAATTCTTTTCCACCATCTTAGTGAAGCTAGAATGACTTGACTTCAACCACATCCTTGGCTACAAAATTCAAGTTGCACTCTCAGTTCTCAACTTGAAACCCATAACTCCCATCTTGTTGTAAACTCATATCATATACTCCTGAATTGGTATCTTTCAATTTCCTTGAATGACCACCCCTGCCAAACTGACTCTCACCTGAGTGCACTAACGGAGTCTCCACTCTTTGATCTCCATCAAAACCAACAGGTCCTGAATCCAACCCATTCGAATTTCTTGAATTTTGGAGCCCAAGCCTTCTTCTATTCCTCTTCTTCCTAAATTTACCATTAGAACCCTTTCCACTTCTACCCCGTGGCAGTTCCATCGAATTCTTGGGTTCGACGTCACCGTCACTGTATGACCCACTATTCAACCCTCTTGAAATCTTATAACCATCTCTTTGTGTACCATTTTCAGGTTCAGAAACCGAACCAGGCAAGGACAATTCGTCGATACCATCCAAATCACTCTTAATTTTTCCATAGGGTTTGATACTATGAACAACCCCTTTAGGGAAAAATCTAGCCGAGGGCACCCCATCGACGGTATCGAACAATTGGGGCCCGTCTTTCTCAGACCACAAATCGAACCCACCAGGCTGCTGAAACCTATCCGCCAACACCTTCAACTGCTCGTCAGCGCTGACAGAAAACAGCGTCGGAGCCCTCTCGACAACCTCCCAGGGCCTCTCAAGCTCGGACACAGCTGCTCGCAGCTCCGCCCGCTTTCGCATTTCGTAAATTTGGCGCTCGCGGGTGAGTCTGGCCTTTAGAAGTTGTTTGGCCTTTTTTGCTTGCATTCGCTTCCACTGCCATTTCGAGACACCGCCCGGAAACGTTCTTGGACCGCCGCCCATCCGAATGGTCGTCATCTTGGGGGTGTTGATCGATAGGCGAGAGAGCTTCGAAACGAGAAAGAGGTTGTTTGAGCCAGACAAAACCCTAGATGATGATAGGTTACAAGAGGGCGGTGTTGGGATTGAGACAGACATTTGAAGGATTGACATTTTGGATTGCCCCCTAATTTCTGTCCAGCGACAGCGAATAACTTTTTTTTTTTTTTGCCGATGACCCACAGCGAATAACTTAAGAGTTGATGAGTGAACAAAAAAAAAACCCTAATATGGCAGTTGCAGAGGTGTCCAGGGAAGAAGTGATCAAGGATGAGTGGTTACTGGTTAGACTTTCCCGTCCCCACCCGGGTCGATTGCCGAATGCCGATGACAATCATGTTTGGGTTTGGTTATTGGACCCGGTTGGTACGAACTCCGGCTCGGATCTTTTATTTTTTAACCAGTTGTTTCGGTTCGAGTCACAAAAAAATCTCAATGTTCATGGGAGTATGTGCCTCCATGCCCAATGGTGCCAATGATTTATCAATATCCGTCCCCATTCCTTCCTTTTTGGGTTCGAGTTTGTTATTAACTTTTAATGGTATATATATAGATTTTTTTCAAACTCTAGTGTTAAAATAGTTTCTATATTCACAAAGATAAGTGCCTTCGTCGCCAATCGTATCAAGGATTTATCAATGTCCGTCCCCCGTGTGTCTTTTCCTAGGTTTGAGTTTACTATTAATTTTTGATGGTGTATATATAACTTTTTTTTAAATTCGTAATGTCAAGATCATCTCTATATTTTTTGAACTAAGTCAGTATACACCTAATCTTTTTCAAACCTATAATTAGGGGTATTAATTTTTTATATGACTCAAACATGATACGAAATTAACGAATTTAGGGCTTAATATAAATAGATTTGGATCATAAATAAATTGACACGTATAACACGATTAATAAATATATAGTATCTGAATTTTAGTAGTGTTAACCTATTTAACACGATTTAACACGTTTAATTATAAAAATATCATGAGTTAAGGTAGTTCGTCTCATATTGAAAGTTTATCAAAGTTTTACGATTTTTTATTTATAAAAAAGTTTCTACTTTGATTTAATACATGTTCAAAATTTATTAAACATGAAAAATTATCTATACATATTGAAAGATAGGTAAGTTTTTTATTTAAAAAATAAAAAATTAAAATAAATGGATTAAGTATGTCGACACGTGTAACCTGTTTAATAAATGAGTTGAATTTGGGTTTTAAAACTTGACACGATTAGTGTATAGTATCATGTTAGGATTAACACATATTTTCGAATATATATGCCTTAACACGATCCAAACACAACACGATAACACAAATTGACATCCCAACCTATAGCAATGAAAGTCTCACTAACCTTTTCTTTTTTTTTTTAAGTTCATTAATGAAGGACATTAATTGTCATTATATTTGATAATCAGTAGTAAATAAGAACATCTTTAACAATAAAACAAAATTAAGAATAAATACCGAACGATGTCAACTATTTCAATTCCAACAAAAGCGACAACCGAGGAAATAAATTTTACTTCTAGATGGCTATGTAGATTCAACTTTCACTCAGTAAACATAAAAAAACAATTAAATTTAAAATATTATAAAAAGAAGTTAAATGTTACATATATTTATTTTTTGTGTTTGCCTTTAGAAGAACTAATTAAATGTATGGATTATTACAAATAATGACATTTTCAACAATAAATTAAATTTAAATTTAAGTCAAAAATTTTAATAACAAATTCAAACTCATCAAATACTTTTTTACTCAAATTTAAACTTAAATTTGTGTAATATTACTTACGGATTCAAATTATCATTAAAAGTTAATTTCAATTTTTTGTGATATGAAGAGTTTTTTTTTTTTTTTTAGATAATGTAAAATTTGTTTTACAAAAAATTAAAATAAAATTAGATGATCATACAAGAGTATCAATTTTAAGTAAAATTTTTACTAAAATTTAAATAAAAATTTAAGCAAGAGATGGCCTCACAATGGTTTAAAGACTCACTTGACAATTGACATTGGGCTTAAAGCCCAGTAATGCACAGACATAAACTTTTCTCCTCAAAATTGCAACTTAGCCCACTAATTTTACATCCTTATTAAACGCCACATATATTTCCTAGACCTAATTTTTCCGCCCGCTTTAAACCCTTTGGCTTCAGAAAAACCCTAGTTCTCAGCGTCCGGCCAACATGGTAAGCTTTTCTTTCTCTCACTAAAGTTTGGATTTTGATATTCAATAACTATCTTACACTCGCTTTTTTGCTTATTAATTCGTTGATGAATGTAAATTTGTGATGTATATATGCGTTTGTATACATATTAATGCATGCAGACTGCGGAAGCTGTGAACCCGAAAGCATACCCACTTGCGGATGCTCAGCTGACCATAACCATACTGGACCTCATTCAACAAGCTGCCAACTACAAGCAACTTAAAAAGGGCTGCTAATGAAGGTTATTATTCAATTAAACCTGTTTGATCCATTTTGTATTTTGAGTACGTATTTCTTGTGTGTGTTGTATTCTTGATTGCTTTTCAGACTAGGACATTCTTTTTAATATAGATTCTGGTTTAAATTTCAGCTACTAAGACTCTAAACAGAGGGATTTCCGAGTTTGTTGTAATGGCGGCAGATACTGAGCCCCTTGAGATCCTCCTTCACCTTCCACTCCTTGCCGAAGATAAGGTAAAAATATATATGATATTTTGTTTCAATATTTTTGTTAGACTGCATTGTAAATTTTTGTTGGTTAACAATCAAACATTTTATTTGCATAAATTTTATATTGAATGATGGATGAGTGGGATTTAAATCCTTACTAGTAACAAAATGAGTTAATAAACTTTACTAGATGCTGTAGAGATGAATGAGATGTTGCCATTGGGATGATTATGTGATTTTTGTTTAACTATCAAGTTGAATTGCAAGTTCTGGAAGATGCTGCGAGAATACTCATGCTTTGTGGGTAGTTAAGAAACATGTCGGAAAATGATTGTTTGTAAAATTTGGATGTTTTGTTATGTGTGTTCCAAAACATGGAACACTTACATTGTAGAATACTAAATTTAGCGATCCGTGAAATGTAATTTTAGTTCTTTCCTCAATTTTCTGGAATACCAATGCAAATCGAGAGATTAACATAAATTGGTGAACGTAGTTCATTGCTTAATAAATTTGTTGCAAGTATATGGAAAACTTGTATACTTAAGGGACATTAATTCTCATTACTTGTCTTTGGGTGAAAAGAACACACTCTTACCATTAGTCATTTAGTCCTATACTATTTTATTCAACCTATGTTCATCTATAGAAGTCTACCCCCTATCATACCATATTTGGAGTATGTAGCATATTGTGTTCCCTATCCCATTCCACATACCATAACGATCCGTGTTCCAAGTAACATTGGTCCTACCAATGTAGAGTACTGGGAGGGATAGACCGGAGGTAGCTTGCACAAAGTGGCTATTCTTAGATTTTGTTCATTAGATTTTACTCTTTGATCATATACACTGTAAAATTGACAAAAGGAGACAAATGAACACATTCTAGTTTACTTGAATTTAGTAGGGTACTACTTACATATATTTGTTGTTAAACAGTTTTTTTAAAATAAGTGTGTCCTTGTAAAATGATTCACATTCCAGGTTTGACGGATTTAGCTTCTAGGCCCATACTAGTGGCTAACACATGAATTCATTTTCATTCAACATGATTCAAGAGATTGAAAGATGAACTGTTCTCAATCTTCAATAACAGCTTATCTTTATATTTAAATTTTACAGAACGTGCCCTATGTTTTTGTTCCATCAAAACAAGCTCTTGGTCGAGCATGTGGAGTTACAAGGCCAGTCATTGCTTGTTCCGTGACAAGCAATGAGGGAAGCCAATTGAGATCTCAAATTCAGCAACTCAAGGTAGTTTTTCGTTGATTTCATTATGTCTGCACTATGCCTACATCTTTTTTCTTTCCACAATCATATTCAAACCCCGAACTATGATCTTGTGAAATGCAGGATGCCATAGAGAAGCTCCTGATCTAATAAAATGCGTATAGCCTTTTCAGCATGACAGGCCTCTGCATTTTAAAACTGGGATTCCTTTGAGGCTTTGACTGAACAAGTCCTCCTGATCCTTCACAAGATATTTTTATGAATGCTTAGTAGCAAGTATATTGATGAAGAATCATAGCTAGTTTGTTTAGAGCGATTAGAAGGCTGTTGAGAACAGAGTGAAGAAATTATCTAATTACTGCAATGAGTTGTGCTGTTCAATTAGTTTATAACAAGTACCTGATCAATGATCTTCGCAATATGTATGTTAACGTTTACTTCTAAGAAATTATCTGTCTTTCCCTTTAAAGGTTTAAGAACAGTGGTTTTGCAGCTGTTAGTTAAATATTTAATAATCTCAGGGGTTTTGGTTTTCAAATAGGAATGATTGGTGCTAATTTCTGTTGAGAGAAGCTGGGCCTTCTTTTTTTTCCTGTTGCATATTTTATATGGCAGAGAAGGAACCTCTGTTTGCCAGTGGTTTCTCTCTTTCTAGAGAAATTGGGTATTTATCTGTTTTTGATGTGCTGATAGAATAAGAATTCTTAACAAATGGTCTTATTACTTGTAGATGCTGAGTGAATATGGGCCCTTCTGTAGCCTTCTACTGGAGTGAGAAAAGGATGTTTCTTTTTAATTGATTTTGAAGCATTATAGAATAAGCAATTGACAAGGTGTTTTATAGATGCTAATTGATGGTGCATGCATAATTACAGTTCTCTGCAGATGAGAGCTTCTGTGGCCTTTAATGTGCTGAGATTGCTTATCCGATTGTAGGTGTATTACACGTATGAATGATTAAATTCGTGAAGATCCACCACCTTCGTGAGTGACGTTGGTATGTGCATATTATCAGCATATTACCCCACTGGTCTGACATCTAGATTCATAAGCTGGCACTAGATTGACAATGATGCTGCAGTTTTTGGCTCGTCGAGGACTTAACCGTCGCTGTGAACAATCCTGCGAAGAAATAAATCAGAAAGCCACCGGTTGGGCTCCGGTGGGTAGCCGCTCCGATGGTTAAATGAGATGAAGTAGAAAAATCTCACTTGACTTAATAATATCTTCTTTTCTGTTAATAAATAAAATCCGATCCTTTGTATATACCTTTCTCAGTGTATTTATAGATTGAGGGAGCTTTGTTTTTAGTGTCATGCGGTGGTGGCAATTTTATCATGAGCTCTTTATGTCATCGTTCGTCACTGATTGTACAGCGATGTAGGGCTAGGACTTTATTTCGTCTTTAGGCAGAGTTAGACTGCGCCGTCTGTCAGGCGGCAGTATTTTCATCATGACGACCTACGTCATAATATTTTTGTAAATAGTTGTCCCATCATTATGACGTCGGTATCCCGATGTACTGTGGAAGCGACGTCGGTGGTTTTAAGAGATAACTTAGATTATTGTTGAATGTGTCGAGATGATAGAATCTCGGTATACTTATTTGACAAGTTTGTATAATCCAGGCTAGACACGTGTTGGGTCCTGAGTGAGAGTATATTTGTGGTACATCAGACAACATTTAGAGTTCTGTTTAATATGAATCAGCAACCAACTGCAATCACTATTCCAGAATGCGTAGACAAGGCTGACAAGAATTCTAATGGGACTCTATTATGATCTCTTCACTCCAAAGTGTCCAGTTTCCTATATATTGGTCATCTCAATATATATATGTATTCATCATGTCCCTGATTTCCAAAGCACTCCATGGTGGAAAATTGTTATCTGGACTGCCAAATGCAGGTCGAGGAATTAATTGTTTATTAGAGTGATCTGTGAATAAATTAACACTCTTAAGAAATGTACACTGTCATGATATTAAGATAAGTTCATTGATAACCAGTTATCTCTGTCTCATTAATATTTTGGGTTTAATGAGATGACTTTGTTTAAAATTTCTAACAATTGTTAAAATAGTATAATTATCAAAATCAATACAAGTCTCATTATCTTCTTTATTAGAAAAATGTGAATATTTATTTTCATTTAAGTATGAATTAAACTAAATTGAGTCATTTATTCAAGGTGTATGTATGTTAGAGAAATTCTTGAATTAAGTTATGATTGATAAATTAGTTAAGTTAATTAGAATAGAGTTCACTTTACTACCTTGAAAAAAAAAAATTATACATAAAGCCAGACTATTAAATCTGTCATGCAAACGCTCGAATTGTGTCACGTTTTTGTTGATTAAGAGGCTTCACGATAGTTCCAGCCTTTCAAAATTTTAAATTATTTGTGCCGTTCTTTTCTTCCTCTCCGAGGTTAACAAACTTTACAGCGTCTTCTTGATTGATTTTGTCTTTCTCTTGGAGCATGCACAGTGACACGTAGTCTATTCCAGTCGGTGGTAACTGGCGATAGCTATACAACTCAACTCTCTTGCCAACCCAAGAAACCCTTTGTAGGAACAACGCTCAGAAAGAATCAACAAAACAATGGCGAACGAGCAGTCTATGATGGCAGTAATTAGGGCATCCAGGCCATCCTTCAGAAACGCTCACGACAAGATAGCATTCGCTGTCCATTCCTCTTTCCTCGCCTCCGGTTACGTCCTTAACGCCACCGGTCCTGCCGCCTTCTCGGATAACGCCCTCTCCTCTACCTCTACTGGTAAAATACACACTCTCTCTCTCTCCTCTCTCTCTCTCTCTCTCTCCTCTCTCTCTCTCTCTATATATATATATATATTGTATGAATTTCTCTGAGTTGGTTTTTTCTTGGGCAGATGAGGTGGGGATCGATGGCTGGAATGAATTCGGTGAGTATTATGGGTTTGTATACTCAAAACCTGACAAGGGTTCAAAGAAAGTTTTGGTGAAGTGTCTTCCAATGAACGATAAATTGCTGGTTGATGCTCTGAGCGACGGCGATTCCGAGCCTTTGCATCTGGAAATCGAGTAGGGATCTCTCTCGACCTTTGTCCTTGCAACTGAGTATTTATGTAGTTCTATAGAATTGTTATTAATTTATATGTTTATTTGTATTTAATTATAAATGTAATTTGGCTCTGGGTTTGATTTGCAGTGTTGGGGACTATGTTGGAGAGGAAGAGAGCTCTAGCTGTAGTTCACAATTCAAGAATTTGGGGAAGCTGGTGAGCACTCTGGATAAAGAAATTTTGTCTAAATTGAATGGTTCTTCAACTGCGGTTTCATCAATCCAACCTTCAAGGTGATTTAGTTGACTATCTTTTCTTAATGAAGCTTATTTGCACGTAGTTTCTTATTGTGGCATAATTTGGGATGCTAATAATAAATTTTAGATTGGCTTTTGTAGATGCACTATGTTCTAACAATATAATTGGTTTTGATGGCCTTCCATTTACTTTCTCTTGCCTTTGATCTTTACGAGTTTAACTTGTAGACTTGTATATAGTTTTGTTAGAATCATATGACTGAGATCTAAAAAGCAAAGAACAAACGAAGATGGAGTCTAAAACCTGTTTTCTCAGGATGTTTGAACCTACTTCCTTGACTATTTATGTGGTGCTTATGATATCATTTTTCAAAGTCTTGTTGATTTTCTACCATATGGTTTGTGAATGGCATTCACAGTATCATTGGCTATTGGGTACTATTGATTTCTATAGGCTATAGAGATTAGGATTTCTTCATTTTTTTTTTTTTTTGTATTTTACTTTAGGTTTTTTTGAGTGATATGCTTTTTTTTTTTCCCTGATTTAATTGTTTATATAAATGTTTGCAAGCTGAGGACTTGTTTTCTCTCGACTGACTGAATGCCTTATTATACTATATCTGCAGTTCTGGGACAAGGGAAAGCCTGAGGGATAACCCAAATCTGCTTGGTGTCGGAGTTGCTGAGCCTCGAGATGCTCAACCTTATCCTTCAGGGTATTTTTAAAATAAATAAAAGTTCTTTTGAGTTGATTCCTAACTTCTAATACCAACATAATTGGACATTGTATGCATCTTTCATTTGTGGTCTGTGGATGACTGCAACCTTTTTGGATTTAGCTAGTAAAAGTTTTTAGTTTTGTGTGTGTTTATATTACAAACACGATGTCATAGGTTCTTTTATAATGCAATAATACTGGCTTCTCTAGTACAACAAGAAATCTACACAACAAAAGTCTTAGTTTTTAGATTATTGCAGATAAGTTGGTTTTTAACTAAAGCAAACAGTTCCAATATTTTGCACATAGTGCTTGAAAAGTTTTGCATGTTAAAGATACATCAATTTATTCATATGCTTGTTGATTTAGTCCATAAGAAGCTCATGGAAAAGGAAAATATAATAAATGGATATTTGTTCAATTTTCGCCACCCCCCTCCCCGTGTGTGTGGGGGTGATGGTGTTTTTCCATCCTTGTATATCTGAGTTCTAGTTTTATAGCCAGTATGACATTGGCAGGTGTATATATGTTCTCTTATATTTTAGGATTTATAGATATTTTGGTAGTTTTAAAGTTGTTGGATATCGCAGTGGTAGTGTTTCAATGTTCATATTTTGAGTCAATGTTTTTAGTAGGTTTATATGAGTTCCATTAATCCAAGTTTTATTAAAGATAAGATTAGTTAGAAGTCCATATATAGTTATATTTTTGTCTACTGATAAAAAGTTTTAGATAAATTTTCCAACAATTGTACTTTTTTTTTAGAAATGTGATACGATGCAAAACCTAGGTGCTATGCCTGCTAGATTCCAATAGCGATTCCTATATTTTTCCCCCTTTCCCTCATTTTTTTATTATTTTATTTTCTACAGTTCCAAACATTAGAAGTCCACAATCGGATTTAGTAACCTTTGTTGAACCTATTTGACAAAGCCTTATCACTTGCCTCCTTGAAACACACAATCTAGCACCCTAAATGAGACAAATTAGTGCCAAAGTACTATCATGGCACTGTTCACAGCCCCAGAATAGGCCTGGAGGTTTTTCTTTCCATGCCTAACGAACCCCCCAAATGCTTACCCCTTATTACACGCTTCATGCATCTTAAAGCTCGTTATCTCCATAAGCTAAAAATTTACTGATAATCAGCCAAAAGACCTATTTGAATACTGTCCTGCATACATGTCCTATGTGATATCGTTGATAAATACTATATATTGTTCCGCATTGGGATTGTAAATTTAGATGGTCGGACTTGATCAAAATGGATCCCTTTACGGAAAATCTTGGGTAGGACTATTTGAGCCACAAGTTCCCAACCTACCCGGGCAATAGCCAAAATGAGAACATGCTAATGTCCAGATGTTGGCTATTGTGGACTAATGGTTCACCAATTAGGAGGAATTTTATTCAAGTTGAGGCTTTGGTAAGACATGATGACTCATGATTACTAGATGATATCGCCTTGTTTAGAGTTGAATCCTGAATGTGAAAAAAAAGGATTCATGCAGCTGTTCTACATTTGGAACTAAACCAAGTGGTTATGTGAGAAACGACCTTATTAGACACACTTTTGCATAATGAGCATTGATGACTTATACGTACTATGTTTTTTAACTTACTTTTAGAGGCCAATGTGTTTAAAATGATTTTTGCAAATTTTATTGTTTATCGCCTCAGATATAGTGTTTTTGTAATGTGCTCTTAATATGCTCAATTCCCCCTCCTTGAATTTTAGCTTTGCAAACTTAGGTTCTGGATTATTTCTATACCTTGTCCATCTCTCTCTCTCTCTCTCTCTCTCTCTCTCTCTCTCTCTTGTGCGTGCCATTTATTGTGCTGCATAAGCTCTTGCAACTCCCTCATTAGTCCGATTCTCATTTCCATGGTAACACAGGAAAGTGAAGTGGTCGTATGGTATCTTATGTTCCAAGCTCATAACTATTAACTTTTATCTCCTTTACAACTATATTCCCCTTTTACAAAATAATGTAATTATATAGCTTTATTGCATAATGTTAGTGGATCATTGGCTATACTCTACTGTTTTGATATTTAATATGGGCTGGATAGGTAGTGGATGTCGAAAGATATGGGTAAAATAGCTCCCCTTCTCTGAAGGTTAGGGTTTCTGAAGAGCCTAGAATTTTGCTTGACCCTTATATCACTTTTCCCTCTTCCTTGTTTTTTTAATGCTCTTCCTCCCATTTCCATGGTTGTCCTTGCTGAAATCTGTGGATCCCATCATCATATAGAAAAATGCTTCTACAACCTTGCTGTCACCCCCAAACATGGCTTTTTACAGCAATAGAGAAAGTCCTCATCTTTTAGCATTAGTTTGGACCTGTTTTAGAGGAGAGCCAAAAGAGTGGTACACAATGAATTATGAGGCTTGTTTCTTGATTGTTCTTAAGCCTATTAGATATAGAGGAATTTTAAAATTGAGGTCAGGCAACTCTATTTTGGTTAAGAATGAGAAGCTTTGGCTAGGTGCAACTAAGCCTAAGCTAGCTAAAGAAAAAGAGTCTTCTATCTGCTTGGGTTGTGAAGGACTTTTGACATTAGAATTACAGTATTGTGCCAACCAGATAAATATATGATTATGGTACAGATTCATGATGTATTAATATTATTATACTATTTGCATATTATGTAATGGAACTCATTAAAGTATGAGACTAACTTCTTTAATTTGTGGTTGCCTACAGAATTGTTTCTCCTCAAGTTAATCCAGTCTGTCGCATGGATGTCATTCCTGGGCCACCCCCTGGAATGTGCCCTATCAGGTTCTTTGCTGTCCCTCATTTATTGTGTCGAGTTCATTCATTAGTTGCAGGTCTTAGGTCAGCTCGCCATTTTATTTAGTAGTTGTTGTTCCCTGCTTGTTAATTTTAGCATTTCTTTCAACTGCTTTCAGAGGCGGTCTTGGCCGTGGTGGGGGCATGTTTGTAGGTTTGTAGAATTAAGTCTTTTTTTCGAATGGTAAAATCAATGAGCAGATTAAATTTTTTTTGTACTTATGTTTTTTTTATTCTGTGGAAGCAGGGCCCGACCATCCTCTTTCTCATGGGATAGGCAGAGGACAACCGTGAGTCTCTTTCTCTTTCTTTCACACACACACACACACACACACACTCACATATGCACGTGCACACAAACACATTTGGAGAAACTATTTTTAGAGCTGAGTTTTAATTTGCAACAGGGGTGTTTCATCGGGTATTCCACCAGGGTGCTCATTTTGATCCTTATTTTGATCCTACTTCACCTGATGTTCCTGATTTTGATCCTGTTCGATTGTGAGTCATTTGAGCCCTCTCACACACACACACACACACACAATGACATGCACACACATTTGGATAGAGCTGATTTTTAATTTGAAACAGGGATGTTCCATTGGGTATTCCACCTGAAGCTATTCCACTGCAAGCTCGTTTTGATCCTTATGGCCCACCTGATGTTCCTGATTTTGATCCTATTCGATTTGGAAGGTACCTGGACGTATATAAATTCGTTCTGTTTTCTGGATGATAAATAGTAAAATTACTTTGTTTTTTTTGTTTAATTGATATATAAGATACCACAAACCTTGCTACTGACAACTTGAGTTTCAGCTTTTAAGTCATAATATTGTGAATTCTTTCAGGTTGTTAGGATAGCATGTTTGGGGCATTACAATTGGTATTAGAGCCGGCTCTCAGATGGTAGAGTCCCTTGGAGTATCTACTTAATGGACAGCTGGGAGGGATCTAAATCCACCCCATGAGGACGTTTGGTCTTAAGGGGAGGGGGGAGAATATGATACTCTTGTTCCACATATACCACAAGTCTTGCTAGTAACAACTTGGGTTTAAACTTTTGAATCATAATGTTGTGAATTCTTTCAGGTTGTTAGGACAGTCATCTTGGGGCATTACTATAGTCCCCGGCAAATGTAAAATTTTTTAAACTTTTCAACAAAATCTCCTCTCTTTAAGCTGAGGTGTTGGCCTGGTTCCAGTGATTGGGCTGACTCAAATCAATATTTAGACGTTCTTATTTATTGGTTGCTGGTGAGAATCAAATTTGAAGTTTCTGGTTGCCAAACTGCTTACTTTAGCATGCCTCGATTATCACTGGAACTATTGGAAGATTGTTTTGACCATCAGTTCCAGTAACAATCAAATGATACTGTGTTTTAGGAAAGGTTTTTGGACGAGGTAAAGTCATATGTAATACTTTTGGGAGAAAATACTAGTCAATGTTTAATATTTAATTTATCTTGTACTTATAAAAAAATATTGTTAAAACTCATACCTTTGGTTAATGGATGCGATGCAGAAACTTTGCTATCAGGATGATGCTTCAAAGGTTAAAAACACTTATTTTTCATGCCATTTCCAGTGCTTACATCTTTTTTTCTCTCCTCAAATGTTCGGCAGGATTCCAAGGAGGCCTCCCGGTGGAACGCATCCAGACCTGGAGCGCTATGGGGATGACTCGGACTTCATCTAGAGATCATAAAGCTTTTCCTACCCGCAACTACTGAGCGGGGCGACTCTCTCTCTCTCTCTGCAGATAATCATCGATGTGGTTATGTTTGCTTCCCCCTGTACATTACTGATGGGATTTGATGGGTTAGAGGTTTTTTTGTGGAACCAAACTGTTTCTTCTTTCAATAGGATTGAAGATCAGTTATAGTTTCACTTTGATACAAGTGTTACTTCTCCTCTCTACGTTGTTTTGGGTTGGTTTTTGTTTGTATATATATATAGTCCGGATATATTCACTAACTTTTGGAGATAACAGTCTTTTTATTTTCTTCATACGGTTCTTGTTTTTCTCCTCTAAATGCTGAACTGCTATAGGTCATTACACCATGAATGCGCAGGCAAAGCTGTGGTTATGTTTCCAACCAAGCGTGAGAATATCAAATCTAACCCTTTTTTTTTATTATTCATTTTTCTAAATTTTTTATTTATTAAAAACTGTTCAAATTTGTTTTCATTTCACTATTTTTATTTTTTGCAATATTTGGACCATCAACTTTCCTTTGAAGTGTCACTGCAATATTTTAAGTTAATCATTGTGGGTTTGACAGATTGGAAAATTCAAGCATTTAAGTGAACTTTAACATTGTTGAAATTGGAAAATACTATTCTTAGAAAAAATATATACCTAAATACGTTTTCTCAAATAATGTATTACTCATATATTGGTAATACACAAGTGTAGGCAATTTATGATTACTATATTATTTGAGAAAACTTTTGATAAAAAAAAAAATTGGGTTAAGTATAGTATTGTTGAAATTATAAATATTATCATTTTTTTTATTTTTCTTTTTTATTTATCATTTTAAAAACATTTTGGTCATTTTGAAAGATGACAAAATATAATTGAACCATTCCGAAAAGCCATCTTTAATCTCATTATAAACTGTTATTGGTTAAGATTTACAATCGAGACATAAAAATAAATAATAAATAGGGACGAAGAAGTTGAGACTTATAACGGTCGAACCCATTTCAAATCCATCAAGACAGATACAACTTGTAGCTGTAGATGCTTCCATTCCAGTATAATGAGACTCTGAAATCAGAAAGCACTGACAGTGGGCGTGCCGGAGTGGTTATCGGGCATGACTAGAAATCATGTGGGCTCTGCCCGCGCAGGTTCGAATCCTGCCGCTCACGATACCATTTACTGTTATTATAATACTATTTCGAAATTGATAATTAATAAAGAAAAACTGGGAAAGGTTAGGTTACATAATGATTTTTTAAAGCCACCATCTCTCGTAGGGTGGTTATATCTGCACTACTAACATTGATTAGTGACTTCTAAATGGTTAGAGTCAAACGATAAGACAAATTTTACAAATTTGTTAGGAGCCATTCTTATTACACTCAGATCAAAATTTACATATTATGATTTAAATTGCAAAAACAACAGAAACCCATTCCTCTCTTTCTTGTTTTACATTATTGATATTGGCTCGAAATTTTTTTTTCTTAAAGAAATGTGCTCGTTTGGTTGAATTATGAAAAAATGTTGTTTGAATTAAGCAGTTATTTGAGTTAAGAAGTCAAAAAAAAAAATATTAATTGATATAAACAATTGAATATTTAAATAAATTGTTAAAAAATATTTAACATCAATCAAATGAGAATATTCATAATAAACTTAACTAATTTAATAGAATGAGTTAGGTTATTAACATTACTCAATTCGCACTTTTAAAATTTTATTTTAAATAATCTATTATCAATTAAATATTAAATGAACTCTTCAAAAAGTATGATAAATAAATTCAAACAAACATAACCAAAAGTAATTTGGCAAACATGATTTTGAGATGTCAGCTTTTTAAATTGTATATAATTTTAAAACATAATTTTTGTTTAAGATCTTCAAGTAACAATGAGGTGGGAACGTTTAATGACCAAATCAGAGTCACTTCAAAAGTTAATTAATTTATGCATTAAACATCTAAAGCTTGTTAGTGGAAGTTCCTCGGAAAGGTACATCACATGCTTATTTTACTAATATTATAATCACTTAAGCATTGAGTGCTCTATTGACTAACAATATATATAAGGAGACTCAGGCTCAGTGACTTAATTTTTAAATGCCTTCTCTTTAGTTTATTTCCCCTTATTTTCTTTTTTAAATTTCCAATTACATGAATGGAAGACCTTGTATCTTTATCTAACTTCAACTAATCTAAGTTCAATGAACCCTTCACCCTAAAATTGGATCTATTTTTTGTTAATTGACTTTATTCATTTTCCCAAGTTTGTTTATAATTGTTTTTTTTTTCTTAATGTGTGTTTGGGTTAGCATGAGGGAAAGGAAAAGAAAATGATTAGGAGAGAAAAGAAAAGAATAAAATAATAACATTAATCCTTCATCGTATTGGGTAAGTAGAAAGAAAATAAATGAAAGGATTGTATAATTTCCTTATTTTGTTTGAAAAAGATAGAGGTTGAATAAAACTAAGAAAGTAAAATTCAATTATTTTTTAAAAAAGTAAGAGTAAAATTGGTAATTATTAAATCTCTTATTCTTTTCTTCTATCTCCATCCCATAAAAGAAAATAAGAAAATGGGTTTTCTTTTTTTTTTATCAAAGAAAATGGTATCCTAATTTACTCTCTGCCAATGAAGTAGCTCGAAAAATAGTAATTTTCTATCTCTTTCCTGTCCCCTCACCTTCCTTCATTATTTTTAAACCAAACATCTCCAAATAAAGCTATTTCTTCTTCTCTTCATTCATTTAAGCCAAATCTTTAGCTCTTAAATAGATTTTTAACTTTCAATATAATTTTTATAGATGGGGGGCTAAAAATGAGAAAGATAATATTATATATCCTAAATTTTTCTATTAAAACTTATATTTTAATTAATGTATGAATAAATTATCAGCATAATATTAATAAGTTATTTAAAGCACCACTAATGAATTGAAGTCACATCATTTACAAAAATTTGAAAAAATAAAAACAAGCTTTGCAGTGTTTAAAATGTGAACATCCTCAAAAGTGGAGTCAATGGGAAAATAATAAAGGAAAAAGAAAGAAGCATCGTATAGTTGAAGACAAGAGGGTGGTTCCCACATCACTATCAAACTTGAAAGTTGTAAGGAAGCTTCAAACCAACAAAGACGTAAAGAAATTGGAAACGTGTGTCAGGATCTCTATGTCTCATCCACAATCCCACTTTCACCTCAATAAGAGCCACCCTTCTAGATTAATTTCTCCTTTCATCATTAAACAAGGACCTCTCTCTCTCTCTCTCTCTCTCTCTCTCTCTATATATATATATATATTTTTTTTTTCTTCTACTAAATATATAATCAAGTCACATGTTTATACTTTCGATAAATTATATTAGTTTTTTTAAAATTTTAAATAATTATAAAAATTATTTTAAATATTTTTAAAATTATATTATCTTTTTTTTATATTTATTGACAAATTACACATATCTTTCTTCTTATTCTTTTTATAACAAAAATATTTTTTTCATATTTTTTTTCAATTTTGAATAATTTTTTATTTTATATAAAAAAATTTAAAGTAAAAAATTTATATTTTATCAAGAATATTTTAAATTAATATTAATTTTCATTTAAAAAAATAAAACTAAATATAGTAAAAATCACTATATTTTACATAAATCAAAGTAAAGATCACTGTAATTTAAGGTTATACTTTTTAATTCACCAGCTTGCCTTGTCCGTGGACATATATATAAATCTATCTTCCCATTCACAGACTTCGTTCAAACAGAAGAGAAATGGGTTTGTTCAACTTCAGGCCTTCTCTTCCCCTTACGTTCCTTTTCCTGATTGGTTTCGCAGGACTTCAAAAACCAATAGTCATAGAAGGCCAGACCACTTCCCGTACAACCTCAACAGAGTAAGAATCACTACTCTGTCCCCTCCTCCCCCCTTCTCTCTCTATATCTATATATGTGTGTGTGTGTGTGTGATCTTGTTATTAATGATCTTATGAAATGGTGTATAGGTTTCTTGAACATTTTTGCAACTCTGGGAGTGGTGTGCAAGTGTTGTGATGATGCCGGAGGAGAATGCACGAGTACACGGGTTGAGTCATGTTCCAAGCTTAAATGCCTCCCTTGGAAGCTAGATTAAATGCTTTTTATGGTCTCAACGGTATTGATGATGTCAATCTTAAGCAAATCTCGTGTAATTTTTCTTTTTATTGTAAATACTACCTAGCCAATAGTAAATGAAATGGGTTCGAAATTTTCCACCCCAATTTTGAAGTTTCAACTTTCTTCCCTAAATCTCTTAATTGAAGTAGCCCCAACAAGTGAAAAAATGTGTAATTCTTACTAAATCATTAGGGAAAGCTTTGTAGGGATATGAAAGCCTAAGCTTTCTTAGATGAAAGCTTAAATTTAAAGATTGGTTATTGCTTGGCAAGAGTTGTTCTTTAGGATTGCAATTTACAAGAAACGATATCTAAAGATATTTAGTACCAAGTGGTTTGAATCTTTTAAAATAAATAATGTATAACAATGTAAAATATAGAAAGTTACGAATCCCTATTAAATTGTCTTGTGATAGTTAGTTGGAAATATTTTCTCAAAGACAACGAAAATATGTATAAGTTTATTCGGAAACTACTAATATTTGATTCGAAATAATGAGACAGGTACAGACAAAACTCACCTCTTTTTATCGTGGCTTAAGCCGCTTTTTGGTGAAACTTGTATGTTTAGGCCTTTAATTTTATTTTTTTGTTAGTTTAGAAAAGTTTTATTTTGTATTACTTCACTTTAAAAGCTTGGATTTAATTTCTGTTTGCAGCAATTTTTTTCTCTTTTTATTTAGTTTCTAATTTTTGGTATAACTTGATTTTATTAGAGTTTTTTTATTTTATTTTTTAGTTTTAAGTCACAAGTCATAAAATTCATTGTAAATTTCTTAGTTCCGATATAGATGTCTTGTCTTTGACTAAATTGAAAAAGATATTAATTAAATATAATATTTACAAGTCGGTCAAGAATACACTGAACGCATTACCAAAAAATAATAATAATAATAACAAGACCTCCGTGGGGCTGAGAAAGGGTTTCCTCTGCCTACTTTTCCTTTACAATAATGCTTGAGTAGGACAATCAACATGTAAGTAATGTAGAGCACTATTCATTTACTTAGAAATTTAAAACCAGTCAAGAAAACCGGCACAACTTTAACTATGATTTGTCTTTTCTATTTTATTGTGTGTACACATGGGGCTTCACATTCTAGAACCTAATTATTTGTCTGATAAAGGTTTTACCAAAGTGATTAGAATTTGCCAATTAAATCTTATTAATTACGTAAAGAACTTGATGACTACTGAATCACACGATTATCACAAACGTGTCTCTCCCTCCATGTGATGTTTCTATAATTTTAATATTTTATAAACTTTATTATAAATTTAAAATACACAAGTTGTCATACTCAAATAAGAAAGAGATTGATAAAAATATTAATTTGAGAATATGATTGACAAAAGCTTTATCTAATAATAGTACGATAATTTATACTGACATTTTTTAAAATTTTTGACAATTACAAAAATCTCTTTTAACATTTTTGAAATTATGATTATCCTTCTTTATTTTTACAAGCAAATTACATATACCTTCCCTCTTGTCTATTTTTATAAATGATAAAATTATTCTTTTTAGTTTCTTTTTCTTTTATATTTTCTCAATTTTGACTAAAATTTTATAGTTTTTTTTTAAATTTTTTTTTCATTTTATATAAAAAAATTAAAATAAATAACTCATGTAAGATTTAAAAATCACTCTGATACCAATTATACAATTTAAAATTACTCTAATACTAATTGTTGAATTCAAAAAGACAAAAAACATAAGATAAAAATTGATTAAAAAGAAATTCCAATAAAAAAAAAAAACAATAGGTCACTCGAACGAACTCACGGCTATTCACATAATCATGGGCATCAATCACCTTCAGCAAATTACTTTGTCACGACCACATAATATTGTTCCGGCCACCAATCTCTCGGCCACACACGGTCACTATTTTTAACTGATTACCACTCTTTTGATATTAATTTGTGGCTTATGACTAAATGTGATAAAAATTTACACAAGTATAATTTTGATTCTGAGTTTTCTATTGATAAATATATTTAATCTCAAATTATCGAGTAATGTTAGTTTTATTTTCATATTTTACCAAAATTGTTTACTTTTATGAGTTGGCAATGTTATATTGGCTAGATATCACATGATGTTATATCATGATGTGATATCCAACCAATACAACACTGCTAATTCATGAACGTAAACACTTTTGATAGAATTTTTAAGTAAGCTTAGCTTTATTGAATTAATAATATTATTTTAATTAGGATAAAGACTTCTAGCCTCACTAATAATTAATTACCCAAATCCTATCTAAGATAAGGATTATCCAAGATATATCAAAATACTATTAGACTCAAAAGTAGGAGTCTTAGTAAAATTCTACTAACTTGGTTTAATTGCCAACAATACCTCCCTTAAACCAAGTTCTTTGAGCAGTTCGCCAATGCCTTCACGAGCAATAGTTTTCAAAGTAATTTTTGTTAATGTAAGAAAGTGATGTGACAGTAATATGAAACACTTATCAATCTTCATCTTCACACAAGGACTCGGTCAAATCTTGTACTTGACGTACAACTTCTCAACATGTTTATCATGATAAAAAAAACTAATCCTTGCTCACCTTTTCAGAATCGAAATTAGCAAAATAATCATCCATGCCAATAATTCAGCCATCACAATGATGCAAAGTCTTCAAAAACTTCATCTTGAATAAAATTTGCAGCAATAAAATCATTAAGATCCAAACCATTATTGTAGTCCGACAACAATAATTTATTAACGCCGATGAAATCACAAATTTTAGACAACTTAAACTTTTTAATTCTAAAAAATTCTTAAAACTCTAAAAATTCATTTTTCTCAAAATCAACATGGTCTCAACTAATAAAATTCTCAATATCCATAAAATCAACAAAACCTTGAGAGATAACATTCTTGGTATCAACAAAATCAATAAATTCTAGATTTGAACGTTCTTTAATGTCACCATATTTTGATTTCAAAGTGTTTGATAAATCAAACAAAGTAGTTAGTTCCAAAATCTTCTAACTCTTCAATTGTATCAATTTCACCTCCTTCAAAATTTTCTCCTTTCTCAAATAGCAAACTCTCAAATTGAGTAGGCAGATATAATTCTTCAATATTTTTGCAACTCATCAAAAACGATTTTTAACAAATTCAAATCTTCACCACAATTCAAATTTTTATTATTATGAACCGAAACCAAACTTTCAACCACACAGTTACTTTCATTTTCTTCAACTTTCAATATATTTTCTTCCTCATAATTATTGACGAAGCAGTCAATATCATACGAATCTAAATTTAACACATTATATGAATCATCCTAAATAGGAATGAATTCTGAAAATAATTTTGAATCATAAATCACTTTATTTTCACCAAATTTGTCTCTTTCAAAATCAATCACCCAATATCTGTCTGTGAGAGGTTTATAACCGTTTCGCAATTTGTTTTTATATGTCGAAATAAGATTAAACTAAAACTTATGTGGTGGTAGATAGTTTTATCTGTTAACAAAAGTATTCTAATGTACCCAATGTATTGTCTTTCTTATTATCTTGTAGAACTATTTAACTTTTTTCTCATAAAACTTTTTTGATAAATACTTCAATGTAATATCTAATACATTAAATACATTGCAAATATTAAGATAAAGTGTAACACGATGTAACCACTCATCAATATTCTGACCATATACTCTCAAAATCTCAAAGTGTTGTCTACTCACCAAAACTTTTTCTATAATTTCAAATCAACAATTTATTTAAATCACGTACCTTGATTTATCCAAAAAACTTGTATTGTCATTTTTTTTTTTAGCTTCAATCTGATCAAGCCGGTCTCCTTGTCAATTAAATATGAAATCTTTTTTCTTCACAATTATTTGTACTACTGCATGTTTTTTTTCCTTACTCAAACAGCCGTCGAATCCCAATCGAACAGTTATTCAACAAATCACTCAAGATCGCAACCTTAAACAACACAAGAACTACAATTCTCTACAATAATCTAGGAACGAGACCAAACTCTAATTTTTTTATTGCTTTGATAAATTACTCTAAGATCGAAACTATCTCTCCCAATATTGAACTTGGCTCTGATAAGTTACCTTAAGATCATAATTGATTCTGATAAATTATCTCAAGATCGTAACTGTCTCTCTCAAGATCGTAACTAGCACTTAGTAAATTATTCTCAAGATCGTAACTGGCTCTCACAAGATCGTAACTAACTCTCACAAGATTGAACTTGGCTCTGATAAATTATTCCAAAATCGTAACTAGCTCTGATACCAAATCTAAGATTTAAAAATTACTCTAATACCAACTGTAAAATTTAAAATTACTCTGATACTTTGTTGAATCCAAAAAGACATAAATCATAAGATAAAAATTAGAAATTCCAATACAAAGAACGCTAGGTCACTCAAACTCACTCACGGCTATTCACACAATCATGGGCATCAAATTTCAATCACCTTCCACAAATTACTTTGTCATGGCCACATAATATTGTTTCGGCCATCATTCTCTCGGCCACACACGACCACTATTTTTAATTGATTAATCTTTTGATATTATTTTGTAGCTTACAACTCAATGTGACAGAAAGTCACACACACACACATATATATATATATATATAATATTGAATCTAAATCCTATATTGATAAAAACATCTAATCCCACACAAATTAATAATACTATTTCAACTAGAATGAAGACTCCTAATCTTACTAATAATTAATTACCCAATTCCTATCTAAGACTTATCCAAGATATGTCAAATACTATTAAGATTCGAAAGAAAGAGTCTTTCTGAAACTCTACTAGTTTGGTTTAATTACCAACAATTTTTATTTTTATTTTTAATCAAGAATGTTTTAATCAATATTTATTTGAAAAAAAATAGTTAAAAAATTAGTCAAAATTGTAAAAATGTAAAAAACAAATAAATAAAATAAAAAAAAGATACTTTTGTCATTTAAAAAAATAGATCGGAAAGAAGATATGTGTAGTTTATCATTAAAAATAAGAAATGACATTGTAATTTTATAAACCTCAAAGAATATTTTTATAGTTGTTATAAATCTTATGAAAAAGTAATGTAATTTTTTTAATACAACTGATATACAAAAGATGAATTAAATTCACGCCATTTACGTAAAAAAAAAAAAGAACACTTACCCCACTTTAAATAGAACATTGATCCTAAAGATGACTCTAATTTACTCATTGAAAATTGTTTTATTAAGTCACGCAAGTCAGATTTTCGTAACCTCATTATACCGTGCATTACACGACAAAACAATAAAATTATAAACATTTAACCTTCACGACTCACTTTTAACAAAATTCTGTACCCATTACACTATTTTCCTAAGGACATGAATGTGATCAGTGGGGTCCTTATAAAAGACTTAGCAGCTGCTCTTTATTGAATTGTGATTACAATGCTCACCCTAAATTTGCCGAGTCTTTGTACTCTGATCACAAGTCAACAGAAACTGGCCAAAACTTCTTTTTCACATATTATAAAATGTAGAAATTAAGCTTCCAGACGACTTGGACTCAGTCAATGAAAAAATCAATTGCAAAAGAATCTACGCCCATTAATAATTGAGTCGTTACCCCATACCGGTCAATGAACCAAATTTTGATCCATATTTCATTTAAATTCGATTCATTTAAATTTTTAAATATATAATTTTTTTTAATTCATTACCCTTTTATCTGATTTAAATCTGATAAAAATGTTTATTAAATAAATTGAATATGAATTTATACGATTTGATTCATTACATATATATCACTATACAATATATATAATAGAATTTTAACTATGCATAATTTTATGATACTTGAGTCTTTATTGTTAAATTTCATTTATTAGATCAGATTATTATATCAGATGCTTCGATTAATTAATAGATTTAGATTTAAATTTAGATCAATCAATAAATAATTCGTCAAATTATTGAATCGAAGCATGTCTCTAAACAGATGAGATATGAATCCGTATCTAATTCGTTTATAGGCCTACATTGTCCTTAATTTGGTAATCGGTTGATGCTCTTGAAACGAATTTGGTAACCTTTGTGAAAGTTGATATATTTTAGTAATATGAAGTAATAATTTGGATCTAGAAAACCGAAAATATGAAAAGTTATTTTATGAGTCCGTTATATACATGTATCAATCTCTATGACTTTAATAATACAATAAGTGCGTAACAACTTATCAAATTAGGATATTCATAATGGATTTCACAAACTTAACAAACAAATTTAGACTGACGAGCTTAACACAAATCGTACTCAATAAAAAGTTTACGGCCAATAAACACAATTTTGAATTCCATTCTAAACAGCCTAAATTTAATGTGGTTGAAGAGTTTAAAATGCATTTGAAAAACTTATTCAAACATAGTCTTAGGAGATTTTTTTTTTTTTTTTGGTGGATTTGAATCAAACGGTCCCTCAACAAGTTTGTGATTAATTCATGAATTTGCTCAATAACAAGAATTTAAGTCCACTGAGTTCTGAGTATGATTTACATCTCAACTTTATTTCTCAATACTCACATAAGTGAGATTCAGAATCGAAAATTTATTTAGTGCAAATGTCCTCTCCCCAATCGGGATGGGTTTGGTGAGATCTACTCACCTTGAATTCCACCTTTACGAGTGTTAGAAGGAATTTGTTGAGATCTGTACCATTATTGTTTCTCCATTTAACAGTCTGGGCTCCTTGGGACTCGTGACCTAAAACACATGTTAAAAGATATGGAGATAATGTGTCCATGGGGCAACATGATAGTGTGACAATGGAAGGGTTTAGGCCCGCAGGACCTTGTCTCGCTTGAGCTTTTTAGCCCATGAAATTTTCGTTATCGGGTTTGGGAACCAAAGTCCGAAGTTCAAACTCAACCAACCACGTCCACGTCCACTCAAATGAAAATAAATTTTATTTGATGGTTACTCTTACTGAATGGTGGGTTGCTTCCACAAATTCAGTTTTGTACTTTCGAAAAAGCAAAATTAATGCGAAAGTGTTTTCGTAAAATTCTACTACTTTTAGCAGTTAATAAATTTACAAGATAAATAGTCAGAGATCACTTAAAAGAGGTCCGATACTCTCTAATAAATAAGTCAGTTAGGGACAAATAAAGTATGTATGTTCTATGAGAAAAATGCTTTGATTTAGAGTGTAGATTGCCTGTCTTTTATAAGGGCAAGCTTCTTATTCTGGTAAGTTTACGTGAGTCATCTCTAAGATCGTGGAATCTTAAGAATTGAGATATTTTTAGAATCTGATTTGATTTGATTTGATTGTGATAATAATATTTTGATGCAATTCAAATAAGACATTAGACATTCAGGTCTTCATATGATGACCTCATCCTTAACCGTTCGTGGTTATTATCAAGAGACAATCCGACTTCATGTCAATCACTATTTGATGTCAAGGAGCTCTTTAAAATTGATAGTTTAGACCCGTAAATCTGTTGTCAAATCAATTAGCAGGAATCTACGTGTCCTGATCTCGCACACTTGATTATTTTGAGGCATATCATAAAGTAATTTAAAAAGGTTCTGCCAAATATTTTCAAGATAACTTTTACAAATAGAGATGCAGAAGTTACTCCAAACAGGACTTTAGGACTAATGTCAGGATATTAGACTTAAACTTTACAGTGCCAAAATTTTGCAGTCAGCCAAGCTGGCCCAAGCAGAACTTGTCCTTGTTTGGCTACATGACTGAGATGCACTCAACGGGCTCAATGAATTCGGCCAACCTGCAGCCTTGTAGGCCCAAGTTTTCCTAACCACTTCATGCCCTTGTACTTCCTTCATATTGGGTCTAATATTGCCTGGGTTTTATGAAGATAACCACTGTGAAATTGAAATGGCAATTGGTCAGGTCCGTGACAGGGTGTCCTGTCTCTCATCATTGTCTTATTTAAAAATAGGATTCTCTATCCCTCTTGTCCCATTTATTATATCTCTTGTCCCATCTCTATTTAAAAATTAAAATCAATTCACTAATATTATTAAAAATACAAATCTATATTTAGATAGTATATATATATATATATATATACACACACACACACAAATAATATATACATAATATATATGTACATATTTAAATTTATATATATGAGATTATTTAATAAATTATGAAAATATTAAAAAATATTAATGTGATTTAAATATATAATCAGGATGAGATGAAAGTAACCTTTTCTCATCAGTAGTTCCTAAAACTATTATAGATTTTAGTATCTCCTTTCATTTTCAATCTACTCCATTTATTTATTTTTTAATCCCAGTCTCATTAGGAATAAAGGGGGTAAAACATTTTGTCATCCCTATTGTGCAAGGACAACTATTGGATTTATCATAAAACAAAAAAATCAAGTGGACAAACATTTCACATGACTGCAAAAAATCAAGGCATCATCAAGGTAACACTGACAAAGGTGAAAAGCTCTTGGAAACATTTTTGTTCTTTCTGTCATTTTGTTATTTTTATGTCATTTTTGTCTTTTCATATTTTATAATTACTTTTCAACAATTTTTATTAAATATTTAGACATTTTTTTTTCTCCAGTTGCTTATTTCATTAACACTTTTATCTAATTTTCATAATATCGTCCTTTCAAAGACACCTAAATCAAATAGAAACTAAAGAATTGAGTATTAAAGTAGAATCTAAAATAATTATTGATTGTATGTGAGGAACAACATAATCTTATAGAGAATTTTAAACTTTATTTGAAGTGGGCACATTCATAGAGAAACTAATAGAGTTGTGGATGGATAGGGCACAGACAAAAAACTCGTTTTATTTGAACACATATGTGGGTGTTTGAATGATTTCTTTAAACATAAAAATATATATTTCACAAAAAATAATTCAGAATTGATTTTGGTGGAATACACTTTTATGCATTATACAAAATAAAAATAAAATAATTTTAAAAACTTGACCAAACGATTTGATTGATTTATTGAAACAGCTAAGCAACTGTTCCAAACATGTCCACAAGTATGATTGGACAAACTACTTTCCTAATTCATAATGATGTGAGGAAGGTGAAGAAGGATGCTTAAAAAACGTGTTTGTTTTCCGAACATGGTATGCTTTTGGGAAATGTCTTTTTCCTACCCAAAAAAGCAACACAAACTTCCCATACATCATTTGATTACAAAAACATGTTTCTTGTTACTTTACTCAACTACACCCTTTAACACAATGTTTTAAAACTCGGACTGAACCGGCCAGTTTAACTGATTGAACCGGCGATCAATCTGTAAAACGGTCTGATTTAACTCATCAACCCATTTTAAGTTCAAAACCGTTCTAAAAATAGAAAATCGGTAAAATCGGACGGTCCGATCGTTGAACTAGTTGACCCGGTACTGGGTCACCGGTTCACACAAGTTCTTGGCTGCAATTTTTTTTTTATTTTTTTGTATATTCAAAATATCAAATTTCATGCAATTTTTTGGCTGAATTTTGGTTGAGTTGAGTTGGTCTTTAGCTGAATTTATTTTAGATTGTATTTAAAAATTTAAACCCTTGAAGTTTGAAACTCTAGTATTATATATTTGTATCATGTGATATTTTATTTTATTTTATGCATGATTATAAGTGTTTGTATCTTTTTTTTTTTTTCATGTAGTTGAAAACTAAATTATTACATTATGCTTGAATTAGATGTTAAAATGATTTTTGTTACAGGTTCTTAGCGATTATGAAGAATGACAATAAAGTTTCAACTTTCAACATTGTAATAAGGTATGTCTACTATATTTTTTTCATTTTTTTCTTCAAGTTTTACATATTAAAAAAATTCATATTTTGTAAAAAAAAATTATATAATTTTTTGTAATTTTTGTATAATTTTTTAAATTTAAAATATCAATAATATGTATTATTAAATTTATTAATTACATAATTATAACATCACGGTTTGATTCCGGTTGATCCGACGATTGAACCGATAACCCGTAACTCAGGATATTTTTCCGATTCGATGAACGAAGTTGAGTCTGAAAATATTGCTTTACCATTTGATTGCATCGGTCCTTCTCCTTTGGGAGATAAGAAGGCCACTCAAGTTTAAGGGTTAGATATTGCAGGACTCTTGGAGTAACATATTGAATTACTCAAGTTAAGGATTGGATACTGTCGTCGGACTCTTGGAGTAATAAGTTTTATTTCAATTTTACTTCCAACTCTCTAAATATAACATATATAGGGGGGGGGGGGATTTTATACTTTCTCAAAATTATTTCTCAAATTTCTATCTCAAAAAATGTGACATTAATATGTCACTGAATTACTAATAATATTTTAAATCATCTAATTAATGTGATTCTAGATTATCAGTATCACATTATTTGAGATAAGAATTTGTGATACAAATTTAGAAAACATATCATTTTTCATATATATATATATGTATAAAGATACGACAATGAGTTGTTCAAACTTGACTCGATAAAATAAATGAGTTTTAAATTATATTCAAATTTCGGTTTGTTAATTTCTTGAGTTGATTTCGAACGAGTCTCTAATTGAACTAATCATGAATCAAGATTGAGTAACTTAATTTTTGATATAGTATTAAACCACTTATTGACTTATTAAGTCAAATTTAATAAATTAGCGAGTTTCAAAATATGTGTTCATTTGAATGAGCGATGGAAACGTGTGTTTTGAAAAAAGTTACTTACTGACACTTTTTTAAAATATTCGATTTGATCTTGAAAATGTTTAAATAGACATTTTGAGAAGTCTAAACAAACATTCATTTATACCAAAAATTGTTTAAAACGTAAAAATAGTTAAACGGACAAGTGAAACTATCCATTCACACATAATTATATTTAAATTTGATTTATTTATTTTAAAAATTAATTTTAAATAAATTTATAATCGAATCTATCATGGAATGAAGTGAATTCGAGTAACTACATTCATTGTACCGTAATAGAATCTAAATCCAAAGATGAGGTTTTTAGTGAGCGAAGCCGATCGATATCTTCATTGGTAACCACGTCAGCAGTTGCCAAAGGGTCTGCCTCGCTGTCATTCTCTTATTGAGTCTCTGTTTATTTGCTGTCCTTCTTTTTTGATGTGTGGGTTTGGTTTGCCATTATTGCTTGGACTCTAATGCAAAGGTGGATGTGTTTTTACACAGCCAAAAAACAGAGAAAAAGAAAAAGAGTGGGAGGTGTTGCAGTCTCATCCACAGGTACAGGACAAGAAAAACACGATACGTTATTTATAAAAACACGCAACTGGAAAACTTTGGCATAAAAACACTTACTTTTTTGGATCCAAACATGACTTATCTTAATTTTAGTATTACACGTCTTCATCTTTAAAATGTCATTACAACTTGAATCGAGTCAATTCAGTTACAAACAAGTCCGAGTTAAATCAATTCGAATAATGAGTTATTTAAATTATTTTATTAAAATTAATAAATTTTAAATTATATTCTACTTGACTTATTATATTTCCCTAACCGTTATAAGTTACTTCCTAAAGAATCTAAATAAAATAATATTTTCTTAATTCTATAAAATTAAAAATAAAATAAATCAATTATAAAAAAATTCTTTTAATATTTTAAAATAGGTATAATATAGTAGCTAAAATGCTGTAATGATAGATTAAGGGAGTTTAGAGTTTGATTCTCATCCCTTATAATTGAAAAAATAAACTCTTTGAATATTTTAATTCAAAAAAAATAAATTCTTGCAAAGGTATCATTTAACCTCAATTTTTATTTATTATGATCATTTTAATTTTTAATTTCTAAATGAATTCTTAATAGCAATGCCTAATCTCAATCTTTTGTGTGGCCAAAAAATGGATACAAGGAAAGCATGCGGCGACCCATCAGAGGAAACCAAAACTGTACGTTCCCATGTTGACCCAAAAATGTCATTTACAAAATATCATGTCAAGCATGAGTTTTCCTCAAAGTGAAGGGCCCAACTTTGGAGTTTGGACTGACCCAATTGAAATGTAGAGGTATTTTTAAATGGAGTAATTGATATGTAATAAATTAATAACTAATTATTTTTTGAAGAATTAATTTTAATTTTATTATTTACTAATTAATCATTTTATTTTTTTAATAATATTTATTATTTAAATATACAAATTCACACATATAGATATAGTATATATTATATAAAATTTGTTAGAAATGTTAATTTTTTTATAATAAAAAAGATTAAGAACTTTCTTATAACTTAATCTAATTGTAATATATATTTTTATAAAAACTAATATTATCACTCTTGAGAACATGCTTGTCAAGCCTTTTTTTTGGAAAGATTCAAGAGTCAAGACAACTCTAAATGAGTTTATTTATTTATTTATTTTTGAGATGAAAGAATAATAAATTGTAAATTGATTTTAAATAATTTATGATTTTTTTATTAATATAATTAAAAATAAAATTCAAATAAATATATAAAAATGTTTTTAATGCCTTTCTTTCTGATATAGATTTTTGTAATAGAAAATATGTTGATGTTAAAGAATTATAGAGTTCTTACATAATTTAATAATAGAAAAATTGAAATAAAACTAAGTTAATAGAATTTAGAAAATCATAAGCTAAGAGATAAAAAAAATATTCATGTTTTTTTTTTTTTTTTATGTGAGCATATAGTAATAAAAAATCAGAACACTACGAAATATGACTCTTCTAATATAATTAAAATTTTCTTTTGTAGTGTTTATAGCAACTTTTTTTGTAAGATTAAATTTTTATGAGTTCTTGCCTTCTATTTGAATAATATTATAAATATTTAAAATTTAGGGTCTTTTTTATAAGTAGATCTCAAAGTTATTGTTTTTTCAGTCAATCTTTTTTTTTTTTTTTGATGAATCGGTAAGGAGTATCCTGAGCTAGTTTGTGCGCACCAAACTCACCAAACTAAGTCTTTCTTTTCGTAATAGTTAGACCCACCCTTTAAACTTTAATTGTCAAATGTCAGTACAGAGGGAACTCGAACCTGAGACACTTGTATTTTATCACCATCGTTTTTATCATTTAGCCACAACTCTAGGTGCAGTGGCGGATTTAGACTATAGACTAGTGGGGCGAAAATTCAAAATTTAAAATTTAAGAAAATTTTTAGTGAAAATATAAAAATTTTGGGAGGACAAATTATAATTTTTTACAAATTAGTGATAAAAAATTAATTTTTTAAAAGTCTGGGGACCATTGCCCCCCCTTGGCATAAATGTGGCTCCGCCACTGTCCGGGTGGTCAGTTAATCTTTTTTTTTTTTTTTATACAATAACAGGTGATGAAAAACTTAAATACTATTTATGTGTGTAGACGATTATAAAAAATTAAATTTTTGTCAAATGAATGAAAAATAGACAATTACATCACTAACCTCTTTTTAAAGATATAATCAATCTTAATCAGACCATATTAGTATGTATGCATCGGACTTAAAACATAGACTCGAAATAAAATTGTGAGTAGGAAAAAGAAAATTTTTCTATCTATAATTGGCTAAACTTGACTCAAAATTATTCATTGTTATGAGAAATGTATACAATACCATGATCAAACAATACATCGTAATGGCTTTCCATTCTTCAAATCAGTTGCTGTTTTTTATGAGGTCAATGGACTACATCTGACTTGTGTGAGTGAGAGAGGGAGTGAAACAAGACCCACCTTTGGTCCCACAAGATAGAAAGATAAGGTGAGGCCCATAGGGCCTTTTCTCTCTCTAGGTGAGGCCCACAGGGCCCTCTCTCTCTCTAGACTGTAACTGCAACTACATCCAAATCTAAAAAGTCAAAAAAGAGCCAAGTCTAAAGAAGGAAAAGTCAGAAATGGTTTCAGAGAGATAGACGTACATTAATGGACATATTCTTTCTTCGATCTTACGTAATAATGTATTTTTTAAATTATACTTAATTATATATAAAAAAATTATGTATCATATTATATATATTAAAATTTTATTTAAAAAACATATTATTAAATACTGTACTAACTTATTCAAAAATTCAATCACATATATTATATTTTATTAAAAAATATATTATATTATATATATTAAAATATTATTTAAAAAATATATTATTGAATATTGTGTCAACTCATTCAAGAATTTTCTACATTCAGAAATGGTAGGGTCGTTATTATCCACTAAGGTAATCGTGGCAGTAAAATGTTGGCTGTTTCCAGGGTGGCCCCACTTGGGGAACAGTGAAGTTTCCACGTGGCACCAATCTGTTAGATTTTCTCGACAGGAAGGACTCCAGAGGAGGAAAAAACGCCGTGTAACAGAAACTGAAGAAAAAGATTAGCTCGAGAGAGAGATCATCGGCGAGAGAAAATCTCACTCGTATATATAGATAATAAAGATAGATATAGAGAGAGAAAGTAGAGATATAGAGAGAGGGGAAGGAGAGAGGGGGGGGGGGGGGGGGGGTGGTTGTAGTTACGGAAAATGGACGGCATCCCGGGAGCCGTTCTTTTTTAGGCTTAGAAATTGGTGAGGCGACGGTTTCGTTTGTTCTCTCTCACATCAGCGAACTTTCACGTGTTTGCCCTTCTCTCTCTTCCTTCTCTCTCCGTTTCTGTTTCCTTCTTTTCTTTGTTTTCCTCTGCACTTTCTGTTTATTTCTCTGCAAATCTGTCGGCCGTTCGTTTTATACGAGTCTTCCCTGACGGTGGTTCTTGGTTATACATACGCCTCTTCAGGTATTCTCTCCTTTGTGGGTTTTCTTTTTTACATTAGATACAGATAGAGAAAGAGTTTAGAGAGATATGGAAGAAAAGAAGCAAGTGGGTTCTTCTTCATCTTCCTCGTTCACTTCTGATCTTTTTGGCACAAAGGATTCATCTGGTTCATCATCTTCAGGAATTTTCGGTTCTATCTTTGCACCTTCTTCCAAGGTATTTCCTTTTTCAATTACTTCTTCCGATTGTGTGGATCTTTTAGATGTTCTTTTGAATTTGTTTTCTATCGTTCGATTAAATTTTCTCTACCTTGATGGGGATTCTGCATTTTATCGGATAGCTGTGAAGTTCAGAGTACGAGCTGTGGTCTATTGATGGATTATAGAGTTCTAATAATTGTTTTTCTTAATTGTACATTTAATTCTTGCTGTTTGAAGGGTTTTCTTTTAATTCTATTAAGTTTTTTTGAAGATCACCAAATTAGGTGAAAGGTAAACATCTGTTCGGGTGTAATGAAGAAGATTATATAAATGATTTAGATATATGGAGAGGTTTATTCAATATAAGATTTTCAGTCTGTGAAGAGAAGAATTGAAAAGAGAGAAGTAAATTTGACAATTAGAGCTTACAAGGCTGAGTATTTTATTAAGTAGTTCATAATAGATAAAGTTGATATTGTGCTTGTTTGAAAGTGCCAGCTAGTCTAGCTTATGGTGGTCTTGGAAAAAAAACTCAGTGAGAATGTCTCTCGGCTACTGCCATTGAGATTGAAGTATATATGTGGGATTCACATGTCCTGCAAAATACTCAAATGGAGCGCGTGAGACCTTCCCACAGGACTTTATTCGGTTGTCTTGGGTCAACTTCTTCTTTTTCTCCCTTATTTATTTTTAATTTTTGTAGTTGGATTTCCATTCTTAGTATTTCCTTAGATTGCATGAACATGTCAACTTCTCTTATTGGTGTTTGTCTCAGGTTGTGGGGAGGGAGCTGTTGCGCCCTGAGTTGGGTGAGAAAAAGCATGACTCTGCAGGTCAGGTTTGGAACACCAAACCTGGAGTTCCAGGTATTTGAAGAAATTACTTAAAACAGAAACAATAGTTTTTCTAGGTTTTATTTATTTTTAGTAAAGAGACATTCAATATTATGCCTGTTTTCTCTGCATGTTAAACCATCCCCTCCTAGTAAATAGATTCCATGAAGATGACTGATTGTGATTTTTGAGGAGATCTGTCTGGTTCTGCTTTATCTTACTGAATTATTTATTTACTCTAAAGTTGGAAGATAAGTTTTTTTTTTAAAAAAAATGTTAGTCATGGAATTAAGTGTTCATGTATGGCCTTTGATCATTAATATCTAATTTTAAGAATCTTTATATCCTTGTTTAGTAGTTGTAAAGATTCACTCCCATTACATTTTTATATCTTAATTTGGCACATTTGGAAGAAACTGTTCAAAAAAGAAAAAACCTTATTTTTTAATGTGGTTCGTTCTCTGTATTGAGGGTTCAATTTCATAAAGTAGACCCTTTTTTTTTTATATAGGAATGACGGTGAAGCCTCCTGTATGCCCACTTTTAGAAAACAATTTCAGTTACACTTGCACCGATGAATAATTTCTTTGAACAGTGGCGTATACAAAAATTGTACCGGGGGATGGGAGTATATGCACGGGAATGATGGGAGGGCTTCTTATGAAAATTTTAAAAATTTTAGGGGTCCAATTCCTAACTTTTTGAAAATTTTTAGTTTAAAAATAATTAGAAGAGTTGAAAATTTCAAATCTCGTGGTCCCTTGCCACACCCTTGTTCTGCCGTCAGCTTTTTGAGGCTTCCGATGAGAGCCTGTTTCTTTGAAATTTTCTTTCTAGTTTCAGTTGGTGTATTATTTTTTCTTCCTCTTATTGTTAAAACCTAATTTCTGTCTTTGAAATTGGAGTTTATTCTGCTTTCTATTCAGACATTACACCTCGGAGCAGTGAAGGCGAAAGTCAGAGCATACCAAAGAGGGACATGAGTTCCTATTATCAAGAAGAAAGAGTACAACCTTGTCATCTCAGCTCGTCAATATATTATGGTGGTCAGGACATCTATTCTCGTCCTCAGAATTCCCAGAGCTCTGGGTACTCTACTGTGAGTATATATTCTCATTTAAAGCGGATCTTATATGCATAATAAATCCACCACAAATAATTGGGAGAAGGCTTGGTTGAGTTCAGTATATGCTGAATAAATTCAGATGCACAGAATGATTTTTCTCTGTAATGTTTTTATGCATCAGTTTGGAATGTCTGACTTCATGTGACCTTGTTCCAATTAAGAGGTTAATATTTTCCAAGGTCGATGAACATATGTAACTAAGAAGAAATAATTGGCACCTCATCTCAATTGCTCCCTTTATAGACTATATGGATTTCGCAAGGAACAACACATGATATTTTGACCCTTATTAAATTTAAGAATATGCTAACATTTCCTTTTTCATGATATCATCAGTTTAATAAAGATGGGGGAGAAGATGATTCCGGCAGTGCTTCAAGGGGAAATTGGTGGCAAGGTATGATGCTATGATTGTTACAAGGGTGTATGAAGTGGCAGTATGACACTATGACTATGGTTTGTACTGTGCTGATGTCTCTCTTTTTTTTTTAAATTTTTTCTCTGCAGGGTCTCTCTATTATTAAGACCTCACCACCCATGGCATGTGAATTTCCCATATACTCGTATAGGTATATTAACATGAAATGTCTTCTGTGCTTGTTGATTTCGCTTTTAATTCAAATTCCTGAAGTGGAACTCTGCTCCATTTTTTATCCCCTTTTCCCCCTATTTACTCGATTTTTGTATACACAGCACGGTATCTTTTTGTCTTCTATATTAGATTATTAGCATGTATTTTAAGAGTGCTTGACTTTTAAACATTACAGGATATTTCATGCTTCTCCCCCCCTCCCTCCTCTTTTTGTGCCTGTTTTCTTGGATATTAAAGCAGGCTGAATAGAAGTTATCTTGTGTAGTGAGGTGCTATTTGACACACTATGCATAGTTTGAAGCATTTCGCATATAGCATTAAATTTCTTCCTGCTTCTAAAATTTCCTGTTGAGATACAAAAGATTTTAATCTTCCACAAAAAAAAAAAAAGGGTTAGAAAGAATTAGATTGGTCCCGAGTTGCAAAAGTGGCCAGAACCAGATCATGAAAATTTGTGGGGAACTAAATTTGTTTTCTCAAAACCCCATTAGAGGGGCTGAACTCACAGAAGTGGTAGACACATCCCCTACCCATTAAAAAGTGGTTACATCCAATATGAGGTCAATACTTGTTGCCTGATATATATTTGCTTTAGATTTTACACTGACCCCAATCACGACAACATATGAGACACCCACTTGCCACCAATTGAAGGGTAAAACAAAATAATAAGGAATGAAACGAATTAAAGTAGAAAATAAAAAATTAGAGCAGCTCAAATATGTGAGTTTTTTTCCGGCAACTATGTCTATGTATGACACATCTATTGAGTTGATATGATTAAACAGCTTTCTTCGATTCTTTCTTTGCAGGTAGTCAGGACATAAGGTAGCAGTTTTATACTACCTTTTGTAATATGGAAGATAGATGATAGTAGCAGTTTGCTCAGCCGCTTGTTACTTCACCCTCCAGCTAAACATGGAAGTCACCGCATAGTTATTACCTTCTTTTTTTTTTCTCAAGTGTAAAGGATGATAAAGTTGGTTTCTTTACTGTGGAGGGTGTTTGGTTTAGGGACTTCATGTTACCATCAACCTTTTCCTTTGCAGTGGTTTACTTTGAATATGAGGTCGCCTTAAGCATCTTTCATGAATGGTTGAACTACCCTAAATGGTTTCTAGTTTTTAATAAATATATGTTGCAGATATGTAACTATAATATTTGAGCTCATGAAGAATGTCTTGTCTATGACCAATATTACTGGCTAGAGAGTGAAGAAAACTGTATGAGAGGTGGAAATTATTCCCCCTCTTCATATTTTTATGAATATATATGCTGTTATTGTGCCATTATTGTCTAATTCACTCGGCATACTGTTAGCCAACCTTCTTTAATTTAATGTCAGTTCAGATGAATTTTTCTTTCTGAGAACATACACATCAAGTCTGATCATTCTCAAAGTTACACTTCTGGCTAGTCATTGAAATTTGATCAGCTGTTAAAACTGTAGGGTAGTAGTTATGAATTTACTCGGATTCTTGATTATCCAATGTGGTCTTAAAATTTTTGTGACGCTTATTTTTTTTTTTTTGTAATTTGCATATGTAAGGGTGTTTTTAAGATTCCTTTTTATGAAATGAGAGCTGGTGTTTTGTGAGAGTTGCATAGTGAATTGAGTATCGTTGTTTGTAAATGTAAGAATCATGTCAAACCTTGTTTGAAATCGATTTTTTGTTTGTTTTTTTATCGTCTTGTAATCTTCAACAATTTTTTTTTTGTCACAAACTGTTAAATCACAACAGTTTTGTGATTTGTCCGAGAGCTGTCGAGCCTAAAGATCTTTAGGTTGAGGTTGTTCTCTATACAAATGTGACCTACTGATAAAATCAGTCCTTGTCCATGAGCAGGTGGACCATTGTCTGAGTGGTTAAGTTTCAGTTGTTTAAGATTGTGGAAGAGCAATGACAAAAGCTCTGCGGCCACATTTTTGGATTCCAGTTTTTATGTTACCATCAATGTTGTCTCTAGTGTCCTATAATTCTGTTCTGTGGTTCTGGCTGCACCAAGTAATTGCAACTTTGGATCAAGTGCATGTTTTTTTTGGGCGTCCCGAAGAGAAGCTCCTCTCTAGAGCTTTTAACGCAAACGCTCATGTTTGACCAACAAGCCGCTCTGCCAAACGGGGCTTAATAGAACACGGTGACAATCAAACCACAACTCACAAGAATTTTACATTCATTATTTAAGATTTATAAATACAAACTGGTAGCTTTTATTGGCTAAGTCACTACCAAACCAGCAGCTATCATATTGCTAATTGACTTGTGCCGAGTCCATGATCCTCTTAGTTCTTCATATATTGCCAATCAAGGGAGAGTGTAAGCTGCAAAACAAGGGATTACGATTCACGAGAGAAATGATAAGAAAGTGAAAAATATAATGATAATTAAACTTACGTCCACACTTGTAACCGACTGGGCGATTAGCAAGATTGCAGCGCTTGGGGATGGTAATGGCAATTTCTGGCTTGATTCCAGAACTCTTGGCGGTATCAGAAAGCATAACAGCACAGAGGCAGCTTGGGTTCTGTCCAATTTTCTTCACTTGAAGGCAGCAACTGTCTGAAACAGCAGCATTCTCATCTTGTGCCGCCATTGCACAAGGGGCCATCTTTATGGCCTCGTCATCAGGGGAAGATTTCCCGCATGGCCCTGCCGCATCAGCCATTTCCAGCCCGGCAATGGCGACAACTGCAAGCAAACCCAGAATGCAGATGAGCTTCATTGAAGTCTCCATTTCTTTACTGCAATGCAGAAAACCTCTCCCTTCACCCTGTTTTATACTGCAACAAGACCTCAAAAAAGTATCTGATTTGCCGCACTAAATCCTAATGGAGCAACCACTAAAGCAAGACAACAATTACTTATTGCAGCACTATCTGCTTTAAAATTTCTTTCTGAGAATTTCATGGTTGTTTTCAATCTAATCAAGGTTGGTAATTGCAATATAAATATAACCCTCTTCTGTTATATCATTCCAGATGCAACCGTCTTAGTTGGCAAATCCAATTAATGAGGCTCCTTTTATTGCAGGGTTTGAGAAGTTTTATTGTAAGGTTTGAGAAGAGTTAGATGTACGCAGTTATATTCTTACAAACAAAGAGGTTATTTTGGTAAATTTTCAAGTCGCAATAGAGCAGGCTAATCATTGCACCAAGGCCTGAGATGCAACCATCTTAGTGACAATAATAATTTCAAAATCCTTGTTATCCAGCCAACTCAGTCGCATTCTCCAGATTTCACCTAACGTCATATAAGAGGTCTCCTACACTGAAGCCACCTTCTTGTAAATGTTTAACCACCAACTTCAGATCCCATTACAACTGCAAAACCCTTATGCTTCACTCTCACCAGAAATTAATCTTAATCCAAGATATGTATTCTATCAATAATGATATTTAAGATATTGGTTTGCGTAAACAAATCTTGTTTGTTCATTCCACTCTGAAGGGTGAAGAAAGAATATGTATATATATACAGAAATATAATTCAAGCCCTTGAGCTCAATAGTCATACTCAAAATCAATGCCACTGATTCCTACATTTCATACTTCCACCTAAAGCTTTACTGGGAAGAAGAATCCGGTCCAGATATAGTACAATGGGGGAAACTTTATCTACTTTAAGACCCTTAACAGCTCTCAGTGCAGAAAACTGATATTTGTTCTGAGTCACTTAGCTGCTATGTGTGGAAAAAGGCCCACACATTTTGAGTACAGATGATACAGAACATGGTCAAGGGAAAAAATGAAATTCCATGCAAGAAGTACTTTCCATTTTCAACTCAGATTGAGTTGTGACATTGGGATTCATGGTTGAACAAAAGTGAATGAAATTGATATTTGGTTCATCCCCCCAGAAGTTTTATCAATCAAGAAAAGAAATTCAAAAAATACCCACGTTTGCATTCATTTCCTATAAGGAAATTTTAGCAAATATTTGGTTCATCCCCCAGAAGTTTTATCAATCAAGAAAAGAAATTCAAAAAATACCCACGTTTCGCATTCAGTTCTATAAGGAAATTTTAGCAAGCTCAAAATATATATATATATATATATATATATATATATGTATTGCACGGGGGGAAAAATTAGTCAGAATTCATGATGACAGCGGGTGAGTGGGACTATGGAAATTGTGAGGGAAAAGAAAATGGAAAATAACCTGAAGTTATCAGCAAGTGAAGAATTAGAAAAAAGAAACAACGCCGTTGCCGGGGATCGAACCCGGGTCACCCGCGTGACAGGCGGGAATACTTACCACTATACTACAACGACTTGATGTATTCGTTAGATCAAGTAAAAATAAATTGAGCTATAAATTCATGTTCTGACAATTGCTTGTTTACATTTCATGACAAATAATTAACAATTCTTTTATTTGATTAACAGATTTTTTAAAACATCAGCAGCATTAATTAATTGTTAATAATGAAAGAGATTAGGATTTTTTTCTTTTAAAATTTAGATTAGCCAATAATACATATTGTTTTGTAAGAAAATGTTAACCGTCATTAGAAAAATGTATTTTATATCTTATTTTTATATTGAAAATTGTATGTTTCTAAAAAAAGATTATATTACTATAAAATTTTCTACCTTTCAAAAATTTGAACAACTTCAAATCATTTGTTTCCATCCCTAATAATATTATTAGTATTAGAGTATTTTGAATTCAATAATTAGTATTAAAGTATTTTTAGACCTGACAACAAATAATAAAATTTATGTAAACTGTAAATGAAGGGATAATTGTTAAGTCTTGTGACATGAATTATAAATTATATGTGCATCAGAAAGTAAAATTTTGTGTAAATATATGACTTTGGTTTGGTTACATCATATTATTGTTGTCGTTAAAATTTTGATAATTTTTTAAAGATGTTCGAGTATAAATTAAGTTCAAATATTTTAACGTTATAAAAATCAAACTCAAGATATTTAAATTTAAGAATAGTTTTAACCCATAATCATTATGCCACCCATAAGGATTAAACCTTAAACTTGGTTAATTCCAGACCTTGATTCAAGTTTGAATTGATGTTGAACCCAAATAAACCAACTGGAATTACATCCCTAATACATAATATTGGGGAATAAATGAATGATCATAAGAAAAAAAATATACATAAATTAAAGGACCAAGTTTGAAATTTAATTCATAAGTATAATATATAATAATTCTAAGTTTTCTTCAAGTGGGCATTTGGTCTAGTGGTATGATTCTCGCTTAGGGTGCGAGAGGTCCCGAGTTCAATTCTCGGAATGCCCCAAATAAGGATTTTTTTCCTTCCCCCAAACAAACCAACAAAGTTTCCTTCCTCTTTTTTTACTTCCCCAAACAAACCACGGAATGCCCCAAATAAAGATTTCTACGTCCTTTTTTCCCTTCCCCAAACAAACCAACAAACCCAACTTCTTCCTTTCTGCTGATTCTTGAAACCCCAGTTTCCTTCCTCCTTTTTTAGCTTCCCCAAACAAACCCACTTTTTCCTTCTTCTTCCTTCCCCAAATAACAGTTGTTCATTCTTCTTCCTTCCCCAAACAAAAGACTTTTTCCTTTCTGCTGATTCTTGAAACCCCAGTTTCCTTCCTCCGTTTTTTCCTTCCCCAAACAACTTTTTCCTTCTTCTTCCTTCCCCCAAACAAGAGTTGTTCCTTCTTCTTCCTTCCCCAAACAAAACGACTATAGATTGTTCGCTTGTAAAAGGTACCATAGATTTTCTGTCTGATTGGGCAAGAGAAGCCAAAACTGAGGATTTTAGCAGAATATATGTTTCTGCTGATTCTTGGAAACCCCAGTTTCCTTTTGTAATTGGGAATGCACCCACTTCTTTTTTACTTCTCTGATCTCATGTTCAGCAATTCTCGTATAGCTCCCTTTTTGTCAACGTAGTAAGCCAAGAACTCACATTGAAAATAAAACAAAAGTTGAAAAGGCAGATCACATGACCCTGTCACCAAGCAAAAGGGACCATCAATTGTTTGGTTTGGCAAGCGAAGCCAAAACATGATGAATTTAGCAGAATATATACTTCTGCAGATGCTTTGAAACCCAGTCCTCTGATTCCTTCCCATTTCATAAAATAATATGGTTTAGATACAACCCTAGCTAAGAAAGTGTGAGGTATGAATAAGAAAAAATTATTCAATGGTCCTGACACAATGGTCTCAGTGTTAGATGATAGGCCACATGAGCACCTACAATAATTATTATTATTGATGTCGCTATCCATCTGACCCTTCCGACCACCAAATAATTGCTCATAGGTCCCCTTTATGAGAAGTCTCAATCTCCGAAAGAAGCCTTACAATCAAGTTAATACCAACCTCTAGCAGAAAGCCTTTTCAGATTTGCTAGAAGATAACATCCAGATAATACTCTCATCTCCAGATAATAGGACCATATATTGCATATATATGAATGTTATCAGGAACACAAAAATTAAAATAAAATAAAAATGCCTATGTGAAATATGGATCTGTGCAACAGCCAAGGATCAGTTCAATCAAATGAGATTTCAAAATGACAAAATTGGGGATGTGTATGAGAAATATGAAGCGCTCAATTCATTACCATGTAATACATTTTAATACAAGAAGAATTAAATAATTTGACAATATTTTGCTTGCTCTCAAATAAACTCTACATCAGTGAAACACATACATGATGGAGCTGGCTCAGGAGGCCGAGTATCAGAGAGTCAATTGAAAGCCAAACCTCAAGGTTTCATTCTTTCCCAACTGAATCCTGGGTTAGCAAGCTGGCTTCTTTTGAACACTCAAAAGATTCTACTCCAGTTTGAGATGCTGATGATTCTCGGAATTGCTGCTTGAAAATGATTCTGATCTTCCAACTTGATTGCTGCAGTCCTTTCCCTTCGTATCAATACTAAGATAATCTGTCAAAACCTTTTTCACACCAAATCCACGATGGGGAAGCTTGCTACCATCAACAAATTGTGATTTTTCTCCCTTTGCTGGGCTAACTAACTGTGAAGGTGAAAAGCTTGGTGTTGTAAAGGCAGTTTTGTATGGAGTGCTTGAGACGGGCACTGAGTATGGAATTGCAACGCTTTTGTGAGCAATTAGACCAACTTTCGATATTGACAGTAATTGGTCTGAATGCTTGGTCAAGTCATCCACATAAAGTAGATCATCAATACGTGCAACAATATTGAAGGCCAAGCTCTCCAAAACTCTCGAGTAGCTCTCCAAAATAGATTTGCCAACATCCTAACGAAACAGAATATATTTGACTGTTTGAGTATTAAATTGAAACAAAAAGGCATGCGAAAACAAGGAAAATGAATATGAATGAGGGGTGAAAATTGAAACCTTGTTGTACTGGATTTTGCTCATATCTAAGGCTGTCTGAGGTAGACCAGGGAACCGCTGCCTCAAGGAAAGCAGGAGGCTTTCAGCTCTTTCTGCAAGCAATTCCCTTTTGTCTGCATCAATTACCAAATCCTTGACCATTTCCCATGATGATTTTGAATTGGAGCGGTTTGTTATAGGCTTTGAGTTGGTTCTTCGGCGCCACACATAGATTGAGGCCTCTACTCGGTTCGCGATCTCTAGAGCTTGATGTTCAGAAGACAAATCAATGCAGTCAAGCAGACAATCAGGCGAAAACTGATCTGATGAGATATATCGATGGATAAGATCACCCAAGCTTGCTCTTCCATTCTGCAAACAGGTCAAAGCAACATGAATTAACAACCGTGCACTATTTATCTCATAGAACTTTTGTTTTTCTGTGGAACTTCTATACCTTGGGCAGAGCTTCAACGTATGATTCAGGGACTTCCATTTCAGCTAAAGTAATGCTGTTGATAGCCATAGAAGCTTTTAGTATTTGGTTTGTGCAATCACGTTTGTGCTGCAACTGCTTTCTTGAATTGTCACTGAGGCCACCGGTAGGAACTCGCGGCACTGGTAACCACCATTTCTCCTCTTGACGCGGAAGGGGTCGTCTGAAAGATGATGATCCATCAGCATCTGGGGCTAGAATCCCTTGGTCAACATACCAGAACTCTGTATTTTCAAAACCGTCCAATATTTCCTGTGAAAAGAGGTTTAAATTTTAGATTGACCTCTCAAGCCCAAGAGCAATGCATGACGAAACAAGTGGTGTGAGTCTTACAAGAAGCATGTTATCTAATTTACGCAGAGCTGGGAGATTAACATAAAGATCTGATCGGGGTCTACAAGTCATGACCTGTCATTGCAAGAAAATGAAATGGTGAATACATATTCAACAACTCTATCATATATTTTCCACAATTAACTGATAAATTGTCACTTGGTATTGCCCATATTTTAATTACTGATCATATGGTAAGTCGGGGTTGATGAAAGCACTTGGGAAAAAATTTAGCCAACAACTTGAAGCATTTAATGATTTTGAACAATTTTACTACGCCATGGGATAGTTGTTTGGATTGCCAAAATGGGTGAAATTAGGATTTTACCTCAAGCTTGCTTCCATCTGGAAATGTCTGCCAAGATGGTGTCAACTCAACAATATGATCACTGACACAAAGAAGCCACTCCATCTCCCTACGCCACATTGATTTCTTTTCAGGAGGCAGAGGCTCCAATCTCCAAAGTTGGCCAAACAGTGTAGCTAAAAAATTGGGTATAACAATAGCAATAAGCCATCAAAAAATAGCCCAATTCAGGAATTGAGTACTAACCATAACCAAAGTATCAGCAAATATAAAACAAATTAATCGAACGAGATTTGGCAAACAAACAAATAGCATACCACACAGATTAGTAATTGCATTTGAAATAGCCAATGCTGTACAAACCCCATTTCCACATCCAGACATATCTTCTCCAAGCAGCAATTTTGAAAACCTCTCCTTCATCATCTCTACCTCTATTCAAACCGCAGTGAAACCAAAATCAAATTATCCAACGGATAGGTAAATTACTTTCTTTTTTCTTTTGTGGTATGAGAACAGATAGGTAAATACATCCGTTATATGTATATTTATGTGTGTGTGTGTGTGTGTGTGTGTAATACATGTATATGTATTTGTGTACATATAAAGAGAAAGAAAGATGATATAATAAATACCTGGCATTGATGACCCTTGTTTCACTAATTTTCTATTATCCAAGTGGGGCTTCTCTACATCTTCAGAAACATCAGAATTTAGCACTTCAGTCTTCTGAATCGGCCAAACCATTGGAGGGGGCGACGATGAGTCCTCAGAGCTACTATGACTCTGTTCTTCGTTCACTGTTGCCTCTGATGCCAAAAATTCAGAGCTTGAACTACTTTCTCTACCCTCCTCTTCAATCACATCCACAAAACCCTCAATTTTACGCCCATTTTCATCAACCCCATCCTTTGTTCTCTTCCATTGCTTCAGTCCTCTCAACTAATCCCTCCATTTTAGCCTCAATAAGACAAGGTGAACCACAATATACAGAGTTATTCACTACCATACCAGTGAATGGAAGCCTCTTAAAGCAAAACCCATTTGACATTTTAGCTCTACAACACAAACTTCTAACTGATTTCGCGATCCAGAAGCCTTAATATAGAAAATGGGTTTGGATTATTGGGATTTCTGAGATGCAATTCTGGAAGACAAAGCTTGAACTGCTTGTAGTTTTGTTGGTGTTGTTCTCTCTCTTCCTTGGGTGAAAGAGCTATATCCATAAGTTCTCAACCATGTCTGATTCTGTATAATGGAAAAGACTGTGGGTATTTATTGAAGTAGTAGTAGATTGAAGACGGTCATGATTACAGAAGGCTGCTCAAACACTGAAACACAAGATATATGTGAAAGAGAGCCTCTTCAAACAAGCCATAAACAGCCATTACTGACGCTCTCTGCGCTTTTCTTTGCTTAAATTGGGCGCCTCTCTCTCAATGTCTCTCTTTCTTTGTGCAGTGCTTAGCTTTGCTTAAACAAGGGCTTAAAGCATAATTAAGTGGTATTATAAAAGTTAGTTTGAAAAAATATAATAAAGAAAGGTGATGGGAAACGTGTAAGGGACGAGTCTTCCAATTATGTCCACCGTATATCCAAATTGTTTGTTACATTATTTTGTTTGTTACTTGCCATGATACATTGGGCCCAACATAAAATGACTAGGACGTAGAGATTTAAAGGATAGGAATTTAGATATAATTTTTTAAAAAATTTTATAATTAATTTTTTAAAAATTGTAAAAATATATTTGGATATGATAATATAAATTAAAAAAAAAACTTGTCAAACGCGTATCCTACATTTTAAAATTAAAAATCTATTTTTGAAAACTTAAACAAACATAGATTTTGGATTAATTATTGGAAAATTTATTTTACATAATTGATTATAATATAATTAATTTATTATTTGGTGTTTGATAAAAATTATGTATGTAAAAGTGATTATGCACTATAATTTTTTTTCATTCTTTATATTGTGTAAATACATAGTGAATCTAGTGATAAGATTTATGAAAAGATAAAATTATTTGGAGAAGTAGATTTTGAATTTTTTTTGCAAAATCTTGTTTTGTAACTATGATTTGATGGGTCTCAAGATAAAATCATGTTCCAAAAATTGCACCAAATATTGGTGAGCCTAAATACAAAATTATGTTTTGACAATTACAGTATTATGTTTCAATTTACGATTTGGTATCCCGAATGATGTGTCAATGAATTTTTTTGTAATTAATAGATGTGTTTAGTCCTTTTATTTAAATTTTAAAGAAGAGCGATGATGGATGATCTCCTATGACGAATCAATCTGGTAAACCAATTCAGTGTACCTAACATTATTTTTGATGTAATACACTTAAATGTCTTGTACGCATGTAAAAAAGTTAAAATTTTCAAAATTTTGACCCCTTTGCTACCTAGGTTTCTTGTACAAACTCATCTCATAAAATCATCTGCCTTCCTCCTTCAATTCTGAATTCAAATACCATAATAGGTTAAGAAAAATGATATGCTTCTTAAATATGTACCTCAAATGATGTGACGTTATAATATTGATAATGCACTAAAGCATAATTAACGCGACACAATGATACATTTGAAATGTAAATTAGGGATAAAAATTTAAGAAGTGTGGCATTGCTTATAGGTAAAACCCAACAACTCAAAGAAGGGCATTTTTAGGATGCAAAAAAAGAACCCTTATTTTATAATTACATTAAATATGTAAAATGTTATTACATGAGGACCAAAAGTAATAATCTAAACCAAAGCATAATGGGATGAATTCAAAAGGCTATTTAGAGCATTAAGTTTAAAGCCAAGAATGATATAGAAAAAGAAATACAGGTGAGATCTCATTATGAGAATCACACTACCTCTTAACTTAGAGTACTTTCCATCGCCCCCACTCTAATGTAACTTTCCTTGTAAGGCTTCATATTCACAATATCTACCAATGCTTCATTGATCATGTTGCCGGTTGTTCCAACAGACAAGAATGCAGAGATAGGTTCCTCCCAACGACTAGTAAGTTGTGTTTGGTTGATGTTGATTGCTTGATTTGAACAAACCCTAGAGGGAAAAAGTGAAGCTTTTTTTTCAAGCTGTTTATGACACACTTGTGCTTTAGCATTTGAACTGTATTTCTTGGCCCTTTAACTAAAGTTTCTTCTTCTTCTTTTTTTTAATGGTATCCCTCACATTCTTGACCCCATTTAATTCAAATTTTTAAACAGGAACCCTCCAAAGAGAACAGACTCTGTCTTGCTCAGTCTGATTAAAACCAAGGAGATTTGTGATTTATAAGTAAATATCGATAGTGAAATTGCAGGGACAACTTGTGAATGGTCTCGCTCGCTTAGCAATTATGCACATATTTATTGCTACATTTCCGTTCTGCCATCTTAAATTACAAGAAATTATTTAATGATTCTGGTCGATGAATAATGGCAGATTTAGAGTTTGGGTATAGGGAATAAGAATACAAAAATAAATAAATTTTAAGAAGATATTTTGTAAAAATATATGAAATTTTGGGAGGACAACTCCAATTTTTTTTATTAAAAAAAATTTACACAAAGAAGGGATAAAAAAATTCGGGGACATTGCCCTTGAGTAAACTGTAACAACCTGCATTCACTTCAGTACAATATTGTCTGCTTTGGGTTGCACAAGGCCTAACCCTCACGGCTTTAAAACGCGTTGTGCTAGGAAGAGGCGCAGCCTTACTTATGAATACCTTTACTTTCCCTTCCCCTAGCACAACGCGTTTTAAAACTGTGAGGGTCAGGCCTTGTGCAACTCCAAAACAGGATAATGTTGTGCTGAGTAGATGCGGGTCGTTACAATAACATAGCTCTCTCATTGCTGCTGAATATATGATGTGTCAAAAAGTACATAGAAAAATTTAAGATCAACCCACTTGTTAAACACATTGATGCACCATATTTGAATATTGTTCTATAATTTTGACACGTACTTGTGCAAGTCTTAAGCAGTACATTTCGGATGTCCTGAACTAAAAAACTTTGGCTTTGACTTGCAGGAGCATACTAGAAGCAGTTTCTATACCTATACAAAATCAAGATACAAACCTACTTCAACAAAGAGAGTTCGATGAGAAAATCTCTATTATCAAATAAGATCCAAATTTGAACTTTTCATTTCTAATTTTTATCAGAATAAACAAAAGCGAGATACGTCTTTAACTCAAAGTGAATTCTTTTACAATAACACATCCTCTCTTTCAATTCATTAGAATGGTCACCACCGGAGTAAATCCTGATAACATTTAACCACAGTTTTGCCGGACTATTCAATAATTTCACCTTTCATGACTATTGCCTTGTTAATATTTTCTGATCACAATCCCAAGCCTGCTGGTATCTTAAATGGTAAAAAGTAGTACAACCATATAGGACACTTATAATGTAGACAAAGAAACAGATGAACTCTCTGTTTTAATTTGTTGGGTTTTTGGATGCATTAAGAAATGGGCAACAAGTCAACATTAATTGCTAAATGTCACTCTGCAAGCTACTTGCTTAGGCCCCAATCACGGGAGAAGAATGACAGCGTAACAAGAAAATTGGAAAAACCCAAATCAATCATGTTTACAGCTTTGTTTTTTTTTCAATTCACGATAGTCTCATAGGATTGGTCGAGTACAGCAAGAATAGTTTGTAAAAGATTTATTACTTAAACTAATAGATTTGATTTTCATTGTTTGCATTCTAAGAATCAACTACTAATCAGCACTAGTTATCCGGACTTTACTTACAAGATCTAAGAAGAAATTAGTCAAATTTTAACTGCGTGAATACCTCTTTTATTTGACAAAAAAAAATTTGTCTCACATTATGAATTTGGTCCAGACAACCTTCAAATCTGACCTCACTTGAGTTGCAGCCCTAGATGAACAGTGACCCATATAGTCCAAAAATAGAATGATACAATAAAGGTGTTACTGGTCAGGCTTAGGCCCTGGGCCCAAACATTATAGCTGCAACATTCCACCTTTGGGCTGGACGGAGCTGAACAAGCACAGGAGACTTCAGAGTGACCCCAACTCTGATTAAGGTTCTTGGATCAGGAGGCAACGCAAAGGGTTGATGGTTACTTGATTAAAAAGTATGCAGGATTAGCGGCAATCGAGAAGATCTCCTGTTAGGGCCCAGGCCTATCTCAAGGTAGGATATTCCTGGGACAGAACTGTTTTGCGGTAGATGGGGCCCATTAAAGGTCGAGCCCTGAAATGGCCAGCTCATCTTAATGATTTTGTAATGGCTGACGAAATCAATTGACTCTAATTTTTGTTTGTATTAGGTAGAGGCTGCCCTTTATTTCCGGGTTGGAACTTGGAATCCATATGATAAATATCCTCCCTTTCCCTTTCTTTTTTTTTTTTTTTGTTATTAATGTGTTTCAATTTCTATTAACTAGTGTGTCGAACAAATTATTATATAAGATTATTAATTATAATTAATTAAAAGTTATTATGTATATAATATATTAAATTTTAAAAATATAATTTTATATACATGACTGTTGATTTGATTAATCATTTATTATTTAATTTTAATAAAAAAATAATATATGTTCATTTCATATTAAACACATATTTAAATAAAAGTAAATTTGTCCTAACATTATTATTTTAAAAATTAAAAACAATAATTCTTCTATACGGTGCTTAACTTCAATAGATCAATTAATTGTCGGCTTACATATGTCGTATCATAAAAGTTGACCCAATTAATTTAATTAGTCAATTAGAATAGTTAAAATTAAATTTAAAAAATATTTTTAAATTTAAAAAAAAAAATTGTAAAGCTTAATGGCTAAGGTGGGTGAGGTCAGCCAATAAGTCATTCAGTGAGAAAAGTGGTCATCAGTGATTGAATCATTTGTTTTCTGACCATTCAAAGGTTTCCCAATTGTCCTAAAATAATAAAATATTTTTAAGTATTTTAAATTTTTTTAAAAATATTATTTTATTATTTTAAAATTATTTAAATTTTTCATATTATCTTCATTTAATTATGAATTATAGTTCACATTTAGTGTAATAAAGAATAGTTTTAAAAATTTATAACTTAAAAATATGTTAATTTTTTAAATAAAATTTTTAAAATGAATAATGATAAAAAACTTTTAAAATAAAACGGAGTAAATATCTAATTTTTGACACCTTGTCTCTTTGCTTACCCTGACCTTAGCAAACTTTTTTAATTAAAATTATTTTAGCATTTAACAGCAGGTAAAACTGAGAGCTCTGCAAGAGTTTTACCTATCAAATTACAGCAAATTTATTTATTCTATTATATTTAATAAAAATAATAATTTTATTATCTTAACTGTTATTTTTTTTTTGGAGTATAAATATCAAAATATAATTTTAATATAAAAAATAATATTTTATATTAAAGATGCTGTAATAAATGTTATTTTTCATAACATATTATGATAATAACATTTCAATGTTATATATAACATCATGGATAACACAATTCCATCAATTTCATGTAATCATTCTGAGTAAAAATGATAATTAAAAAAAAAACAAATGTCAAAATATATATTGACAATGTAGTATTAACAAAATATAACTTCAAGACGGCTTAAACGTATTAAATTGCTCTCATCTTTGTGATAATATCTTTAGGATATGAGCAAGCAACTACATAATATTGAATTTTGATTTTGGTACGAAATTTTCAACACAGACCAGCATTTATGATTCACTTGCAATTAGCAAAAAAGCATTTTGATAAATCATAAATGATAAAAATTAAGAAAAATTCTTTAATGGAATTGGCAAAATTGTAACAACGCGTCTTTTCAATAATATTATGTTTTGTATTATTATGTTTAAAAATGATGCAAAAAATTTACACAATTTGATAATATATGTGCATTCATAGAAAATATGATCATAACAGTTCTATACTCTCTTGTAAACAAAACTCTAATCTTAACTGGATACATTGAAATTCTACAAGATACTTTTACCATACTTCATAGGTTTTAAGCGCTTATATATCTCAAGAGGCCGGGAAAATCAATGGTTTAACTAAACAATAAAGATTTCCTCTGTTGACCGTTTCCCATCTTTCCAGATTTCTGTCTTAGGAAGTCTCTAGATCCCAATTTCTTCATTTGACCGATTTATAAAATAAAAGATATTATAATGGTCATCTCTTCTTGTTGGCCAAGTTAAGTTCTTTGATGGTCCCTCTATAAGAAGTCAAAAATCCCAAAAAACGAAACCAGAAAACACTAAAGTTTCCCTTAATTGAGTGAAAGAAGTGTCTGTAATGGCAGACGAAGTAAAGTTGTTTGGTGTCTGGGCAAGCCCTTATAGTCGCAGAGTAGAGGTAGCTCTGAAACTGAAGGGTGTCAAATATGAGTTCATAGAAGAAGATCTCTCCAACAAGAGTGATTTGCTTCTTAAGTACAATCCTGTTCACAAGAAAATTCCTGTGCTATTGCACAATGGAAAGCCCATTGTTGAGTCTCTTGTTATTCTTGAATATATTGATGAGACCTGGAAAGGCAATCCAATCTTGCCTCACGATCCTTATCAGAAAGCCGTGGCACGTTTCTGGGCCAAGTTCCTTGATGAAAAGGTATGTTTTGTTTTTTCTTTTTTCCTAAAATTTAACCCTCCACTATATATAGTTTTTATATAGTAAGATTGAATTTCATATTCTTAATCCTCTTTGCTACATTAACTTTTGTATAAGCCCAAGTAACACGTGTGTTATGTGTGGCACACGTGCTTCTTCTTCTTCTTTTCTTTTCAAAGGAAGTTGTATCACAGTTTTGATAGACTAATCCATCCTATTCCTTGAGATAGTCCAAGAACTTCATGAATCGTAGTGGCCAACATGCTATATGCACGTCTGATTTCTATAAAAGGGTTTGAGCGGTTCCTAAAAAATATAGTAGTAATAATGGTTAAGAAAGTTTTCGACTATCCTACTTTAATGGGTATGTAGGATTAATCAAAACTGATACTGATTCCCTCTCTGCCCATAAAAGTTGGGACAACACTTTGATACAAATGATGTAGGAGGAATCTTAATCTGTTAAAACACATCTAAGATAACATGAGATTACTCCTCCTTAATATGGAGTTAACTATTGTTTTAAAAGTTAAATAGTTTCTGTAAATTTTTGTAACGAAAAAGAAAGAATATGGAGAAATCAGTTTTTGCTTCTACTAGGCCACATTATGAATCAAGGTAATGAATTTGTGAAAATTGCGGATGCTTAAAGTATTGGAATTTCTGAAAATTAAAGTTTTACAACCTACAGTTTCTTATACGTATTGCAGAAAGCTAAATTCATACTATTTTGTTTTGTTTAGTGCTTTCCTGCACTACGGAAGGCATTTTCGAGCAAAGAAGATGAACAAGAGAAGGCCATTGAAGAAGCATCTGAGCTCCTGAAAATCCTGGAAAATGAGCTTAATGGCAAGAAATTCTTTGGAGGTGACAAGATCGGACTGGTAGATATTGTTGCTAACTTCATTGGATTTTGGCTCGGAGTCATTCAGGAAGCAAAAGGAGAAGAGTTGTTGTTGACTCACAAGAAATTTCCCATTTTATGCAAATGGATCGATGAGTACGTTAACTGCAGTGTTATCAAGGAAAATCTGCCCTGCCAAAGATAAACTAGTCGCCTATGTCCGAACTCGCTTCGTCAGTGCGTGAGCCTGTCAACTCTATCATCCCAAATAAAACTTTTACCTGGTTTAATGTTTCTAGTAGTTCTTAAGTCAGTGTTGTGAGTTTGTTCAACTTCAATACCTTTTTCTGTTACTATGCGTAACCAGTTTAATACTCTGTTTCATGTTTCAAAAAAAGGGGGAAAAAAAAAGAGTACTCTGTTTTGTTTATTATAAATAAAAGCAATATATGTTCATGGTGCTTTTTATATTAGTTTCTGCGAGCCAAATTTTGTGTTACTCAATTGATGTTGAATTAGTGACGGAAGAATTCATGAAGTAATGGGAGATAAATGTCCAATTTCAAGTCAAATTTTCTTATGTAAAATGTTGTAGATTTGGTAACTTTAACATAAGCATACTGAAACTTTTATATTTTGAACTGAGATAGCAAAACTGTATTTTGACCTGAGATAGCAAAACTGATTAGATGTCCTGCTTTGTTGCAACTGAATGTTTATTTTAGTGAAATTGACACGTCTAAATCTTTAATTATACATCTTTTTTTAAAATAGTATTTTTTAATTATAGTAATTGTTGTTCGTTTGTTCAAGTACGAGTTTTTTTTTTTAATACTTTGTTTCATGTTTCCCAAAAAAAATAGGGAAAAAATAATGTGTTTTGTTTTATCTTAATAAAAGTCATAATTATCAAAATCAAACCGAGCGATGAACCGGTAAAGAGATTGGTTCATGATTTACAGTTCATTGGTTCAACTGGTTTTATAATTAATATATTAAAAATATTAATAAATATATTAAAAATTAAAAAAAATAACAAGAAAAATATATATTTTTTATTATCTAGTGATAAATAACAAAATATAAGCATAATTATTGAAATTATTTTAATGTATTAGTTTAATATATTTGTATATATAACAAAAATATATGCAACAATATTTTATTTTATACTAAATTTTATCATTCAATCATCAAATATAAGAAGTTTTGTGAGAAAAAAAACTTGTAGGTAATAAAAAGACAAAAGATAGTTCAACCTAATTTTTAAAAAAATCAGCCAGTTCACTTAATTTTTTTAAAAATCGGCCAGTTCAACCAGTTTTTTTCGATTCTTTAGTAAAACTAGTATTTTAATCAAACTGAATAAGTTTAATGCCCGGTTTTCGGTTCAACCAGTTGAACCAGCCGATTCGGTCTAATTCTGATAATTATGATAAAAGTAATATTATTGTATAAAAGCGATCAAACAATAATAAATCAACCTCAAATAAAAAAAAATAAACAAAACACACTGAAAAGATACAAAACTTATGTGATTCGGCAAGATATTTATGTTTATAGGGCAACAATGATCAATTTACTATACATCAAAGAGATTAGAATAGTAAAAAACCCTCAAAACTCAAAACCTATTTTCTTCTTAAATGGCAACTATTTTCTAATAAATCAAAACCAGCATAGTGTTATTGCCGGACAAGTAAAGAAATGACAATGTGATTACACAACCCAAAGCAATTGAACAATGGATCTTAATTGAATTTGTCAAATAATTGGGATATTCCAGGACAATTAAATGTTTGGAGTTTGGACCTGCCAAAACCCTTCTAATTTCTGCCTTTCCCTGTACCCAAATGTCAAACGGGTCATTCTGTTTGTTCTTTTACTTGTTCTCTCATTTGGCATGGTAAGAAAAAAACCAGTTACATTCCAAAGTGTAAATACTTAAAAGGATGGACACCCGAATCACATTTTTTATTAATTCATTGAATGTTTATCAATATATACATCTAGACGGAATATTCTACATATAAAAAAAAATATTGTCAAAAATCCATACAAGTATATTCATATTTATATGTATAAATACACATATTTATAGATGCGTATGTGAAAAGCTGAGAGACCCAATTATAACAACAAAATAACAGACCATCAAACACACACACATATATATACTCTCCGTCTTAATTTAAAAGTTCCTTATTCTATTTTTTTTATGTCTCAAAATAAAAGTTTCGTTTGAAAAATTAATGCATAAAAGTATAATAAAGTTTTCAAATTACCTTTCTTTCTAATTTAATCTGTTCTAATAGTGAGAGAGTGAAAGAATGTTAGTATAATTAAATTGCACTACCTATTTAAGTATGAAAATATTAAATACATATCATATTAAAAAATTAGTTTTTTATAAAGTCTTTTAATATGGAACGGAGGAAGTATAAGAAATTGGGTGAAAAAAAAAAAAAAACCTCTTTCTGTCTGGAGCCAGTGTCAAGCATGTCGAGAACCTCAATATCAGTTTTGACATTGTACTTGTTCATAACTTCAGGTTCACGAAACTCCACTAAAGGAATAAGAGCTACAAAAAGCCAGATCAATTTGCATCAACTCAGATCAGATGAATGAACATACATATAAATATAAACTTACGGAAACCAGATTTGGACCAGAGAAGGTTGCGGGCCTCGTCAACTTCGTCAGACTTGATGTGGATGATGTAGAGGGACATCCTTTATCGGCCAAGTTGTCTATCGCCCATTTCAGAGCCATCTTACTGCTCTTTGAGAAATCCATCGCAACTCCAATCTTCCTGTCTTTCACCATTTTTTCTCTCTCTGTCCAAGTCTTCTTTGAGATTTGTTGGACAAAATTAATTCATGTTAATTTGAATCAAGATATTGTTGGAACAAAAATAAAAGAACACAAGGAAAAACCAAGAAACAAATCACTCTAGAAAACCATGACACTAAAGACTTTAATCAAAACAAAGCTTTAGGCACTCCTGAGGCAATTTTCTTCATGCACAGAACATCTCTTTGACTGACGGCTTCTCCACACAGCACACAGCTTTTTTATTATTTTGTGGCTTGCGGCTACAACCGTTTTTACATGGCTATACATGTATATATATAAATCATATAAAGCCTAACTCTAATTGTATTAGGACATCTAATTCTAGTTAAATTATAATACTACTCCCACTAGGACATGGACTCCTACTTCTACCATGACTCAACTTTAAAAGTCCTACTCAAATTATGACTTGATTTAATTAGCTCACATTGCCTCCCTTAAACCAAGGTCTTCAAGTTTCACCATGCCAAGTAACTTCTTCAACTTCAAAAAAGAATTTGTCTTGAGTGGCTTTGTAAAAATATCTGCAACTTATTCTTCAGAAGGACAAAATTCAAGCTGGATCTCCTTATCATTTACCAAGTCACGAATGAAGTGAAACTAGATTCTTCGTCAATGCAATGGCCGACTTGCTATCACAAAATATTGTTGTAGGTCCATCCTGCTTGTGTTGTAGAATACCAAGCATCCGTCGTAACCAAACTGCTTGAGTAGCAGTATTCCCTGCTGCAATGTACTCTAGCTCTGTTGTTGAAAGAGCAACAACTTGCTGCTTTTTAGAAGATCAAGAAAACACACCAGAACCAAGATGGAAGACATAACCTGAAGTACTCTTTCGCATCTCAGTATCACCTGCCCAATCATTATCTGTATATCCAACAAGTTCCAAACTGTTAGAGGATGAGTAAAAAATACCATTATTTTGTGTGCCTCAAATGTATCGCAAAATCCGTTTAGCTGCTTGCAAGTGAGATTGATGTGGAGTTTCCATAAATCTGCTAATCAATCCAACATCAAACACAATATCTGGCCTAGTAGAAGTCAAATATCTCAAGTTTCCTACCAACCTTTTAAAGTAGGTTGGATTCACAAGATCACCTATACCATCTCTCACTAACTTCAACCTCTCCTCAACTGGAGTCAAAATCGGATTGAACTTGTCCATTTTGAACCTTTTCAAAATATCACTGGCATACTTTTTCTGTGAAATAAAAATTTCACCATCTGTTTGAACAACCTCAATGCCAAGAAAATAAGACATTAGTCCCATATCTGTCATCTCAAAGTGAGCTATCATAGCCTCCTTGAATTCTGAAATCAACTTTGGATTATTGCTAGTAAATATCAAATTGTTAACATATAAGCACACAATAAGAATATCACCATGTGAATTAGGCTTGACATATAAAGTATGCTCATAAGGACATCTCTCAAAACCATGCTCAATAAAATAAGAATCAATGCATGTATACCACGCTCTAGGAGCTTGCTTCAATCCATACAAAGCCTTATTCAATCTAAGGACTTTGTTTTCATGCCCTTTTATTACATAGTCGGCAGGTTGTTCAACATAAACCTCTTCTTCAAGCACAACATTCAAGAAAGCAGATTTAAAATCCATTTGAAAAATTCTCCAATTATTTTGAGCAGCAAGAGAAACAAACATACGAACTGTATCAAGTCTAGCAACAGGAGCAAACACCTCAAAATAATTAATACTTGGTTTTTGTTTGTAACCCTTAGCCACTAATCTTGCTTTAAAGCGATCTACCTCACCATTGGGCCTATACTTTGTCTTGTACACCCACTTCACACCAATTGGTTTTTTACCACTAGGAAGAGTAGTAAGTTGTCATGTATTGTTCTTCTCAATTGCATGAATCTCATCTTCCATGGCTTTAATTCAATGATCATCACGAGAGGCTTATTCAAAAGTCACTGGATCACAATCTGCAAATAAAGCAAAATTCACCAAATCTTTATCAGTTGGCTCATTATCATTACTAACAACATAATCCTGTAAGCGAGCAGGCAAGTGGCGCTGGCGTTGAGAACGCCTAGAAGACTCTGCATGAGATGATGACATCTGAATTTGAAGATGGAAGATCACTAATCTGAGGCTCATTCTGTACTTCAATCTGTGAATCTACATTATTAAAAATTAAAGGTGGCTGGATTTGATCATTCTGAGACCAATCCCAAAACCCTTGCTCATCAAAAGTCACATCACGACTAATAACCACCTTCTCTGTTATTGGATTATACAACTTGTAAGCCTTTGACAATTGACTGTAGCCAATAAAAATACACTTTTCATATCTATCATCAAGTTTCTTTCTAAGATGATCTGGCACATGAGCATATGCAATGCATCCAAACACCCTTAGGTGTTTAATGACAGGCTTCTGTCCACTCCAAGCTTCCTGTGGGGTTTTGTTAGAAACACTTCTAGTAGGGCACATATTCAAAACATAAATAGCACAAGCAACCACTTCAGCCCAAAATCCTTTAGGCAAATTTTTAAATTTTAACATGCATCTAACCATATCTATAACAGTTCTATTCTTTCTTTCCGCCACTCCGTTTTGCTGTGAAGTATATCTAGTAGTCAACTGATGCCTAATACCATGTTTCTCCAAAAATCATCACAAACAAGATATTTTGTACCCCTGTCAGTTTTCAAAGTTTTAATTTGAAATTCACTCCGCTTTTCAACATATGCCTTGAATTTTTTAAAAGTATCACAAGCATCAGATTTATGTTGCAAAAAATAAACACATGCTTTTCTGCTAAAATCATCAATAAAAGTAATAAAGTACCTACTGCCACCATTAGAAGGTACCTCCACTGAGCACAAATCTGAGTGTATCAACTCCAAAGGCCTCTTGGCTCTCCATAAATTTCCTGTAGCAAAAGCATCTCTATGTTTCTTTCCCATAACACAAGTTTCACAAACTCTATTTGGGATATCAATAGCAGACAAACCAGAAACCCAATGTTTTTTAGCAAGAAAATTAAGACTGCCAAAATTTACATGCCCAAAACGCATATGCCACAACCAACTATCATCATCAATCATAGAACTAAAGCAAGGTGAATTCTCACATTTAATACTCAATGGAAATAACTGATTTGCAGTCATGTTTACCTTTGCTATTAGCCCCATATGACTATCATTGATTGTGCAAACACCATAGTGGATTCACATATCATAACCTCTTTCTGAAAGTGGCCCAATACTCAACCAATTTTGTTGCAAACCTGGTACATAAAACACATCTGAAATATACTTGTGAGACCCATTTTTCAATCTGATTGCTATTCTGCCTTTACCCATCACAGGTATCTTTGAATTATTTCTAAACTTTACATCTGATCTAATGGACTCATCCAAATCAGAAAACATGTCTTTCTTACCACACATGTGATTACTACAACTAGTATCTAAATACCACTTAGTAACATCATCATTATCCACAACATTACAAGCCAACAACACAGTCTCTACTTCATTATTACTACCAGGATTATTTTCAGCAACTATTAGCTTGATGATCTCTATTATTCGGTCTTTTACATCTATAATCAGATTTTTTATGCCCAAACTTGCCTACAATTAAAACATTGAATATTGGATTTATGAGATTGTGGATTAGAATTGTTACCATCCCCTTTTCCTTGGACTGATTTGTGCTGTCAATTATTATTCTGCCACTGATTGTTGTTCTGCCACTGGTTACCTCTGCCTCTTCCTCTACCAAATCTGTTTTGCCTATTATTGCCTCTGCCTCCTCTATTGTTGTGATTCTACCCTCTATTTTGGTAGCCTTGAAAATGTTGATTGAATCATCCATTGTTCTGAAACTCACCTTGTCATTCTTTAAATTTAACTGAGCTTACAAAGCTTCCTCAACTGAATTTTTTGATCTCTCATTCAAGTGTCGTTCATGAACTGTCAACGAACCCTGTAATTCATCCACTGTGATGGACTCTAAGTTAGCCGATTCTTCAATAGCTGTCACTTTATATTCAAATCGTACTGTCAAACTTCGAAGAATTTTTTCAACAATTTGACTGATCTACTATTTTTTTACTATTAGTCCTCATCTCATTAACAAGTGCCGCGGTCCGCGAAAAATACTCAAAAATAGTTTCTGATTTTTCCATCTGCAACAACTCAAAATCTCTATGCAGTTTTTGTAATCTAGCCTTTTTCACCTTATCAACACCAACATATATTTTTATAAGAATATCCCATGCTTGTTTCGCAGATTGAACATGTGCAATTTTACTAAGAACAAAAATATCTAAAGCTTGATGAATACAATTTAAAGTTTTGAAGTGTACTTGCCTTGTTGCCTCATCTGCATCTGCAACAAGTTCTTCTTTAATGAATTTTGTCGTCAAACCACTTGAATCAAAAAAGGTTATCATCAAACTCTCTCAAATATGAAAAGGAGATTTCCCATCAAATTTGTACACCGTACAAATAATTGAAGTCATCTTCACAAACCAAAAAAATAATCAAGCTCTGATACCAATTGTTGGACAAAATTAATTCATGTTAATTTGAATCAAGATATTGTTGGAACAAAAATAAAAGAACACAAGGAAAAACCAAGAAACAAATCACTCTTGAAAACCGTGACAGTAAAGACTTTAATCAAAACAAAGCTTTAGGCACTCCTGAGGCAATTTTCTTCATGCACATAACATCTCTTTGACTGATGGCTTGTCCACACAGCACACAGCTTTTTTATTATTTTGTGGCTTGCGACTACAACCGTTTTTACATGGCTATACATGTATATATATAAATCATATAAAGCCTAACTCTAATTGTATTAGGACTTCTAATTCTAGTTAAATTATAATACTACTCCCACTAGGACATGGACTCCTACTTCTACCATGACTCAACTTTAAAAGTCCTATTCAAATTATGACTTGGTTTAATTAGCTCACAAGATTGGTTTTCTGATGCTTTTGGGGTTTGATTTAACCGAAGATGATGACAGGCTGTGCCTTTTTGTAGATAGGAATGAATGGGTCGGGTCGGGCGTCGCGTGCAGATTTCGTATTAATGAACGTTGTTGCTTCGTCACTAAGATGAATTAACCTTCTACTAATTAAATTATGGAGTATCATGTGACTGTCACGTGATAATACAAAAGTACCATGTGAGTGGTGGCAGAGGCGAATACAGAGTTTGCCGTTTTTATCATTAGCATCTAAACCGTCCACCTTAGTAATCGCATTAACTATGGACGGTCCAGATGCAACTATACACTAACTCTAACAAGATACAACTTAACAAAGGTTTTTTATACACAAGTGAATCGAATTCGACTCAATTAACAAAGGCTTTTATGTTTTGACAACTACAGTTAAATACTTACAAAATTATGTTTTAATTTACCCCATGCACAAAATATTGTTTGAAAGAATCCACACATGCATAGATGTGTTCATTAGTCTTCTCTCATATATAGTAATTATCATGTAAGATTACTATTATAATAATTATTTTATGAAAGGAAAATGATTGGTACATCAGTTTGGTATACTGGTTGATGTGTTAATAATTTTTTTGTAATTAATAGATGTATTTAGTCTGTTTATTTAAATTTTAAAAAAGAGTAATGATGGATCATGTCATTTGATGAACTAATTTTGTAAACTAATTCAGTGTACTTAGCGTTACTTTCATGTAATACACTTAGATGTCTTGTACACGGGTAGAAAAGTTAAGTTTTTCAAAATTTTGACCCCTTTGGTAACTAGGTTTTCTGTACAAACTTATCTCGTGAAATCATCTGCCTTCCTCCTTCAATTCTAAATTCAAATATCATAATAGGTAAAGAAGAAAGATATGGTTCTTAAATATGTATCCTAAATGATGTAACATTATAATATTGATAATGTACTACATCATAATTAACATGACACAATGATACATTTGAGACGTAAATTAGTAATAAAAATTTGAGAAGTGTAGCATTACTTATAGTTAAACCCAACAACTCAAAAACGGGCATTTTTGCAACAACTCAAAGAAGGGCATTTTTGGAATGCAAAAAAAAGAACACTTATTTTATAATTACATTAAATATGTAAAATGTTATTACATGAGGACCAAAAGTAATAATCTAAACCAAAGCCTAATGGGATGAATTCAAAAGCCTATTTAGAGCATTAAGTTTAAACCAAGAATGATATAGAAAAAGAATTTGGCCCAGACAACCTTAAATCCGACGTACTTGAGTTGCTGCCCTAGACTGAACAGTGGCCCCAAATACTCCAAAAATAGTATGATACAATAAAGGTGTTACTGGTTAGGCTTGAGCCCTCGGCCCAAACATTATAGCTGCAACATTCCACCTTTGGGCTGGACTGAGCTGAACAAGCACAGGAGTCTTCAAAGTGCCCCCTACTCTGATTAAGGTTCTTGGATCAGGAGGCAACTCAAAGGGTTGATGGTTACTTGATTAAAAAGAATGCAGGATTAGCGGCAATTGAGAAGATCTTCTGTTAGGGCCCAGGCCTATCTCAAGGTAGGATATTCCTGGGACAGAACTGTTTTGCGGTAGATGGGGCCCATTAAAGGTCGAGCCCTAAAATGGCCAGCTCATATTAATGATTTTGTAATGGCTGACGAAATCAATTGACTCTAATTTTTGTTTGTATTAGGTAGAGGCTGCCCTTTATTTCCGGGTTGGAACTTGGAATTAGAGATGAGAATATTATCTAAATTCGTCAATCTGTCTTAACCTGTTCATTATCAATTCGTTTTAATTCACCTATTTAATTAGTAGGTTATAAACGGATTGGATAATAAAGAACCCGTCAATACGGATTAAATATGGGTGTTTGACGAGTTGAGAATAAAAAATAATAAAATAATATAAAAAAAAATATATATATATATATATATACATATCTCCATTTATATATAAAAATAAATCATAAACGTTATTAGAAGCTTTCTTGATCACCTCAGCATGTCTCCAGTAAGCAATCGAGGGCCACTCAATGATGGCGATATGCCAAATGTATTCCCATCCACACAGAACGAAGGATGCCCAAGAGGCGTTGGCCTATCTGGAATTGCAGGAACTTCAATATCTCCTTCTAACATTTTTAGTGCATCCAAAATGGTAGGCCTTAAAGCAACCATTATATGAGCACATAAAATCCCAACAAGTACAAATCTCTCCATCATCCCTTTAGGATTTGAATTTGTGAACTCCTCACCTCTTAACAAAGAAGCATCTAAAGCCTCTTCTACCTTTCCTCTTACAAGTTTTGTTTAAATCTCTAAATAATGTTATTTATTAAAATAACTGTTTAAATTATTATTAGTTTAATAATTTAGTTCATACTAAAAAAAAAAAATGAACCCGTGAGAGGAATCACCATAAATTTTGCCTGATTAAATTTACTAATAGAGAAACAAATTTTTTTTTAATGTGTATTCATAAAAATTTTAAAAGAAAAACGTAATAAATTTTGTTAATCATATTACTTAATTGAGATATGACAGTCTTATGTAGTGTTTTATTTCAAAAAAAAAAAGTTGGGTAGCAGGTTAAAAGCGGGTTGACCTGACCCGACCCATTTATGATCCGACCCGTATTCGACCTGACAAATTCAAGTCAAATATAGATTCAACCCTTTTATGACCCGACTCATTTACAACCCGCTCAAACCCGTTCAACCTGCCCGTTTTGCCGGGCCTACTTGGAATCCATAAGATAAATATCCTCCCTTTTCTTTTTTTTTAATGTGTTTCAATTTCTATTAACCAGTGTCACGAACAAATTATTATACAGGATCATTGATTATAATTATGCATATAATATGTTGGATTTTAAAAATATAATTTTATATACATGACTGTTGATTTGATTAATCATTTAATTATTTAATTTTAATAAATAAATAAATAAATAATATATGTTCATTCCATATTCAACACATATTCAAATAAAAGTAAATTCGTCCTAGCATTATTATTTTAAAAATTAAAAACAATAACTCATCTATATGGTGCTTAACTTCAATAGATCAATTAATTGTCGGCTTACATATGTCCCTATCATAAAAGTTGACCCAATTAATTTAATTACTCAATTAGAGTAGTTAAAATTAAATTTTAAAAAAAAAAATTGTAAAGCTTAATGGCTAAGGTGGGTGAGGTCAGCCAATAAGTCATTCAGTGAGAAAAGTGGTTATCAGTGATTGAATCATTTGTTTTCTGACCATTCAAAGGTTTCCCAACCACTCCATTTCCTTTCGGATAAATCTATCCTTACCTTTTGAATGGTCAGCATTGCTTTCTGACCATTCAAAGATTTTTCAATTGTCTTAAAATAATAAAATATTTTTAAGTATTTTAATTTTTTTAAAAGTATTATTTTATTATTTTAAATTTTTTATATTATTTTTATTTAATTATGAATTATGTTCACATTTAATGTAATAAATAATAGTTTTAAAAATTTATAACTTAAAAGTATATTAACTTTTCAAATGAAACTCTTAAAATGAATAATGATAAAGATCTCTTAAAATAAAACGGAGTAAATATCTCATTTTTGACACCTTGTCTCTTTGCTTACCCTGACCTTAGCAAACTTTTTTAATTAAAATTATTTTAGCATTTAATAGCAGGTAAAACTGAGAGCTTACCTATCAAATTATAGAAAATTTATTTATTCTATTATATTTAATAAAAATAATAATTTTATTATCTTAACTGTTATTTTTCTTTTGGAGTATAAATATCAAAATATAATTTTAATATAAAAAAATAATATTTTATATTAAAGATGCTCTAATAAATGTTATTTTTCATAACATATTATGATAATAACATTTCAATGTTATATATAACATCATGGATAGCACAATACTATCAATTTCATGTAATCATTCTGAGTAAAAATGATAATTCGAAAAAAAAAACAAATGTCAAAATATATGTTGACAAGGGACGGCATTTATGATTCACTTGCAATTAGCAAAAAAAGCATTTTGAAAAATCATAAATGATAAAAATTAAGAAAAATTCTTTAATAAAATTGGCAAAATTATAGCAATACGTATTTTCAATAATATTATGTTTGTATTATGTATAAAAATAACACAAAAAATTTACACGATTTAATAATATGTGTACAGTTCATAAAATATTTAAAAAATATGATCATAACAGTTTTATATTCTCTTGTAAACAAGATCTAATCTTAACTGAATACATTAAAATTTTACAAGATACTTTTACCATACTTCATAGATTTTATGCGCATATATATCTCAAGAGGCCTGGAAAATCAATGGTTTAAGTAAAGACTAAAGATTTCCTCTGTTGACCGTTTCCGATCTTTCCATATTTCTGTCTTAGAATTATCTAGATACCAATTTCTTCATTTGACTGATTTTATAAAATAAAAGATATTGTAATGGTCATCTCGTCTAGTTGGCCAAGTCAAGTTCTTTGATGGTCCCTCTGTAAGAAGTTAAAAATCCCAGAAAAATGAAACCAGAAAACTCCAAAGTTTTCCTTAATTGAGTGAAAGAAACATCTGTAATGGCAGAAGAAGTGAAGTTGTTTGGTGTCTGGGCAAGCGGTTTTAGTTGCAGAGTAGAGATAGCTCTGAAACTGAAGGGTGTCAAATATGAGTTCATAGAAGAAGATCTCTCTAACAAGAGTGATTTGCTTCTTAAGTACAATCCTGTTCACAAGAAAATTCCTGTGCTGTTGCACAATGGAAAGCCCATTGTTGAGTCTCTTGTTATTCTTGAATATATTGATGAGACCTGGAAAGGCAATCCAATCTTGCCTCACGATCCTTATCAGAAAGCCATGGCACGTTTCTGGGCCAAGTTCCTTGATGAAAAGGTATGTTTTATTTTTTTTCTCTAAAATTTAACCCTCCACTATATATAGTTTTTATATAGTAAGATTGAATTTCATATTCTTAATCTTCCTTGCTACATTAACTTTTGTATAAGCCTAGCTAACACGTATTGTATGTGACACAAATGCCAAGAAAATTGTATCCCAACTTCAGCAAACTAATCTACCTTATACCCGGGAAATAGTTGCAGAAACTTCATAAACAGTAGTTTTTATATAGTAAGATGGAGTTTCATATTCTTAATCTTCTTTGCTACATTAACTTTTGTATAAGCCTAAGTAACACATGTTATGTGTGGCACACATGCTTCTTCTTTTCTTTTCTTTTCATTTCAAAGAAAGTTGTATCTCAATTTTCACAGACTAATTCACCCTATGTCTTGAGATAGTCCAAAAATTTCATGAACTGATGAACTGTAGTGGCCGACATGTTATATGCACATCTGGTTTATAAAATAGGGTTTAAGCAGCTCCTGAAAAATATAGTAATAATGGTTAAGAGAAGTTTTCAACTATCCCACTTCAATGGGTAAGTACGAATAATTGTAACTGATACTGATTTCCTCTCTTCCCATAAAAGTTAGGACAACACTTTGTTACAAATGATGTAAGATGAATGTCTTCTTATTCAAGTATGTGTCACAATCTTAATCTATTAAAACACGTTTAGATAGAATGAGATTACTCATTCTTAATTTGGAGTCAAGTATTGTTCCAAAAGTTAAATAATTTCTGTTTTTGTAACGAAAAAGAAAGAGTATGGAGAAATCAGTTTTTGCTTCTACTAGGCCACATTATGAATCAAGGTAATGAATTTGTGAAAATTGCGGATGCTCAAGAGTATTGGAATTTCTGAAAATTAAAGTTTTACAACCTATAGTTTCTTATACGTATTGCACAAAGCTAAATTCATACTATTTTGTTTTGTTTAGTGCTTGTCTGCACTATTGAAGGCATTTTGGAGCAAAGAAGATGAACAAGAGAAGGCCATGGAAGAAGCATCTGAGTTCCCTGAAAATCCTGGAAAATGAGCTTAAGGGCAAGAAATTCTTTGGAGGAGACGAGATCGGACTGGTAGATATTGTCGCTAACGTCGTTGGATATTGGCTCGGAGTCATTCAGGAAGCAAAAGGAGAAGAGTTGTTGTTGACTCACAAGAAATTTCCCATTTTATGCAAATGGATCGATGAGTACGTTAACTGCAGTGTTATCAAGGAAAATCTGCCTGCCAAAGATAAACTAGTCGCCTTTTACCGAACTCGCTTCGCCAGTGCGTGAGCCTGTCAACTCTATCATCCCAAATAAAACTTTTACCTGGTTTAATGTTTCTAGTAGTTCTTAAGTCAGTGTTGTGAGTTTGTTCAACTTCAGTACCTTTTTCTGTTGCTATGTGTAACCAGTTTAATACTCTGTTTCATGTTTCAAAAAAATGGGAAAAAAAAAGTACTCTGTTTTGTTTAATATTAATAAAAGCAATATATGTTCATGGTGCTTTTTATATTAGTTTCTGCGAGCCAAATTTTGTGCTACTCAATTGATGCTGAATTAGTGATGGAAGAATTCATGAAGTAATGGGAGATAAATGTCCAATTTCAAGTCAAATTTTCTCATGTAAAATGTTTTACATTTGGTAACTTTAACATAAGCGTACGAAACTTTCATATTTTGACTTGAGATACCAAAACTGTATTTTGACCTGAGATAACAAAACTGATTAGATGTCCTACTTTGTTGCGATTGAATGTGTGTTTTACAGTTCGTTTGGATAACTAGGAAGGGAAAAAAAAACGGAAGGAATAGTATTAGTTATGGGAGAAAGGAAAGGAGAGAAGAGGAGAGGGTAATCCCTCCTTTATGTTTGGATAACTAATGAAAGGAAAGGAAAGGAAAAGAAAAGAAATACTATTATCTTGTTTGGGAATAGGTAATGGAAAGAAAGGAAAGGAAATAATTTTATATTATTTTATTATTATGTCCTGGACAGAGATGTCATTTTTATTTTGGCTTTTATAATTTTAAGGGTAATATTGGTAGTATTAAAAATTCATTAAATCTTTCTTTCTTTTCCCTCCGTTTCCGCCCACTTTTGAAGAGATAACAAAATTGCTAAAATGAGGGTTAAGCTCTCCCTCCCTTTCCTTCCTAATTTTTAAAACAAACATGATATAAGCTCTCCTTCCTTATCCTTCCCTTCCCTTTCTTTCCAATTTCTTCCATCCAAACATAAGGGTTAATCAAATTAACGCGTTTAAATCTTTAATTACACATCTTTATTATTTTTGAAAAATAGTATTTTTTTAATTATAGTAATTGTGGTTCATTTGTTCAAGTTTGAGTTTTTTTTTAATACTTTGTTTCATATTTCCAAAAAAAAAAAAGGGAAAAAATACTGTGTTTTGTTTTACCTTAATAAAATTCATAGTTATCAGAACCGAACCGAGCGATGAACCGATAAAAAGATCGGTTCACTGATTTACGGTTCATTAGTTCAACTGACAGTTTAACTTGTTTTATAATTAATATATTAAAAATATCAATAAATATATTTAAAATTAAGAAAATAACAAGAAAAAAATATTTTTTATTATCTAGTGATAAATAACAAAATATAAGCATAACCATTGAAATTATCTTAATGTATAAGTTTAATACATTTGTATATATAACAAAAATACATGTAATAATATCTTATTTTATACTAAATTTCATCATTTAATCATCAAATATAAGAAGTTTTGTAAGAAAAAAAATTTTAGGTGATAAAGAGATAAAAGATAGTTCAACCTATTTTTTAAAAAAACCAGCCAGTTCACTCAATTTGTAAAAAAACCGGCCGGTTCAACCGATTTTTTTCGGTTCTTTAGTAAAACCTAGTATTTTAATCAAACCAAATAAGTTTAATGCCCAGTTAACCGGGCCAGTTCGATCAAGTTCTGATAATTATGATAAAAGCAATATATATTGTATAAAAGCGATCAAACAATAATAAATCGATCTCAAATAAAAAAAAATAAACAAAACACATTGAAAAGATACAAAATTTATGTGATTCAGCAAGATGTTTATGCTTATGTTTACAGGTAACAATAATCAATGTATTATACATTAAAGAGATTAGAATAGTAAAAAACCCTCAAAAACTCAAAACCTATTTTCTTCTTAAATGGCAACTATTTTCTAATAAATCAAAACCTGCATATTGTTATTGCTGGACAAGTAAAGAAATGACAATGTGATTACACAACCCAAAGCAATTGAGCAATGGATCTTAATTGAATTTGTCAATTAATTTGGATATTCCAAGACAATTAAATGTTTGGAGTTTGGACCCGCCAAAACCCTTCTAATTTCTGCCTTTCCCTGTACCCAAATGTCAAACGGGTCATTCTGTTTGTTCTTTTACTTGTTCTCTCATTTGGCATAGTAAGAAAAAAACCAGTTTACATTCCAAACTGTAAATACTTAAAAGGTTGGACACCCAAATCACATTTTTTATTAATTCATTGAATGTTTATCAATATATACATCTAGACGGAATATTCTACATATAAAAAAAAAATATTTTCAAAAATCCATACAAGTATAAAGATTCAATTTATTATGGAGAAGCTTTCAGAAGTTGACTTGAAAATCTTTTCCTAACTATATCTAGAGAGGATGCCTCCTCCTATTAATTTGGGGATTGTTACTTTAACATAATATATATAGGGGGTGTGAGTCTCTCCCCCCAATGCATGAGGGAGGGCATGTCAAGGACAAGTCACGGGCGGCATGGTTTGCACAACTCCAAGCTCCGTAGCTTAGTTGATGCTAGCTCAAATGGGGATGACTCATTGGGTGGTTCTGTTGGTTGAACTAGTGGGCTTGACTTGGACGGAACCTTGTTGTTTGATATGAGCTAAAATTGTTAGTAGCATAGGCATGGCATGGGTGCAACTGTTGATGGACACATGGCACTAGTCTACGGCTTTTGTGTATTGTACTTCTTGTTATAGTGTGCTTATATATGTATGCATGTATGTTAGTGTCCGGCAGAGAGTAAGAATTTTGTAAGCACACGTGCACAGTGCCTTGTGCGTTTTATAAGCTTTGATTGTTGGGAGTGTTCTTTTGTATCCAACAGAGACGATGAATAAAGTTTGTGTTTGAGTGACTCAGGGAGATCAAATGGGCACTACGCCCCAAAGCATGCTTGTTCAATTAATGTAATCCATAGTTTCTGGCTGAGCTCTTTAATCCAGCAAGTCACCCATCTATCTAAATCAACTCTGGCCATTGAGGCCCCTCGAAAACTTGGTTTTACTCCTACTCCAATGTAGTTCTTGTTTAATACACAAAATCTTCGTAACACGATGGCAATAAAACTAGATTCAAGGTGGGTTAGCATGGAAATTACTCATTAGGTATAAATTATGGCACTCAAGTCAGGGTTGCACTAAGAAGAATTAACAAACAAAGGTAATCTCAGCTAAGGATTTGTGTAGAACAGTGTGTCATGTCTGAATGATCCCTGTTAATTATTCATATCCAACAGGATGTGACCATTATAGAGTGGCTTTTTAAAATAAGACTTATACAAGTTTAAAGATAGAGTTGATATTTAGTTGGCACAGGATCACAGAAGATTAATTAATTAATATATATATATATATATACACACATATATATATATATAATGCTATTGAGACTTGTCAGGGAATTAGTCCTTTCAAAATGCATATACAATTATTCCGTCTGTCATGTTTTTGGCGTTTAGGATGGCTATGATTTGAAGGACAGATCTAATCTACAAAGGAATAATATATTCTTCGTGAACTTTGTCAAATCAAATCCATTATTTTTTCTAATATTTGGTACTTTCAGGAAACTAAAATGTCATCATTCAAAAAATTTCGATATGGTACTGAATGTAAAACAAGTTTTGGACAAAAACTAAATATTCATCCAAACAAAACAGAATACAGGATACCCTAATATCAACTAGTATCAGGAACTCCCAAATTATTCTTAATGGTAAACACTGTAAATCAAAGTCTTAACTCTTTTGATTTCTTCTTGTGGAAATCTGGATCCTTGACGATGGTCACAGGGCAAGGCGCATGCGTCATGACGAAGTTAGTCAAACTTCCCAACAGTATCCTGTGTTATCACCACCAAGAAAATACACATGCATCCCAATGTCACCACATTTTACTTAATTTTATATATATATATATATATATAGAGAGAGAGAGAGAGAGAGAGAGAGAGAGAGAGAGAGATTTCTCTTACTTTTGTGAAAGATGAAATCAAGGTGAATGATTGAAAAAATTGAAGTACCTTTGGATGGTGCCAAGTCCTCTGCTTCCCCATCACCAAAGAGTCCAACTTTAGATCTTCAACAGCTTCACAGAGCTTCTCTCTGGCATCTCCCCTGTACAGTTTCGTAACAATGTTCACCTTCAATCACATACAATTCAATTTAAACGAAGTATATTCATATTTATATGTATAAATACACATATTTATAGATGCGTATGTGAAAAGCTTAGAGACCCAATTATAACGACAAATAACAGGACCATCAAACACACACACACACATATACACCCAAAAAAAATGAAAGAACATATAAGAAATTGGGTGGAAAAAAAAAAAAACCTCTTTCTGTCTGGAGCCAGTGTCAAGCATGTCGAGAACTTCAATATCAGTTTTGACATTGTACTTGTTCATAACTTCAGGCTCACGAAACTCCACCAAAGGAATAAGGTGACGAGTCACTCAAAGTTAAACCCAAATTTTTAATAGAAAATAAATTTAAATTTTGATGTTGTACTATGTTCACTTAGTTTTTCCATAAAAAGTTTTTTAAAATTTCTCAATTTATCCCAAAAGTTCAAAACTACTTTCCGTAATTTTTTTTCAAAAATTATTTGTTCATCGTTAGGTGATCTTTTAATTTTAAGTAAGACACTTGTCCATTATTTAATGGTTAGGTGAAATAATTATGTGTATTAATGTATTAATGTGTATTTACATATATATGTGTGTGTGTGTGTGAGAAAAGAAAATATGTGTAGTGGAGATTAAAAGAAAACGAAAGAAATAAAGGGGAAAAGCCTTCCCTATTTTCGCCGTATGCTCTCTCTTCTCTCTTTTATCATTCTCATCTTTCTCTCTCTGTGGGGAGGTCATGAAAAGCCGAGTGTGTGTGCATATGTGACTGTATGTTTCACATACAAAAGAGAGCCTAGCTCAAAAAGAAATCAAGGATAGAAGAAGAAGAGAAGGAAATAAAAGAGAAAAAGATCAACCACCGTAGGCTCTCCCAAAATATCGCCGTTTACCTTTTCTTATTTTTCTTTCCATTTTTTTTCGTTGCCTTTTCCTCTCACTTTCCATATGAACTGAGGCTAAGTAAAAAAAAAAAAGCCTTTAAAAATTTAATTCTCTGGATTTAAATTTAAATTTAAGTAAAAACTCATTTGATTTGATACTTAATCTTAAAGTCGAAGTATATTTTGACTCAATTTTCAATTTAATATAGATTTGAGTGCCCCAAGAGCTACAAAAACCCAGATCAATTTGCATCAAATCAGATCAGATGAACGAAAAAAAATCATTGACAATCACACACACACATATATATATATATATATAAATATAAACTTACGGGAACCAGATTTGGACCAGAGAAGGTTGTGGGCCTCGTCAACTGCACCAGACTTGATGTGGATGATGTAGAGGGTGTCTCCTTTATCGGCCAAGTTGTCTATCGCCCATTTCAGAGCGATCTTGCTGCTCTTTGAGAAATCCATCGCAACTCCAATCTTCCTGTCTCTCACCATTTTTTCTCTCCCCGTCTTAAGTCCTCTTTGAGATTGGTTTTCTCATGCTTTTGGGGTTTGATTTAACCGAAGATGATGACAAGATGTGCCCTTTTGTAGATAGGAATGAATGGGTCGGGTCGGGCGTCGCGTGCAGATTATGTATCAATGACTTAGTGGTTTAGATATAATTTTTTAAAAAATATTTTTAAAAATGTTATAATTAATTTTTAAAAATTATAAAAATAGATTTAAATATAATAATTAAAATTTTAAAAAATTAAAATAAATAATTTATCATATGCGTATCTCATATTTTAAAATTAAAAATCTATTTTTAAAAACGTAACTAAACAAAGGGTATCAAATTTTTCAGGCCTTTTTATTTTGCTATGAAACATAAAATTTGAGACCAAAAATGCATTTATTATAATAACTTTCACCACCTTGTATTTAGTAATTAATTAAAAAAAGGTGAAAAAATGTTATCCATACAAGATTATAAAATAAATCAAATTATTTAAATACAGTTCGTATTCGATTCAGTTAAAAACTCGTTTGATCCAGACAACCTTCAAATTCGATCCACTTGAGTTGCAGCCCTAGACTGAACAGTGTTTCCAAATAGTCCAAAATTAGAATGATACAATAAAGGTGTTACTAGTTAGGCTTAGGCCCTGGGCCCAAACATTATAGCTGCAACATTCCACCTTTGGGCTGGACTGAGCTGAACAAGCACAGGAGTCGTCAAAGGGACCCCAACCCTTATTAAGGTTCTTGGATCAGGAGGCAAATCTAAGGCTCGATGGTTGCTTGATTAAAAAGTATGCAGGATTAGTGGCAATTGAGAGGATCTCCTGTTAGGGCCCAGGCCCATCTCAAGGTAGGATCTTCTTGGGACAGAACTGTTTTGCGGTAGATGGGCCCCATTAATTGTCGAGCCCTGAAATGGCCAGCTCATCTTAATGATTTTGTAATGGCTGACGAAATCGTTTTGACTCTAATTTTGGTTTGTATTAGGTAGAGGCCGCCCTTTATTACCGGGTTGGAACTTGGAATCCATGGGATAAATATCCTCCCTTTTCTTTTTCTTTTTTTAATGTGTTTTTGTTTGTATTAGGTAGCGGCCGCCCTTTATTACCGGGTTGGAACTTGGAATCCATAGGATAAATATCCACCCTTTTCTTTTTCTTTTTTTAATGTGTTTTTGTTTGTGTTAGGTAGAGGCCGCCCTTTATTACCGGGTTGGAACTTGGAATCCATAGGATAAATATCCTCCCTTTTTTTTTTTTTTAATGTGTTTCAATTTCTATTAATCAGAGTCTTGATCCAAGATCATTCGATTATAATTAATTGAGAATTGTTAAGTATATAATATATTGGATTTTTAAAATATAATTTTATATAGATGATAGTTGATTTGATCAATAATTTTAAAAAAATACTACATTTTTTAAATATTTATTTTAAATTTTATATTCCATATGATGTAAAATAATAATATTAGCAGGTGTGTTAAGTCATATAATTAATATATTATAATAAAAATTTGTCATATCAATACTACATTATTTAAAACAATAATACTATCTTTATTTGAAACTTTTTTCAAAAATATTTACACAGTTGATGTGGCAATTATATATTAATTTTATATCACATCATGATGTGATATAAAACTAATACATAACTACCACATCAGTTGGATAAACACTTTTGATAGAATTATTTGATTAACATAACATTCCTTTATTTAAAATATATAACATTATGCTTAATTTCGACCATCCCAACCTCTTTAAAGGCAAGGCTTTTTTTAAGGAGGGAAAAAAGTCCCTAAACCAAGAGGTTTGATATTTTAATAATGGAAGGAAACTTAAAGGAAAATGCATATAAAAATTGCATATTATTTTTTATTTTCTTCCTTTTTTTACTTTTAGATTTTAAAAAATAATAATAATTCCTAAATCAAGTAAGAAGAATCTCTTCCTAAATCTTATTCAAATACGAGTTACAATTTTATTTTACTACGTATGTAATTATATTAGTATCAATCATATAATTATTCAATTTTAATAAAAAAATATATGTTCATTATGTATTAAATACGTATTCAAATAAAATTAAATTTATCCTAACATTATTATTTTAAAAATTAAAAATAATAATTCATCCATACAGCACTTGACTTCAATAGATCAATTAATTGACTGCTTACATATGTCCCTATCATAAAAGTTGACCCAATTAATTTAATTAGTCAATTAGAGTAGTTAAAATTAAATTTACAAAAAAAATATTTTTAAATTAAAAAAAAAAAAAAAAACTGTAAAGCTTAATGGCTAAGGTAGGTGAGGTCACCCAATAAGTCATTTATTGAGAAAAGAGGTCATTAGTGACTGAATCATTTGCTTTCTGACCATTCAAAGATTTACCAACTATCTAATTTACTGAATCTCTTTGCTTACCCTAACCTTAGCAAACTTTTTTTAATTTAAAATTATTTTAGCATTTAACAGCAGGTAAAACTGAGAGCTCCAATGCAATAGTTTTACCTATCAAATTATAGCAAATTTATTTATTCTATTATATTTAATAAAAATAATAATTTTATTATCTTAACTGTTATTCTTGTTTGGAGCATAAATATCAAAATATAATTTTAATATAAAAAAATGGTATTTTACATTAAGATGCTCTAATAGATTTTATTTTTCATAGCATACTACGGTACTATCATTTCAATGTCATATATAACATCATTTCAATCAATTTCATGTAATTATTCTGAGTAAATATGATGGTCAGAAAAAAAAAAAAATAGATGTCAAAATATATAGTAACACTGTAGTATTAGCAAAATATAACTTTAACACGGTTTAAACACATTGAAATTACTTTCATCTTTGTAATAATATCTTCAAGATATGAGCAAGCAACTATATAATAATGAATTTTGATTTTGGTATGAAATTTTCAACACCGTACCGGCAGTTATGATTTATTCGCAATTAGCAAAAAACATTTCGATAAATCATAAATGATAAAAATTAAGAAAAATTCTTTAATAGAATTAACAAAATTGTAACAATACGTCTTTTTAATAATATTATGTTTTGTATTATGTTTAAACACAACACAAAAAATTTACACGATTCAATAATATATGTACGTTCATAAAATATATATTCAAAAAATATAATTATAATATATTTATATCATCTTGTAATTAAAATTATAATTCTAATTAGATATATTAAAATTTTACAAGATGCTTTTGCCATACGACATAAATTTTATGCGCTTCGTTCCGTACAGTAAACTTTCGTATCTCAAGAGGCCGGGAAAGTCAATGGTTTAACTAAAGAGTAAAGATTTCCTCTGTTGACCGTTTCCCATCCTTCCAGATTTCTGTCTTAGAAGTCTCTAGATCCCAATTTCTTCATTTGACTGATTTTATAAAATAGAAGTTATTTTAATGGTCATCTCGTCTTGTTGGCCAAGTTAAGTTCTTTGATGGTCCCTCTATAAGAAGTTAAAAATCCCAGAAAAACGAAACCAGAAAACACCCCCAAAGTTTCCCTTAATTGAGTGAAAGAAGTGTCTGTAATGGCAGAAGAAGTGAAGTTGTTTGGTGTCTGGGGAAGCCCTTTTAGTCGCAGAGTAGAGGTAGCTCTGAAACTGAAGGGTGTCAAATATGAGTTCATAGAAGAAGATCTCTCTAACAAGAGTGATTTGCTTCTTAAGTACAATCCTGTTCACAAGAAAATTCCTGTACTTTTGCACAATGGAAAGCCCATTGTTGAGTCTCTTGTTATTCTTGAATATATTGATGAGACGTGGAAAGGCAATCCAATCTTGCCTCACGATCCTTATCAGAGAGCCGTGGCACGTTTCTGGGCCAAGTTCCTTGATGAAAAGGTATGTTTTATTTTTTATTTTTCTAAAATTTAACCCTCCACTATATATAGTTTTTATATAGTAAGATCGAATTTCATATTCTTAATCTTCTTTACTACATTAACTTTTGTATTAGCCTAAGTAACACGTGTTATGTGTGGCACACATGCTTCTTCTTCTTTTCTTTTCTCTTCTCTTCTTTTCTTTTCAAAGTAAGTTATATCTCAATTTTGATAGACTAATCCACTTTATGCCTTGAGATAGTCCAAAAATTTCATGAATAGTAATGACCGACATGCTATATACACATCTGGTTTCTAAAAAAAGGTTTGAGCGGCACCTGAAAAATTAGTAATAATGGTCAAAAGAAGTTTTTAATTATCCTACTTTAATGGGTAAGTACAATAAGCAGAATTGATGTAAAATTAGGACAACACCTTGCTACAACTGATGCAGGAGGAACGTTTTCGTAATCAAGTTTGTGTCACAATTTTAATATGTTAAGATAGGTTTAGATGGAATGAGATTATTTTTTCTTAATTTAGAGTTAAGTATTGTTCTTAAAAGTTAAATAGTTTTTGTCAATTTTTGTAACGAAAAAGAAAGAATATGGAGAAATCAGTTTTTGCTTCTACTAGGCCACATTATGAATCAAGGTAATGAATTTGTGAAAATTGCGGATGCTCAAAGTATTGGAATTTCTGAAAATTAAAGTTTTACAACCTACAGTTTCTTATGCGTATCGCACAAAGCTAAATTCATACTATTTTGTTTTGTTTAGTGCTTGCCTGCACTATGGAAGGCATGTTGGAGCAAAGAAGATGAACAAGAGAAGGCCATGGAAGAAGCATCTGAGCTCCTGAAAATCCTGGAAAATGAGCTTAAGGGCAAGAAATTCTTTGGAGGAGACAAGATCGGACTGGTAGATATCGTTGCTAACTTCGTTGGATTTTGGGTCGGAGTCATTCAGGAAGCAAAAGGAAAAGAAGAGTTGTTGTTGACTCACAAGAAATTTCCCATTTTATGCAAATGGATCGATGAGTACGTTAACTGCAGTGTTATCAAGGAAAATCTGCCTGCCAAAGATAAACTAGTCGCTTATTTCCGAACTCGCTTCGTCAGTGCGTGAGCCCGTCAACTCTATCATCCCAAATAAAACTTTTACCTGGTTTTATGTTTCTAGTAGTTCTTAAGTCAGTGTTGTGAGTTTGTTCATCTTCAGCACCTTTTTCTGTTACCACTCTGTTTCATGTTTCAAAAAAATGGGGAAAAAAAAAAAGTACTCTTTTGTTTTATATTAATAAAAGCGACATATGTTCATGGAGCTTTTTATATTAGTTTCTGCGAGCTAAATTTTGTGTTACTCAATTGATGTTGAATTAGTGAAGGAAGAATTCATGAAGTAATGGGAGATAAATGTCTAATTTTAAGTCAAATTTTTTTTTTTTTTATGTAAAATGCTTTAGATTCGGCCATTTTAATACAAGTATACGAAACTCTCATATTTTAACATGAAACTCTCATATAACTTGAGATTGTATTTTAGTCAAATTGAAAAGTAATATTTTTATTATTTTTAAGTACACATCTTTATTATTTTTGAAAAAGTAATATTTTTTAATTACGGTAATTGTTGTTCGTTTGTTCAACATGGGGGTTTGTTTTTACTATGTACAAGGAGTTTAATACCTTGTTCCATGTTTCCAAAAAAAAAAAGGGAAAAAATATAGTGTCTTGTTTTATCTTCATAAAAGTTATAATTATTATAACCAGACCAAACAATGAGCTGGTGAAGAGATCGGTTCACGGTTGGTAAAGAGATCGGTTCACGGTTCACTGATTCAATCGTCAGTTCAACTAGTTTATAATTAATATATTAATAAATATATTAAAAATAACAAAATATAAACATAATTATTAAAATTATCTTAATATATAAGTTTAATATATTTGTATATATAACAAAAATACATGCAACAATATCTTATTTTATACTAAATTTTATCATTTAATCATCAAATATAAGAAGTTTTGTGATGAAAAAAAATTGTAAGTAATAAAAAAATCGGTTGGTTCACTCAATTTTTAAAAAAATCGACTACTTGGATTGATTTTTTTCGATTCTTTAGTAAAATTGATATTTTAATCAAACCGAATCAAATTTATATCCGGTTCTTGGTTCAACTAGTTAAACTAGTTGGTTTGGTCCGATTCTAATAATTATGATAAAAGCAATATATGTTGTACAAAAGTGATCAAATAATAATAAATTGATCTCAAATAAAAAAAAATAAACAAAGCACACTAAAAAGATACAAAATTTATGTGATTCAGCAAAATGTTTATATTTATAGTTAACAATGATCAATCAATTATATATCAAAAAAATTAAAATAATAAAAAATCCTCAAAACTCGGAAACCTATTTCTCCTTAAATGACAACTATTTTTTAATAACTCAAAACCAGCGTACTGTTATTGCTGGAAAAGTAAAGAAATGACAATGTGATTACACAACCCAAAGCAATTGAGCAATGGATCTTAATTGGATTTGTCAAATAATTTGGATATTCCAGGAGAATTAAATGTTTGGAGTTTGGACCCGCCAAAGCCCTTCTAATTTCTGCCTTTCCCTGTAGCCAAATGTCAAATGGGTCATTCTCTTTGTTCTTTTACTTGTTCTCTCATTTGGCACAGTAAATGAAAAAAACCAGTTTACATTCCAAAGTGTAAATACTTAAAAGGTTGGACACCCAAATCACATTTTTTATTAATTCATTGAATGTTTATCAATATATACATCTAGACAGAATCTTCTACATATAAAAAAAATATTGTCAAAAATCCATACAAGTATAAAGATTCAATTTATTATGGAGAAGCTTCTAAAAGTTGACTTGAAAATCTTTTCCTAACCATATCACTTGTCAAAATACGAGTAGAGTGGAGTTGGCCATCGAAAAAACAAAAAAAAATAGTGCGACGGTCGCACCATGCCACGATTAAGTTGATATTTGCAACAGAAATTTCTGGTGAGGTATCCTTAACACTAAGAAAACTAGGCAAGCTACCCAAGATGAGAAGATCCATCTCTTCTAAACATATAATTTTGTTTCAAATTACAGCACACACACATACTATTTAAGATTTTTCTTCTTCCATATCGCTTGTATCAAAAACAAAAAAAACACCAAAGAATCCACTCTCCCATCAAAACCTGAAAAACCTAACCACGGCTGGTTAGACAGGGCAGGCCCAAGTGATATACATTGGTTCCAGCTGACATATGATATGGAGGTTTCCCAGAAAGGCTGGAGCAGGTGGCCTTGTCTGTGACAGAATGGGCCAATTTATCACGGGCTTCTCTATAAGATGGCAACAGCATTATGGCTGTGGGGTTTAGGAGATGCCCACATAATTACATTTGAAAAAGGCTATATATTTTCAGTTGAATGCCAAAGTGGTCATTGCTCTTAGTTGCTGATGTTCACAATTGCATCAACCAAAAGTATGGAATTCCGACCCATAACTAAAACAAACTATGGAGTGTTGAATCATGCATAAGAGGTTAATATATAATGTATTAATTTATAAATATATGATGTATTTTAGTTAGTTAATAAGAGGTTATTTTGTGAATGGGGTAATGGTACAGTGTTAGTGGGTTTTCTATGTAATTATCAAGATACCACGTCATGGTTATTAGTTGTCAAGGTAATGGAGTCGCGTTTAATTATTATCTTTTTGCATTTAAGAAAACTATTACAAATGAAAAAGGGAATTGAGTATTTGATTAACTTTTATGTGCCGGTTTAGAAGGTCTGGTTTTCTTCTAATTGAACTTACCGGAGAATTTCGCCCCCCCTCGAAATGGATCTCTTCCCTATTCTTTTTTTCTACTTTATTTTAATATCTTTTTCTAAAAATGGACGCACAACATGTATATCTATAACAAGCTAATTGTCAGACCTTAATTACTTGAGATGGGTTGTAATAAGTCTTGGTGGCATCCCACAACAAGACATGGCACTTTGGTGGCTAGTAGCAATTTATTTGGGTATGGATTTCAAGTAGAGTCCTGTCACAACAGTGAATTGTGATTCATCATATATATATATATATATATATATATATATATATATATATATATATAGGGGAGAGTAAAGTCCCCGCAACAGAATTGGCATGGTCAGAAATCTAGAAAGGATGCCTCCTCCTATCAATTTGGGGATTGTTACTTTAACATATATAGGGGGTGTGAGTCTCTCCCCCACCCCAATGCATGAGGGATGGCATGGCTTGCACAACTCCAAGGTCCTGTTGATGTAGCTTAGTTGATGCTAGCTCAAATGGGGTTGATTCATTGGGTGGTTCTGTTGGTTGAACTAGTGGGCTTGAGTTTGATATGGGCTAAAATTGTTAGTAGCATAGGCATGGCATGAGTGCAACTGTTGATGGACACATGGCACTAGTCTACAGCTTTTGTGTATTGCTGATTTTTGTTGTAGTGTGCCTAAATATGTAGTTGGCACAGGATCACAGAAGATTAATTTATATATATATATATATATATAATGCTATTGAGACTTATCTGGGAATTAGTCTTTTCAAAATGCAAATAAAATTATTCCGTCAGTCATGTTTTTGGCGTTTAGGATGGCTATGATTTCAAGGACAGATCTAATCTACAAAGTAATAATATATTCTTGGTAAAGTTTGTCAAATCAAATCCATTATTTTTTCTAATATTTGGTAATTTCAGGAAACTAAAATATCATCATTCATAAATTTTCGATATGATACTGAATGTAAAACAAGTTTTGGACAAAAACTAAATATTCATCCAAACAAAACAGAAAACAGGATACCCTAATATCAACTAGTATGAGGAACACCCAAATTATTCATAATGGTAAACACTCTAAATCACTGTAAATCAAAGTCTTAACTCTTTTCATTACTTCTTGTGGAAATCTGGATCCTTGACGATGGTCACAGGGCAAGGAGCATGCGTCATGACGAAGTTAGTCACACTTCCCAACAGTATCCTGTGTCATCACCACCAAGACAATACACATACATCCCAATGTCACCACACTTTACTTAATTTTTTTTTATATATATATATATATATAGAGAGAGAGAGAGAGAGAGAGATTTCTCTTATCTTTTGTGAAAGATGAAATTCAAGGTGAATGATTGAAAAAATTGAAGTACCTTTGGATGGTGCCAAGCCCTCTGCTTCCCATCACCAAAGAGTCCAACTTTAGATCTTCAACAGCTTCACAGAGCTTCTCTCTGGCATCTCCCCAGTACAGTTTCACAACAATGTTCACCTTCAATCGCATACAATTCAATTTAAACGAAGTATATTCATATTTATATGTATAAATACACATATTTATAGATGCGTATGTGAAAAGCTTAGAGACCCAATTATAACGACAAATAACAGACCATCACACACACACACACATATACCCCAAAAAAATGAAAGAACATATAAGAAATTGGGATGGAAAAAAAAAAACCTCTTTCTGTCTGGAGCCAGTGTCAAGCATGTCGAGAACTTCAATATCAGTTTTGACATTGTACTTGTTCATAACTTCAGGTTCACGAAACTCCACCAAAGGAATAAGAGCTACAAAAACCCAGATCAATTTGCATCAAATCAGATCAGATGAATGAAAAAAAATCAGTGACAATCACACACACACACATATATATAAATATAAACTTACGGGAACCAGATTTGGACCAGAGAAGGTTGCGGGCCTCGTCTCCTTCGTCAGACTTGATGTGGATGATGTAGAGGGTGTCTCCTTTATCGGCCAAGTTGTCTATCGCCCATTTCAGAGCGATCTTGCTGCTCTTTGAGAAATCCATCGCAACTCCAATCTTCCTGTCTTTCACCATTTTTTCTATCTGTGTCTAAGTCTTCTTTGAGATTGGTTTTCTGATGCTTTTGGGGTTTGATTTAACCGAAGATGATGACCAGCTGTGCCCTTTTGTAGATAGGAATGAATGGGTCGGGTCGGGCTTCGCGTGCAGATTACGTATTAATAAAAGTTGTTGCTTCATCATTAAGATGAATTAACCCTCTACTAATTAAATTATGGAGTATCATGTGAGTGGTGGTAGAGGAGAATACAGAGTTTGCCGTTTTTATCATTAGCATCTGAACCGTCCACCTTAGCATCTGCCGTTTTTATCATTGTAACTGTACACTTAACAGTACGAAGATACAGCTTAACAAAGGTTTTTTTATACACAGGTGAATCGAATTCGACTCAATTATATGGAGAATATATTTATAATCTCATTCTTTAACAGCTGAACGTATGAAAGACTATAATCAGAATACAATGTCAATGGGACATATACAAGCATTTGTCCCAGGTAAAAAATGATTCAAAATGAAAGCTCTATTTTATGTAAATGATTTTCCCATTTTAATTTGGTTTTGGGAGAAGTCTATTTATAAAACTGCAGACTCCAATTTTATCTAATTACCATAACTTAGAAATCTGATCAATCATTTCAGATTAAATAATATTAGCCTTTTTGAATGAAAGAGTTTAAAACAAGGAAAATATTAAGCATATAAAATTTTCCAAGCCTATTTTATTTTGCTATGAAACACAAAAGATTGAGACCCAAATGTAGTTATTGTAATAGCTTTCACTACCTTGTATTTAGTAATTAATTAAAAAAAGGGTGAAAAAAATATTGCGTATATAAGGCTGTAAAATAAATCAAGTTATTTAAGTATAGTTTGTGTTTGATTTAGTTAAAGACTCGTTTGAAATTAATATATAAATAAACAAGTCAAATTAAAATATATTTAAAGAATCACTAAGTTATTGAATTCAATTAAATAAATCAAAAAATTATTTAATATTATATAAAAAATAAAATACTCCATTTATAACACTACATTTAAAACAAGAAAAAAAAATTCCATTTTAAATAAAATAAAAATTGAAACTACCGACTATGGAACTTACTTGCTAAAAAATCCTCTTTGTTTCAATGATACCCATCATTTGATTTTCTTGTCACCACTAAATGCACTCTAATTCAACACAATCACATCATGATTTGAAAGAAAACAAATTGATTTTCTTTCTTCTTTTCTTATTGTTTTTGGAGTCAACAAGACTAGTAGATATGAGACTTCGGAATGTTGGATGGTTGAAAATAAAAATTGGATATTTTCTCTATTTCAAAATCCAATTTCTTTCTAGTTGCCATCATGATTTGAAGAAAAAAATAATTGTCGGATGGTTGAAAATAAAAATAGGATCTTTTCCATATTTCAATTTTCAATTTCTTTCTAAACTTTTTTTGAATTTCTTTAGAAGATATTTCCCGAGTTTGGTGCGAGATAATTGAGTCACAAAGGAGATAGATAGTGAATCAGGAAATAAAAATTGATTGGATAAGGAATTGTAATGGAGGAGTGAAGCTTCTTTGCACCTTCCGCTGTCCTTTTCAATCTTACACTACTTCCAAAATAAAAAGGGCTCACCTAAAATTGAAATATTATACCAATCCGATTCATGTAAGTCCACAAAAATAACCACTTAAATTTGAAATATTATACAAATTCAATTCATATAAGTTCATAAAAATAATAATCACTGTGATAATAGCATGGTATTACCGTCTACTAAGTTTTTTTCTCGTCTTATATAAAAGGGTGAGCACCAGATAGGTATAATATGGTAAACATTAAAATATTATACAAATTCGATTTATATAAAAATTTATATGAGAATCTCATTTAGTGAGACAATAATATCGTGTTATTGTTAATGTAATATAAGTATTGTAGTAAGACTCATATAAGTCCACAAAAATAACACATCACAGCAATATCGTCCCACTAAATTTTTTTTTTCCATCCTATGTAAAAAGGTGAGCACTAAATAGGCATAATGTGGTAGGCATTAAAAGTCCAATACACTTAAAAATTCAATTATACTGAACACTCCTAAGGTTTGATGAAAATACAGGCAGGTCTCTCAAGTTTGAAAAATTACATTGACCACCCCTTTGCTTTTGCATGTTGGCTCATATTCCCCCCTTACCGTTAAAATTCCGTTAGTGTGAAGTTACTTTTTTAATATTAAGAGTACCGAAACTAGCCTTATGCAGTTAGAATGACTCTCATACCCTTAGTTGAGTAATTAAAATGACTTATATACCTATATTGTTATAATGTGTGTGGACAAATATGTCATTCTCATGTTATATAAAAGAACACCACCCAAACTCGCATTTCCCACTTGGAGGTTGTCATTTCCTCCTAACAACTATCAACTTTTTTCAAAGGTATGCTACAAAATTTAATTAAATTTTTTTCCCACTTATTATTTTACTGAAATATGATAACATATTTTACAATATTTAATTAAATAACTTAGTATAAAAATTAACTTTTGTAGGCATAATGAGTTCCACAGTTATATCTGGAACAAGTGAAAAAATAATGTTCAATAAAAGGCAATGTAGGTGTGGAAAGAGGGCCTTAGTTGGAATTTCCGAGTCATCAAAAATTTCAGGACAACTTTACTTCATTTGCTCAGATGGTACTTGCAAGTATTTTGAGTTTTGGAAACCACCTTGTAGATCTTAATGTGGAATCTACTTCTACGTCAATGAGTGATGAAACGAAGGCTTGGATTGGAATTGCAAAGACAAGTGTTGATTTCAAGCTTAGTGTTGTTCGGGTTATCTGTACTAATCCTTCTTGTCACTTGCTATTTAAAGTGATGTTGTGGTTAGATAGTTATTTATTTTGTAATAGACTTAAATTGCTTCAAAATTTCATATTTTGTATGTTTTATTATTAATGTAAGAAAGAATGACTATGGTGTTATGTATGAAATTAACATGTGGTCTAATTCTTTACAAGTCAATTGGTTGCTTTATAATAACAACAAAAAACATGAGAGAATTAAAGCACCAGTAAATCAAAATTAAATTAAAAGCTTTATATCCAGTGCACAAAATCAGAAGAGTCGGTGTTTTAAACAAAAATTAAACATTATTTTAAACAATAATATATCTAGTGCACAAAAATAGAAAAGCTAACAAGTTGTCCATTTCCCTAGGTGTTCACAATACCCTGCCCTCAAAAAGAAGGATTACTAATTAGGTTTCCACAAACTCAAATGAGTTTCCACTACCGAGTTTCTTCTCCAACTATGATCTTCAATGGCTTCTAATGCAGATTTTGGATCGATAAAATCACTACCAACCTTTTGTGCGGTCTTCAAAGATTCATTGCTTCAGATTTACATCCTTCTCTATGAAAATAGTCTGCAAAGATGCATAAAACCCTAATACCACCTCCCTTTCACCATTTCAAACCTTCTGTTAATCGAAGCAAATGACTGATGATATGCCTTCTATTGATATTCCTTGGGATTCTCAAAGGGGCAAAAGAGACATTATCTCATTTGATATTTTTGAAACCAAATTTTTTTTTTTTTGTAATAAAATAATCATTATACGCTCAAGGGTAAAATGAAAAATTTACCCATTCCAGTTCAATCTGTCATCCAACAAGCATTGACAGGGAGGTCAGTATAATTTTTCAAACCTTAAGAGACCTACTATTTGTATTTTCATTCAAACCTCAAGAGTGTTCAGTATACTTTATCCTAAAAATTTCTATGGAATCCAATTCAGCTATGTCTAGGTAAATTCAACCTCCCAAATATCTATGGATAAGATTAGTGCGGCACATCATTTGACCTTTATGTAAAGCGTTACTTTCTAACAATATTTCTAATATTCATGATATAATCAGCTTTGTAATTTTTAATATTTTAATATTCAAATTAATTCAAAAAATTCTATTTTAAATTTTATAAATTTTATCTCATCATTTTCTTTGTTAAATTACACATTATTATATTTTTTAACTACTTCTATCAAAATATTTTTATTCATCTTCTCCTCCTTACATGATTTTCAAAATTAATCATATCACTTTTTTATTAGGGTATTTATTGATTTTTATTTTACATGATCATAGAACATTCATTGATATTATTTTATTAATATTTAAATAATTAAAATATTTATGATATAACTTTTTGAAGAATTTAGATTTATGATGAATAATTAATAATTAAAAAACAAATTTTAATGTGACATAATAAGTTGAAGTAATTTGCCTAATAAATACATGAAATAGTTAATATCAACTCCCAGTAAATTAGTGAAATGTTATTATTTCTAATTAATTTATAATTTTCATTGTTTCAGAAATCTTTTAGTGAAACAACATCAAATATCTTGTTTTTGTTTTTTCTATTAAAAAGAATTTTGAATTTCCCATAACAAACTCTTCATATGAGTTTGTTGCACATTCTTCTATACGACAGGAACATGTGTTATTGTTGCAATGGTAACTGGTAAGTGGTGACAGCCCAACTAATGATGCCTTCCATCATCATATGTTATCGTGAAGATCGACACGTCCATTCAAGGGACAAGAAAATCTTCAACGGATCTAAATTAGCCGGTGATAACATTTTTTTTTTTAAAGAAAATTATAGTGATTATTCTTAAAATTTAGTAAAAATATAATTAAGTTTCTTTAAATTTAAAACACTATACTAATTATTCTTAAATTTTATTAATTTAGATTATTTCTTACATTAAATTACTGCTAATGTCTTTAATAAAAATTATTTTTTCATATTTAGAATACCAAAATTTTTTTTATGTAATTAGAATGACTCAGATTCTTCCTGTTTTTATGTTTCTCTCTCTCACTCAAGTACAGTGCTCATTATTTTTATTTTTATTTTATTTTATTTTTGTACCCAATTAAATAAGAATTTATTTGAAATTTTATTTTTAAAATTAAAGTTATAGTAAATATTATTTTATTTTTATAAATAATTTTAAAATTGTTCTAAAATTCCATTTAATTATTTTTCAAATAAACTATTATTTTTTTCTAAAAACACAAAATATTGATGTTTATTATTTTAAAAATTAAATAAATATAAAAACTACTTTTTCTTTTTTTTTTTACCTTTTTTTTTGCCCCTTTCTTCTCTACAGTGTGGCAGCCCTTCTCCCTCTCCTTCTCTCTCTCTACACACGCAGCGCAACTCTCTCTTTATATAGATACAAATAATACATATATATATATATATATACATACACACATGCATTGACTCATTTGGATCTCTCTTTCTCTTTCTCTTTCTCACTCTCTCTCCATACACATAAACGTACACACACATATATACATATATATATATATATGATTTTTTGCAAAACAAAGAAGAAGAAAACGTAGGGAGGGGTCTGACCCACGTGCGCAAGAGAGAAGAAAGTGAGAGGAGAGAGAAAAAGAGAGCGAGAGAGGGGGAGGGGCTGCCATACAATAAAGAAGAAAGGAAAAAAAAAGAAATAAAAGAAAAAGTATATATATGACAGTGTATATATATGAAATAATAAATAATATATAGAGAGAGAGAGTGTTACGTGTGTGTAGTTTTTATAAAAGAAATAAAAAGTAGTTTTTATATTTATTTAATTTTTAAAATAATAAATAATAATATTTTGTATTTTAAAAAATAATAATAATTTATTTGAAAAAATATTAAATGACAGTGTGTGTATATATATATATATATGAAAGAGAGACCCAAATGGGTCTCTACATGTGTGTATATATTATATGTGTGTATTATTTGTATGTAAATATATATATAGAGAGAGAGTGTTACGTGTGTGTATAGAGTGAGAGTGAGAAAGAGTATGTGAGTGTATATATATATATATGTATAATTTGTATGCATATATATACATAGAGAGAGAGAGAGGGGGGGTGTTCAATGTACCAAAATAAGATTTTTTTGTAATAAAATAATCATAAAATGTTTAAGGGTAAAATGAATAATTCACTCAGTGTAATTTTTTAAATCTGAGGGACATAACTATATTTTTACCAAATCTCAAAGATATTGACTGTAATTTATCTTTTTTTTCAAATAACACTAATATATATGTTATAATTGGGGTGCACAAAATAATCGAGAACTAGAGAACCGATTCGATTCGATTCGATTCAATCCAACCCGACTTAAATAGGTTCGGGTCAGAGTGAGTTTGGGTTGGTCAATTAAAAACCGAAAAATTGAATTGAAAGTCGGGTTACCCTATCAGTGAGAGAAATTAAATCTTCTTTTTTTTTTTTTTAATTGAAAAACTCGATCATCCATCTTCTTAAGGGGTTTGTTAATTTGCGATACACAAATATATTCCTTTACTCTATTCTGGTTCCTTACTAATCTGAGAGATCGAAAAAATTATTATAAAATCATTTCCCTTAAAAAAAATCTGAAAAATTTGTTATTATATGGCAATCACAAAAATATAGGCGTATATTTCTTTCCTCTTGCATTCCTTCACCCAACTTGATGAGTAAAAAATATGTATTTTAAAGTTTACAATTTTTTTAATTAGTCTGCATGTAATAGTGAGTACTTTATTTTTTGGTATTATGATTTTAAGTTACAAACCAACAAGACAGTAACAAATCAAATATATTTGTTAACAAAAAAAAAGTAAATTAAGTTATTAATTTTCTTTTTCAAAACCACTATTATATCAAGTTTTTTTTTTTTTTTTTAAATGTCATAAATACTTAGATGACTTAATTTTCATTGTCAATAGTTAATTTTTTTATTTTTTTAGTTTTGGTTTATGTAAAAAAAAAAATATTTGAACAGACCCGATCCAACTTGAAAATGTTCAGTTCTTATTAGGTCTGGTCTAATAGTTCACAGGTTCCGATTTCAGTTCTATTTTTTTAGACCTGTTTAAAGTTGGGTCAGTTTCAAATATGCTACAACCCGATCCATGTGCACCCCTATATTATAATCTATTAAAAAGGATGACTCGTAACATATATAAGCATATTTAAATAGCGAGACATCAGGACTTATAAAAAAAATACTAAAAAATTCTTAAAATAAAATTTTTAATAAAAAAAGTACATGATATATTTTTTCTTTTTAAAAGATCCAAAAAGAGAAACTTTTAATACAAAAAAAAATCAGATTGTTAACTTTCATCTTAACACCGTTAAAAAATATTACTGATTATATTAAAATAGTCTTCAAAATATATTTTTTAAAAAATACTAAAAAATATATAAAATAACTTCTACAATCCAAAAAAATCATAATTGATAACTCATGACTTCTCCTACGAGAGATGGGTAGTTTTTTTTTCTTTTTATTTTTAGACTGATTTTATTTTTATAATTATTTGAGTTGTTAAATTTTTCAAAGTTTAGAATTAAGAGTCTTACAATTTGTAAGGTACTAATTTTACCATATATCTTTCGTTGTATGGGCCATGGTGGTGAGCCCATCATGCGAGTGGGAATGATGGGCCAAAGATTGGAATGGTATAGGCCAGTCAATGATGAGCCCACGCTGAACTAATTGTAAGGCTCGCGATGGGGTACTCCGCATATGTGGCCGACATATTTCTAAACTTTTAAATATTTAACCTTATATCAATTGAAATGTCTCTTCATCTTGAAAAGTAATCCACCTGTTATAACTACCCTTTTCATGGACTAATTTCACTTATGAGTCTTTGAGAGCGAAAATTTTTTAATGGATTTAGTATAATAAAATAGTGACAATGTACTTATCTAATAATATTATATTATATATAATATAATTTTTTTTTTAATAAGATATAAAATATATTATTAAAAAGACACGTTAACACACAGCTTTTGAGTAAAAGGTTGACTCTAACTGCTACAAACAGCATTCAACCGTTCCATAATACAGGGCTTTATTTTTATATATTTAGTTGCAGATTCTAATACCTAACATGAATCAACCGTCACGTGCATCTCTTTAAGGTGATTTACAGAAAGCTGTAATTGCATAAATTGTGGTAACATTTGTTACAAACAATGTACATTCATTAATGATTGTAATATGGTTGGCAACCATATAATATTAATATGGGCCCACATGTGGTCCGCCATTCTGATTGATTAATGTGGGATTAGTAAATGGAAGACAGCCCCAAATATGAGGTTAGTCAAAGGGGTTAGCCCCATGTAATGGGGAACAGATGGTCAAAGTAATTTATAATATACGCCAAACGACAACGTTCAGACCCATAAACTCTTCCGTTAATCAAGGCCAAATGTTCCCTCGTTATTAACTACTTTGTTGGGCATCTATCTCACCTCTTTTGTAAAGGGGCAGGATTTCTGTCTTCCTTTCTCTCTCTCTCTTTAAAAATATCATTGCATTAATACTATACTATTGCCCATCTTTCTTTCTTTTTTAACGGAAAAATAAGAAGGTAAGAGTAAGAATAAAGTTAAACAAATTTAAAGTTACTTGGAGGCCTAAGCACAAATGTGGATTTTACAACCAATTACTCGTGTTATGTCGTAGTTATCACAAAAATTTAATGTTATGTAGATTGGTGGTTAAAATATTATATTTGGATTAATATTAGTAAATTTTTATTCAGTATATACAAAAAAAAAAATATTTGTGATTTCAAATAAAAAAATTTGTAATTTATTTGTACCAATAATTTTAATTCAATAAACATAATATTGTTACTAATATATATAGTGTATCAATAAAACAGACATTGAATTGGTGCATACAAAATTAATGTAACAGGAATTATTTTGTAAACAATAACTCTTTTGAAAACCACAACAATTCCGTTCTAGGGTTGAAGTGCAGAAACAAATTAAAACGCAAAAAAGGAATTATATTTAATCAAAAACAACAGAACCTGATTAGTCGTTGCAGAATATAGAATTGTAGAACAAGAACTTTGGTGAATACAGAAAACTGAATAGGAACTTGATCAAGTATTGTGTTGAACACAATTTCCTTAAGACAATTTATTACCTCCTCAGTGGTGCTAAAGAGTTCTTGCCAATATGTCTCCCAGGATAAAATGATCTACTAACATACAGACAAGTACTACCAATGTGTTTTGTCGAACTAGAACTATGCAGAACTCTTTCTCAAAATGAAGACACGAAGATGATATGTTATGAATGAATTGAATGCAAAATGTAGTGATCGTGTGTCTTATTTATAGACTCGCTCATGCTTGTTTGGTACAGGCATGAAGCTTGGGTCGTGTTTGTTCATGACGAACATATACAGTCGTGTTTGTGGAGAAGATACTCATTCAATCAAACAGCGCTTCCAAAACGACAGCGTTTTGGACTCCTAACGGTAACCATACGCACGCCGCAAAATGATAGCGTTTTAGAATCCCAACGGTAACTTAAACGCATGTTTAAAACGACTGCGTTTCTGGTTTGAAAAATTTTAAATAAATTTTCTCAAAAAAGATATATATACATAGCAAGCCCAAGCCCCAAACCCGAGCCTGGTGCGGGGTGAGGCGGTGGCGCGTGCGCGTGTGTGGTGAACCAAGCATGTACTACGTCCTCCCCCTTCCACAAAACTCGAGTGCCCCTTGGGACCTAAACCCCACTCCAAGTAGGTGTATATATACTCTTTAAAGATCCTTGTACCCATCTATATGGGACACAAGCTTTTTGCACTAACTTTAAGTTTTTGTTACTATTTTCAAGCGGTAATATTTGGAGATAATTTTTCATTCATTCCTTAATAATTTTGAAGCAACTCAATATATAATTTTTATCTCTTCATAGAGAAAAACACATTCTCACGTGAACCCATTAAAATTAATTTATAAAATCTACTTTAATTTTAATTAAAAAATAATTAATTTATAATACTCAAACCTATTTTTCTAACAAATATATCAGACATCCTATTAGTCGGTTCATTAATAAAATTTCAATTTTAATTCGCCACATTCGGTTTCATATCCCCTCTTGCTTGTAATAAAATCATTACACTAAATAATTTAACTAAGTCTGCGTTGAGCCGTCGAGTGCCTGCACAGACCCAGGAAATTGCCCCTTTCTTTACACCTCTCATTTCTCTTCCAAATGTCCAAATCCAAACGCATTTTCAGGGAAACGGGCCTGCAGCGTCCTGCCAAACGTTAAACCGTGGGATTGCCATTTCAAAATCTGATGGCCAACAAATCCTCTGCCGCCAGATATTGTCACAGGCTTTGCCTGAAAAATGTCTGATGTATCGTACGTCCCTAGTCGTGCTTTCCACACCAGTTCTCTAGTCGGCATCAGACAATTAATGCCCGGGTATTATCGTCATTTTATTTAGTCAACTGACCTAGGTAAATCCATGAAAAAACAAGGGCAAGAGAGTCAAAGAATCAGCAAAGTTGTTTTTTTGTTTTAATAAAAAAAAAATCCCCCAAAAAAAGAAATTTACTTACATGCAAAGCATAATGACACGTGGATAGGAAAAGGACAAATGTCTGCTAAGTCCACTACTAGTTCCACAACGAAGGAACAGGTTAGGTGAATAAAGAGAGGCGGGAACACGTTCTGCTGTTCCGATGCCTTCTTTTTAAAGAATTTGGATCAAAGATTTTTAGCCTCACTCACCTCCCGGGCCCATTCCCTCACATGCCACCCAAACTTCCTGTTTTCCGGTAGACCCACACTCGCACCACTTCAACGCGCCACCCATCCGTCACAAAATTTTGCTTTGTTTGTATAGCTTTTATATTCTTTGATTATTCAAAATCACATATTCATCTCTTTTATATTTTGTGAGATTTTTATATTATATTATTATTTTATATAATGTGATAAATTTTTATTAATTTCTTAATATTTATTATAAATATTTTTTTATGACTTTTAAATTAGAATAAAATTTATAAGAAATAGTCTTTTCATGTATTTTCATATCAAATAATTTTTTAAGGGTTAATAACACCTACCTCTTCTGAGGTTTCTGACAATTGCAGAAACTTTCCATATACTTTTTGAAATAATAATATCCTTCTTATGTTTCATGTGTCAGTAACATATTGCCCCCTGCCGTCAATTACCGTTACTCACAGTGACGAAAATTGATGACATGAGCATAGATTTTTTTTAAAATACCAATTTTACCCTTACAAATATTACAAAGACAATATTACCTTGATGTTACTATGCTTGCTAACGTGCGCCGGCCTCCTACCATCCACCTGGAAAACCCAAACAAGAACCTCCAGAACTGGACTGAAACCACCTTCGCCAACCCTTGCTCCGACTTCACCTCCTCCCTTCCAAGGCGCCACCTGCTACAACAGCCGCATCTACAAGCTCTCTCTCATTAATCTCTCTCTTAAGGACTCAATCTCCCCTTACATCTCCAACTGCACCAACCTCCAAGCCCTCAACATTTCCTTTAACGCCCTTACCGATCCAATCCCCGCCGACCTCCAATACCTCGTTAACCTCACCGTCCTTAACCTCTCCTCCAACCATCTCTCCGGCGAGATCCCCCAACAGCTCGCCCTCTGCACCTACCTTAACGTCATAGATCTCCATGACAATTTGCTCACGGGTCAAATCCTGCAGCAACTCGGCCTCCTTGTTCATCTATTCGTTTTTGATATTAGAATAACAGCCTTTCGGGTTTGATTCCAGCCGTGCTCGATAAGAGGAGCGACAACTTGCCACGGTTCAATACGAGCTCATACGAGGGCAATAAGGATCTTTACGGTACCCTTTACCACCATTAAAGAACAAAGGGGTCTCAATATTGTCTGTTGTTGGGATCGAACTGGGAAGTGGGTTCTTGAGCTTGGTTCTGAGTTTCACAGCTGTGTGTACGTGGTTGAGACTCACTGAACAGAAGATGGCTAATGAAGAAGGCAAAATTAGATGCCTGATTGTTGAACTCATAACTTAAAATGCTTGCAAGTTCAAGGTATGCTTTGTTTGGATATATGATAATTAAATGGGATTTTTGATCATTTGTTGTGTCTTTTACATTTTTACTGACATTTGAAAATTTTATCTTTTCTCTCAGCTTTTTGTTGATGCCCCTTTTGGTTCTTTTTGGTGGGTTTGTGATATTTGGTTTGTGATATACCAAAGATCATTTCTCTTGCCTACGCCTACTACAGTGGTGATGGTCAGCAATAGCGCATGTGTATATGTGTGATAGAGAAAGAGAGGAGAGGAAGGGTTAAGAGAAAGATGAATTTTTGGGTTTGATAGGAAATGGGTTTGATAGAGAGAAGAAAATGGAGAATTTAGGATAGGGAAATGAGTTTGACAGAGAGAGAGAGGAAAATGGAAAATTTAGGGCAGAAAAATGGATGACAGTGAAAATGAGTTTATTAATATATAAGGGTATATTGGTAATTGACTTAATTCTGTTAACACCGTTTGTCCGAACTAAACTAACAGGGGGATATTGTTATTTCAGAAAGTATAGGAGAGGTTTCTAGTAATTGTCAGAAACTTCAAGGGAGGTAAGTGTAATTTACTAATTTTTTAAATTTTTTTATTAGAATATTAATTTATAATTTATTTATCTTTATTCATATAATGTCTCATTTAGTGAAAGAGTCTCTAATCTCCTCTTTTTTTTTCATTCTTATTTTTTTAAGTTGGCCTAATAATATATTATATGAATAAAAACAGTAGGGTAAATTAGATGGGTGAAAGAAGAATTAATCATAAATATGAGTTCTCACAAAATACGTAAATACTGGTAAATAAATTTTTATGTTATCAACACTCCGCGGCGCGTGAAACATAGCCATACAAAGGTTCCTTATAAAATTATAATATAAATTTCTTTCCTCTCTCCTTTAAAATTAGTAATAAAAACGTCTCCAGTTCTCCCTCTGCTGCACTTGCTGTTCGTGCTTCAACTTTGGTTTTGGCTGGGCCCTGAAACTGCATAACGAGCAAACACAACGAGGTGCTATAATTGAATCTTAAAGAAGCAGCAACCCATCCATCACGCTGTCATCAAAACCCCACCAGTCTGATATTTTCTTGAATTTCTACTGTGCCTTTGTGTTTGTATCGCTTATATCTATAGGCGTTTTAGATGGCAGATGACTTGGACGACGGCGAGTTCTGGCTCCCTCCTCAGTTCCTCACCGACGACGACATACTCATGGACTACAGCAACAGTAACACCATCAACTTCAATAAGAGAGACGCGTTTGGCAGGGAAAGAGATAATGGGTTTTGTTTTCCCTATGAGTTTCCATATGGGTTCGGCTCTTTTGCGCCGTACTCGGATTTGAGTTCGCCGGTTGAGTCCGTGGTGGGCTCGACCGAAACAGAAAGCGACGAGGAGGACTATATCACTGGCTTGACTCGGAAACTGGCTCGCGCGACTCTTCAAGACGATTTGTGGAAGGGAGACACTGGTTTCGCCTACCAGAATCAAAAGGTATTGTTGGTTCTACGGTTATATTCTGTGCTATTTTGTTGTACACCTTCTGTATGTTTTATGTTCCGACTCGGGGTTTCTTTGTTTTCTATTCTGTAGTCTACTGCCATGTCTGGTTCGCCTCAGTCGACACTTTGCGCAGTGTTGGGTGGATGCGGCTGCAAACAGGGCTCAAGCAGTGGAAGCCCGAACTGTCCTTCACAGATGTCGTCGCCGCCTGCTACTGCGGCGATGAGTCGGAATGAGGACCGCCTGGGATCTGCTGTATGCGGCTGCAGATGAAATAGCTAGGATGAGGGTGATTGAAGAAGGGAAGGGACATTACCAGAACAGAGGAGTATTGGTTCCCCCTCGTAAGCCCAGTCCAGTTTCCATCCGGACGAGGAACCTTAACCCTACGCCTAATGTTGGATTTAACTCGAATCAGTCTCTCGCTTACCAGCAATTGCAAGTCACCCACGTAAGCCTAATTGGTAGCATTTGGGTACTTTTGAGTTCACTATTTTTCATATATACTCAATTTGTTTGCTTCTTTTACAGTTTCAGCAGTTGAAACGGCAACAGATGATGAAGCAACAATACTTGTCCATCTGCGGACAGTCGAAGGCTGTTGGACAATACCAACAAAACAATACCCACCAAATGATTCAGAACAGAGCAAAGAGTAGTGGTGCTTGTTCTCTGGATCATTCAGTATCAGCTTGGCCTACTCTGCAACAGTCCCAGCAGCAGCTACAACCTGGTTCTGGCATGAGAGCTGTGTTTCTTCGAAACCCTCGGCCTAAAAGAGAATGCGCGGGAACCGGTGTGTTCTTGCCTCGTCGTATCGGCAACTCCATTGAAACTCGCACGAAGCCAGGTCCGTCTGCCTTTTCTGTATAATAAGGGGTTTCAATGGTGTACTGTATTATAGGGGATTTTTTGGGTTACTGTTATGTTTCACCCGGATCTGTTTCTCTTTTTTTTTTTGGGGAATTAATTAGTGTTATAATTACTTTGGTTTGTATTGCAGCCTGTTCGACAGTTTTACTTCCAGACAGAGTGGTGCAGGCTCTGAACTTGAACTTGGACGCCATGGATGGCCATCCCCACCTCCCGGCTCGTTATAACGATAGATTTTCTCCTGACTATGGTAAGATTCAGGCTTCAGCTCCTAGTACAGATGATTTGCCATATACAAATGCATTTATATATCTAATGTCGATTATTTATATGTAGATGCTGCCATGAAGTACAGAAGTAATGTCCTTGACGCTCAACAGAGGCGCAATCACCCACCACAGCCAGTTGTTGAACCAAGTGGTTCGGCTTCCTCGGGAGGGGACTTGCTAACCCAATTGTGTCTTTTTTTACCTTAATGGGCTCTTCACTAATTATGTTTTTTTTGAAAGCTTTACAGAGGAAAATTGAAGATTAGAACATTAGAAGAAAGAAGGGAAATGGAAGTTTTTAGTAGTGGTATGTTTGCTGTAGGAAATTAGTATAGAATAGAAATATAGTTGAAGAAGATGATGATTAAAAATGTTAGAAGAACAAATGGCTTTTTTTTTTTGGCAGTCCTCTTGTATGATTCCGAGGAGAAGAATTCAACTAACAGGCTTTTTTTTTGGTTGATGAAGAGGGTGGATGGCAGTTTCGTTTTTGTTTTTGTTGGAATGATAAATAAAGTTGTATTTTTAGTAGTTTTGGAAGTTAATGGAGTTGAATGTGGGTGGGTGATGTTTTTCCTGGAATATACATCTCTTCTTGACAGTGTTGCTGTTTTGTTTGTAGCAATTGATTCCAAATTTCCAACCCACCTGCCACGGCAAGTGAACTATAAAAATAACATGACATTAATGATGGATTTGAATTGTGCCTCCATCTGTTTTTGTTATAATTTACTGTTTCACTCTTGGATTATACTCCCCCTTGACTTTAAACTAGTTCTGTGGTTCATACTTGAAGGAAGGCACATACGGGGCAGAGAATAACCCCTCGTTTATTTTGTTTGTTATTTGTTAGTGTTATCTCTTATCACCAACTTGAAGAATTTATTTTTATCAATGGAAGGGCTATTAGAGTTTCTGTGAATGTTGAATTGTCAAAAAAATAATTCACCAATAGAAGTAATATTGGAGTCTTTGTGAATGTAATACGAGAGAGAATTAAAAAAAGAACTAAGAGAATTATCTTCGTGATGTGTAAGGTACAAATTTTAACAATTACAACTTAGGTTAACGAGCGGAATGAGGTTTTTGTTTTAAAACAATAAGAGGGGGAGAATTAATTTTACGTCAATGTTTTAATACAATAATAGAGGGAGAACTAATTTTACGTCAATAGTGTGAAAAGTGGGATTTAATATCAATTCTCGGAATGAGGTTCTTTTATGCAAGAGAAGACACGTTGATTAAATAGCTTTTTATTGTTATCCTTTCGGATAATGTTTTATGACCTAAATTGTACATTCAAACTGAAAGATGTATTAATTGTTATTATATTAATTATTTTTAAAAAATTATCTCGTCATTTGGATATAGAATTTGAGTATAGAATTATAACAATGAAAACATTATCTTTGTCTCAGTCTTCCATTCTTTGTGCCAAAACATACATGTGAAAATATGTCTATGAGTCAATCAACAGTAAGGGGATTGCCTTCGGATTAGGGGGGATTGGGAAGTATCGTCAATTGTGAGCTGTAACCGGTTGATTTTTGATGGCTTGTCTGATGTCTCTCACGCACAGGCCCGTGATTCTTTAATTCTTCACGCTTTATGCATTGCAAGATCTTTTGTGAATCTTTTGAACTGATGGCTATTACTCTTTTTTGGTACAAGGATAAATCTCCTCTTCCGAGATTAATATCTACTTTTTTCTTTTATCAAAATAAGACCGATCCGACAAATTCTACTATGTGTGCACTCTTTAACACACCCATCACGTTAACTGTGGATTTGCGTAGTAGGAAAAGAGTCAAATTTATACCCAGATCAAGGTATTAATCGTCACTGGAGACACGCTCATCTAGCCTTTACTGCATTAACACCCCACGGCGAGCTCCAAGATTAGAATTCTGGCTATAGTGCTACCTGTAGTCAATGCATTTGCTTCATTACGAGTTTCTCTTAGGAACAAGAGTGATGTATAACAAACGAATTTTGATTTTCTGCATTAATGAGAACATTATAAGGATCATTCAAAACAAAGTCATGCGTAAATCGACAATAAACGAATTTTGATTTCATGCATCAATGAGAATGTTACAAGGATCATTCAAAACAAAGTTATGCGTAAATCGACGATGACTAATATGATTCACAGACAATGCATTTACTTCATTATGAGTTGCTCCTAGGCGTAAGAGTGATGTGGAACAAATGACTTTTGACTTTATGAATTAATGAGAGTGCTCCAAAGCCCGTTCGAAGTAAAGTTAGATTTACGATGACTCGAATGCGACCCGACACGACATGACCTGAAAGGAAAAAAATTTAGACCTAATTTAGATCCGTTTCTTTTAATTGTTTAGATTTCTAATTATGTTCGGATTAGTATTAGTAAATTCTTGGTTCTGCAAGTATAAAAAAATTAATAATTTTTTAATTATATTAGTAGAAGAAATTAGTAACTTATTAATATTAATAATTTTAGTTCTATAAATATGATGTATTCATTCCTTATTATTTAATTTATCAAAAATATTTTAATTTTATAATTAGAAAGTCTTTCTTAAACGAAAAGTTCTCAAATTTTAATTTTATAAAAAATAAAATTACATTCATGCAGACTTGGTTAGGATTAATCGATCCTCCTTCACATTCTCACGCTGAATTGGTCAGGGTCGCCCCCACACATTTGTGCTTGACTCGAGGCTGAGACACACATCACATGGCGTGCGTTCTGAGTTGGACAATTTGGCATGTCGATTGATGTGTGGTGATAATTGTGCCTTTCATGTTCTGGGAATCTGGGGTTGTTCTCAGTGTTTGACTTGGTCATGCATTGGGTTTGCACTTGCCACCATTCTCTTCTGTTCTGTTTATTAATATCTTCCAATCTCCACTCTTCTCTTCTTTCATTCGTGCCGCCCTTCAACTATTTTTTTTGTTTTTTCAGTTGTCCTCTAAATATTTAATTTAGATGACAGATTTTACATCAATTTTTTTTTAATTTTTTTTTGTCTATATAAAATGGAAACTAAGAAAATAAGCTGCATGGATGAATTATGTGCACTGGTTTGGCTGGCCTTCAATATGGTTGGTTTGTTTGGTTTTTACATCAAATAATATTAATAATAATTTTATAGATAATTGTTTAACATACATCAAGTTTTTATTTGAATTATCTATCGAATGCGTATTTATTTGAAGGACAACGAAACTTAAAAACAAAGAAAGACTTGCAAGTAGGTAATGAATTGAGTTTAAAGTCAGTCCGTGTCAGTGTCATCTTTTAACTACTAAGATCATGTTTGGTATGCGAAAATAGAATAAGTCATTTTATGAAATAAAATAAAAATGACATGAAATAAAACGAAGATTACTTAATTGAGCCAAATAAATGTTTGAAGTGATTTTTTAATGAAATACATATTTTATAGAATAAATATTTCAATCATATTAAATAATAATAAAAATTAAAATAAATATACTTCAAATTCTTATTTTACAGTACCGAACATGATCTAAGAGAATCAGGAGTTGGAACCCTCTAAACCGACAAAAGAGGTCATATTGTTTTGTTGTTATATTGCACTTCTGCTGCTGTTGCTTCTCCTGTTTTTTTTTTTTTTCCCCCCCTGACATTATTTACTTAATTAACTCTCATTCCCATTACTTCTGGTGTCTCTTAGTGGTTGGAACAATTGTCTTTATATGTAGGGTAGATACCAGTGATGCCACTGATTGTCGTCCGCAAAGCTCAAATATTTCTGCACTTTCAAAGTAAAGATGCTACAATGGTTTTGTGCTTTGAATGATGGGAAAACACGATGAGCATCAAAACATTCAGATGAGTGACCCAAGTGCAAGAAAAGACATTGAGCCAGCTTGGTGAATTGTTGCTTTCTCCAAAAAGTAGTAGTTTCATGTATGATGCATATATATGTCGGGTTTATCTCCCCTGCCATTATATACGTTGGGTCTATCTCCCCTACCATTTTCAGTCCATCTTAATGCTTGCTGCATCACTCTCAACAAATAATTTAGTTCAACATGTTTGATTCTTCAGCTTTTTTTTTGGGTAGGTATGATTGTTAATGAAGATCATTAAACTCTTGCCAAACTACTGGATATACAAAATCTTCATCTTTTTCTGATGTTATTAATGATGTGACTCGAAAGAAGTGCAACTGAAAATTTAATAGAAGATATAATATTAAAGTTATAATTTATTCTTATATTTTTTTTAACAATTTAAGTTTTTAGATGAGTAGGTAACCTAACATGATATCAGTGTAAGTAAAAGATTTTGTGTTCAAACCTTATCATTATCCTGATAATATGAATTGTGCATGCGTTGACTCAAGTTGGCCACATGTGCGGGAGCGTGCTAGAAAATATAATATTAAAATTACATCATCTCTAATAACTTAAATTTTTAGATGAATTAGTGACTCAACAAGATTTTTTGTAGTTAGTTTTTATTAAGTTGTTTAGTACTTGTATATATCAAACTTGGTGTTTTTGTGTGTGTGTGTATTGGATTATCTTCTGTCATTATATTTAATCTAATCAGATATATGGAAGCATCGATGTAATTTTTTAGAGTCATTCAGTCTAAATGCTACATGAAGAATATAAGCAAAATGACAACGGAAAATCCTAAGCTGTAAAAAATGATGACATGAGATGACGGAACGGAAAATACTTAGATGTAAAAAATGATGACACGAGTGATTCGGCATATTTGGATTCCTATATATCCACTCATGTTATAAGATTTATCTATATAGACATCATCATCTAGTTCAGAAAGTTGTATGCTTTGGAAGAAACTTATACTCTGCATGTTTTGGAAGAAGCTTATACAATTTGAAAAAAGGTTTTAAGATTTACTTAATTTATATTCGATCTATTTATTTAACTAATAAAATTATTTGTTGATCGTACTGTATTCAGATAAATGAATCAAAATCGGATTATCAAATTAAAATTTTCGTATCTGATTAAGAGTCCTAATTTAGAATATACGAGTATAACAAGGGGGTGTATTTAGCCTCACCCTGATTAATTAATAGAGGGACTCCCATTGGCGAGCCGAAACGCCACGCCTGCTGCAACCCTCGCATGCGGAACGCCTCCAAAAGGGCCCAAAAGGGGACTCTCCGATATACAGATACTGTTGCCCCGTCACTGGGCTAATGGGTTATGGGTTAACTAGAAGATCATCGACCACTCTCCGTTCGTCTTCAACCTCTCCCTACCTGTGCAAACCGGCGGCCGAATTTTGGTTGATTGATATATATATATATATATATATATATATATATCACGTAATCTCGTCCCTGTGCCCGGTGAATTGAACAGTGTTCTTCAAATTTCCGGAGACGGTAATCTGCAATGGCTGTAGCGTGTAGATGAAGATGCTAAACATGAATTCGTTCCACACAAGAAGAAAACGGCTTCTGATGAGGGGAACGGGTTAGGGTTTTTCGTAATATCCCCATAATTCTGATGATTACATTTTTTTTATTATTTGAATATGCATATACATCTATATGTACTCACATATTTGTTTACATTTATTGTTTTGGATAAGTGGGAGAGAGAAGATTGTGGCTGGCAGTCTGTTGAAAGCATTGATGAGGCCTGGAGGGGGCAACTCACGACCAGCTGCTAGTAATCAGGTTTACTACTATATTCTTCTTTAATTACATGTCTATTCCACTTCCCCCAGCCCAATTGACGTATTTGAAAATGATTCTATGGAAGTGAATGATGGACTGAAATGAGCTTCACTACATGATTTCAGTGTAGTATCTCTTGTTTTTAACTCTGCCTATGTTGTGTTTAATGTCATATCTTAAAACAGTCAATCCCAAACATAAAATCTTCTTAGATTTCTTTTGAATATGAAGCTTAAAATTAATTGTGTAAATGTTGAGTTGAATTGTCAATTTGTCATCCTCTGCTATTGTGAAAAACATTTTCTTATTAGTAGCGACGGAACTAGGTCATCTGAGGATGAATAAAGAAGAGCGGGTGTAATTTTCTAAATTGTTTTCCCTAACGTTCCTCAGGTCATATATATGTATATATATATTTAAGATTCCTCTGGTCATATTTCATTGGCCGGTTTGTAATCTAGTTGGTGTCTTCGTTGAGTCTAGAAGATAAGTATTTGGAGGTGAGTCAACTCTAGGGCAAGTGTATTTAAGGAATCAATGAGATTTGGATTGAAGTTCTATAAAAACTTCCTACTTGGCTTTTTATACCATATCATCAGGCACTGCCTTGCAAAAGAATGCCTGGCAGATATTTTATGTGTACTGATCAGCATATACACACACACATGAGGAATAAATAAATGGACTCTTGAATTGTTTGAAAGAGTGTATGTATCTGTTAAATCGGGGGTGTTTTCTTTAATTTTTTAGGTAAGTTGTATATTTTATTAGAGAACAAAACATATAAACATCCGGCAAGGGGCAAACCCCTGGGAACAGAGAAGCTCAAGAAGCTAAATTGGCAAGCATACAACTGGAGAAAGACAAGAGCAATTGAAGCTCAAATTAACAAACAGAGATAATCTATAAGTAATAAAAATGCTATTAGGAAGACCCAAACTCAAGCTCAATTAATGGCATAGTTGTTCTCTGTGTTCCTCCAAGGAGAGATGGCAGCATTTATGGCACATGGGATATTTTCAGTAGTCTGATCTTTGTTTGAATATTTTCTTTGTATCAAACGATGATTTCTCTCTTTCCAAATATAGTAGATGGTGGTGGCAAGAGCAGTTCTGAGGACTGCACTGCAGAAAGAATCTCCCTTCATGAATTGAATTACCAAGGAAGCTCTTGGCTCCACTGGTTAGGATTCCTGTTTATAAGGCAAATTTGAAAATTTTCTTTCCAAATGGAATTAGAGAAGTCCCAGGCAAAATATTGGTGGTTAATTGGTTCCGGATAGCAAGTTATCGTTGTAGGTTTTTCCCCAGCTTGAACCAAATCCCCTCAACGGACAAGCCAAAAACAGAAACAAGTGCTTAGGAATAGCTTTTTTGAAGCATACAAGGTTGTGCCATGGAACTTTGGGAAGATGATCTCCCAAGGCTTCCCATATTTAGTCAATTGAGAAATCCCCTGATTTGGTGAGGGTCCAAATGAGCTTATCTGGCAGATCAAGCTGAGGGAGAAAGGTTTCTGGAGTGGGTTGGTTGGTAAGGTTTCTGGATTGATGGTGTGAATGGGCTGACCTGAAAAGAGTGGTTCATTCAGGCTCAAGTTTCTTGAACTTTGATAGCACTCAGGCTTCTGTCTTGTTCAAGTGTTAGTTTGGTTGAGCCTAACGGAGCTTGCTCATTTAACAAATTTGACATTTGACACTTTTCCTAGTCCAAATTTATATCATTATACATCCAATTTATCTTATACCGCACCAGTGGAAGTACCAAATTTATTGTTCCCCAGACTCTGTGTTAAGGCCTACATTATTTGATACCAATAGAGGCCACAAACCTTCTGTACCAAGCTGTCTGGTTATACAGTTTTATAGAAATGGTAAGTTCTGATTATCCAATGATTCAGTCTGTCAATAGGACTGGGAATTGGGTCATAACATATTAGATGCCCAAAATACAGGCTGTCAATTGACTGTCCTATTGTTATATATATATATATATATATATATATATACACAGTACATAGTTTACTAGGCTGTTTCTTGAAAGTCTCGTCTGTTTGCGAACTTTTACTGATCTAGAGTTGCTTAAACTATGCAAGCAAAATTAGTAAACTAATAACAATTTGTGGTAAAACCGCTCACAATAGAAGTTTCATATGACACTGTAAATAGGTTTTAACATTAACGAGTCCCCCAAATGCATACTTCCCTAGATGCACCAACAACAAGAAACACCCGAGAGTTTGGAAATATGAGAAAATGTCATACATAAAGAAAAACCAGACACAAAAATAAAGTACAAATAAGAAAGAGTAAATGAGCAGTGTGAATATCAGACTTTAGGAGGGAAGTTGGAAGAGTTTCCTCGAGAAGCCATGGCGAGTTGACGGTACTTGATGAGAAAGAACCCAAAGGCATGGCCGGCGATGGCCACTATGAATACTCCCAGGTTGAAGGACATGACAGAGAGCATGACCATGTAAACGAGAGCCATCCGAATAGCGTAGACGCTGGCTTGAGTCAGCCCACCAACCATCGGATTCATCCTGGGCTTGATGGCTGGGGAGATTGATAAGACCTCGACGGCAGCGGAGAGAAGGAAGACAAAGAAAAGAGCCAGTATGTACATGCCAAGGTTGTTGTTAGGCCATCCTTGGAATAGAATGATCACATCTTTACCCCAGAAGAAGCTCATGTGCATGACCATATCCTTCATGTTCATGCTATCATTATTATACATTGATCCAGGAGACATGGGCATGTCGCCATGGTTACCTTCATGAGACATTTTTGGGAAGGAGTGAGGAAGCTTTGGGGGGAGAATTCCACTAGGTGAATTGGGTGTTGTAATATTGTCTTGTGGGGTGTGTGTATCTATATAAATATATATAAAATGTTTATATAGAGGAGCAATAACCAAAGATCTAACATGGAGAAGGTGATGACAAGGATAGACAAAGACAACCAGACAACGTATCGTTTGGTATCATTAGTTCTTCACTTTTTAAACTTTCGGGGTCTTTGTTTAAATGTTTTTGTCCTATATGTGTGTGTGTGTATGAGTTTGGCTGAGTGGGTGGAAATGAGGAGGAAATGCAAGCTTTGAAAAAGGAGGAACTATTGAGGGGTCTTTAGAAGTGGTTGACTCCACCAGGACCAATGTCACCTGGGAGTTTTATTCCTGCCACTAATTAGGAGAAATTATTTAGTGTCACGGTCACAAAATTATTAAGTGATCCTACACCATTGATTCAAGTCAATAAGTACATGATTCAAGTCAAAAAATACATTAAAAAAGTTGACATTAATACACTTTTGTGCCCAAGTCATATATTCATTGGTTCTAAACACCACATTAGCAATGTTCGGGGATCATTAAATAATTTTTCCTACTTTATTATTGACATGCTGTGATTATTTCTCACAAATTCTTTTTAAAAACTTATGATAAAAATCTTTCTCATAATTTTGAAAAATTGATAAAATTTGTGAGAGAGACTCACAATATCATGACAGACCATCCCACGGAATAACTCTTCTTAATTAAGATAATCAAGCACACTCATGCCATGCCACGTTACCATCAGCATCCTGGGGAGCGCCCAGCTGACATGGCATGATCAAGGTTATTGGAGAGGAAATTTCTTAATTAATCATCTGTTGTCTGGCATATAACCCATGATACTTTTACTTCTTATAAATAATATTCAGCTGTTAATAGAATAGTGCATGCATGCCAGCTTGTAATATAAAAGCGAAATCAATCTTTCTTCTTGTCATCATCGAGTGTTGCAGTTATTATAATTATTATCGATTCATTTAGTATTAAGTCTCTGTTAAATGCAACGTTGGATAGGTTCTTATATTTCTTATAGCATATCATCTGATGGAAGCAATGTAGAACAAGCGGCCATTGACTTCCTGGATCCTCAATGATACAATACGATCTGTGGCGACGAAAAATTTTTGATCCAATTTTTTTTTAAAGATATTTTTTTAGTTTTTTATTCGGATTACTACTAGTATAGAATTTAGTTGTTTCTTATTCAGATTATTAATCTTTAAACTCTATAAATATTTCAATAATACATAAACTTTCGAATTTAAGAGTTTTTTTCTTGTTGGATGAGTAATTCTGTATTACTTGGTTTTGAAAGAATTCGACTTGTTCGTTTTCTTTCATGTTTTTGGGTTGCGTTAGAAGCTGACTAAATTAAAGGCCGAGCAGTTGGACTTGGTAAAAACAATCAGAAGAGCAGCATCAATGGTGGGGTGGTGGCCCATAATTAATATCTGATGTGGTAGTGGACTCGTCCATTTTCTAAAAGGGAAGGGTGAAACTGGAAACTGTCGAAAGATTATAAAATTGGAGGATTCGCCAATGAGATGCAAAGGTCTGCTGAGTCTGGTTTAAATCTCATTTTGAGTCATTATCTGTCTTCTGTTGCTGCAGTAAAATAATTTTCTCAATCTTCCGGACCTAAGTCTTGGCTTAAAGAAGTTAATACCATTTATGCTTTGGGCATCGGTGCAAATTTTAGATCAGAGTTGGAATGTCGTTTGTGCAGGTTTTTCAAGTAACATGCCCAGCCTTGTCCCGTTCCATTTGGGACGAGTTTGAGAGGTTTATAAATGGGGATAGATTTGGGAAAAAAGATTTGAAGCCTGATAATGTCCGGAGTGGGTTTGGAAAGAGGAGGTTTAAACCGGCTTCGACCCTATAGTTGTAAGGCTTGGGCCTGAGGTTTGTTCTATTTTTTGAGGGGGTAATCTTCAAACCCAATCCAGTAAATTATGTCTTGCAAAACCTTCCTTGCTAAATGCAATAAACAATCAAATCCAGTTTAAGGCCTACTTGTCATGAAAGTCTCAAATTCAATACCAGTTGGCTACCTCTATTAAACATAAGATTATGAGCCTAATTATCTTTATTTCTCATACAAACTAATGACATCATTAAATGCACTCAAATTTTATTTCATTTTGAATAGTGGTCGAAAGCTAAAACAAACAATGTCAAATTGTTAATAAAAATTAAAAAATAAAACATGAATTGAAGTGGGCTCAATCAATCTGATCAACGCTTCACCTGAGGAAGATCGGAACCCTTCTTGAAAACCCCACTTCTAAAAAACATGAACCCGACAGCATGACCCAAAACCGCGGCCAGAAACACACCGCCATTGTACGACATGACGGCGAGCATCACCATGTACGCAATCCCCCACCGAACCGCGTGCAACCCCGTCTGGAACAGCCCCGCAGCAACTTTGTTAGCGCCGGGCTTGACAAATTTGTAGTTAGAGAGCCATTCGACAACCACGGCCAAGACGAAGACGAAGATCAAAGCCAAGGCGTACATGGCTGTGCTTTTGCAAGGCCAACCCGAGAAGAGGACTTCGGTGTGCTTGCTGCCCCAATAGAACGTCGTGTGCGTCAGCAACGATTTGTGGTGGTGGATGTGCGCCGGGGGCGGCGGAGCGCCGCTAGTGTTGTGATGTATCGCCACTCCAGCTTTTTCCATCTTGTGGGTAATTGCTTGCTGCTCAGGTGAATGATAGCCAGAGCGCGGAGGGTTTAAAAAACAGGGAGAGCGGAGATTCTCACTCCACTTTCATTGTTATAGTTCCACGCTCGAGGCTAGAGAGTGTAGTGCAGACTCTGGTTTTATGCTATAGGACAATTTTAGTTCCTAAAATGGTCATCAACAAGGTTATATTTTTTTGTTAATTTAATCTCTGTAAGTTATTCCAACAGACATTAGACTATGGATCTTAAGAAATTAAAATTTGTTTCTATCCAAATAAATTTCGAATAAGGTGAGATGTACCTCTAACGTAGCTCGAACAAGAGATATTTTTGAATTATAATCTTTTATTTTTAAAATTTTATTAGCCCAATTAACTCCAAGAGGTTTCAATGGTTGAATTGTTCATCCTTGGTTCAATCTTGTTTTCTTTTAATTGAAAAGTAGTGTAATTTGATATATATAAAAGAAATATTTAAAAAATAAAATTATTATAAAAATTAAATTATTTAATAAGACCGTCACACTTACGTTATTATGTTAGATTATTTTATAAATTTTTAAACTTTTCATAAATTAAGAAAATTAATCTTTTATAAAATTAAAAATTTTAAAAAATTTATGAGAATTTCAGTGTGGCCGAACATTTACACGCGCCAAAAGTGGTCGTGGGATGGGAGCTTCACCCTTTATAAGGAATGTGTTAGCACCTGCTAACAAGCAATCTCTGCCATCGGAGGACAGTGCATTTCAAATGATTGAAGAACCGCGGCAGCGGATCGCCACGTAGAAGTTTGAGACACATGTCACGCATGGCCACACCTGAAAGAAGGATATTGGGCTATTCGGAGCCAAAATTTCATTAGTCGGACTCACCCTCTCCCCACTCAAGATAAAGAGCCCAATTACCGAGCAAAGACTCTTTGCAGTTATGAGTTAGATTTCTATTCGGCCCAACGATGTATGCCGAAAATGCATAAGAGTAATATTAGTGATACCCATTTGTATTTTTTATGGGTACAACTTGGACGGATTAATCTAAACCTATTTCTAGTCTAACAAATTTTAATTCAAGTTGGATTCGGATTAGATTGTTGGATTTGGACTCGAGTTAACTGTTTTAGAATTAGAATAGGACTTGGGTATGACTTAATCGATCTTACCCGCTTTAGTTGCACCTTAGTTTTTCTAATGTGCCACTATGTGATGGTTTTAAAGATCCCATTATGTGAGGTCAAATATATTACAATATGTCACATCATATTGAGAATATAAATGGAGATATATAGTATTTTTTAATGGTTAAATTTAGTCTTAGAATAATTATTTAATGGGACAACCACTATACATTATTATGAGATGTGGTATGACTATTCCACACAAACTTTATAATTTTTTTACTTTCGTGGAGATATTGTTTATCATAAATCTTTGAAAATATAGTGAAACATAATCACACTATATCGAATAATAATGTGTAATAATCGTCGCACCGAATAATTTATTATAATTTTCAAGAAATTGATTGACTGACGCACAAGTTCCCAACAACAGTTTCAGAGAGTTGTATTATATTATTACTCATCCACGGGGTACTGTTTGGCATGACAGCCTACAAGCTAGAATGCAAACATTTAATTGCATTTCTTCTTAATATTGGAATTAAGCATAGGGAAAGCCCTTCCCACCTCGTATAATACAAGCTTGTATATATGGACCATGATTGTTCAGACAGCCTCTTTCTCCCAGCTGGATGTTATCAACCTTGGGCGCCTTTCAGTTTCTTCTGTACCTTAACAAGAGAATTGTAAATGGCTTGATCTTGAGGCATTGCTTTTCTCAATGCTAAATAATCCCTCAGAGACTCTTCCCAACGTTCAAGCTGATTCATAAGAAATCCCAAAAAGAAAAAAATCGATTTTGTGAATAAACAAATGGAGAAGATGATAAAAACAGTTTTATGTCAATAATTATTTTAAAAACTTAAGCAATTAAATAATGAGTTAACAATATATATCATGATCTCTCACGTGCAAACTCAGTTTTTTGTACTTTTGTACATGAAAAATTAATGTAATAGGGTGCGAGATATGAGAGCAAGAGAGGTAAAACTTTACGTAATAGGATGAGTGAGTGCAGTGGTGGATTTGACTAGCAGAGTTGGGCCGGAAGGGGGGATATAAAGTTAAAATTTAAGAATTTGGGAGGGAAATTTCTAATGTTTTTTATAAAAAAAATACTAAAAAGTTCTTAACATAATTTTTTCAATCCAAAAAATTCATAATACATTTCCTCTACCTAAATAGCCTAAAAAAGAAACTTCTAATACAAAAAAAATTTATTGTTAACTTTCATTTTAACACCGTTAAAAAATATTACTGATTATATTAAAATGACATTCAAGATACATTTTAGAAAAAAATATTAAAAAATATATAAAATAAAATTTTTAATTTAAAAAAATCATAACATTTTATAAAGTAAAAATTTATTTTTTAGGCATTCTAGACAAATAAAAAATGTTATGTTATTTAGTATTTTTTAAAATATATATTGAAGGTTATTTTGGTCTAATTAATAATATTTTTTAATGGTGTTAAGATGAAAGTTAATAACTAGATTTTTTTGTATTAAAAGTTTCTTTTTTGAATTTTTTAGATATAAAAAATATATTATGGACTTTTTGGATTGAAAAAATTATTTTAAAGACTTTTTAGTATTTTTTTTTATGGGGGGATATAAAAGTTAAAATTTAAGGTTTTTTTTATTTATTTATAGAAATCTAAAATTTGGGAGGGAAATTCCTAATTTTTTTTTTTATAAAAAAATTCTAGTGGTAAAAATCTCAACTCAACACAATTTAGAAAAAGAAAGAGAATTGTGTTAGATAGCTGATAATCAATGTAAAACACAGTCAAAATTCACACGATTTATGAACATGAATCTTAAAAATAATTGCATGCGAGATAGGATTCATGTAACCGACTTTAAATAATTTGGGATAAGATTTTGTTGAGTTGAGTGGTAAAAATCTAAACTTTTATCTGTAGGCTCTGTGTATGCCTCTAAGAGACTAGAATCAAGGTAGCTCTAAAAACTTAAGTGATTAGAGAGACGAGCCAATTATATAACAAACATAAATAAAGAATTCACACAAAGAATGTGTCTTGTGTCTGTAAAAAGAAGCAATGCAATGTAGATTTTCTATAGAGTTGATATAGAATATCTTAAAAGTCTGAGTACGAAAAATTTACCTTAGCATTAGAATGCGCACGCCGCAGAAGAGCTTTGGAATAGTTGGGTTGGTTTCTTAATGCAGCATTGCAATCGTCAATCGCCATTTGCCACTGTCCGAGCTCAGATCTGCAAGCTGCTCTGTTACAAAGTAAGAAAACGTTTGTAGGATCATACTGCAATCCCTTCTCATACATTGCCAATGCCTCCATATACTTTCCAGCTTTGAAACTTTCATTTCCAGCTTTTCGAGCACCAGCCATACATGAAGCTATTTTCAGCCACATCAATGAGTTTGAATTGGGGTCTAAGTTCACAGTTTGTTCTGCTGCAATAACCCCCTTTTCAAACCTGAAATTTGCAGAAGTAGATAGCTGAGACATAGTTCAAATTCTAAACTCAAGAAACAATCAATAGACCTCAAAAAATGCCCAAAAGGGTTTGTGCGCGAGTCGGATTGAGAATACTAGATACCAATAACAAAATTTTGGTAAAATATATATATTGACCATATAATTTTACCTTCCAAGACACAAATAAGCCTGAGTTTCAAGTATCAGTAACAATGAAGTCCCTTTGCAAGCTTTTCTTGATCTGCTCTCTGCTGAATTCCTTGCTGACATCAAGAGTTTAACAGCTTCCTTTGCCCTATGAAGCTTTAATAGAGCTTCGGCTTTGACAGCAACTACCTGCATGTCACAGGCATTTCAAAGTGATACAGATACATTTACCTCCTCTAGACTATATATATATATATATATATATATATATATATATATTAGTATCTTTATACAAACCTGATTTGAGGCATCAGCTCCAGCTTCTATGGATAGATTGCTTTCTTCCAAAGCACGATCCCAATTTTCATCTTCTTGGGCCTTTTTCATATTTGTTAAATGAGCCTCAAGATGTAGCAGACGCTCCATGGTTTCTGAACCGATATCATGTCCGGATAATTTGAAATGCCATTTTGCATCTTCCACTTGGCCTAACCTGGAAAGTTCAAAGGCCAGTAACAAATGAAAAGATAACGATATTCAGAAGAAGAAGAAGAAATAGATGTATAATAAAAATTTGTTGGTTTTGACAAGATGAATCAAGTTGCCAAAAAAATAAAACACTGAGAGAACATTAATGCAGGTGCAAAGTGCTTACAAGTGCCTTTTCTGATGTATGTATGTGTGTGTATATTATATACACCCACACAACAGATTGTGAAATATAGTAAAAAGGTGACATTGAAATTGTATTCACCAATCTATACATGTAACTACTATTAACCCATTTAATGACTCCCCACACTTTGTATGCAGTGTAGACAGCAAAGAAGCAGGTGTGAGAAATATCCTTATTTCTGTTTCATCTTCCCACTCTGTACTCTTCAAATACAACTTGAATTTTTCTGATAAGAGGTAGAAACATGAAGATAAAGAACAATCCTAGTAGGGTCCACTCTAGGGTTTAGGAAGAATTAGATATATGCAGTCTTACTAAACAAATAAAGAGAATTGTTTTGTTACTCAGAACCCACCTTAGACAGAAACTTGAAGATCAACAATATTAAATACGCAATTTAAGTATAGTAAGGATCTATTAGATATAATGGATAAATTGGAACTCCTGTTTTTAAATCCTCAATGCTTAAATGAGTGACTAATATCAATTTTAGTGCATCCAAACAATCCCGGAATTAGCTTAGCTACTAAGGCCTCTAGGATAAAACATTATATCCCTCAATAAATCTCAAATTTAAGTTATACCAAAAGCGTGCCTCGTCTTACTTGATATACATTTCTTGGGGGATGGGTTGAATATATAGAGTTTACTATGACAATAAGACGCTCAAAGAACTTATGGTTGGCAGGACTTCGTTATAAAAAAGTTATAAACACAAAAAAAAAAAAACACAAACACACACACACACACATATGACATCAACTATAGAACAACTGAAATTTTGTTGGATCTAGTGAAGCTAGATCATATTTGTAATAAAGAATTATTAGAAGATTGAATCTGTCATTCCTATAAACAATAAAGGGAAGAAACTAACAATCTAGTTATATAAACTATCACATACTATATATATATACCTGGAATAAAGAGTTCCAAGCCTGTAATGAGCCCGACCATATGATGGATCACATTTGATGGCTTCTAGGCACATTCCAACTGCCTCCAAAAACTTGCCAAGGCCAGCCAATGCTGCAGCCTTATTGTTATGGCAGGCTGCATTTTGAGGACACAACTCAATGGCTTTATTGTAATAGGATATTGCCTCCATGAAGCACCCTCTCCTGTATTTCTCATTGCCTGCATTGTTAAGCTCTTCCACAATCTCAAACTCCGAAGCTGTCTCTGGAATCAATCCATTCTGCTTCTTTGTCATGCCCTTGTTGCCAATAATTTCACACTTGCTTGTAAGGTTTTCCACATTCTTTACAGCCTTGACAATGCTTCCATGACCATAATTGCATCCACCAAAGCCAAAAACATTGTTATTTGATCGCTTCGGCGCGAATACACCAGAAAACAGATTGTCTTTACCTTGAGGCAGAGTGTCATTAACGGGAGCATGATTTGAATGTGTTGGCCCTTTGTATATGTTCCCGAAAGAAAAAGTCTCTCCGTAATGCGGATTCTTGGGTGCCAAAACTCCCATATGGGAAGTGGCAGAACTTTCATTGACAAGACTCCTGTAACCTATAGATACAGGGGTTTTCAAATTGTCTGTCCTTGCAGATTTTGGGCTCTCTTCAGTCATCATGTTGGATTGAAAATGGGGAAGGCGTTTTCTTGAATCACACGGAGAAGAGGGAATTGAGGCATTACCTTTCACTCTCGATTTCAAACTTAGTTTGTTGTTGATGAAAACTGTATGGGTATTCATTACCTTCCCGCCATTTTCATGCTTCAAATTCCCCAACTCAGATGAACTCTTGACTCGGCGATGGGTGATCTTATCTTCACCTTTTCCTACAGTGGTGTTTGAGCCATCAGTAAGCTTAGTTGCAGTTGCAACTATGTTTTCTCCTATGCTTCTGTTTCCCAGCTGAAACAGAAAATTTGCTGGAACTCAAAAGCACTTTATCCCAATCAAATCCCATTGCAGAATGTGTTTTTGGAAACACCAAAACAAAATCAAAACCCCCGAACTCACTAAACCCAATAAAAAATGGAACCCCGGAGTTTGAATTTAAAGGAATGACACAAGACCCATGAACATATGTGAATATATAGATGTGTTAAGATATAGAGATATGTATGTAATTATATATAATACTCCATATATGGATACCTGCTTTTATATATCCAAATGGAAATAAAAACAAATTTGAGTTTTGAAGTGCTGTAGATATGCTAATGTAGACAGCTAAGAGTAGATGTGATTGAGAGAAGAAGATATATCTCTCTCAATCAACCAATACCCATCTCTGGGAAGATTGAATTTCATTTGGGAAGCGCCAAGAAGTTTGGGAAGGAGGGGAAGCTGAAAATCAAATGCAAGCTGGCCATGTGAGCTGTTTGCTACTCATATTGATTCCTTCTCTTTCTCTCCCATTGTTGTTTTTTCTTGGCTTTGGGACCGTCCTTATCCATCACCTCAGGAGGCTCTTTAAGGCCTTTTGGGTTTTGGCCACCTAGAAAACGACCATTTAGCAGTTAAGTCTGCTAAGGGTTTGATCCCAACTCTGCCAGCAAACATGCACGTTGTCATGCTCCATGCTCTATGTTCTAATTGAGTTATTGAGAGCTAGGAATGGCAATTGGTTGAGTTGCCATTTCTCCGAACTTGTTTATATTCTTCATCTCTGACTTTATCATGTTCCACTTAGAGTGTTATTCTAACTTTGACCTTGTTTATATTGTCCGACTCCGTCCTGAATTTTAATTTTTTTCCTAATTAAATTAAAACTTTTATTTTTTGATTGGTAAATTAAAAATTTATTATAAAAATAACCAACATAAAAAAAAATGAGAACAATATAAGAAATTTTAAAACTTATTTTATATAATATGATTTATTGATAAATATAATATATCTTACAAATAAAAAAGAAGATTTTAATATATAAACAGGACGGAGTGATCATCTCTCGACCCCACCTTGAATCCTAGCGGTTTATGAAAACCTCATACCCACCTCATTAGGGGTGGGGCGAGTCATTTTATCATCCATTGCAACGATATATGTCCCATCACTCAGAATTCATCTTTGTCTCACTTTCTTCACAAAAATAAAGTCTATTGGTTATGGGGCCGACAAAATTCATCGCTCATGGGATCATCATGAGACTCACCAAAGACTCCAACTTAGTGAGAAAAATGAAACTAAAAAGTAAATTATCCGACTAAAGTCACTTATTAAAATTATGTTTGGTTAACACAAATAAAAGAGTAAATAAGTTTTTGTGCATCTATTTAAAATATCAAGAAGGTTAATTTAAAGCTGATTATGATATAATTAATTTATTTCTTAATGGATTGTAAAGATAATCACGCTTATTTGATTAAGCCAACTGTATTATTTAATCTAAAAATTAAAAATTAATTTAATCACTAGTTTTAATGATTAAATCAGTTGAAATAATTTATATCAAACATAACTTTAAAAGATTGGACTAAAGATGTCATGAGTACCACTTAATACATGGACCTGGTATAATCAAAGTCAATTTAGTTACTCTGTTTAGCCATTTATTTTATTTTAATTAATTCCTTTGGAAGGTATGATTGAATACCATCCAATCAAACTAATTTATGTTACAGGTCCTTAGTGGATATGGTAAAGAATGTATCTCCCTCACACACACACACACAAATATGGTACAACTATAGCAGGATATTTATTGATTGGTTGATTGGCACCTCCACATAATCATCCTGTGTTGGTTCGAAAGAGGAATAAGGATTGCCATTTACTCACATTATGCCTCATTTAGTAGACATGTCCTTATTTTTATTTTTTTGGAAAGTCTAGTTAATTTATCCTTTCCTTTGAAAATCGAACCAATAATGTTACTAGATCACTGCTCGCTTCATCCTAAAATTTAATTTAAATCTTGATAATTTAAGCATTTTATGTTATTCAAATTCTAGGACCTTAACACAATAATAGGTGAATAAAAATAGATAAATATGATCGAGATTTTATTCAAGTGTCCATTTCTCACACAGTTGACATGAATTGGATTCTCTCTCTTCTAACATTGTATCAAAGAAAAAGATAATTAAATATCATATACCAAACATTTCAACTTTTTTTTTTTTTTTAAATTTTAAAATAAACAATGTATACTTCTCAAATTTCTATCCAAGCTTGCGAGTAGGTATCCAGTGTAATGGTCACTCCACATTATCATTAGATGTGGTGTGACTATCACTCACAAATTCAATCACGTTGCTAAATACATAGACTAATTATCTACCTTTAATATCGAAAAAAATTTAAAATTCTGTGAGGTTGTCACTCCACATCAAAAAGTGATGTGAAATGAAGGTTAGACTGGATAATTTTTCCAAATATTCACTCTAAATGATGTGACAGTGTATCATTATTTTACATTAATTATATGAGCTAATATATTATCAATAACTTAATGTCACATTATTTGGGATCCAAACTTTGGTATAAAAATTAAAAAATACAATATTAACACATTAATAAGTGAATAAAAATAGGTAATTAAATCTGATATATTGAGCATCAAAGAATAAATGTAGGTAGGATTATGAGTGACATGTATGGAAAACTTATGTAGTGGTGCACCTATAAATGTGGCATCTAAATTGTAACTGCCACATTGATTAAAAGGAAGCAAAAGCTCAAGTCATATAGCATGCATGATGGGTCCAAAGTATTGAAATGTTTGAATCTAAATGTTCCAAAGGGAAAAGCAGCCTATTATACATTACAGGCTACATAATAACTCTGAAAATGAAGTTGGGGATAATGGGTGGGACCTTTCTCTTGAAGAAGGCCAGCCTGATTGGCATTGCACTGTCATCTTCCATGCCATGTTATATAGAGCTTTGCCAGCTAACACAAATGTGTTTGTTTCGCAATGATGTGTGACCAATGGTACAGAAAGAGAACAACATATATATGGTGTTGAGCAGAGAGGGGGTGGGCTAGCTCACTCTGGGGCCATGTCTCTCTCTTATTGTGTGCAATCTGCATTATTTTGTAGGACAGTCTGCGTGCACTGCCCTTGGACCAGGGGAATGGTAGGTTCACTCTTTTTCTGCATATTGACTATTTGGCTGAGCATACCCATCATGATCAACCCCTTCTTCATTCATTTGCTTTGCTAATAATATATATTTCATTTTGTGGACAATACAAAGTTTCAAGCATTCCCTAGCTTATATTCCATTTCCTTGGCTCAGAAAGCACCTCAGCCAACATTGTGATCTTGAGGTCACCATGATGTAGGACAAATATGATATTTTAAAAATAAAAAAATTTGTTTTAAAGTTGTATTAAGATTGTTTAGTTTTCTAAATTTATTATAGTAATCCTAATAATACTAGTAACCTAGAGTAATTAGTAAGGTCAACATAAGTCTAATTACAAAAAAAAAAAAGTATCAAAATTTCTGTATTTATTATAATCTAAACTAAAAATTTAATCCCTTAAATTTCATTTCTATTAAAAACTAATTCTTTTTATATTCTAAAAAGTGGAAAAAAAAATCATATTTTTAATTATTGCTTTAGGCGTCAAATAGTCTTAAGTCGATCCTGTGCTTACAAGAGGTAAGGCTTGCATAATCTAATCCTCCTGGAACTCCACAATAACTGAGTCTCATATACGAAACTAGTCTTTTTATTATATCTTGTTAAAAAAGATGAATCACAACTCCTCATATGGTATAATATTATTCTAAAGAATGCACTATTGTACTAATATGCCAATTTCATTAAAAAAATTTTTTCCCATAACAGGTTTGTTGGTTTTTTTTTTTTCTTGGCACATATCATAGGACAATCAACGTATAGGATTACTGAGTCTAAAAATTAAAAAAAAAAAAAATTCGTATTACATATTTTATTTATGTGTCAGTACTCATCCGATTGTACGCACCGCATGAATTGATAATTTTTCCAAGAAACCATTCCCTTTTGGGCAGAGGGTGTGATGGGCGCATTATGGTGGGATCCTTCGGAATCCAAACAAAAGACGTAGCCTTTCTCATTAATTGGACCCTCAACATTTATTGGTGTCAAAGTCGCCAATCTGTTAACTGCATAGGATTCATCAGACCACCATCATCTCAATTTTTCCAATCATTATCTTATGTTTCTGTTTTTATAATTTAGTTTTCGATTTTTCAAAACTTATTAATTTAGAAGTCTAATTTTACTATACATTAAGTGAAAGATTCGATTAAAATCAAGACAGGATTCCCGAATGAACCGATTTTAAAAACAATTGATATTTATTAAATTTCGATATTTAAGAAATGATTATTTTACACCTAAAGAGGAGCCAGGGCTTGTGCAGATAAATGGCTCGGGAAGGATGTAACCTAGGTCTAGTTTTATCTCTCCTGCTGCTTTGCTGATATTTAGCCTATCAAAATAATTAAAATAAGATTTTGTTCAATTAAATTGAATTACTACTTTGTCATATGTATTAAAGATCAGTTTATTCATGCAGGCATTAATGGCCGGGGTTTGCTATCACAGGATGTTCTAGTTTCTTCTAATGAAATCCTTATTTACCTATAAAAAAAAAAAAAAATCAATATTTTTTAGTCTCTAATGCTGTGAGTATAACAACTTATATATGATGTAGGACAGAAAATAGGGTTGGTTTACCTACATAAGTTGGGCTGCCAATTTTTGCCAACCTGGAAACAGGAGTTATCATTTTAAAAAAAAAATTTAAAATTTGAGATTTTTATAACTTTTTGATAAATCTGAGTCAGCTTGCGGGCATCTCTACTAATTTTAAAATCCTAAAGTTAACGACTTGACGAATCTCCAATAGTTTTAAGAAAGACACGAATTCTAAACCTTGAATTTTAATCTTCAAATCTTTATAGCTCAGTCAACTCCTTGGGATTAATTTTTTTATTTTTTCTTTAGATTTGGTAATTGATGAAGCCAAAAAGTGATAATTAGGCCAATAAACTTCATGCAAAACACCACTAGACAGTTGGTTCCTTTGCATTGATGTGGCGCTGTTCATGGCTCCTTCAACGATAAGTCCGTTACTGATTGATGGAAAATAAAGAATGTTGTAATAGTCAACAAACGTTCCTTCAATGTCTGGCCCAATCTCATAGTGTTGATCCTTGATTTGGGGAACCATATAACCAACTTCTTGCTCAAGATTGTAGCCATTGATCCCTTGATCATAGGGGTCGAGATTGGATTTCTTTATTTGTTGTTATTATAACCTAGTTTGGTAGGGAGCTCTGATCAGAGTTGTGAGTTCCGTAGTCTATAAACTTAAGAATTTTACAATAGGCATAGATTTATTATGTAATAATACGTTTTTTTAATAATATTTTATTTTTTGTAATATGATTTATTTAGAATAATAAATTATTACACATAATGATATAACATTATTAAAATAACACATAACTACAGTAGTAAGCTAGCTGGTTTCAAAAATTTGCCTCTTTGAAGTTGTTGAGTGTCATGATTTTGAATTCAAGAGATCTTACCCTATGCTTATGCTTGGCGAGTCTTTCCTCGTTCTCTTCTTGGGTTCTCTCTCGACCCAATCGTCTTGAGTTTCTATACTTTAGAAATCTTCTCCCAATACCAAGCCCTACATAGGTGAACTACTATCAAAGTCGAATAAACCGAAATTCTCTCATGAAATCTTACCAAAACGGCAAAAACACTGCCATAAGAGTGGCGCAATGCACGCCGTAAACACAAGCTGAATTATTATTTTCAAATTATTAGAGATCATCAATTTTCAAATTCCTTATCTCCGATTGTCCATCACCGGAATCTTTTCGATAACATGTGAAATTCATTGTTTTGCGGATTTGTGGGAATCTTCGAGTAAACAACAGCCGTCTATCTGATCAAGCCAAGATTTACCACAACAATATAAAATAGATTCAATTGAGTTAAAACTTCTTAGTAATGGTGCACTATGTTGCAGGCTTGCAGCCCCGGTGCCTCTGTTGATTCTAGGGTTTCAAATTTAGAGGGAGATCAAGATTAATTATTTATATATTAATCCATAACACTGCCATATATAGTCACATTCATTCTAAACCTGTAATTTCAATAATTTTGACAAAAGGGTTCTTCACCTCCTTAGGAACAGTAACAGTAAGCATTCCATCCTTCATAGATCCCTTCACTTCATCAACCTTAACATTTTCAGGCAACCTGTACACTCTCAGGAACTTGCCGCTGCTACGCTGAATGCAGTGCCACTTATCTTTTTTCTCTTCTCTCTCTACGTTCCTCTCACCGCTTATTTTCAGGACATTACCTTCCACTTGCACTCTGACTTCATCTTTTCTCAGCCCTGGTAAATCAGCTTTCAAGATATGAGCCTCTGGGGTGTCCTTCCATTCGGTCCGAACGTTAACGAAGGTCACAGTTTCTTTGGGGAGGACACTTTCCAAGTGAAAGTCCTTGAAGGGGTCCCAATCATGAAGAGAGAAGGGATCATGGACGTTGCATTGTGGAGCACCAAAGCTGGATCTGATTGACATTGTTTGCTTGTTTTGGTAAATGGGTTTTCAGAAAAGAGACTAATAACAAAGAAATGAATGCTTGCATGTTTGGAGCAAAGATGATTGAACCTGTACTAATAGGAGAAGATGGAAAATGGAGGTTGCATAAAATAGAAAATATCAATGTGGTGTCATGTTGATTCCCTATTTTTTGCGGTGTTTTGAAAGAGGAATCATTTTTACAAGGATCAAAATATCATTTTATGTATAGTTTCGGTTTGTCTGAAAATGGAAACGTTTCGGAAACATAATGGAAACGGAGAAAAAGTTTGAAACATGTGAAAACATAACTTAAAATTTATTTATTTATACATATAAGCATATTTATTGAATATTTGTGCATGTTTAAGGCATATACATCATATTCATGATAAATGACACTAATTTTAATTGAAAAACTAAAGACAAACTGCTTGTTTTTTCATTGTACAGTGTGAAATACAATCTTTTTTGACTTTTTTATCATGTAAATGACAATAAGGGCATAAGAAGATCTTTAAAAGGACATAGATTTACAAATTGAGACGAATGAAGCAATTTTTTTTTTTATATATTTCATGCTTTTGGATTGTCCAAAATCATTTCATAAATGTTTTTTTTTTTTGTAGAGTTCATTAGCGATCTTTCATGGATAAATGAACATTTTCTTGTAATGATATTTCATGTTTATAATAAAATCAAATAATTATCATTATTATATATATACAGATATATAAATAACTATTAACAAAATAACGAACAAGTGTTTTATTTTTATAATTTCTTTGATACATATTAAGTTTTTTATCACTGTCCGTAAACATATGTATTTTGTCAAACCCTATAAATCTTATCTCTTTTCTATTTTGTCTAAGATCGATATATTATTTGTTTTATCATTTTTGCACTAACACTAAAGAACATGGTCATAGTATATATGTACACAAATATAAAAATTTGAATTACATGACTAAGTGGAGTGAATATTTGCATCACTCGAATAAAAATTTAAAGCATATATTCGTATACATATATACCGTAAATATCTTATATTTGCAAGTTACAAATGGCCATCATCATTTATATTATGGTCATACAGAATAATTTTTCAAAAGCAGTGAAGTTAATCATGCTAACTTGGCTGAAATTAACCATTGATCTGTGGAAGTTTCTGGATGGGCCTTAATCGCAGAGCAACAAATTAACCAGGACCAAAACTCTCGTCTAAGCCCAAATTAACCAGTAGCATGAACTTTTTCAGCATTCTCCAGAGAATACCATGGGCCATCTCAAGTTGCCACGTAAGAGGAAGACTAGAAGGTGGTGGAAAGTCACAAGTTTATAAATAAACAAATCAAATATCTAGATATGTCTATATCTATCTGTTATATTGTAGAAGAACCCTGAAGCTTCATGACCCCAAACCCCACTCCCCTATAAATATACCCACATGCAGCTTCAGTTAATCCATAAGTTGCAAAGTTTGTTGAGTAATCTTTCATCCTTAAGAAACATCTTATACAAAGATGGCTTTGATTCCTCAATTATTTGGTGATATTTGGAATCCCTCCCGATATAGTGAGGCATCCACATTTGCCAATGCTCAGGTTGATTGGAAGGAGACTCCAGAAGCCCATGTGTTTAAGGTTGATCTTCCCGGGCTCAAGAAAGAAGAAGTGAAAGTTGAAGTGGAGGATGGGAGGATTCTTCAAATCTGTGGAGAGAGGAGTGAGGAAAAGGAAGACAAGAATGAGAAATGGCACCGAGTTGAGAGGGTTGGTGGCAAGTTTGTGAGGAGGTTTCGGTTGCCTGAAAATGCAAAGCTGGATGAAGTGAAAGCATCAATGGAAAATGGTGTTCTAACTATTACAGTTCCCAAACAAGAGATCAAGAAGCCGGAGGTCAAGTCCATTGAAATCTGTGGCTGAGTTTTCAATGTTTTCCTTTACAAATCGTGCATCCATGGTTTTCTTTACCGTCGTTTTACTTTACTTTGGTCTTGTATTTTCGTTACGGTCTTTTATGGTTTAATCCTTATCCTTTTTTGTGTGAAATAAAAGTTGTTATTATGTTTTTGTGTGAAATAAAAGTTGCGATTTGAAAATTTTGTCTAATTTTGTGATAAATTCAAATTTATTATCGTGTATAAATTTGAAGAAAAAAATTTGTTGGTTGGGCCGATGTTGGTTGGGCCGTAAGAATCCAGAAAAGTAGATGATCAAATGGGCTTCATGATGGGCTAAGCGACGGGAGTAACTAGAACCAGTCAGTGAAAAGGTTTTCTGCAGGAGTCCAATGATTTGAAGGCCAAAATTGGTGGACCATCCGTCCAATACTATCTTCGCGACCGAATTATGACCCAATTGATGAGCCGGGATCTAATGGTGCAGAGGAGGGAGGGATTCCAATCAAAGGTTGAGACTGGATTGCTCCTGATTTGAGAATTTTTTTTTTTTTTGTTTTCTGCAAATGAAATTAGAGGAGCGATTCAATTTTCATACAATCATTGATTTTGTACCTAATTAATTATGACTATTCTGGAAGAATGATTTTGTACCTAATTAATTATAACTATTCTAGAAGGTGTATCATTATTAGAAGTTACAATAAAGTCAGGATTTTTTTTAAAATTTTTTTATAAAATAAAGTTTTTATTTATCAGAGTTTTATTTATTTTTAAATTTTTAAATAAGTATTTAAATATAAAAAGAATATTATTATAAATATTAATTATGTCAATAAAATTTTTTATTATTTTATTTTATATAATTAAAATAAATTAGAATAAAGTGAGAAGAGAGTGTCTTCATTCTCAGATCATAATGAGATGAATATAAATTTTTTCAAATTTTATCTTATTAAAAATAAGATATAGTGGTAGAGCTGGTTTTGGATCAAAGGATCTTTGTCAGCCAATTTGGGAGTTATGGAGTTAATCAAGACCAAAGCTTTGTGCCTCCAAAGAAAACCGACTTAATCTAAGGCCTATACTAGATCGATTTATTAGACCAAAAAAAAAAAAAATTGAAATGGAATTAAATGTCAAAACTTAGACAGTACTCCTTCCATCCCAAAACTTGACAGTTTTGCCTTCCAAAGAAATTATATTCCAAGGGATTGGCAGCGTGAAAGTGAGTCGTTTGTAAAGAATTTATTTTCGAATTCGCATGTTTAATTTTTATGAGCAATAATTTTTTAGGCTATTCATGTCGTATTCATAAGAACAAGACAAAAATTGATAAATTGATAGAGATTAGTCTCGAGATAGTTACAAGTTAGCTTGAAAATACTCTTCCTTCTCAAAAAAACGAAAAAAAACAAGAAATTCTACCCCAGATGAGAATTGTAATGATTTTAAAAATGATAGTCTCAAGTTTGGACTCAGTCTTTTCTGTTACAAAATGAAAAGTTTCTTTCAGAGAAATAAAGTCTCATGCATGAACAAATCCAAAATATTGAACTATGAAAGAAACGGGACAAAAAGAAAAGAAAGAGACGGACTGAGCCCGCAATAAGAGATGGAGCCAAAGCAGTACACCTGGATGGGGACTTTACTCTCAAACTTCATCTCCTTCACTAATCTTTTTAATGCGAATGCCTAACTGGCAAGTACCACCTCCATTTGGGCTTTTCTTGATTGATCACAACTGCTCCATAACATGTCTCAATGATATTATTATTATTGTTAGTGCAACTTGCAATAAAAATAAATGCCAAAATTAAAATGTAGAAGATCATGTTTGCGTTGTCATCGAATGTAACACGTGTTTATTCTTTTGATCTTATAATAGAGTTGTTAGTGCTTTATATACATGGTATCAGCGCTTTGTGAGAAATCTTGAGTCACTCATCTGTTCTCGCACTTACAAAATCTCACATTTTATTACGTGTCAATTCTTTGTGTGCAAAATGAAATTGTACATGGAAAAAAGTGTTAGTGTTAGTCTATTTTCTAAAACTTAAATTTTTATAACAACGGATGATCTAACAAAAATAATAAATAACTACTCAAAACTCAAACTTAAAAAACTCTTGTCCCAACCATTTGAAATTGCTTACATGATCATGTCTCATCGTTTTACTTTATTTAAAATTATTTAATCTTCGCATTCATGTAAATAAAAGATTAAATAAAATCTTACACTAACTATCAATTTGTTAAGACATTGCTCATTTTTTCACAAATTTGGGACGGATGTGTAATGACACGACACTGGGTACCACAATCATAGTTAATTGCGTTACAAATAGCATTCACAAAATGAAGAAAAAGATATTATGAGACGAAAATTAAACTCAATGAAAACTTTTGATTTTGAAAAAGTTAAGAATGTAATGAAACTTTTAATTATAAGAATTTTTTAGTCTCCATTGCTAATGTTATTAACTCAAAATTAAAAGGTTCTTCTTGTTGTAAAAATAGGAATTGAAAGAAAAATAAAAATGGATAAGATACTTTAGAGACTTTGAGGTTTTAAGCAAGGTAATGAAAAAGATTGAATAGTATAGTTAATATTTAATAATTAATTTAGATGATTATAGGGGCTTTATCTTCAAGTGAAATGTCTCAACGTTAAACACCATGCATGATACAAAGATCTAAGAAGGAACTTTTCCTCTCTTCTTTTTTGTTTTTCTTTTCGTCTGATTCTATAAAGATATATATATATATATATATATATATATATATATATTCTTTATCCTTTAACGAAGGATAAAGATCGGCTGCAACCTTTGCTTAGAACATCAAATCACAAGCATGCCAAGATTGGAATAAAAATAGCCTAACAAGTGATAAAAAAAAAAAAAAAAAAACGGGGAAAGTGAAACAAAAGTAAAATCATATAACATTCCTAGGGCATAAGAATGCAAGATTAATTGTCCCAAGCCTTTTTGGATTTAGCATTATGTTTATATTTTGGGTAAATCATATTGACATCATATAGGTTTACTTATTTTTATTTTACATTTTTATCCTTGAAAAATTATTTAATACTTGAACCAATATACATATTAAAGTTTAAGTTATAGAAGATTAACTTTTTCAAAAAACATATGTATGATTGCGATGGTTGTCATGAATTTACTTGAATTTCTTATGACCTGATATGAATTAAAAAATTCTTGATCCATTTTATTTTGATATTTTTTATCCGGTTTGTCTCTTATGTTGTAACTCACAAATATAAAAGTATTATTTTTTTTAAGATTGTTGCTCATGATAAAATACCTGACTTTGATTGAGCTATCATTGAATGTTTATATATGAATTGTTTTTTTAAATTATTTACTATTTGGTACATTTTTTTAGGAATATAATAGTTTACATTTATTCATAAACCCTAAACGAAATCAAACTAAAAGGGAGTTGTATTTTTTTTAAAATCAAATAACTTAATGGAATTAATTCCAATCTAATTTAATTTAAAGAATTTTCAAACAATCTCCTAAAAAATGAGTTAAGTAAGCATTATATATATATATATATATATGCTCACAAGTGAGACCATTTGACTACCATGACTTGTAACATAATTTACCAAAAATAAATAAATTGTAACTTAAAGTAATATAATTGATCATTAGCCCACTAAAAAATTCTGTAATTGTGGGCAGAGTTCTTTGGATAAGATATTGAAAGAAACTTGGAGGCTTGAATCAAGGTCATGAAAAAGACTGAATGGAAGAGTTCTTTAGATTATAATTGAGATCATAATAGATCCTTTACCATCAAGCAAAATATATTCATCACAAAATATATTCTCCTTTAACACAAAAGGAATAGAGATCGCCCACAACCTTTGGCTAGAGAAAAAAAAAAAGGTGTGGGACATCGATTGAAATGCATGCCAAGAATGGAATACAAAGAGCCTAACAAAAACAAAACATAACAAAAGTAAAAACCATAGTCACAAGATTCCCACGACATACGCGTGCAAGAACAATTTCTCCATGCTTTATGTGGATTTAGCATTTCTTTTTTTTTTTTGGGTACGGCGGGGGGTCTTGTTTGTGGAAAAAAAATTAATAAAAATGTTGTATCATGTTATTGTCATTGCGACGTAAGTATCACGGTGAGATTTACACAAATCTTATAAAAATAACAAATCACATGTGATAGTAGTATAATACTACCTTCTCAGTTAATTTTTTTCCTAATTTGCTTAATGTTTTTGGTTAATGCCTATTAATCCCAAAACCAACGTGAACTTTAATCTTGGGCTTACTTTCAACTGATAAGATTTTGAGAATAAAGAATTATGTTTTTAAAATATTTTTAATTTAATTAAGTCATATTTGTCTTACTGAATATGCATTTTTTATTACATATTCAGAATTTATTGTAACAGTCGTGCATTCAAAAAGAGAGGCGATTGATAGGTCTTTATCATTAAAAAAACAAAAAAAAAAACCTTTAACTTTACCACTTGCACACCCTTTTCATATTTTCTCTTTTCTAGTTGAGAAGGTCACATTTAATTTTGTGTGTTTAATGTGTATTTAAAATAGATTGTTGACCACTTACAACAACCAAGAATTTTTTTTTTTTGTAAGAGAATTCCAACTTCATGCCACGTCATTTGATATTAAAAAAAAATAGAAATATAACATTATTAATTACACGATTTCCTATTTTTGCACATTACCAACCAACATTTCTCTTTTCTAGTTGAGAAGGTCACATTTAAATTTTGTATTTATTGGGTATTTAAATAGATAGCAGACCACTTGCAACAATCAAATAAATAAATTTTCACTCAACCACAATATTTCAAGATATGGACTACCAATCCTAATAATTTTTACATATAATTATTATTAACCAAATTGGATAGAAATATTAAATTTCATTATAAACAATTTTTTGAAAGTCTATCCAAGCAAAAAATTAATACTATTCATCCTAACAATTTGAAGTTTCACCTAGGAATTGTTTTACTCAAATTTCTTAACAATTGATTAGAGAATTTAATGTTATCATTAATAACAATTGAATAGACTTTCAAAAAAGAAATATATATTAATTTGTTTATAATTCGTTGAGTATTATTTAACTCTAAATAAACAAAAATGTATCCTACTTGTTGGAACTAAATGAATGTTTTTCATATATATTGATACATCATAAATAGACATTGATTTAATATCATGACACTTGTCCAAAGTACTTTGGATTATGAAGATCGAATTTGTTTAGAGATTTATCGAACAATGAATTATAAAACAAAGACAAATGATAATTCTGAACGGGTCACCCTTTTTCATAAATTATCGATCTCAAAATATAGAAATAAAATTTAATATGATAACTTTTTAAATATTTTTAAATTTCAATTTTCATGATTCTTATAATCCTACTTAAAGTAGGAGATGTACAACTTACAAATAAAGTTTGATAGGAATTGAGCCTTCAATCAAAAATTGATAGCATTATATATATATATATATAACTATTATTAGTCAAATCGTCATTGTAAGGAATTGATTACTCTAATTAGTGCCACATTAGTGTAATAAAGGAACAACACACCAACTTGTCCTATCACATTAGCGATGCTTACGCACGTTCCTTCTGACTTTTGGCTCTCATTGAACCCATAAATAATTCCTTCTCAATCATTGAACCCACCAGAAGTTGTATATAATGTTTTATATCTCAAGTAATCTATTTAATATAAAGTAATTTAATTAGTTATTAAAATAAAATAAAATTTAAAAAAAAAATCTATTAAATAAAATTACTTGAATGATAAAACATTACTCATAGTATATATCCAGCCTGGTTTCTCTTCAACTGTTCTTACCTCTCTATTCTTATAACAAATGCATTCATTCACTATCTAATCCTTGCCTACTATACTATAATGAGCACGATTGACCACTAATCTGTCTTCTACTAAGCACTGTCAATCACACAACAGTGTGAAAACACACTTTTAACTTGAGTAATTATTATACATAGATATAATGTTTGAATGGCAAATTTTTATCCTAAAATTTATGCACTTTTTAATGCATAGGATGGTTGAGTGGTAAGAGATTAATGCAAATGGAGACTGAATATGTCAACGGATTAGGTATGCACTCTTATTCCAAACTTGTCCTTGTTAAAGAAATACTATGTTTTAAATTTGTCACATGCTATGACATATTCATCTTATTCTATCGTACTCTGATTATAATAAACTTATACTTACTTTATTCTCTTATATTTATTATATTAAAATTTATTATTAATTTTTTAAAAAAATAAAAAATCACGTCGAAACAAATTTAAACACGAGTAAGGGTGTAAAGGAGTCGAGTCAAAATAAATAATTGATTATTTAAGTTTGACTCATTAAAATAAACGAGTTTTAAATTGTATTCAATTCCAATTTGTTAGGATCTCTATCGAGCCTATAATCAAATTAATTACAAGTTTAATTCGAATAGTTTAATTTTTAATATAATATTAGATTACTTATTGACTTATTGAACTTATGTTCAAGTTTTGTTTATTTATCTAGTAAATAAATTTCGAATAATTCTCTAATCGAGTTGATCATGAGCTTAATCTGAATAACTTGGTTCATTTTATAACCCTATCCCAAATCTTGTACAATTTTAATATATATTTTTTTAAATTGGTCCTAACTCGTTTATATAATTCTAAAATCAAAAATAGGTAAGTTTTTCAAACAAGTTGAATTATTTGAACTCGATTCGTAATCAATTTAGTTAGAAACTTGTTTGAGATTAATTTACGGGATAAATAAGTCAAATTTAAATATTTTGAGATCGATTAATTTATTTTGAATTTAATTTGTTAAATAAAAAATAATTTAATATAATAAAAAATTCAAAATACTCCAATTAAGTTTAAACACAAATTAAAAAATATATATTCCTACAAGCTAAATTTAAACAAGTAAAAAATATTGAACTAGACTCGGATCCGAGAAAAGAGAAAAATAAAGCAAATAAAGCATTCATCCCGTATATTAAAGATGAGATAAAACTACAGAGAGACCATTTACTTGGTATTTATTCGTTAAATGGAAATAGAAAACAGAACCACGCGGCATAATTTCATTGGAAATTGAAAATTCATTTTTCCACCAGGTCAGGCCTGTATCTTAACAATAAATCCGATAATTAGGTGAGATAAGACAAACACAAAATGTCACAAAACCCATTGCCCAATAAGACCCCACTCATACAGCACTATCCAATTCACGTGGGCCCACTGCATCACTCATGTGGACCAAAGTGGGTCCGTCTCTCGCGCTTTGGAATACGCGATAAAGAAATTTTGCCCCTCAAGTGGGCCCCCTAATAGCCACCACCGCCCTACCTGATGTGATCCCATCGCTTTTAACCGCCTGATCGAAAACGAAACGCCTCTCTCTCTCTCTCTCTCTCTCCTCTCTGTATATCACTGCAGTGAAACAGATTTCGCGCACCGTTCGCGCTGTATCTATAGGCTGTTTCTTTTTCTTCTCCGGCTTTGGAGTAACCGTTCGTATTCTTTGATTTTCCGCAATTCCTTTCTTTGCCTTCAGTGTACGTTCTGCTTGGTTCGAAGATTTTTTTTTACTGAATGTTACTCTGCTGTAACGCATTGGATCTTTGTCGAGATCGACGATTTTGCATTAATGCCTGTCTTGTGATTCTGCCATTTCTTGATCTCTTGTGGTATGTGCTTTAATGTATTTTGTTTTAAAGAATTTTTTGATACAATTCTTGGCATTTGTAGTTTTTTACGGTATTTCCCGCTAATTTGTTGTAATTCTCTGATGTTTAGCTCCGTTAGTTCGGATCTGTCAGGTTTTTGGCTTTGAATGTGGATCGTATGCATGAATTTGTCTGTAATCGTGGAGACAAATTAGGACTTTAGACACAAACGGGGCAATTGGCGCCAAGAATTTATTGGGGAGAAATAGATAGATTATAGGGTACTTTGATTTGTGTTCCAAAAATAACCCAGAATTGATTACACGTTTATCAACTGGTTCTTAGTCTTGGTTACTGGTTAGGCTTATATTGATTGATGTGCCATATTACATGTTATGGAATTTAGTAGAGAATGCCATAGTTCAAGTCCCTTAATTTGTTCTTCTTTTTATGGAAAGAAGCAAGAAATTCAAATGAAATGATATTGTAATGACAAAGGCACGACATAATCTCTTTAGTGTTGACCTTAGCCTACGAAAATTTGACTTCTGTGACAATTGAATGTCCTATCACATAAAATTGTAACAGTTCACATTATTATCCATTCAAAAAGAAGATGATTTGTGGTGAGTGTAAACAGGTACATGCACCTCTAGCTATTAGATGCTCTTAATATAATCATTAACAGGAATAAGTAGATCAGAAACATTCCTGTTATTTTGTCACTCAGTTTGTCTATAGTTACATATATCTCATTACATTCCTGAATCTATGTTTTCTTCATCTACCAATCTCTCTATGCATAAATATTTATTTGTTGTAATATTTTATGGCGGGAGACATTTTTATTGGTATCTTAAATCTGGAACTGCCACAGAAAAGCCTCAAGCATCTTATTAGAGAGCTGAATTAATATAGAGATTGCATCCAAAAACTCTAAATTTGATTTAGAGAATTATCATGAATACTAGTTCTTGTGTACTTGTATAATTGACTCTTTTTACATTGTATTGAAATACAACTCTCTGAGGAAGACAATAACTTTTATTTTAACTTCTTTTTTAAATAATAAATAACAATGGTAGCCCATGCGAAATGCCATGTTACATCAGATGCACTTCAATCTTGGACTAACTTTAGAAGGACTTCACAGACATTTAACAAAGTATTCAACCTGTACATTGCAATCAAGGGAGTTGGCAGTTCTTTTTAATCTTGTTTTCATTCTCCCCTTACCAAATTTCAAACTGTCTCTTTGTTTCCTCCAATACTTGTGCATAGCCTGGAGAGCTATAGCAGGTGAACATCTATTATAGAAATTATCTATTAAATTCTTATGAATATGAATCTAGAAAATTGAATTACTATTACTGTAGCTGACTTAAGATAATTGGAATAAGTATTTGTTGGGCCAAGTTGAGTAAGATCATGATAATTATTCAATGATTACATGAGCACATTAACCGTAGTTGTCAGTCCAAGTGAAAGCAATATCATTTGTGATCCTTCTAACACGCCATTTTTTTACCTAGATAATGCCTTCCAAGTTTTGTATTCAGCCAGTCCTAGGCAGAAATATATCATTTTCTGTGAAGTCTCTGTTTTCCTTTATTCTTGTCAATGGAAATGGAACTTTCTTGCATTATTGTCATCTATTCTGAAATCTTTGACTTGATTGTTTAGCTGCTTGACTATTCATAATTCGTATCCATCCTTTTTATTAGAATCCTTGGGCATGGGAAGGACCCATGTCTATGTAGAGTATTTGAGGAAGAAGAGTCAGAAGACTAATAACATCTTTTGCATCATGTTTTGGCAGCTAATCCATGCCAGCAAAGCGTGAGAATATGTGATACCATGCCATCTGGGGTACAATCAAGTAATGAGCACTTAGAACCTGTCTGGGACATGGGACACAGGTTAGAACCCAGGAAGAGTTTAAGGCAGCAACAAACATCAAAAGTTGTGAAGGAGACGATCCTATCGCCTCGAGCAAATCGAAGTCTAAAGTCTCAGGACCAATGTAAAGTTGGAAGTCCATTTGGTCAACCGTACTTTGATGGGAAACATGAAAAAAGACACAGTGAAGGAGCTGGGCAATCTTCTGGGAACCACAGAAGGCAGCGGATTGGGAAGAACACTAATAAAGATGATGAGCTGATCAAGCACATGTCAAATTTGCCTGGCTATCTCCAGCGGGTGGAGAGGGGAAAAAACCTCCAAGAAAAGGCTTTGAATTTTGGGGTTCTTGATTGGGCACATCTAGAAAAATGGAAGTACAACCAAAAACATATCCCACCAAGAGGTGAAGCAAATGCATCTTCCTGTACTAGTAATTCTTCATTCATGGCAAGCAGCTCCTCTTCACTTTCCAGTACAGTTCAGGGTAAGAGTCTTGCTTCTCATAGACGGCAAACCTCATTACAAAGTTCTCATCTTAACTCATCTCATGGAGGAGGACTTTCTCTATCTGTCAAACAGTCTCAAAGGAAAGTCATGCAACTTGAAGACTTAAAAAGTGCTCCAAAGAACACCTTGGATCGGCTGAGAAAACGCCACTGGACAGATAAGGCTTCTGGCAGAAATTATTCTGAGATGAAGCTTGAAAAGGGCAAGAAAAAAGATTTAAATCAAAAGATCACATCAGGAAAGGAAACTTCAGCATCACACTTGAGAAAGCGTGAGGTCTCACTCTCTTCAAAGGACATGATGAGTGCTTTGGACAGTTCAACGAAACAAAGAGTAGAGGAGTTTCAAGCATCAGAATTTGATCTTGCTCATGAACACTTCCCTGAGGAGCCCAAAAGCATTGTTCTCCTTTTACCCAAACATTCTCCCAAAAAGAGTTTCTCAGAGGTATTTCAGCTTTCGGATCCCAGAGCATCATTTGATGGAAAACTTACAGAAGCAAAGCAGAAGAGCTTCCCGGATGACTTTTTTCCTGAGGAGGTTCACTCAGGAGAACTCTGTTCTGAAATTCTGCACTCTTGCCCACTTCTTGTTAGAGTAGAAACTAACACTCAGTCTGACATGAAGCCACGTAGCTTGATAAGTGATCAGGGCATGGAGCTTCCACTTGATGCATCTCAGATTCACCTATGTTCAAATGAATCACCGACCATGTTATCCAAAGGTAAATCAATGGATGATGAGAAGTCGAGCAGAAAGCCTTCAACAAGCAGAGATACAATTGAGACTTCTAGAAGATTGGATCAAGAAACTGCTGAATCAACAGCTGCAAAAGGAAGGCAGACATCGCCTGATCGTCTGTTTAGCTTTAGCCTAGGTAGGATGGGCAGAAGTTTCAGTTTTAAGGAGAGTTCATCCATTCCACGATTGAGCTCCCCATATGTTACCATCAAGTCTGGTCCATTGAGACCTGAAGCTTCTAACTGTTTGGATAATTCAAACGGGAAAAAGCCTAATGCTCATAGCAGAGCCAGGTCCAGCCCTAGCCCTTTAAGACGGTTACTAGACCCTTTACTGAAGCCCAAGGCAGCAAATCGACACCTTTCTTCTGAGACTGAACAGCCATTGAAAGGAAATTTGGATTCTTCAACCTTGAAGCTAATTAATAGTAGGGAATCACTTCAGGACAAGAAACATGAGGCATCAACAGTTGAAGCTCTTCTTCAACTTACAATCAAGAATGGACTCCCTTTTTTCAAACTTCTTGTTGATAACAGTAGTGACATTCTCGCTGCCACCATGAAAAATTTCACATCTGGAAAGGATACTTCAACCTGGATTTACACATTCTACTCTGTTCATGAAATTAAGAAGAAGAGTACTGGCTGGATAAATCAAGGGCATAAACAAAAAGGTTGTGGCATTGGCTATAATATTATTGGTCAGATGAAGGTGTCCAGCTCTCAATTCTCAGATGTGACAGTACAGAGCTCCAACAAACAATTTGCAGTGAGAGAGTGTGTTCTGTATACAGTTGATCCTGAACAGTCAGATCAGGAAACACCAAAGTTCATGCCAAACAGGGAGCTTGCAGCCATTGTTGTCAAGATCCCCAGTGAGAACTCAAACGGTGATAAAGAGTTGGGCAATAAAGGTGAAGGCTTAATAGGGAGGGGGTGCACAGGGTGTTTATGTGAAGATAGAAATTCCAGTGACAAAGGAGAAAACGAAAATTGTAATAGTATGACAGTCATTCTTCCTGGTGGTATTCATGGCTTGCCAAATAAGGGTCTACCTTCACCATTGATTAACAGATGGAAGTCTGGTGGATCATGTGATTGCGGAGGTTGGGATGTTGGTTGCAACCTGCGGATTCTCACCGAGCATCAAAGCTGCACGCATTCAGGACCATCTACACCTCGTTTTGCCCCAGATCATCTTGATCTTTTTGTTGAGGTACTGGTTTTATGTCCCAGCTGAGCACTCTCTTCTTTGCCTTTAGTGTTAACCTTTGTTGTTTCCTTAAAAAATTTTTGTGGTCCACACTTCACTTTTTAAACAGGGAGGAGCAAAAAAAGATAGACCAATCTTCAGCTTGGCACCATTCAAAAAGGGAATTTATTCAGTTGAATTTAAGGCATCAATCTCTCTGTTACAAGCATTCTCTATTTGTGTTGCGTTTATAAGTAGTAAGAAATCATCTGACGTCTTGGAAGTGAATAACCTGTCTGAAGCAAGACTTTTCCAGGAATCTGCTTTTTCTGCATCTGATGGAATGAAGACTCCCACCAAAGTACAAAGGGATGTACCCATGAAATATGTCCCATCTCTGCCCCCTTCTCCGGTTGGGAGAGTCTAGTTTCAGATGTTAAGGTGCTTTAAATAGCAAAGGAAGCAGCAAGTCTACACCTCAAAGAGGGGGTGTCTTGTTTATCAATCAACCAATGTCTTGACATAAGATGAATGTGGAGAGGACCTGACCTCTGAACCAGAGAATGGTGGAGAAGAAGACATATATGACCACTGTAATTTTGGTTCAGTCACTCTCATTAGTAACTTCACCCTTGTAAGTAGGAAATAATTTTACAGTTCACATTTCAGCATGTAAGAGGGAGGAACATGTTCTAGAAGATCAGAATTAGTGTAATGAAATTGCAAAGGGTCAGAACTATTTGTTCCTTGCCTAGTTTTGACGCTATTGACAAACCTTTTTTGGTTTAGGAACCATTTTCTCAATGTAATGGTAGAAGTTTGGGCTTCGAACGTTAAAATGTAAGTTCAAAACTTTATAGTAACTAATCACTTTGTGTAAAATAGTTTCAAAATGTTTTTCAAGTGTCTGGTTCACTCCTCCCATCAACCTGCATAGGCAAGACGAGTACTGGATAATGACCGAACTTCTTTAGGCATATCGTAGCCCCTTCAATCCATGTTTTGACTAGATTCATGTTTGGACGACCGGATAGAATAATCATTACCACCACTCCGATTGGGATATAAATAGTAAAATCATTACCACAACTCCGATTGGGATCTGAATAGTCGGAGTGGTTGGATATAAATAGTATAAAAGCTATCTCATCCTATCTTCCACACCCCTACCTCCTTTATCACCGAACAGTCATTTAGGGGTTTAGCTGGTGATCCGGGCTATTTCCCTCTCGACGATCAAGCTTATCCCCCATCGTCTCACTAGCTGACCTTGACCCCTGTGATTTTGAGGTCTGGTCCTGCCACCACCACGGAACAGGAGCTCGTGTGGAACCTTTTCTTTGTGGCGTAACAGCAGTACTTAGTGAATTTTTTCCTAGTTCGGCCTGCTATACTTCCTTTGACTAAACTCTCTTATCCCGTCGTTCAAAGGAGGCCCAAGTGTATTCAAAAGAATGGAATATAAGTATGATTGAAGCCAGCAGTTAGAACAAATGTGCCCCTGGCATGGGCTAATTTGTTGGATAATGGCCACATGGAAATAATCACCCGGAAAAGACAATGGTTTACCCTGGCACGGGCTAAACGTCTTCATTTTTGTTGTTTTCATTACCCTGCCATGTTTCTTTTTCCTTCAATTTGAAATATATATATATATAGGCTACACTGCCTGAATTACAAGACTATGACACAGTTTCATTGCTATGAACCAGAGATATTGCTGAGAGGATGAGAAAGGATCACATAATAATTCTACAGTCCAAGAAGTTCCAAGATCTGAAATAATAGCCTGTCAACACACACACACACACAGTAACAAAATCTTGGGAGAACGTAATTTAACTGAGCTTCTAGAATACAAAAACACCAAAACTGCATTAGAGAGAGAGAGACAGAGGCAGAGTGTGTAAAAAAGTCTTGGAAGAATTTAATTTAACTGAACATCTACAGTACAAATACACCAAAACTGCATTAGAGAGAGAGAGAGAGAGAGAGAGGCAGTGTGTGTGTAAAAAAGGCTCGGGAGAATGTAATTTAACTGAACATCTAGAGTACAAATACACCAAAACCTTATTAGAGAGAGAGAGAGAGAGAGAGTCTTGGGAGAATGTAATTTAACCTGAGCATCTAGAATACAAATACACGAGAACTGCATTATGCAATAAACAGCAGCTATTCTTTTTACTCCTTTCCATGTATCATTGATTGATGTACTGTATTCTGCATTCACAATCACAAGTCAACATATGCGGCATGGTGAATACAGATGAACCATTGACCATCAATCCTCTCGAACACATTAGTGGCATACTGTTTTCCCCAACTGCTACCCTTCGTCCTAACCAATTCGATGCAACTAACATATCCTAAATCACCTCGAACATGAACCTGAACATCCTTAATTTCAATATCCAGTGGGAATTCATAGTCAGCCCATACAAATTCCCAGCTGCCCATTACAAGATCATAACCGGATATGCCACTCACGCCAGGGTGCACAACACATACATGTTCCCCCTTTGCCCAGAGGGCTTGCATGGCAGCCAGATCCCCTTTCCTGAATGAGTTGTAGAATCGAGCATTTGCTGCCAGTACTGAAGCCTTGCTATCCTCCTGCAGAACTCGGAGGCTATCCCTGATTTTTGCTGCTTGAGCATAGTTCTCTTCCTCAATGGCAATCTGTAGTTCCAACTCTAAGGTCTGCTCATTTAAAAGGATGCTTTCACCACTCAAAAGTTCCCTCTGAGTCCTCGCGTTTAACTTGACATGGTCTCAATGAATATGAAGGGGAAGCTCGTCCAAAGAGTGCTGCACTGGATATATATATAGTTAGACCAACTTATATCTGAACATTTAGCCTGAAATACAGTTAACAAATATATGATGCTCTTTAAAATGCAGCTCACATATGGTGCATACTCCTAAAACAAAGTTTGTGCTTTAGAAGTTAAACAATAACCTTTTAAATAACTTAACTTTAAATTGAGAGAGAGAGAGAGAGAGATTACTCAGTTTTAAATTACTGAATAAAGCAGAAGATACAATGTCAGGAAACAAACAATCTCCCAATATCAAACAACCTAGCTCTTGCCTCTTGTTCATGTGAGATACCCTAGAGGTTTCTTTCTATTTGAACATAGGAACTTGATTTTTTTGTTAATAAAATCAATCCCTGCTGCAAGCCTGAGACTCAGTTGCCACCGAAGCGACATCTCCAGTGCTGGCTCTAAGGGATAACATTCCTAAAGAAGCAATAACCAGTACCCAGACACTTGAGCACACAAAAAGCAGCCACAATCACACAAAAACCAGAAAAGTGGCTTCGTTTCTTCTTCCAACCTTAACAGGTCAAATGTCTTGCTCAAATGTCCAACCCCCCCTCTCCCAAAAAAAAAAAACAGAAACAAACCACCCCCAATCAGGAAGAAAAGGAGAGAAAAAATGAAAAAAAAAAGGGGGGGGGGGGTGGTTGGGAGAATTCTTTCACTGCCTCCCATGTTACATGAACTCTTCTATGTGCGTTGAAGCACCCGTGTCAGACATGACACATAAACATGGGCATGCAAGATGATCAAATAAGACAAATACCCAATATATCCGAAAGCTTTACACCAAGAGAGAAAAAGAAAGAAAATAAAGGGAAGTCTTATTGCTGCAACCAATGTCATCCAAAGAAGAATTATAGAACCCTTTATTATAGAAGGGTCAAACAAAAGAATAAAAGACTAACAAAAGACTAAACTGCCGTTAATGAGACTAACTAAAATACAACACCTGCTATTCTAACAATCCTCACCCCAAATCACTCCACCCACAAGCTAGAAGACAGAGCAGCTACCTCTGGCCTTGAGAGGATTTGAACACCAACCCCTGGTCGGAGTCCATGCGATTGATACAGAGAGGGAGCTTGTAACTCTTTTTTCTGTTTTTGGGTGGGGGTTTACTGGAGCCTGTCTATTAGTCAGTGGGTTGTCTCAACACTGTTATTCCAGATGGGGTAATTAGACTTTCCTTCGCCAATATATCTGCACATCGGTTACCTTATCTCCAGTTGTGTTGTTGTACAGGTCCAGTTTTTTTTGAAAAGTCTCTTGATAAGAGGTACTAGATTGAAATTTAGATTCTCCTCACTAGTCGTATGCAACAGCCCAATTGCAGATTGTGTGTCAGACTCTGGGATATCATTTTGATAGCCTTCCTCCCATGCAAGCCAAAGGCCCATTCCAGATGGGCCAAAGCTTCAGCCTCTGTATTTGTTGTATAGCCCCCAAGTTACCCATTAAGCCCACATGCCAGTGACCTTGCTCATCCCAGAAAAGTCCAACCACAGAAGCTGGACCTGCACTCCCACTAGAAACTCCATCAACATTTATTTTAAACCAATCAACTGGAGAAGGAAACCATTTAACCAAAACTTCCCAATTGTAAGGTTTATAAATGGCACCAGTCAATGGCCTGAATGACTTCTCTAACTCTATGGAGAATAAAATTACTAGGGGACGTAGGCAAAGATGCCTGCTGATCATGGTCTTTGTCATTCCTACAAAACAAGAAGGATCCCTGGGCATCGTGAATACCATTTCCCAATCAGCCCAGCCCACGTTTGAAATATCCACTGTTCTTAAATTCTAGCCTACACATTCACTTAAATTACCGCTATTGAACTGATTCCAGGCCTCAGGCTTGACTAAATTCCTTCAAATATCGGCAGCATATGGACAATCTTGAAGCATATAAATATTTGTTTCCATGACATAACCATACAAAGGACAGCCACTATCATTTGTAAGATTTCTCTTCACTTTTCCCTAGTTTGAGAGCAAATGCCCATGTCTGACCTGCCAAAGAAAATATTTCCAACTGTTAGGCTCCTTCACTTTTCAGATACTCAACGGCTCCCAACTACTTCATGGTGTTAACATTCCAAGAGGATTCAGTGAGCTGATTTTGTTGAATAATGTCCATTCCCTCCAAATTAGAGTGCCCTCTAAACTGCTTCATGTATTTTTCTATTTAGCTTGCCATCCGCAAATTTTCTCCTAATTCATATCCAGGAATAGTAATAGTGAGGAACTGTATTCCTGTTAATCTTAAGCTTTCTTTTTTGCTATGGGCTACTCAATGACCTACATATAACAGAAGAATGAAAGATGTATTTATCAATTTATTTCCCATTTTTTCTCCTTCATTAGATCCTTTCACCATCCCACAGCTTCTCTCAGAATCCACAAATCTATTCTATCACTCTATCTATGCAACTGTTCTAGTAAAAAAAAAAATTGATCGGTAAGAGGTATATATATTCAAAAGCGCCCGAGGGGGCAAACCCAAAAGTACAAAAAGGAAGCCTTTACAATCTGGATCTTAAAGATCCCAAAAAATCCACCAAAGACCCTACATTCACAATGTTGGCTCTTTTGGCCCAAAAGAAAAGCAACCTCAAAATTTTACCTTTAAAAACAAAAGGAGGAAGTTCTTCCCCTTCAAGTATCCTTTGATTGCGCTCACTCCAAATGCACCAAGTAAGGCACAAAGGAGCCATTTTCCAAGCTTTCCTAGCCTCCCCTTTCACTCTAGTCCCACTCCACTCATGGAACAAATCCTTCAATGAGGCTGGCATTACCCACGCATACCCGAAGATAGATAGCTCAAAGCTCCATACATCCCAAGCCCATGTACAATGAACAAGGAGATGCTCAACACTTTCCTCCTCCCCCTTGCACAAACAACAACGATTAGCCAAATGAAAACCACTTTGTTGAAGATTGTTCAAGGTCAAAATAGCCCCCAAGAAGCTTCCCAAGAAAAATAGGCAACCTTTGAGGGGACTTGAGAATGCCAAATTAATTTCCAAGGAAAATGTCTCACCTCCCTACAGGCCAATTCATGATAAAATGTTCTCACTCAAAAATGCTTGTCATGACTAGCTTTCCAAATCAATGCATCCTCCCTTTCCTCCGTCACCTTACAGTTGCACAATTCTTTCAACAACTTCAAGCCCTCCTCCATCTCCCAATCAAAAGAGTGCCTTCTAAAAGTAAGAGACCACACCTCCCTTCCACCCACCCTTAAAAAGAAATCCCTAACCAAGGACCCCCTATCCGTGGCTATGGAGAACAACATAGGAAAGTTGTCTTTCACGGTGCCCTCCCCACACCATTCATCCTCCCAAAAACCCACCCTACTACCATTCCCTACCTCAAACCGAGTATGCTTCTTGGAATCATCCAGCCCCTTTTGAAGAACACTACACAAACCACAATCCAATACTCCCTCAATTTCCCTAGGAAACCAATCATGCTCCTCACCCCCGTATTTTGTCATGATCACCTCCCTCCATAGATGATTGTTATCTCCTCCATATCTCCACAACCACTTGCCTATAAGGGCTTTATTGAAATTATTTATGAAAAACACAGATCCAAGGTCAAGAAAAGGAAACCAAAGGGCATATCTAAAAAGTGCGATATATTCTTCAGATATTATGTTGAAAGAACAAAGGACAAGCATCAATAGGCTTGAGAACATGATCAAACATTTATGCAAGGCAATGTACAAACATCAAGCAACACTCTTTCCAATCCTCCAATATCCCAATTCATGATGCTATGTGCGCAAGAACCCCAGACCCCAAAAAAAAAAAAATTGATGCTGCGTGACCATCCTGACAGGTGCATTAAACATATTATAGGCAGTGTCAAAGCAATAACTTACTGCATTTTCCAGTTTGCAGATTGAAACATTGTTGATCAGGCAAAATCTGGACTTCATTTTCTCTCCCAAAACCACAGGCCGTAACTAATTTGTATTGCTTCATTGAAGGGGAAGAGACATGATGAAGCGCCCCAAAACGATTAATGAATGAACATGAGAAGCTACCAAACTCCTTGATATCAGAAACAGTCCCCTACAAAATGAAGGTTTAAGTTTATAAGACACTAGAAGCAAGGAAATCTAAAATAGATTGTGAAAAAATATATTACAGGCAGTGATGTAAAACGGTGTTTTGTTAACTCCTCTAACATTCACTCAATCATTTTACAAGGCATTTTCACATCAAGATAAGTAATGCCTTCCTCTGATCTGCAATAATCCGGCAATTAATCATCCCATTGCTAAATGAACTACAGAGAAATTTTAATTCTCAGCATAAATTAATAATATATATATATATATATATATAATCATTAAGTTTTTTTTTTTGTCCATTTCATGCCTAACCCTGTTGATGGTGGGGCACTACCCAACAAACCCCTTCACCCCAACTCCTGCCTCTCCTGGGGCTCAATCTTTATGTAGAGTGTTTTGTTAAATTCAAAATGCAAGTTCAATCTCAATTCAAACAACTGATATGAAATAAAATTCCTAGAATTTCTGTTATAGTTTTCTAAAGGGAAGCCCAATCCCAAATTATCCAACTGCAGGATTGTAGATAGATCATATTTTCTCTGGGGATAGGCTTTTGCTTGAAGAACATCCTATATATATTTTGATCGGTAGAGCATCTTATATATGAATGAGGTGAATTGTATGACAGATAGACCAAAATCCTGAATAGGTGTTTTGTGAATGTCAAATAACAGTTTCATCATTCCATTCATTGCATGCATGTTTGTGTAAATATTTTTCTGCCCACATAAGTTTCTTCTTGAAAGCATTGTGACATAGCCTGTTTAGTTTGTGTGTGTGTGTGTGTGTGTGTGTGTGAGAGAGAGAGAGAGAGAGAGAGAGAGAGAGAGAGAGAGAGAGAGACCTGTAAAATCCTTCACACAAGATTCAGTGCAGTCAGTGTGTAGAGACTTGGAAAGGGGGAAAATATATATTTTTTCACCTAGGAAAGAATAGAAGGGAGTTGCAGGCTATGCGCATAAATTGATGATATATTAAATTTCCATTTGTATATAGCTCAAAAAATTAATGACAGAAACTGGAAACATTTCTCATTATGAGCTTGATCACAATCCTAATCTTGTTTGGGAGGAAGACAGATAAACGGTAGCGTGTTATCATACAGAGGGACATGATTGGAACTGGAGGTTTTTATCAAGAATGGTGTAGGGAATACTTTTAAAGGCCATTGATGCCAAGAAAAATGTACAGCTCCACGGCCTTCCCAATTTCTACCTAAATTTTATAACTAAAAAATGTAAGAAACAAAATTGTATAGGGAGATCAGTACAAAAATAACACTATGTTGATGGCATAAAAATTACAAGGGCTTTCAGCATCAGCTCATTAGTGAACTTAATTTAACAATAAGTTCAGTTGTTAACTCATAGAAAGGTCAATGATCAGGCCAATTCTCCTTGTATTCATGGTGTGCATACTTTAACATTACACACTTATCCATTAATAGTATCCTTCTTGAATGTTTTTGCCTTCTACTTTAATCATCACATTTAACACCTTGATGCCAAATAAATCTAAAATCTAACGTTAGTGCTTAAAACAATATTCTAGTTTATCAGAAATGAAAGACTGGCAGAACCTAACAGGAACAAGAAAATGCCTACTTTACTTATAAATTAAATAAATATATATATATTAACTCAAAACCCAAATTTACCGTGTAGCTTTTAATAATTTGCAAATACCCACAGCAAATGATTCCTGGATTATATCCAAATTCTCAAATCAATCTCAATAATTATGGAATGACTGCATCTATTTGATTTTATTAGCAGACATCACCCCGAATTAAGCTCAATCTCACTCAATAAAGCCTTTGTCCAAACTATCCGGGGTCCCCCATATAAATTCTATGTCGCCATTCCTCCTAATCCTTCAACATGGCATCGATATTCTTACACGCAAATACATTCTTAAATTTTCTGCACAATCCCCTGAATACCAGAGTATCAGCTGCCCAAGAATTCCTAATTCTGAAGTTGCCACTATACTTCTTACCACCTCAATTACTCACTGACTATGCCATATAAGACCAAAATGAATTAGTTATCAAACCCCAAATTAGACTGAAAACCCATCCACCAAATTAAACCTTTTCCTTTTTGAAAGGGAAAAAAAAAGAAGCATTTGAATAGCAAAAAACATATAAGACTCTGCACGAATGCATATGTGTAAACTAATAATACTCACATTGAAAAAGAACATAGGTCGATTAAGCCGAGGCTTCAGAGACAGTGCATAGAAATTTGGTAGCCTCCATGGTTAAAGGGATAGAATTATAAAACCATTAATTGCAGAGAGAGAGAGAGAAGGGGGAGCGAGAGGTAAAAAATGTTTATATATAACCAACACAAGATATGAATTATATGAATTTAGGGTTTTTTTTATTGAGGTTTAGAGCTGTGATAAGAAAGAGCTTTTCTACAGATGAGAGAGATCATGGGACAACGAAGACAGTCTGCACCAGCTTCAGGAATGAGTAGTTGGACTGAACATGAGCTGGGTTTGGGCTGTTGAAATGACCCAAATCTGTAAAACGGGCCTCATGCTAAGCTTGGTTTTGTTGGCCCACATACTTTTAAAGTCCATTCCAAAACAAAATAAAAAGCAAACTGACCTTTGCCAAAGTTACGGCCCATTAGAAAAGTTTATGGATACTAGAAGTTTTTTTCTTTTGAAAAAAAAAAAAAGGGGGTGGAAGTGAGATTTTAAATATATAGGATACTTAAATTTGAAACTTATTAAAATGATTTTTTTTTTATATATTTTGTAAATCTTGACCAACTTTTTTTTTATTTTTAAATAAATATTAATTAAAATGATCAAATTGAAAAAATACAAAAAAACAAAAATAACACTTTTGTCATTTTAAAAAAATAAGACTAAAAGAGAAAATTTTATAGTTTGTTAGTAAAAATATAAAAAATTTCAATATTATTTTAAAATTTTAAAATAAAATTTTTATAATTATCAAAAATTTTAAAAAATGTTAACGCAATTTATCATTGAAATTAATATCCATTAAGTGTTTTTTTAAGGTTCAGATGAAAGATCCTTTCTTAATTAATTAGATAATAGCACAGTCAGAGTCTGTGCAGATAATTGCTTAATGAAATAGAAGGTACAATAATGAAGCATGTTAGGCTGATAGGGCATGTGCTAATTGACAGTGCCTTGCTGTAAAATTAGAAATGCAAGCTCCAACCTTGTGCCCATACAATGTGAGTAGCAGAGGAGGATACTATATATGCTTTTGCAGACTTAGCGCTCGACTTTAAGTCCAAGTCCTCCTCTGTTTTAAATGTCTCTCTCTCTCTCTCTCTCTCTCTCTCTCTATATATATATATATATATATATTTCTTTTTTAATTTTGAAACAGAAAAGTCAGAACAATTTCCAAGATTTTGACCTAGTAATCTGACACAATGTCGGCAACATTTAACTCATAATTTTTTTTCCGCATTGAATTGTTTGATTTTTTAAGTTTAGAGTGGAGAGACTTTTATAAATTTGTAAAGTAATTATAGTATAGTATATTTTTTTGTTAAAAAAATAAAGAAATTTACAAATGTTTATTGAAATTTTGAATTTAATAAATAACTTATCAAACTGATAGAATTATATTCAATTTACATCATTTTATAATTTGTTGTGTAGTAAATAACACATAGTCATCTCATTTCAGATTTTACTTTGGTTAAAACGTTTGTAAAAAACTGAAGTATTAGACATCCAGAAACTCATGAGATGAGAATTTTATCACACGAAAAATATTTTCATGTCTACTCCCATTGTGTTTACTTGGTGCATACCCTCTTACATAGGGTGTGGACCCATGAATGGTGAAAGTTTAAGATCCGTATTAGGTGTTGAAGAACATGGTAATTTGTCTCGCTTTGTTAGAGACCTTCTAATAAAATGGTTATGGGGTACTTATAAATAGGATCGGAGTCAAACTTTTAAAATTCCATCAGGGGATGATCACTCTGTCCCTCTATTCCGTTTATATATTAATTTATTTTTTATTATTATATATACTATGTTTATCAATAAACAACATTATATAAAATTAATTTTAAGATTTTTCATATTATATTCAGATTATCTTTTCTTGTATTAGTTATTTTGATAATAAAAATTTAATTTATTTATCAAAATAAAATTTTTAACTTACTTAAAATAAATATATATCAGGGATTCAGGAAGGAGTGGAGCCAGAAAATATAAGTGGGGTTTAGGTTAGAGTCGGAGATAAGGTAAACTTCTAAAATGGGTAAGGAGCGAGGTTGGGATCGGGGTTAGGAAAGAATCACCCTAGTCAGAACTTGCCTTGTTGCTATTTTTAAACTTTTATAATTTTAATATTTTGTAAAATTCACATAAAACTTACTTATATGGTTAAAATTATAAAAATTGTAATACGCATATAATAAGTTCATAAAATAACTTTTTCATTGCGTGGTCCAATGTATAATTGCTAGTTCAAATTTGGATAGACAATATGCACTCCCAATGTCTCAACTAATCCACTGTACCAGCAGATTAGAGAAAGCAGTATATATATTGGCATTTCCTTCGTATTGTCAAGGGGAAGATGTGACCTGACAAAACTGGGTTGTTTTTGGACCAAGTAACATTCATGGGGACCCTTTTAATGTCAAAGATTTTATAGGCAGACACAATAGATTTTCAAGGATAAGCATTCAGACTTTCTTTGCTTATGTGTTTGTAAATTGACCAGTCATGGCACCACCCATTTGTTTGATTCAATAATCTGATGCCATTCTGTGGTTCTAATTGAATATCACTGAATCTGAATGCCTAACTATGAATCCTGAAATGATACATACTAACAGTCTGCTTGGTGATTTAAATTCTTAAACGAGGCTGATCTACTACTGTAACTCGTATGTGATTCTAATAATATAATGTTATTTGTGTTATACTCTACGTAAGGCATAACATAAATTGTAAAATATTATTAAAATAACATATTGTCGCATGTTAATTCAGTTCTATTGAAAATTTCATCATCAGTGACCTTGTATTGGAGAAATCCCAAAACACTAGCTCAGTCATTCCCACTAAGTAGGACATGATATCGAGATATTCCTTTATGAATTTGGCATATCACGTAATTTTGTGTCTTTTTAATTATACATTGTTTTTATACTATGATCTACTGAATATGATGAATCATATACATAAAAAAAAATATTATTAAAATGACATATTATTGAATCTATTCAAAAAAAAAAAAAAATCATGAGATTCTGCTATTGAATGATAGCACGACCACGTAGTGCTCCCAAGGCAGCAAATACAGACCCTCTTATAAATTCGAACTTTGAAAATACTAATGGAGTTGCTCAACCAATGGCTTTCAAATGCCACCACCACTTTATGCAACATATGTACAGGTTTTGACTAGGTCTGGAATCAGTTTTTCAGCTTTTGTTAGGAGTAGCATTTGGGACAAGGCCAAAATCTTTTGTTTTTCATGTTGAAGTCCTTTTACCAGCTACAAGACCAAGTTCTATTGATGAAGGTTGAGTTTATCTATCTACACAATACTAGTTAGATTATTGTTGTGGTTAAAAAATTGCTTGTCATGAGAATGGCTTGCAAAGAAAGAAAAGAATAATTTTAGGGGCATCAGTGGAGTCTAGGGTTGGTCTAAACTGGTTTTTTTTTTAACGATCAAGTCAATAAGAGAGAATAAATAATATGTATTTTAAAAATAAAAATTATTATATATTTTTTGAACGTACATAATCTTTTTATTTATAGAATTTTGATGTAAAACAAGTGGTTTTAATTTTCCAAATTCTTAATGACACGAGATAATTCAAAAATACAAGGGTCTAGGAGAGAAGCCATTCAAAAAATATTTGACCCGTTTTTTAGTTTAGGTATTTTTAATTTTCTATTTTAATCAAAATAGTAATTTTTTATTCAAAATAGTATTCTAGTTCTATAAATATAATTTAATATTTTTATTAGACAATTTTAATAATAATATATCAAGTTTATAATTTTAGAGACTCTCTTCTCTTTTTAATGAGTAAATTATGTGTTACTTGAATTTAAAAAAATTCGATCTGTTCGATTATTTTGCGTCAAATATTTTTATTAAAATGAATCTCCTTACTTACCCATTAAGTAAAGGATGAATTGATAAACTTTCTTTTTCTTTTGAATACAATCATTGTCTGTAATTAAAATTAAAAGTACACACGTCACATTTATAGTGGTAGAATATATTCTTATCTCATCAATTATGTAGGGTTTAGTTGTAGGACTTTTTATCCAGTCATTGATTAGGTGGGATATGCTCCTGATAATTTAAATTGGACCCCATAAAACCTTGTTTGGTCTACAATATGATCTTAATTATGTAAGCTCATTTTGACACTTGTGCATGCTTAATCAAATTGTATTGTCTATTTTTTATTCCCCTAACTTGAGTTAATTGGTACTATAAGTCCCATCGACCTTTCCTATTACAATCAACACATTTTCAAGAAAACTCTATACTTAATAAAAAAATTGTCTCATGCATGTATATAGATTTTGACATAAAAAATACATTTTATGTAATTTTTTAATGATATTTTGATATTTTATTAAAAAAAAAAAACACATATAATGTTCAAATTAAAGTGTACAGAAATTTCTAATATTTTTTTTGAGCTTAAAAAAATGTTTCCTATTCTTACTCATAAGTGTACTAATTACATACTTTTTCCTCTATTTAAAATAGAATTTCTAAATATAATTATCAAAACATATCATAAATAGAATATATATATATATATATATATAAAAGTAAATATATAACTATTTTATCTCTCTAATAATTAATATTATATCATAAAACAAAGTTGATTTCTTAAAAAATGATTAATTATTAACTTATTGAATATTAATTATAAAAGAGTTAATTGTATGTGTCAAAATGATAAACATGTACTTTAATATGTAATTAGAGGAATATTAATTGTTTGCTTTTACAAAAATATAATTTTATTAAATTTGTTTAAACTTTTAATGTAAAACTAAAATATTGTAAATATTAATTAAATGACACAAAAATTCTTATGCTACTTTATTTCATATAATTAGATACAACAGATAGGATGTCTTCACTCAATATTTGTCCTAAATCTTATTAGAATTTACAAAAAAATTTCTAAATCCATTCAAAGAAAGGCAAGATATGACAGATTTTTAACTAATTAGATTAAATTATCATTCCTAATTGGACTCAGAATTTCTGATAGCCAAAGACCAATCACCTCCCGTATTCTTGTTCCAATTTCAAAGATTACAAATGAAAAAATGTATATATATATATATATATATATATATGAAGTCTCACGACATCCTCAAATCCATGTCCTACGTTTAGGATTCATCATCTTTTTTCGTTCCAACTCACTGTAACCAACAAAATTCAGAATAACAATGACCGGTCGGCCCGTTGACAATAACAACCATTGACTCATATATAAAAATCCAATTTATTTCACAATTTCTTAACTACCATCTTCCTTGACATAATTTATATATATATATATATATATCCCTGTCAGTGTCGGCATCAGCATTGCAAGTAGCCTTTTCCCACGGGAAGCTAATGGTGCAGGTTACAGAAGTGATAGAGCCTAATAATTTATCTTTGTCTCGCCTTTTTCAAAAAATAAAAAAACTATTATATATATATATATATATATTTTAAATATAATTTTTTATCTTATTAAAATAAAAATAAAAATAAGAGTTATGATTTTTTAATCAGAATAGTAGTAATATAGTTCTATAAATATGATATAATAAGTGTTTATAAGTATGTATTTTTATCAAATTAGGTATGTAATTTTTGTATTCTTTTATTCTGCATTACACCATGTAACTTGAATCTTCTTGCATCTAGTTGTATTTAATAGAAAATTTCCCACTATATATAAGATTAATCCATCCTAACCTTTAGTGCAATTACTAGTCTTCTTGGTTTAAAATTCTCAACTACAAATGGGTCCTATTATGATGACAATTAAGGTTTAAAATCCTTGGAGTGGTGGGTGTGGGTTTGACCTTATCAATATGAGTAATTCTAGTCTTACTTTTATATTTTAGTAAAAATATTTATCTTTATGAATTGGCAGTGTTATATTAGCTGAATATCATATCATCATATGATATGATGTGATATTCAACTAATACAATACTGACAACTCATGAAGATAAACACTTTTAGTAAAATTTTTAAATAAGCCTAACATTATTATATCAATATCTACTTGGAATTTTGGAGAGGATGTCTTGCTAATAGGTACGTGGGTTTACACACACACACACACACACATATATATATATATATATAATTAAGACTTAGCAATTAAGTAAGAGAAATACAGTAGATGTTTTGAGAAGTTGGGGCAACTGGAAAACCCATATAATACAGTGGTTGGTAGATTGAATTGCAACTCAATTCAATCTTAGGTGCTAATTATTTAATTATAAAACAAGAATGTTTGAAATTTATGTAGGTTTAAGTAGTGGCTTTTCGTGGGGTTAAAAGGGTGTTTTTTTTTTAAAGAAAACAGTAACAATAGCAGCTTTAAATATTATTAACATGACTGATTTATTCGAAATCCTTTTCAGAAAACTTAAAAATATCAAGGGTCATGATCTTGATTTGCAGGCAGAGTAAGATCAGGATTAGGTCTCTACATATATAGTGAAGGAATCTTAAACCAGTCATTTCAATCATTTTCTTAGTGCACCAATTTTCTCCCAGAAAATATGATGTTCAAGAAGTCTTCAAAGTGCTTAGAAGTTGGCGTTGATTATAATTTCTCACATCCACGAATCTCTTTTGAGGCATGAACCAAGAACCTTAATAATTGGTTGGAATCAAATTCAGCACTTACGAAAACATTAAAATCTGCAAATTATTCATTGGTGTTTTGGATGATATGTTCAGATTTTTGTAGTTACTCTTTGGTCCTTTTCAAATGCGAAGTTATCTAGTTGAAAACACTAGCTAACAGGGTGAGACGGGTAATGTTCTAGTGACATCACTTGTTTATTTTTAGATAAAAGATTAAGGTTTAGGTGAGACGGGTAATGATCTAATGACATTCTTTGCTCATTTTTAAATAAAAGATTATGATTTAAGTTACCGTGATTAAAAAAGAAGTTAATAGAAATTTAATACCAACTACCCTAAATATTAGCTAGCTTTTCAAAAAGGAAAAAAAAAAAAAAGAGAGAGAGAGAAAAAGAAAAGGGAAGAATTAAGTCTTCCCAGTGACAAGAAGAGAGAGAGTTTATAAAAATTTAATACCACCATATTAAATCAACTTCCGGGGCTGCCAGTTGAGTGGCTCTCTTTTACTCATTGAATCTCATTATTTCTCTTATTTTTTTGTTTCTGTTTTACAAAATTGTTTTCTTGATTTTTAAAAACAAAATATTGTGAAACTTGTTTGTCTAGTATAGTTTTCTGAAAACAATTATGAAAATAATTTTCATAATTTAAAAAAAAATGAAAACATGAGCACAAATTCCACACTAGAAAAGAAATCACATAAAAGATGGACACATAAAACAAAAAAAAAAATTGTATTATAAATTATAAAAATATTTGTAAACAAATAAAATATTTCTTAAAGAAAAATAAAAATATTTAAAATTATAGATATTGTAGAAAGTACGTATTAAAAATAATTAAAATAAAAAATTATTTAATTTTATAAATTATTTACACTAATAAGAGTAGACATAATTAATTTTATAAATTAACTTAAATAATTATTTTTATTTTACAATTCAAATACATTTTCATCTTTTTCACTCTTTTCAAAATCATAACCAAACACATTCTTACATTTTTTTATTCTATTAGAAAATTATATCCAAATACATTTTTCAACATTTTAAAAATTAAAATACAGTTTTCAAACACCCGACTACAAAATAGTTTTACAAAAATTTTCTGAATACATATCTAGACAGATAGTTTTTATCTCAAAATTTCTTAATCCTCTCCAAAAAAAAAAAAAAAAAAAAAAAATCTGATTTCGCCCTTGTAGGTAGGTGGCTTCTGTAGTTTGGAAGAGACACTTTTCTCATTGGTGCTCGTAGGTTCTTCTTCTTGAGTTGGAGCAGTTGGTGGCTTTTTTTTTAATCAACGGAAAAGGAAAGTTGGAGCAGTTTTTAGCCATTGATTCTGCAAATTATGTCATGAATAATGCAATTTGCAAGCAAACACTGTAGAAGTTGAAAGAAATGAATAACTTGTCCAGTTAATTCACGTAGCGAGGCAAACAAACAGGACCTTAAAATAATCAAAATCCCATAAGAATATTTTATAAACCATGGCTTGCTTCATACAAACCGAAGCTCTAGAGGCCTTAAACTAATAGTATCCTTGGAAGTTTGAAGCCTCCAATAAGTTGACCATGTTCTTCAACTTGACGTTCTGAAACACAAGGGCATCCCTTTGTTTTTGCTTTTTGGATTTGGATGCTGCCACTTGAATTTTTTTGGCCGAGCTCATGTGTGATAACATGCATAAAAGTGAGGAAATCGAGATAGTCTACGTCGTTTAGCACATGATGGTGTTTTTTTTTTTTTTTTTTAAGAATAATATTATTAAAAGTTTATTTGTATATGCTGAGATTTTTATTTGTTAAATTATTTAAAAATTAAAATATATTTAAATATTGAAATAATTATATTAAATTAAAATTTAATTTTTAAATAATTTAATAAATAAGAGTCTCGTTTGTCGGATTCTTAATAGTATTACCCTTTTTCAATCCCATTAAAGAAGAAAGTGAAAAAGAAAACTTATACAATTAGTGGGTATGCCTTTTTGAGTCATTTTTTCAAATCTTTTCCAAGCCTAAATAATGCAGAATAAAAACATGAAATGATGAATACAATTAATGTTAATATTTATTTTAATTAGAAAATAATTTTTTATCCTAATTTTAATAAAATAAAGAGTCTTATTTTAAATATAAAAAATAAAAATAACTAGTTTGAAATAGACTCAAATTTTAAAAATTAAAAATTTTACAATAATTATAAAATTAATATTTTTATTTTTAAGTACCATATCATCCTACATCACTATTGGAAATTCTTATTGAAAAGAAGAAGAAGAAGTAGACTTTGGAATCAACCCATGTGTAAATGTATGAAGTGTTGGACAGAGGTCCCAAGGTAAGAGCATAAAAACAAAAGAATAAAAGATTAACCTCATCAATTGAAATGGTTTGGGTTATTTTGGTAATAGATTAAGTAGTGATTTTAACTTTATTTTCTTTTTTTAAGAAAATGAATAAATTGAAAGAATTTGTTAAATTCAAACCCCAAATGTGTAGAGATAAAGTTGAGAAATATTAGCCGGCATTGCAGGCCAACTTGCCAAGCCAAGAGGGCATATAGATTTATAAGGCATCCTTTGTCGGCCAAGAGGGCATAGAGATTTATAAGGTTTTCTTTGTCGGCATAACTCCAATTTAAGATTCAACATATACACACATATCTAATGTAAGTATTTAAAGTAAAACTTTTTCTCTTTTTATTATTATACTAAAAAAAAACACTCATGCTATGCAATATAACTAACTTAAAAAAATGTAGGCCATGATACATGCCATGATATATATAATTAAAAGGAGACATTTGTCACAAGTGTTTGCTAGTTTGATTGAAGAAATTTTTAAAATTTATAAAATCATCTCTTCTTGATAAATTATTTCAGAAGTATGTTATATGCAAGTAAGGATGGAACAAGGATCAAAATAGGGGGTGGCTAAAAATATTTTGAAAAAAATTTTAATCGAAATTTTGGGTTAGGTCAAAATTTTAGAGTGAAAATAAGAGAAATTATGGTTGGGTCAAAAATTTTAGGTGTGGGCTAAAAATTTGAGTGATAAATGAAAAAAATAATGGATAAAAATAAGACAGTGCCAAAATTTTAAAATGGATTAATTTAAAAAATGTCAAAATTTTACATGTAAAATAAATATTTCCTAAAATTTGGACTGGATTAGAGCCCGGCCTAATGTACCTATACTTCCACCCTTGTATACGAGTGGCAGTCTCTATAATTTTATAAATATATAAAATCTCACAAAATATTAAAATAATAAAAATTGTCACATCATATACGAGTTTATAAAACTAATAGGAGTTTATAAAACTAATATCACTCATTTTCTCTCACTACTTTTGAAGAATCCATGTAATGAAATTGTTATTTAACATTATTATTTTATGTGTCATACTTCTTTCACAAAATTTATAATCAATAATTATAAGACTTTTGAAAAAGACTCGTGACATAACTTATAAGAAAATAATTTTGATTAAGATAATGTCATTCTTTCGATATCGTGAGTTTAAAAGAGTACCTAAGGCAAAGAGGACGTGTATTCTTAATATTTTTTTTAGAATTAATTACATTTAGTGTTTTGAAACTTGATATTGATTTTAAATAAAATTTTTGATTGTCAAATACTAATAATTTAGTCATTTAATTTATAATTTAATTTTAATTAATACTAATTACAAATAATTATTAATATATTTTATAAATTTTTAATAAAAATTATTTATGCATTAAAATTATAAAACTTTATTTAAAATATGTAGATAATTATATGATATTATTATGAAACTTATATCTATTTATAAAATATTAAAATATAATTGATTTAAAATATTTTTTAACTATAATTTGTAATTGATTTTAATTAAAATAAATTTTTGATTAAATTATTATGATTAATAATTGAAGATATTATTTAATATGAGATTAAAATTTGGTGATATTAAAGAATAATTAACTTCTTCTTTTTTAATTAAAGATTATAATTTTTTTTTTTTTATATATTTATATTTTGTATTTTTCATTGATGCGACTCTACCTTTCTGCCTCTACATATATATAAAAAAAAAAAAAAAACCTAGGAAGCCCTCATTTCTCTCAATTCTTAGATCTGAGATTTTCGGATTTTCCCTTTCCCATTTTCCCTACCTTATCAAGGTAACTCGGCGACGGCGACGGCGACGCAAGGGAGGATTGAGGCACTGGTGCGTCGGGGACGGAGATGGAGGTGCTAGTGGTATGGTCGGTGGTTGGTGGTGATACGGTCGAGCGGATGAGAGAGAGAGATGGGTGTGGTCGGATGAGGGGGCACGGCTGTGGTCGGCGGTGCTGGTAGAGGGTTAGTGGTCGGCGTTGGCTGGTGGAGTTATGGACGAGATGAGGGTAGGGGTTCGGGTGATGATGGTGGCGGTGCGATGGTGCGATGGAAGCGACGGGCGGTGGTGATTGTGGGAGAGGATGGTTACGGTGGAGGTGCGGTGGCTGTGGGTTCGGCTGGGGTCGTGGTGAAGGCGCGGGGGTTATGGACTGTGGTGATGGTGCGGCTGGGGTGCGTTCACACTCTCATTTCCTCATTTTTACTTTATTCGCAGGTTAATTCGGATGCGCGTGAACCGTATCTTTTATCAAACACGGCCCTCTTTTTCGTCTTCACACTCTCTTTCCTCCACTTTTCGCAGGGGGTCGCGTAGCGGCGATCTTTTATAAAATCCCTCTTTTGCTTTCTTTTCTCAACTGTCGCTCGGTGTTCTACTCGCGTTCCAGCAGACGGAGGAGACAAATCGAAGAAGAGAGGTTTAGAGCCAGAAAGTTTCGTGGCGAGAGGGGGAGAAGATTTATCGAGTGGCCTTTTTCAACATCCATAGTAAAGCGATTTTGTAATTTCGATTTCGGAGTAATCTCAGATTTCTGGTTGCAGTAACATTTTCTTTGGGTGAATTTCTCGATCTTTAGGATTAGGTTTCATTGAGATCTTAAGTTGATCGTGCTCTGAATCGTTGTGGGAAAAGTTCCGGAGTTTTGGTTCCGTATTGATTATGCGATTACAGAGGTTCAAGTATTCGTTGATCGTCGAGGCCTTGATTGCTGATATTTGGTGATTTGTGAAGGAAAAGTGGCTTAAGTTGCGATTAGTGTGTTGATATTGAAGTCAATTTGGTTTTGAGAGAGATTCATGATGAATGATGTTGACCTTAACTGTTGGTTTGTGATGTAATATGGCACTGATCTTCACACGCGAGGAAGATGTCGCTTTACGTTGGTCGCGAGGCTTCAAAGGTTTGATCTTGTTATCCCAAAACCAAATTTTCTTATGATTTTTTGTCGTAAAGAAAGTTCTTTGTTTTACTTTACTTTGTTTGCGGCTTTTGATCGATATGGTATTGTTGTTCTGGTGAGAAGCTATGGAAGAGAATTTGCGCGGAGACAACAACAGAATTCAAACTTCTTCTCGAGAATTGGAAGTATCTCGTTGCTGGTGCCATCTTTCAGGTTTTTATTTGCCCTCTAATTTTATGTGTGTTAATTTCTGAAATTCCCTTTGTTTCTTATTTAAATAAAAGATCAGTTAGTTCTTTTCCGGATTCAAAAACAATCTTTTCTTCTCAACAGACCATTTCTTAGAAATAGTGGATTAGAATTTGGATGCTGCAGTCTACTGGTCACGTAATTTTAGACCCCTGGTTTCAAATTTCAGGGCTAAGTTTTAGACATGCATTATTTTTAAATGTTCGTGTTGAAGTTTTCAGCTTTGCTAGCGATTGTGGTTGTGAGGCAGTTTGTGGTGATTTTATTAAAGAATTTATGATATGATCTGTTAAAATGTTTACAATTATGTTGTCTTAAATCTGTTATTCTACCATTGGTTAAGTTATGGCTCTTGATTGAATTTGTTAGTTTTTGACTCAATTCTTTTTCCGGTGGAGCGTCTTGATAAAATGATGCAAACGATGTGTAGTGAAGAAATTCCCAGTTATGAAATGTTTTTGGTGTTTACATTTTTATTGTGTGTGTTTTGTTTTTTAAGTTAAATTTGTCTGGGCTTAATTACATCTCTAATTTTCTGTCTGAGCATTTTGGAATGGTACATTTTATTTACTGTTTTTCCAGTTAAGGTGGAACACAACAGTTCACCTTGTATTTCTCCAAACTGTTTTGTCGTAAAGACACTCATATGTATTCCTTCCATTGAATATGAAAATTATAGTTTGAAATGCATTTTAAAAAAAAAAAACACATTCCATTTGAAAGTGTTTCACTTTTACGTAATATTCCAAAGTTTTTATTGTCTGACTGTCATTTACTCATTTACGTAGATATATATATATATATCTATATTCCTCTAAGTTATGTAGATATATTGTTTTAATCTGGTTAATATCTATTTCCCCCTTTTTCACTTCTGTTTTCTTGTTTTTTTCTTGCTGATGTTATATTTTAGATGCCTAAGATGTGAAACATATCTCTCTCCTTTTTTCAGTACATCCATGGGGTGGCTGCCCGAGGAGTTCATTATTTTCATCGGCCAGGACCAATTCTTCAGGATGTTGGGTTCTTTCTCCTCCCGGTTCGTATCATTTGCTTGTATTTTCTTATCTTTGAAACCCACTGTTCCCAGAACCTATCTCAAAAAACACTGTTTACAGATACCATAATTTCTTATAATGGAACTTGTTTTGTTATAGGAGCTTGGGCAAGAAAAAGCTTACATAAGTGAATATGTATTCTCCTTCATCTTTATATCCTTTTTCTTGGTGAGTTCTCCTGGTTTGATTGTTCCTATTATTTTTTATAGATTGGAGAAAATACGTCATATTGGGATTGTGTTGAGAATTAATGATAGCCTGAATGCTAGAATATTAGGATAATACTTCAATGGATTTTTTTTATGAAATTCCCGTACTGTCTACTTGTAAGTAGGTAACAAGCTTATTGCAATTCTTTGATGAGGTTTTAATAGATTTTTCCTTTGGCTTTATGAGTAATTAAATTTTAAGTTATTATAAATGAATACCTAAAAAATAATGACATTGTTCCCGGGGGGAGATTACAAATGTATTTGTAAAATTATGCCATGATTGTATTTAATTTTTTCTACGTATTTAATTAGGTTTTCAATCTCTTAATTTTCTAACATGGATTATTGTTCTGGTGCAGTGGACTTTCCATCCTTTCATTTCCAAGAGCAAAAAAATTTACACAGTTTTAATGTGGTGCAGGGTTCTGGCCTTTCTAGTCGTAAGTGTTTATATTTTAATAAAAAAATTGAATTGTTCACTTATATCTGGATCCTTTGGGGATTGGGGCTATTTTGGGATGAGTCACAACAACATTCAAGGACGGAGCAGGAATTTATCACATATTCAGAATTATTGTTTGGTTATTATATTTGTCAACTTATTATGTTGCTTCAAGTCTATTAAATATAATTTGATTGATTTTTAATGTGGCCATATGTATCTTAAAAACCAGAGACTTCTTTTCATTTATTTCTGGTGTTTATGAGGTTTGAATCCTTCCTTTGTCATATCTGAAGGATCAGTATTTAGTAGATCTTTAAAGTTGAAATAGTAATCTAGAGTAATGATGAAGGGCTCCTTAGAAGTTAAATGGAATGTCGAAAGAATCCATTTTGTTTTGCAGTGTTCAAACATATTAGTTAGTACTTGGCACACTAACTTGGAGTTATCACAGTGATTCCCACAAATCCACAATAATATTGAGATGAGGTCATTGATTGAAATGTCATAAGGATGGAATCTTAAGCATTTGTGAGTAAAACTGTAAAAGACTTGTTGAAAGGTTAATATCAAAGCCATAGTGAACTCATTTCATTTACTAATCAATAATAATAATAATAATAATAATAATGAACTCATTTCATAGGTCATGTGGAATTCAGTAGGTTAATTCATTTTCTATGGGATGTCCAATCATTCCTCAACATGGGTTGTGTAGTATAAGGGGGCTTATTGGGGTTGGTAGGATCGTAATGTTTTTGAACATGCCATCAAGTCAAATAACTTATCTTAATAGGTTAAGGTTTGTAATTTTTAAGCTGGTTAATAAAGAAATACTTTTTAATTCTCACCACTTTACCTAGCAAATATATATATATATATATATATATATATATATATATTCCCAAAGAGAAGATTAAAAGTCCAAGTGTGTGTGTAGATAGATGGATAGATACATACAGATTCATTAAGTAGTAAGCTCTATGCACACCCCCTCTTCCTCCCTCTAGCGTGAAGTAAATGAACATTTGGATATGCATGCAATATGCAATATTTGTATCCATTATAATCACAAACTTTCTGTAAATTATGTTAACTTTTTATAGGTGTTGATTAAACAACAATGTGAAATTATGACCCTGCGTATGTGGTTAAACAGTCCATAATGAAACCTTTTATAGGCGAAGTTAGAAATCTACATTTTAGTTGGATATGTTGGGATGGATGAGCAGGGGTTGTTGATCTGTAATGTATTGTTGATTCTGCTCTGAACATATTGATTTATTGGTGGAAGGAGTTTCCCAACAGTGTACGTTTTGTTTTCTGCAGGCTTGTCAGGTTCTTCGGATCATAACATTCTATTCTACTGTGCTTCCTGGTCCAAACTATCACTGCCGTGAGGTAAAAGCTACAGAAATTGTATTATTAATTTTTTGTTTACGTACAATATGATATGTTAACTGATTTTGCAATTATCACATTTTTCACAAGCACATGTATACACACAAATTATTTCAAGTTTGGTGAACTTTTTAATTTTATTCTGCAAATAAGATTATGTGTATTAAAACGAGGTATCTTTTCTGTATCATGCAGGGTTCAAAGCTTGCCACGCTGCCCCGTCCAGACAGTGTACTAAAAGTTTTATTAATTAATTGTATGTGATCCTTATTTCTGCAATTCTTTTACCTTTGGCTTACTGATTTCAAGTGGTCCAATTTTGTATGCTCATTTGTTGAATGTGCAGTTTCTCAGGGCATATTATATGGTTGTGGTGATTTGATATTTTCATCTCATATGATATTTTCTCTGGTCTTTGTGCGCACATATCAGAAATATGGCACACGGAGGTAATACTTCAACTGTTGCATTGTATATGTAATTTTAACCAATTGGAGCATTACCCATATTTGACATGCTGGCAAGTCATGAATTTAAGACTCAGTGATTCTAGTTAATGTTCCAGCCATTCCCGATCACTTGCCATCCTCCTAGATGCATCTGGTTTTCTATGATTTTATGGACTTGTGTTGATGTGCTTATGCAGGTTTATAAAACAGTGTGCTTGGTTAATTGTTGTGATACAGAGCTTGTTGATCATAGCATCGCGCAAACATTACACAGTTGATGTTGTTGTGGCATGGTAAAACAATTCTTTTTCAGTTTTTATTTCTGGATGAGGATTTTTTTCTTTCTTTGTATTGGGTGATAATTCCTGATGTAGTTTAACTACACATCTTTTGCAGGTATACTGTCAATCTGGTAGTGTTCTTTATTGATAATAAATTGCCAGGTTAGTGTTTATTCAACTTTGTCTATTTCTTCATCATTTGCTTTGATAGTGACTTTGAGTTGTCTCGATACAGAATTGCCTGACCGCAGTAGTGGAGCTACAGTGTCGCTACCATTGAGCAAGGATGGTAGGATGAAGGATGAGAATCACAAGCTTTTAAATGGGAACCATGGAGATCCTGTAGATTGGGTATAATGATTCAATAAATTCTCTCGAACCTTGTTATCTTAAAATTTTTGTTTTATTTTTCTAGAAGAAATGGTATTTGACATTGTTCACTGTCTTTTTTGTCCAGAGGCCAAGAACTCAAGTCAATGGCAAGATTTTGGAAGATGGCAATACAGTCCATGTTGATACAGTGTTGAATGGTGTGTAGATAATAGAAGCTGCCTGCCGTAGCAAAAATCTAAGCTGCTGCAAGGACTGCTGTTTCAATCTTTACGACTTTGAAGAATTGTCGGCTCCTGTTCATGAAAACTGGTAAACCCGGCTTGTAGTCTAGTGAAAATGGGATTTGGTTTATGCTTTCAAACATTCTTCGGGTTCTTGCTCTATAGGTTAATACCAGTCATCAGAATGTATCATGGAATTCACTGTTTCTATTGCTATAATCATTTTTCCACCATTCAGATGGTGTGTTTTCCTTGTGTTTCCTAGGTGATTCTTGATTGTTCTTTTTTCTTATTTCACTTGGTGAACTTAGGCAGTTGGGAAAAAGGGAAATTTTTTTTTTTTTTCCTTCTCTTTCCTTGGGCGGGGGGAAAACAAATTAAAATAAAATCATTTTATTCCTTTCAACTACTCCATGTTGAAAGAAGACAATATCAAGTGTTGACAGACTTTACTGGGGGAAATTTTGAAAATAAATAATGTAATAATTATTTAAAATATGAAAAGAAGTACTACCATCAGTTGGCAATAGTCAGAATTACGTCGCGACTTTCCAATAGTAAATGAAACACTGAGAAGGAGAATGTTATGTTTCTTTATGCAACTTGTGGCATAGGCTGTTGTGGCAATTCAATGCTTCTTGTCTATGGCCCTCTTCCCCACTTGTCTATAGTCGTCTTTAAATGTGGGCAGCCTCCTTTAAGTTGGAAAGGTTTAAATTTTGATTGGACGCAGCAACTTACATCACATTCTCTCTCTTGTCATGGACAAAATATTCATGTACACTTACAATATTGATGTGGGGATTTTTTTTATTCTTTTCTATATATCAACATTTTCATTAGTATGGAGGGTTTCCATTATAAATGGAGACCACAACTTGCATCACATGCCTTCTATTTTCTATGGACAGGCCTACCTTCTTCTATATGAAATTAAAAATTTTGGGTAAATTATGTCTATCTTTACAAGGTTTTTGGATAATTAAAAAGGCTTCTTTTAAAAATTTTAAAATTACTTTTCTCTCTTATTTTTACGGATAAATTATACACAATTCTTCTCATCTAATATTTTTTGAAATGACAAAAATATTCATTTTATTTTTTTTAAACTAAATTTTTCTAATTTTTTTATAAAGAATTTTTTTATTTTATATAAAAACAAATTTAAAAAAAGGTCCTTATAATTCAGTAATTATTAAAAATTTTGAAAAATTTCCCTACTCATTGACAACCTTTATTTAGAAAGAGATTCCGTTCCGAAAAAACATTTTGGAGGCAGCCCACGTGCCATGGGAGACATGGTGATGAGAACGGTGGTGAAACTTTTATACCGGATTCAAATCTAAATTGATCATTATCATGACTGGGCCAGATCCAATCAGTGCCAATTTGAAATGTTTTGACACTGGGTGCTTTATCAAAGTTTGCCTGTGCCAGTTAGCAGTCAGGCAATTGGTCATTCGAAAGATATGAATATCTTTTGTTATCCATCTGTTGCTTGGAAAATGAGCCGTATGATTTTTTTTTATTTGAAGATTTAGGTTCTTACCAAGTTTCACTCGTCCTAAGTTGAGAGATTTAACTCTATATTAATTTTTGTGTTTGACTTGAGTAATGATTTGAGACTCATTCTATTAACATATTATGCTGATGCCATCGATTGGTCCTAACATACGAACTAGAGACCTTAAGAATAACTTCTTAAAACCCGTTTCTAACTAAGCTACCTACCTCCAGGGGTTAATTCGTGAATAGGAGTTATAAGGGGTCAGTAATATATGAGCTCTCATGAGCAGATCCTTTAAATGGAAAAAGACATGCTTTGGAGTGTTAGTACGAGGTACTGACTGTACTAAAGGCACAAATGATTGTACCAATTGCAGGTTGTTGTTAAGACAATGGAGCGAGGCACAGGCACAAATAATTGTACCCAATTTCAAAGTTGGTAAAATAATGGAACAAGGCATGATGACTTTTAGTGCAAAAGAGAAATTTTCCTAAGAGGAGGGAAAAGGAAATCCAAAAATCATTCACTCTAGAGGGATCGACTAAGACAACTTGGATTACATGTTATCATGCCCATAATACCTGAAACAAGGTTGCTGCACCTTTCAACATAATACCTCGGAGTCTTCTTGCCGGAGACACAGCCCGCTAGAGCAAGAGTAGCGGAAGTCAATCCTAAATACACCATATGATAGTAACAAGCTCTATGAAAGCATAGCAGAAAATAAGTCCAATTACAGCAACGGCGCCCCACTTCTGCACCAATTAGCAAGATAAACAAGAAGTTCCACATCAAACCATATTTGTTCAAGATTAAATCGGTGGTTCAACTCTAAAGCATCGATACCTTCATGGTCCAATAAGGTTCAAATGGTGTGGTTAGAATTCACATTGCAGTTGTATAAAATTACAAACCATAGATAAACTGTGAAAGATCACCATTGCAATCTAATAAAACTAGTGCACGCATGTATGTGCATATTTTATACGGAGATTCAAGAAACTGATAATCTGAGAATTCAAAGAAGATTCTCCATACACATTCATTAGAAGCATCTAACTTTACAGATATAAATTGTTTCATAAACTAGAACAGGAAGATTTTTCCAGTTTTGGACCAACTAAAGAAGCCACAGAATCACTGGTTTCATTCTTTGAAGTTTGCCCCTTGTATCATAAAGCAACCACCATGCCATACTCAAAGCTTTGATTTTTGAAGAAAGCAAACTTCAAATGCCCAAGAAATTTGAAAGGCTACAGAAAAACCTCTTCGATGGATTTCTTCTTTCCTATGACCCTGTCCATAGCAATGACAGCTCACTGCCATGGAATTCTAGGTCCACTGAGTCATGAAACTCTTACCACAAGGTAACCCTGATTTTCTCGTACATCATACTCCCTTTTTTGGCATGGAATTTTGCAAATACAACCGCTCATATCAACTCTGACCCCCAACTTTCGCTGGTACTGGAAAAGGTTGCCTACTGATCGAGGTAGATAGCACATCAGTCATCATGCCCATTAACTTATTCTTCCCCTCTTCAAAGCGTAAATGGTCATTCTTTCTACTCTCCTCAATACGTCCCACTTGCCCATGAGACCCTGTACACATTACTCTGCCAGGTGCATTGTCCACAGCTTTGATGCTGCTATTCTCCAATCCACTCTTAAGCCAGGCAATATTACTTATATCTGTGGCTATTGCAGCCAATTCGTGGCTTGGAAAGGATGGAGGCTCTGCAAAGTCAACAAATTCAGGCCCCAATAAAGAGCTTTGAAGATTTTGCATGCTTTGATTCCCACAACAACCATGACCACATCGGTGAGGCACCAAACGCTCACCATAAGCTCCTTCAAGCAATTTGCTGATCCCAACATTTGGTCTTGAGGCTTGAATCAGGGGTCCTTGCATAGGAATTGGCCTTGAAATTGGCAATGCAGCTTCTGGGCCATCCAATGTATTATAAACATTAAACGCACTAACACGTGCCACAGGGCGGAAAAGAGTAGGTGGGTCCTTCGCTTCATCGCTGCATTGACCTTCTATCTGAGCCCTGTGTTCATACTGATCATCCATGTTTTCCTGGGAGCTGGCATCTTTCCCTTCCAAGGACTTGAATGAATTCACATCCCCACATGATAGAGTTTCTTCTGATGATGCTTTGGATTTGTCCAGACTAAAATCTTCCGCCATATTGCTGGATTCCAACTTAAACTTGCCTAGTTCAATGCATCGGCGCCTCAGGGTAGAATTCCAATGATTCTTAATAGCATTATCTGTTCTCCCCGGAAGAAGTCTTGCAATTGATGCCCATTTATTTCCATGGATGGCATGAGCTGCAACTATCATCCGATCCTCTTCATCTGCAACAATTTCGGCTTTGTCAGCCTTGTTCATATAGAACAAGCCTTTGATATATGCATGACATGCTGACAATTGTATGGTGAAATCAGATGTAATAAAAATCTCTATGTCAACATTCTATGTTACATGCAACAGTGAGGTGCATGTCTAAAATGATGTGGCATCCTATCTTTGCTGGAAGTATGAATGTGGTGACCGGTGAGATAGTATGCACACACGCATGCACAACATGAAGCCAATATAAAGATGAAAAAAACTGACATTTGCAAGCTGATTCTCACATTTGTTCCAAAATCAGGGCAGTGAGAAGTAATCAAAGTAATACACAACTTGATTGGCACATCCCTTTCAAATGTTTCCAGAATTGCAATAACTAGAGGATCAAGCAATGTGTCCGCAGACACATATATTCAAGTATGATAGTATGTAAAGTTCACGAAAAAATGCAGCAGCAGCAGCTTAGAAGTTAGTTGCAGTTGAATTGATGTCATGTCCATGACAGAGAAACATGCCACTCTGGCAATTTCTTTACAAAGCGATAGGAAAACTCATTGGATTAATGTAAAGTGTGAAAAAGTGAAAGATATAAAATCCCTAACTTTTAACCCCTAACCTGGAGCCAATGTTTCCAAACTTGGACTGGCCTGGATGGTCAAATCACTGAAATTGTCAACCGATAATTTCAGGTTTCAATACGCCTGGTTTTAGAGTAACTCAACTTGTACATTATATATAAAAAACAAAACACTCTATTCAAGGTAATTATAAACTACAATACATCAACTATTACTTATCACAATATATATATATATATATCAGTCATTATACTTTCCTAATAACTAAGTATTTTACATTTTTTCTTCGTATTTTCAGAGTCCTGCACTGTTCAATTAGGCTAAATGACTACAATGGATAACCTAAAGAGGAGAGGCTACCATCTCCCGAATAGTTGTGTTCTATGCAAGGAGGAGGAAGAAACAGTAGATCACCTCCTCTTACATTGTAAATATGCTAGGGATGCGTGGAATTTAATTTTGTGTTTTTGGATGTTTGTGGGTGATGCCGGCAAAGGTGAAACATCTTTTCTTGGGATGGAGATGCAGAAGGCTTTGTAAGGATGTGAGAAATAGCATGGAGAATGGTGTCCACTTGTCTTATTTGGTGTTTATGTAGAGAAAGGAATGGAAGAGTTTTTGAAGGAGTGGAAGCATCCCCATGGAAGTTTAAAGACTTTTTTTTTTAAAACATTTTTCTTTTGGATTAAGAAAGAATATCTTATGTACTTAGATAGGCTTATTAATTTTTGGGGGGATCTTAGGCTTTAGTTGTTGTAACCATTCCCTTTCTTTTGTTCATGCGGGGTGCCTTTTTCGGGCCCCTTTGATCAATATATGTTACTTTTACCAATAAAAAAAAAAAAAAGGAACACGTTTACTGTCAATGTAGGTTTGCAAAGATTGCCTTGATTTTCTATAACTTAAGAGGAAATTTTTGATAAAACCCTTAATAACTTTAAATTTTGTTTGACACATTAGCAAACCATTTAACAACATAAGAACTTTTGATTTTATCTACAACTAGATATATTTGTGTCCGTTAACAGGTAGGGGTTTTTAGTTAGCAATATTTCTGTGTTCCATTTGGCAAGGGTATTGTGTATTGGGAAATTGAGGAAAGTGCAAGGCACGATAAAACCCACAACACATAAACAATGCACAAATAAACATAATGAAGTGCAAGGAATCTCATAAAGCAACTTTCTAAATAAATATTATATACTTCATTTACCAGTCAAATCACTTTTTCAGTTTTCTTGTAAATGATTGATGTTTTTTTAACAGCACTATTAAATAGAGAATGTTAGCTTACACATAGTTTCCCTTTTGGTATTAGCATATCAAGTTATCAACATTAAGGCAATTCTGGTGTACCTCATTCAACATTACACATAGTTTCCCTTTTGGTATTAGCATATCAACATTAAGGCAATTCTGGTGCACCTCATACAACATTGCCAATATGAGCGATATTGATTAAACTAGAGAGGCAAGTGGCTCTGCTGCAATTTGGGACAAACTCACTCTATCCCATCTTGGATTGGTTTGCTTTATCTAAACATACGGCTCATCTCTACACCGGTATTTAGCCCTAATTTGAAAGATGAGAGCCAACCTATAGTCAGTTAGGCTTAGGGTTGTACCCAAGGTAAATCAGCATAACCAAATAATAGATTAGGACTATAAATGAGTCGAGTCGAGCTGAACCGAGTAACTGAGTTGCTCAAACTTGGCTCGTTAAAATTAACTGAGCTTTAAATTGTGTTCAAGCTTAGCTTATCTATGTCTTAAGACAATCTTGAACGACCCTTTAATCGAGCCAGTCATGAGTCAAGGTGAATAGCTTAAATTTTTATATAACATTAGAACACTAATTCTTTTATTGAGTTGAGTTCGATTCAAGCTCAATAAATTGACGAGTTTTAAAATATATTCAAGTTTGGTTTTTATCTTATAAATCAATCTTGAACGAATCTCTAACTAAGCCGATCACGAGTTGAGCTCGAATAACTTGATTCGGTTTACAACCTTAGAATAGATACCTAATATACTTGACATATAAAATATGGGTAAATATTTGTAATGTTTAATATAAGCACACATATTTATAACATAGACAAACATTAATCATATATATTTTAAATGTATTAATGACAATTTATTTTTCCAACTTATTGTGTGTCATTAAAATAGAAAAAAATCAAAAGATAAAATAACAATAAGTTGGCACCAAAATTTCATTAACTGACCTGAATTAACCTCTCTTCATCATGGGTTGCTTGGTTTCAGTTCCATACACGCCTAAGTTCTGACTTGGCAGCAAAGCTTGTCTTTGTCGAAGGTAACAACATCATCATCAATGAGTGATGATCATTATGCCAGTATTTATCAATTATCTCTCTTCTCCTTTATTTTATAATTAAATACCTATGTTGCATTGAAAGTTCTGAATATTTCAATTACCTATGTCAGACGTGTTAAACCAACAATCTATAATTTGTCTTTGTGTGAACATCAACTATGACCTATCATTGACTAAGCAGAATATCCAACCCTCATAAAGTTTCTAAGCAAATAATAATACACTCTAAAATTCATCAAACCTTTGCTCATGCAAGCATAATGCAACACCTACATTGCAACATAACATAAATCATTTTATTCATGGAGTTAATTATACTAACCTCCCCTATGATTTCTGACAATGGCGGATACCTCTCCTATAGTTTCTGAAATTACATTGTTCCCCTGTTAGTTTTGTCTCCCAAATGACGCTAATGGAATATATAAATGTACAAAATTGTCCTCATATTTAATTATATATATTATTAATCAAAGTCAACACATTAACACTTTACTTTTTTCTCTGAAAATCAGTGCGGAGAGAGAGAGAAGGAGAGGCCGTCGCCGGAGGTTGGCTTCTAATATTTAGATCATATATATATAAACAAACCCTATCATTATTTCTCCATACACTCTCTCTCTCTCTCTCTCTCTCTCTCTCTCTCTCTCTCTCTCCTCCCACTCCCTTACGAACAGCCATGATGTCCATGAAAGGGTTGCCAGCGGTTGTGGAGGAAGACTAGGCGGCAGAGGCAATGGTTGCTGATAGAGCTCAGGTGAGCCAAGTGAATCTGCAGTGGCGAGGTATGTATATGTGTGTATGTATATATTCATATAACTGTATTCAATTCTCTCTCTAACTCTAACAAACCCAGAAATCCATCTCTCTCTCAACCCATCCTCTTTTCTCTCTCTCTCTAACTACTCTCTCTCACATCTCCCTCTCTTTCTCTTTTTTTTTTTTCTATCCACTGCATGTCATACCTCCTCTAGCATTGGAGCTGCGATTCAACTCTTCTTGTATTATGCATATATATACAATACATATACACACACTCATGTAATTTCTCAAAAAAATAGGTTTGATTTATGGGTTTATTCAGATCAGAAACTACGTGGCTAAACCCATAAATGGGTTTGATTTCTTTTTCACTACTTTCAATCTATAGGGTTTATTGTTTCGCTGATTCTATTCGTTATATCTATCATGGAATCATGCATTTCAAGTTGATGAGTTTTGATGCCCCAATCTTCCACATGCTCGACATCGTTGATGAAGCCAAGAAGTCTTTCAACGCTCCAATCTTCCACCGAAATGCACATACCTTTGTAAATATGGATGTGACAGTTTGTGTCTTTGTGATTTGTTTATGGGTATGTAAATATGGATGTGAGGGTTTGAGATTTGTTTATGGGTCTGTGATTTGTTTATGGGTCTGCAATAAGATGACAGTGGGTGAGTGTTTGATGTCTCGGTCAGCCATTGAATGACTCCTAAATTGCTACATGTTTGGATTGGGTTTGTGATTTGCTTATTCAAATTGTTGTTGTGTCTGATGTCTCGGTCAGCCATTGAATGGCTATTGAAGAAATTTTGCAAAGAGGGAACCTTGGTCTTGTTTTGAGTTGCAGATAGATGATGAGAGAAAAACTAATTTAAGAAATAAGTTTAGAGAGGGAGAGAGGAGAGAGATTTCGGGGTTAATATAGCCATTCTACAACTTATAAGGGTAATTTGGGAATTTCATAAATTTTGTTTGCTTACATCATCAATTACCGTCCATGTCAGTAACAACAATTGACGGCAGGGACAAATCTGCAATAAAAATACAAAGCAGAAAGAGGACAGTGTAGGTTTAGAAACCATAAAAGAGTTCTGTGCAATTGTCAGAAACCAGATGAAAGATAAGTGTAATTAACCCTCATTCATTTAATATAATCCCATCATATCATATGCATATTCCGTATTTTAAATTTGCACATCCAAAGCAATTTTAACCAGCCAAAGCAATAATAGAGATGCCAACCACAGACAACCAAGACGCTTTTCTAGATTCAGAATGCAAGACAAACACTACAAAAGACAAACATTTTCCATATTTAATGTGTTACTTCTGATAGAAAATATCAGTAATTACTTCAACAGCCATTTCCAACTTCCAAGAAAAACTGTCAACAAGACAAGTACCTACTTATTAACCTTAAAATGGATGTTTACCATTAAAATTGACACACTGTTAACAATAAATAATACAAGATTTCAAGAATAAACAATCGAAGTTAATACATCATAGCAAGGCAATAAATCAATGATATAGCAGTAAACACCATAACATTTAATGTATTAAACACATCTCCCTATCAATCATTAGTGTGCCACACCTTGCAACCAAGACACGCTCATGTCCACTACATCAGTGTCTGGCGTGAGTTTGGACACTTCCACAACCACCTTTGTCTATTACAAAATATGTATGCAAGAACAGGTGAGTCATGACTTCTATCCCACCCCCAACCCCCCTCCCCTGCCTTTGGGAGGTCCATGCATGGAGGGTTCACTTTGAGGAGATGGAGAAGGTGTTCAAGCCAACATTTCAAGGCTTGAACCTAGGTTTGTAGCATATCTGAAAACAAACATTACCAACTAAAGTAAAAATGTATCACAAAGTTATTACAAATTTATAGTGTTTAATATTTTAATCTTTATAGTTATTCCACATACCCTAGAAAATCCATAAAGGATGCATGTATACATTTGAAATGGTAAAATTCAGAGGAATAAATATATATAGCCAGGACTCCACGGCCAAAAAATATTATAATGCCCAACACCTTACCTTATGCTCATATTGAAACACAACATTTGTGTCCATCTCCAAACAACACTGGCTGCTAACAACACATTATTATGTAGAGGATAATTACGAATTTAAGTAAATAAGAGAAAAATTATAAAGGAGGACTATTGCTTGTTATCAATCATTGTTTTCCACTTGGGTAGTTGGTTTACTATTTTGCATGGACAGGCAAATGGTATTTGCAACCACTTCTGCCAACATATATCAACATTATGAGGTCATAAGCTGTCAAAATTGCAAAATATGAACCCGTGAACTCCTGCTTCTTTGGGTTTGCGTGCGGATGAAGTTAATGGCTCCCCCCCACCCACCACCCAAAAAAAAATTCGATGATACAAAACTTCATATATGTAGACATAAAGAAAACTGTAAAGCATAAAATACTGGTGCAAATATGGTGTTAAAAGTACAAATAAGGAAATGAGCACTTGTTGAAGTGGTGTTATAAGTAATCTCCACCAGATATACTAAGATCATATGAATGAATTTCCAATTAGATCAATGTGTAGATGAACTTGAGATTGAAATTACCAATTCAATTTAAACCAACAAGACGTGATCAATGAATATTAAAATTTAAGCACTAAAGTTAAAAAACTTCAAAAGCTCAGGTAACAGCCAGTACAATGCACACAACAATTCTTCCAATCAGGACAAAACATCAATTTTTCATGCAATTTTAATCCTAAGACCTGTAGTGGGCCTAACATGTTTACTTTCTCAACGAATTTTAAAAATATAAAAAAGAAAGAAAAAGACCATTAGCCAATTTTGGGTGTTGGAAGTGATAGTTCAGGTATAACCTAACCTCCAGCGTTATTTGCACAAAGTGGCTGCCCTCGTTGTTGAAACTGCCTCTCATACTTGACAGGGTAAGAAATTACAACTACTCCAAGCAATATCCCTAGTAGCTATACACAATGCCATTTAAGATCCCGGAAAACACGCACTCATGTCGTCACAGAAGAATACAAGAGAAATGTTATCCCAGACAGATAGGAGTTTGGATTCCCAAACAGTTATCCAGCATACCTCCAGCTGAATCACTGGCTGCCCTGCCCCCCATTGTCTTGTTTCATTTTCTTTTTGATTTAGTTTTTTTCTTTTTTAATTTGCATAAAGACTTTAAACATTTACTTTGTTTTCCTCATAAAAATGGCTACTTATAATACATTAAAGTTTGAAATTGGCAATGACTCTTCAGTTGATCAAAATAAAGCAATGATCTAAAACCTCATAAACCCCAATTAATTGTAAAGATAAATTACTTGCTATAACAAACAAAAAATAACACCACAATGCTACACGATAACATCAATCCTAACATGCAGATACCATCAAAACCCTTTAAATGCAAAGTGCATTACAAGCTAAACAATTGATTTGTGTGTCTAATCCTGGATTCAAAAGGAAAAAAAGAAAGAAAGAAAATTGAATTTACAATACAAACCAATCTATATGATATAATCGAAAATCAAAAGAAGAAAACGGGGCTTGAATTACCAGCAAAGGGCTTGCGCTTAACAGCCGGGTCGAGCTGATTACACCACCTCAGGCGACAAGACTTTCCCGATCTCCCAGCGATTCCCCGCGCGATCAAGCTCCAATTCCTGGCCCCAAACTTGCTCACGAGTCGACTCAGTATCGCGTCCTCTTCAGGAGACCACGGTCCCTTAACTCGGTCTCCTGACTTTTTCTGCACTTGACTGCTGCTCCCACTTCCGTCTCCGAGCACCGCCAAATCGACATCGCCACTTCCTCCATCACCACCACCACCACCATCACTTCCACCACCATCGCCTTCGACAACGCCGCCGTCGTCGACGGTTAGGTCCTCCATTTCTGCCTCCATTACCTTTTTTTCGACAGTCGCTTCGGTACCCACCTTAACTGCTAAGTGTTCATGCAAAGACAGCTTATTAGATTCATAGGGCTTGTATTTCGGGATTCTTCGATGCCAGTTTCCCCGTGGTAACTTCTTCAAATGACCAATTTGTCCACTTTTAAAATTACAGGTTATCCCCCTCATTATTTTACAACCCTCGTTTCTAGACCCGAAAAAATCCGATTCAAAAATCAAACAGAGTGTAACAAATACAAAAATAAAAATCCAATAAAAAATTAGTAAGAAAAAATTAAATAAATTATACATCTCTCTAATAAAAAAAAAAAAGTGAGAATAAAACTAAGACCCTCTTTGAAAAAAGTCGTGAATTACCAATTAAATTAGGCATCGTTGACGATTATTTGAATACGGCCAATTACTTGTGCATCTTTTGGAAATGTATTGAAAAAATCATAGTAGTTTAGTTAATAAATTTTTTACTTTTACAGTAAAAGGATTGAAAGAAATGTAAGAAGTCGAGAACTACCCTTAATGATTATCTAAGTGAGAGAAATTATTCCGTTTCTATAATTTTAATATTTATAGAATTCATGTAAAATCTACAATATTAAAATCATAAAAATTGTGCATTAATGACACCTAGATTTAGGGTAACTAAACACGCCTGGTTCTTTAATTTCCCATAGAGTAGAATCTATATTTTTTCATTTTCTTCTTTCAATTCATTGAAAATAAAAAATTAAAAAACAAAATACTTGAATTTTTTTTTGCATAGATTTGGATGTGGAAGGTGTGATAGTGCAACATAGTAACCAAGTCTAAAAAAAATACCATGCATGATTAGAATGCTCTTAGACATACATTGTACGTCTTCAAAAGATCATGTTATATAATTAGCATAAAGCTTGGTGATCAAGAAAAAGTTAGCTAAATATCTGACAAATTTTATTTTTTTGAACTTTCATTTTTATTCATAACATATTTTAACAAATCATCATCTATAAATAGGGAGAATTGTCATTCGAATATTAAAGTTGTCACTTTGTATATATAATGCCAAAGTTTGCTTCCAAGTTTATTAAAATGTATTCGACGGAATTGATTTAGAGGGTAAGTTTTTACGCACCCGTAAATTATTCTATTATGACTTAAAAATCATAATTTTTAGTTTTGTAGTAATCTCGTACAATGAAACTGTCCCTTTTTTTTTTTTTCCATCAAGGGTGTGATTGAGTAAGAATCATTGCTTTGTTGCTGATCCATAACTGATTAATGGGCCATGCTTTTTTGGGCTCCAATATTGGATAGAATGAAATGGGCAAGCTTGAAACCATTCCTATCCAAGCAACAAGTCCAAGGGCCCAAAGCATAGACTTCCAAATTTGTAATGGGCTTACTTAATGACAGAGCCCACCAACACCCAATTTCCCGTCATTCATGTCCATTCAACGACCTTGGACTGGACACGACGCTCAGCTATTGTTTGTTTATCTTTTATTAATAAAAAAAATCCAGGCCCATGAAGAGGTGAAAAAATCAACGGAAAGTATCATGGTGGATGGTGGTATTGTACTTTGAGATTTAAGTACTTACGTAAAATTTATATGAATTTCACATGATACTTAAATTTGAGTGGATGAGACATTCTTTTGTAATGGCATGTGATTTTGGCATTATAATAAGTTGCACATGAAACTTTTGTGATTTTGGTATTACAGTATATTTTACATGAATCTTACAAAATAATAAAATCATAGACGACGTCATATCATATGACTGTATAATAATTCGCATTTTATTGAATTTCAAGCAATGTAAATTAGGAGTTTGTTGAATTTATGAACTACACCAATTTTAAAGTGGCTTATCAATAAAGGTATCTAAACAAAGATAGTTCCGCAATTCTTCTCCATTTTCAAAGAATGACCAACATATTTCTATAAACAGTTCATTACGTTATCTAGTTATCTTATGATGTCGCGGTACAAAATGGGCGCTCCTGCAAAGAAACCCATTTCCATGGGGATAATATATGTATTTGGAGTGTTGGTATGCATTGACAATTTGAACATTGATATGGCTCATAATTCTTCACTTTCATTTTAAGATAGCAAACAAAGGAATAGTTTGTTTGGCACAACTTTTTCTTCTTCTTTCTTTCTTTCTATACATATATAATTTTCACCAAAAGGGCCTTGGTGGGGGCCATTGAATGTTTAAGTCAGAGAAAGGGATTGAAAAAGAATATAATTGACTAAATGTGATTAACAATAAAATTTAGGGCGTATCTTGTACCTTTATTTATAGATGAGTTACTTACTAATTCTGATAAGGATTAAGAGAGAAAATATCGAATATGACATATATCTAAAAGTGAAAGTTTCCTTGTTCAATATTGCCTCTAGAAGTAGATTTATAGGATGACTTTGTATATATATATATTCCTGTACATGTGTATGTTATTACAGTTAATTGAGACCAAAATCCTCATCCGATATAATTAAAATGTTCAATGACACTCCATTTGGCCTCGCAGCATAGTGACAATATATTATTAATAAAAGTGATTTATAAACATGACCATATATTATTGACCGTACATTATCAAATGTCATTTGAATATGTTAGCAGTTTAAAAATCAAAATACGAGAGCGTTTCAGATATGTATATATTAAGGTGACCGGGTCTTACTACTTTTACAAGATAATTTGACTTTAATTTAGAATTCTTGTATTCTCATTGCTCCAAAAAAATCTTCAGCCACCTATTCTACATTAATATCTTGAATAAATCATTTGAGTTGTTTCTGTATGGAGTTTTAAGAAAATACCAAGTGTATGTTAATTCCCTTTTTGGATAAATTGTATACGTTTTGATAATGTTCACAAAAAAAAAAAAGAAAAGGAAACAACTGTAATCTCACTACCCCAGATTAATTAATTAAAACAATTTAAATTGTGTTTGGAAGTTTTGGAGAGAAAGAAACTACTACAAAAAATCCTTATAATAGAGAAATTAAATAAAGGTGATAGTTTTTTTTCTCCTTATTTTGGAGTCTTAACTGATAAAAGGAAAGATGAGGATGGGAGAAGTTTTAAGTAGAGAAAAGAAAAAAAATAAAGAAAAAGATTATTTCATCTCTATTTTCCTTTTCACAGAACTCACACGTAAGAGAAAATGAATTTCCTTCCATACATGTTTTTCTTTCTCCTGATCTCTTTCTATTTCTCTCATTCCAAACACAATATGAAGGACAGGACAACAATATATAACACATTAAAAAATCATTGTATTATCTGGTAAGTAGTTACACGTGCCACATTAATCCAAAATTTAGAGAAGAATTTGGCACAATTATTGGTTAAACACCAGAAATATACTTAATCAAAAATACAAGCTGACTAGCTTTCATCTATTTCTGTGAAAGAAGTTAAAGTATCTGATAATTCTTTTAGTTAAATAAAAAAGAATTTGAAATAAACTGATATAATCCATAAATAAGAACTATTGCCAATCTCCATGCTTTAATTGAATAAACTGTTAGCGTTTGATATTATATATTTATTTTTGTGCCAGGAGAAAAAGAAAAACTAAAGGAAAAGAGAAAATCTCATCTCCTTCTCACGTCCAAATGGCACACAAAAATAAAGTTTGTTTAAAAAAAGTTAGAACAATTTTGTAAAATAATTGATGAATGAGTTTTAAAATTTTAATTATTTGACAAGTACATTTTAGTATTATATTTATTCTTAAAAAATACTTGAGACCTAAATAAAATGAGATCAGAAAACAGTTTAGTTTTGTAAGAATCAAATAACTTAATAAAAGTAATTCTGATTTAATCTATCCGATTAAAAAAAATTTTGAACAATCTTGACCATTACTTTTCTCAAAAAAGACTTCAAATTTGTGAACAAAATATATATATATATATATATAAATATATATGTGTGAGTGTGTGTGTGTGTGTATCACTGTCATAATGTATGGACAGAGATACTCACCATGATCGACAATCTGCGAACCCCACCACTTGGAAAAACGATAACAACCTGCATTTAATTTTTATGCAGGCCAGATAAAATAGTGAGGTCCAAGATCTCAACCCTCAAGCACGCAATGAAGTAACATTGCTCGTAATTCTATTGAAATGATTAAAAATTAAATATTATACACACATATATTGCTTAAACAAACAGTTAGTGAACCTTAACTACCCCTGGGATTGCGACAATTCCAACCACCAAATTCAAGTGATCAGAGTCAAAAATTACTACATTCAGAAGGGTTTTTTGCTTGAACAACCAAGATTCTATGACTTTAAGCTTCGTTTTTGCTTATTTAGATAGCCAACTCAAAGCTGATAAATAATGAATATTAAGGTTCCACTCACGCATTGAATGCCAATTTAAATTCTTTATGCCGTTAATTACATTATCACGCAATCATGGAAAAGGCCAAGGCTCTGCCTAGCTATGAGTATTATATATATGTGGATCTTGTGGAAGAAATTTTAGAACAAACACGTTCTGACTTCTGTGAAGAAACACACACAGTTTTCATATAGAAAAAGAGCTTCTTCTCTTCATGGCAGCTCCTGTGTTCTTGCTGGCATGCGCCATAGCTCTTCTGGCTTCTTCTTCTTCTTCAGTTGTTTCTGCTGAAGTTGTGGAGCATTCATTTCAAGTAATCTATCTTCTTCTTAACCATTTGAATTTGGTTTTCGCTTTTGTCCTTCTTCGTCTTCTTTGTTTGTCTTGATCATGAGATCAAAGATCGAATGAGTTGATGGAGCTAGGATAAAATGGTCTAATATTGGTCCCCACCATGCATGTTGCTCTTGGAAGCCTATAATGTTTCTGAAAGTCTTCCTTTAAGAGGGAATGTTATTTGAAGTATATTTTCCTCTTTCTCTTCTTCTTCTTGAGTAAAATTAGTCATCTGTGTCTTTTTAATGATATTATATCATTTGTGTCATGACTTATATTTTAAGTAGGTTATAGCACATATGATAGAATGATACTGGGAGAACAGAGTCACATGATGGTTTGTGAGTGATTATAGTTATCAGACAGGTGTTGAAGGCATTTTTTTTTTTTAGCCCATGAACCTCTTATAGTTATCATCTTAATTAAGTATTTTGTATATACATTAATTCTTAGTTTATTTATTAGTATTTTTTTTATTGTTAGCCAGCATAATTGAACTTTTCGACCTCACCATTCACCTTTCTCTTAGATGCCATGTTAGCTCTTATTCACTATGTCATAACAACTTCAAACTTATATATTAGTGCTCTTCTTCACTGAAAGTCCAAAATATTAGGCTTTGTTTGTGAATTATACTTCACACGAACCTCTCTGTTGAAAATCACAATTTTATTCCATTTCCTTATTTGAAAATCACACACACATTCTGACTTACATAGAATCACGATTGTATCACACATTACAAGTATATGTGTGTGTATATATATTCTGTATATATGTGTATGTATTCTCTCAATCAAACTTGGAAAATCATTAATTCTACAACATGGTTTATATTATATATTTACAATTTTTTCAGGTGCAAAACCTGACTATCCGGCGACTGTGCGGGAAGCAAGTGATCACTGCAGTAAACGGGAGCCTCCCCGGCCCAACAATAAGAGTCCGAGAGGGCGATACCCTTGTCGTCCATGTCTTTAACAAGTCTCCCAACAACATTACCTATTCACTGGTACCGTGACTTCTTAAACTCATATTATTATTATTACTATTATTTGAAAAATGATTGATATATTAATTACTTATTTTTGTTCATGTGTTAATATACAAATGATATTTTTTTAAATTAAATGAAGAAATTTGATTGTTTTGTTTAGATTTTATTGACTTATTTAATTTGTTTTCTATAAAAAAATCTCTATGCCAGGCATGGGGTATTCCAACGACTGAGTGGTTGGGCCTGATGGACCTGAATATGTAACTCAATGTCCAATACGTCCTGGAAATAGATATACCTACAGATTTAACATCACCGGACAAGAGGGTACCCTATGGTGGCATGCCCACGTTCAATGGCTCAGGGCAACTGTTTATGGGGCACTCATCATCCGCCCTAAAGATGGCCATTCATATCCCTTCCCAAAGCCAGATAGAGAGTACCCAATTCTCTTAGGTACATGTCCCTGTCATCCCTTTTGTGAATTCAGTCACTCTCACAAACTTTATACTTTTTTTAAATAATAAGAAAGCTTTTTTAAATGTGATAGAGTTTGGTGAGAAATATTACACCATATTGGTTAGTAATGTTGTGTGACTATTTTATTAATATCCTTGTAAAGTAAATTAAATTATTTGAATTCTATTTGTAATCAACTTTATTAAAGAGTGTTTGAGACTAGTTCATAACATAAAATAATTTTAGTTTATATATATATATATATATATTTTAAAATTCATTAATTTATTAAACTCGAACATCGAGTTCAACTTGGTAAGATAATAAATAGTATAATACTATATCAAAAAAATTAAATTATTCCAATTTAACTCGTGATCTACTAAATTTGAAACTTGTTCCTAACTAATTCTAAAAATTAACAAATTAAATTTAAACATAATTTTGTAATTATTTTATAAGTAAAAATAAAACAACCCGCTGTTATGCTCCACTTAAATAAATTACAGCCTAGCGGTCACTTTTTTTTGTTTTGTTTATATTCAAAAGATCTTTACCATTTCACAATCACTCATTGAATCATTCATGGTGTCAAATTATTCAAAATCTAATAGTAGAACGTCATTAAAATCTGATTGCAGGAGAGTGGTGGAATGCTAATGTAATCGACGTCGAGAACCAAGCACTAGCCACTGGCGCTGCTCCTAACAACTCTGACGCCTTCACCATTAATGGCCAGCCCGGCGATCTCTACCCATGCTCTTCAAATCGTAAGTGTATATATATATATATATATATATATATATATATATATATAGACACACACACACACACACACACATAAACACATTAGACCCCCACCCTTGCACGTTATTTTGCTACCTTTTCTACGTTTATCATATGACATGTCTCTTCATTTGATATTAGATACATACAAGTTAGTGGTAAAACATGGAAAAACCTATCTCCTACGCATCATTAATGCTGCACTCAACAACCAATTTTTCTTCAAGATAGCTAATCACAACATGACAGTCGTTGCCGTCGACGCCTCTTACACCGCCCCGTTCCTCACTGACGTCGTTGTCATCGCCCCTGGCCAGACCACCGATGTCCTCCTGAGCGCCAACCAGCCATCGGCATCTTACTACATGGCAGCACATCCCTATTTTAGCGCCCCAGGTGTATCGTTTGATAACACCACCACCACTGGAATCATCGTCTATGATGGTGCCACGTCATCAGCCCCCAAAATGCCGGTCCTACCAGCCTTCAATGACACACCAACGGCCCACAAGTTCTATAGCAATCTAACTGGGCTTGTAAATGGGTCTCACTGGAAACCCGTGCCACGTAAAGTGGATGAGCATATGTTTGTGACTATGGGTTTCGGCCTGACCCCATGCGGAAGAAATGCAACTTGTGGAGGCCCACTTGGGCAACGATTAGCTGCGAGCATGAACAACTTCTCCTTCCAGTTCCCCACCAAGTTGTCGATGTTACAAGCATTCTTTGATAACGTGAGCGGGATCTACACCGTTGATTTTCCCGGCCAACCACCGTTGGTGTTTGACTACACGAATTCCAGCAACAACCTCAATCGTTCGATCATAATGACCAAGAAGTCAACCAGCGTGAAGAAAGTGAAATATAATTCAACGGTTGAGATTGTGATGCAGAACACAGCCTTGGTGGTTGTGGAAAACCACCCAATACACTTGCATGGGTTCAGCTTTTGTGTGTTGGCTCAAGGGTTTGGCAACTATGACCCAATGAATGATCCCAAAAAGTTCAATCTGGTGAACCCTCAAGTGCGCAACACCATCGCGGTGCCCGTTGGAGGGTGGGCTGTTGTCAGATTCCGAGCAAACAATCCAGGTAAATATCTAGTCATGGTTATATCTATATATCATGTTAACATGGTAGCTTATCATGTATCTAATCAACCTTTTTCATAATTTTCTTTTTCGATTTGAAATGTCTCCATTTCACAATCCATTTATGAGTATAGATATAAATTGACACTGTTTTATCTATATAACAACAATTTTAAAATTACACGATTTTGTGTCTTACATTCATAAATGGACTGTCTACTTTTTACACTGAAATTGAGACATTCCCAATTTAATTTTTCTATTATACATATATCGTTTGCCAGGCTTAAAATAAGGTATCAAAGGGAAAACATGATTTTCATTCTCAAAACATAAATTTAGTTGTGAAATATATCAAATCCTATTTATAAAACGAGATTCTAAAAATACTAAAAAAACATACTTTTTCAGACTTTTTTTTTTACTTTTTACAGATAGTACCCAAGGCCCCACTACTTTAGAGAAATTTATAATGTATAATTACTTTTACATAATTTTTATCAAACACTCAAATACTAATACTATTACATTGTTTTGAAAATCTAATGGTTATAGGTGTATGGTTAATGCATTGTCACCTTGATGTGCACTTACCGATCGGCCTGGCGATGGCTTTTGTTGTTGAGAACGGACCCACACCGTCAACTACGCTACCGCCTCCTCCCCCAGACCTACCCCAATGCTAGAAATTTGTTCGCAACATAATAATATTGTTTTTGTTGTAGTAGTAGTCTCCATCGTCATTTTATGCTATTTTCTTTGTTAATTTATTTTTGTAGTACATTTGCTTTCATTTGCATTAATTTGTTTGTTTGATTTCAAAAGACTTGTGATAAACAATTTGTACTTTGTCAACTTTGTTGTATAATAAAATTTTCTTTTGAGTGAAATATTTTTTTATATACTTGTCCACTTTGTTGTATGCTTAACTTTTCTTTCGAGTGAAATAATATAGGAGACCATTTCAGGTCTAGCCCACTTCTGTTGAGTTCTTCTATAATAAATCATTCAAGCATAATCATCAGCATGCATCCAATACAATATGATTGATATTAATTAATCAATATGTACATATCTATATGCTATGTCAATCAATCGACATACAATAATTTTTACTAATATATGTGATAATGTAAAGAATTGGGAGAAACCTTATACTCTCTTTTCTACATGTATTTGTTAAATCTAATGAGTGGTTGCAATTGATTGAATGAGAGAATGGATCAACCCTTAAATTTATAACAAGAGCACAGGTTTTAACTGATAAAAGACCGCTAATTAAAAGTTCCACACTTAATCGTAAAATTCAAATCAATATATTAGATGATCACACGTAACTAAGGTGTATTAAACACAACGTACTCTCATAATCACTGTCATCAATCCATTGTTAGTTCTGATTGGTAAGAAAATCTAGAAAACTTGGCACCCTCATCAATCCACATCCAGTATTTTAAGTCTCTATTTAGGTACATTTGGTCTCGATTGTCAAGGGTGGTGAAAGTATGTCCTGCAAGAATGATGTTTCTTGAAGGAAGGAAAATATAGAAATTGGATATCACCCCCCTCCCCCTTTAATGGGTTGTTTTCTTACATGAAAGATTAGACTTGAGATCCTGGTTTTAAGTTTGAGAAAAACTCTATATTTGGTGCAAGCAAAGCAACCAACAAGCAATATTGATATCTTTATGCTAATATATGCTGTTTTATCTTGAAATATTTCCTTTTCTATGAGAGTAGAACCCTTTTAATCATGATAGAATCACACACACCATGTTACATGTGTCAGGTTAGGCTAAATAGGTCATTATCAAATGTTTTTGAAAAATATTTTATTTTGTAAATGACTTTTCAAATTAAAGTAAAAAGAAATTGTATGTCGTCACAAATAAAAACAAATAAAATGCTACAGAGAGAATCACTTTAAAATCTTGGTCTTAGTATAATAAAAACACAAGTATCCAACTGATCGAACCAGAAGATAAAAACTGGTCCGATTTCACCCACTAAACTAAAATAATTAAAAAATCAGACTTATTTTAAAATTCAGAAAAACATAAACTCAAGTACGGTTCAACAAATATATGGCCAAATCAATTAAATGAACCCCAGCACAATTACAATATCAGTTTCTCTCTCTCTCAACGAGACGAATAATTCGAGAAAAATGTGTAATTGAGAGGATGCTAATCCATTTCACAGTTCCCTTAATCTTTCTAGTAATCTACCCTTAGTATCGTAACCTCGTAATTGTAAGCTCTTTGGTCCCATGTGCATTTGGTTCTCGTGCATGCAATAATCAATCACGGCACAAAGACTTGGACTATGGCACTGATCAATCACCACTCTCCTGGACATGTGCAAGACTTGACTATGATACAAAGACTTGCATTTTTTAAAACAATTGATCAATTTGTTCTATTTTTTTATTTTTAAATAAATATTAATTAATTTTTTTTACTAAAATAAATAAATTATTTATCTTAAATTTATTTTTATATAAAATAAAAAAAAAATTGATGAAAATTAAAAAAATGTAAAAAATTAAAACAAAATGAATTGGGTACTTTTGTTATTTTTAAATAAAATTGGGTTAGAGATGAGATATTTGTAATTTGTCAATAAAAATAAAAAAAAGTTAATGTCATTTCAAAATTTTCAGAAAAAGTTTACATAATTATTAAAAAATTTAAGTGAAATCAGTCTAATTTACTTCACCTTTTTTATATTTAAAAACCAATTACAAGCACCCACAAACACAATGTGGATGATGATATTTTTATATACGTGGAGCTGTAAAAGGTTCACGCTATTTAAATTTTGTTTGTGAACAGTTTAGTTAGTGTCTTAATGAAGATTGGTTAATGAGATAAATAAATTAAGCATGAATATATTTTAAGTCTTATTAATTTATTAAGCTTGATTCAATAAGCCTATAACTGGTCTAATATTATATCTCGGCTAGATTAAAAGTTCGTAAGAGATTAACTCGAAAAATTAACAAGTGGAATTTAAACAAAATTTGAAATTTATTTATTTTAGTAAGCTAAATTTAAATAGTCCAGTACTGAGTTGACTTATTTTCATCTCTGATACAATTCGGTATTATGATCACATTTGCAAAAGTGAACATTTTATCGCACAGGATATTTCTTGACAAACCCAAACCCAAATCAGTGATCCGAAACACCCTCTTTCTCTGTCTAGTATGCTAGTATTCCTCATTTGGTATAACACTAATTTCAAATGGAAATTATCTAAATTCAGTTTTGTAACTTGACTAGATGGAAGCAGGGGCAAAGGCAGGGGCCATAGCAGAGACCTCAGATTCACTGGAAACTGGACCGGGGGCAGCACCGGAGCTCATAAGTTCCACCATCGCACGTCGAGGGTTGCTCTTCTGTTTCTGGCAGAGATCAGGCAAAAACACTCCTGCACACATTGCAACATAAATTGTCGGAGATAAGAAATTGTTGAAATTAAGCAGCTAATATAGATAAGAAGTTGATGAAGAAAAATATTTAGACATTTAGTAAAACTTTTGAAAAGTGATTATAAAATACGAAATGATAAAAAATAAATAAAAATAAAGAATAAAATGTTTAAAATAAAAGAAAGAAGAATGGATAATTGAGTAATATTAAATTATTTTTCACCAGCATAATCAATTAAGTAGCAAGTTTAATAAGTTGATTTTAGATTAAAAAGTATAGGTCCATTGATTCCAACTTAATTCACCCAAATAGATAATTTCAGATTAAGTATTTAATTTCTTACTTAAATACAATAAACTGATGTCGTTAAGTTGAAATATAAGAACTCTTAGTAGTATAAAAGGAGAATACTTTGATTGAAGAGCAAGAAAATGAGTGACAAGGAAGGTATAATGAGTCTTTCACAAGTTCCAAAGAAAGCAAAAGGCAAAAAAATGCCATGGCACATTAGCATCCAGACAAGCTAGACATAAATTCCCAAGTAAAAGGAATTAATGACTGTGATGCATCTTTGTAACTATGAGATATAATCAAATCTAAGATATATGAAAAGCTAAGAGTTTTACTAACTTTAATACAAAGAAGACAAAATTGTCATACAATGTTGTTGAATCCTATAATTTTCTTATTTCTAATCATATATAATATAGTAAATTTGGAAGAACTCCATAAAACATCATTATATCAGATTGTTTTATAAATTTGACATTATTTTAAATTTGCCTTGATAGCAATATGTTATCACACCTATGATAAAGATTAGAGAGGGTCAATTTAATGTTATATATGCAAGTCAACTGAAAATTGCTATTTGTATTTTCTTTTTGGCTACAAGAGGTCCAACTGGGCTTCACTTTAAAAGTAAAATTACACAATTGACTCTACATAAAAAACAATTTGGCAGACTCCCATTACGTGTTTAATTTTAATCACCTTGACCACTTCAACGAGATTAATGTTTTTTTGTTGCCAAACTTAATTGCTAATCTTGATTTAATTCTCCATGACCATTTCAAATTCAACCACATATTGTGTGAACACAATATCGATTGTTTAGACATGATTCATTTTTTCTTTTTTAATTTTTATGACTGAGAACTACTCTCATCAATTACAACCTTCGGTTGCATGGTCGGATTATAAATGTTGATTTTCTTTTGCTGTTATTTCACGCAATCATTTACTCCAATGAAAAGACCTCTTTCTGATTTCAAAGACCTATTTAAGCTAAATGAAATGACAATATATTCTTACCTTCTCCGGCGGCCAAATTGTAGTAAAGATCAACGATGTTGGGGCAGTTTTGATAACAATTGGGCCAGCAAAGCTTGGTGGTGAATTGTGGCTCAAGCAAGGCGTCTGACGATATTCCAACAGAGTTCCTATCGACTCCGCATGCGCTAACGCACTTGTTTGTCTCTATGTATTCGGCCATTCTCTCCACCACCACTTCTGAGCTGCTGCATTGGTATTCCACCTTCCCATCTCTCGTCGCGTAGTTCTCCAACAAACACCTCTTCCCAGATGATGCAATCGAAAACGCACAAACATCCGTTGGCAAATCCTCACATATGATCTCACCTGAAAGAATAAAAAATGCATATTACAGATAGTTAGTTCAGTGCACAAGGTTTTGTCACAGAAAGAAGATATTGTTTTCAAAAACTTTGACCTCTGTCCTCATGTCATAATAGAGATCTGTCATCGTATATAGATATATGTTATGTACATGTGTGTGTGAGAGAGAGAGAGAGAGAGATGAGAAGAAAGAAATATACCTAGAGTTCCTTGGAGGAAGAGAGAGCAAGCAAAGAAGAGAATCAATGACAACTTGGTGGAAGAGGTCATGGTTTGTTTTTTGTGGTTTGCTTCGTTTTTGGAAAGAAATGTGAGGCTATTCTGTGATTTGGCGAATAGATGAAAGTGGGTTTGTGAGAAAGAGCGAATAGAGGAGGTCGTGTATATATAGGGGTGGGGGAATATGTATCTATACGTGAGTGTACTATGAACCAAGACGGAATCAGCTGCCTAACTATGTATATACGTGAGTGTACTATGAACCAAGACGGAATCAGCTGCCTAACTATGTATATGGGGTAAAAGTATCTACTTCTAATTTAATTTAGGGACGCGTGGAGCCTATGGTTACTGTTGGATGTGAGGGTGGAGCCCACACGTTCCTCTTGCCATTTGTTCTTCTGTCCATTTGTTCATTTCATATTTTTCTTGGTCATATATATGCTTTCTTATTGACGCCTAACAAAGACATGTTTGGATGTCTTCAACAATTGGAACCTTCTGCTTCTTTATAATAGTATTGCAGTTTCATTCTATTCTTTTGTTCTTTCCTTCGGTTGGGGTTCATGGCTCCAAGCTACACGGCTAATATTTAGATATTAATCATTTTTCTTTTCTCCAGTAAAATTCATGATTAGAGTAAAATATAAGGTCAATTAGAGTGATTCAAAGTTGATTGGAGAGACTAATTAAGGATCTTTTTCTCTTTTTAGCTAATTGGGAATTTATTAAAAAGGAGCTAGGCAGCAATTAAGGTTCTTATTTGTTGGCTCTTTCCTCATTCATATTAACTTGGCATTTTAAGATGTAATCTATCATTTTGACTGAATTAGATCATTCCTAATGAATCATTAGTAAATCTTAAACCATTTGTCTATTACATCATCAATTATCTTATGCTACATTATTTGAGATACAAAAATTTGATACTTAAATTTAGGATATTTAATATTATTGAAAAATATTATGCAAATATTAATGGAATCAATGAATTTAGAAACCCCAAATTGACCCTAATTAATGAGAAATTACTCCAAGAAAGAAGATTTTACCAGTTCAATCAATTACGCTTATGACTAATGAAATTTTTTAATTATTTCATAGCTAATGAATAAATTAGTTTGGCAAAGTTGTGATAACACTTCTTTGACAAATAAAAAAAAGTCCCATGAATTACTCTAATACGTGGGATTCAAAATGTATTAAATACAATTAATTACATTATGATTCAAATAAATTTCCAAGGGTCAAGTCCATTGATCAAATGGAAATTGTGTGCAACTTATTATAAATGGTAATTAATACTATAAGTTTGAGCATGTTTCAAACTGAAATTTAATTGGAAGTGCTCTTTCTTTTTTAGGTCATTAATAATTACCTATTATATAATTCCGGAGATGTGGTTGAGTGGTAAAGATATTGAAGATAAAATTGAAGTGTCTCGAGTTCAAGTTCCTTCTACGCCGATCGTTAGCAGCTAAAATTTAAAAGGTGGGCCTCACTGTCATGGAGAAGGGACTTAATCTGATATGCGTAAGTTGACCCAAATTTCCCTTACCGATTCATCAAAAAAAAAATATAGCCATTATAATCTTAGAAAAAAATACTAAAAAGTCCCTAAAATTAATTTTTTTCAATCCAAAAAATTCATGATACATTTTTTCTATAAAGTCTAAAAAAGAAACTTTTAATATAAAGTAGTCCAATTGTTAACTTATATCTTAACACCATTAAAAAATATCATTGATTATACTAAAATAGCTTTCAAGATACATTTTAGAAAAAAAAAAATACTACAAAATATATAAAATAAATTTTTCAATCCCAAAAAATTATAACATTTTATAAAGTAAAAATTTATTTTTTAGACATTCTAGATAAATAAAAAATATTATATATATTTTTAAAGAATTTATTGTATCTATTGTTGAAAATTGAAAGCTCAATTCTAAATTAACTCGATCCTTAAAACTTAGGTGTTAATGAGAGGGAGAGAAGGCCCTTATATATAGAGCAGAGGAGCTAGAGACGGGCGATGTGAGACAATCTAACACGTCCCCTGGACCACAGTGCCTGCGGAGAGAAGGCAGGTGAGCGGTCCCGTGCAACTAGCCCAAAGTTAGAGCTCTGGCCTGACTCTGATACCATATTAAAATTGGAGGCACAGCCCATTCAACTCCTTAAAACTCAGGTGTTAAGAAGAGAGGCAGCCTGCTATGACCAGAGATGCTAGAGACGGGCGATGTGGGACAATCCAACACGCCCCCTGGAGCACATGGTTCATGGAGGGAGGCTAGGTGAGCGCGCCCCGACTCCTCTAGCCCAAAGTTAGGCTCTGGCCTAACTCTGATACCATGTTAAAAATTGAAGGTTCAACTTTAAATTAGCTCGATCCTTAAAACCTAAGTGTTAAGAAGAGGGAGAGAGGACCCTTATATAATGCGCAGGTAGGTTGTGCAAGGGCGATGTGGGATTATGCTGCGTCTCTGAGGATAATCTAACACACCCCCTTGACCTTAGCGGCTTACAAGACTGGTTGTGGCAAAGGCCCAATAGAACTGGTTGTTGGGATTGGTTGTGGCAAAAGTCCAACTTGGCTCTAATACCATGTTGAAACTTGGAGGCCCAATTCTAAATTAGCTCCTTAAAACTCAGGTGTTAAAGAGAGGGAGAGATGACCCTTATATAATGCACATGTGGGTTCTGCAAGGGCGATGTGGGATTACGCTACGTCGCTGAGGACAATCTAACATCTATTATTTAGTATTTTTTAAAATTTATCTTGAAGGTTATTTTGATTTAATCAATAATATTTTTTAACGTTATTAAGATGAAAATTAACAATTAGATTTATTTGTATTAAAAGTTTCTTTTTTGAATATTTTAGATAAAAAAAATATATCATAAACTTTTTGAATTAAAAAAATTATTTTAAGAACTTTTTAGTATTTTTTTCCTATAATCTTTTTTTTTTTTTTTTTAAAGAACAATGATATACAATATATATCGGATTCAAAAAGATATTAAATACAATTAATTACATTATGTTTCAAATAATTCAAGGGTCAAGTCCAATTGATCAAATGAAAATTGAGTGTAACTACTAACTAATTATAAATGCTAATTAATACTAGAAGTTTGCGCCATCTTTCAAACTAAGATTTAATTTCAAGGATTTTCTTCTTTCAATTCATTTAAAAAAAAAATCCTTGAAATTTTTTTGTGTAGTCTTAAAAAAAAATACCATGCATGATTAGAATGCTCTTAGACATACATTGTACGTCTTCAAAAGATCGTGTTATATAATTAGCATAAAGTTTGGTGATCAAAAAAAGTTAGCTAAATATCTAACAAATTTTATTTTTTTGAACTTTCATTTTTATTCATAACATATTTTAACAAATCCTCATCTATAAATAGGTAGAATTGTGATTCGAATATTAAAGTAGTGACTTTGTATATATAATGTCAAAGTTTGCTTCCAAGTTTATTAAAATGTATTCGAAGGAATTGATTTAGAGGGTAAGTTTTCACGCACCAGTAAATTATTCTATTATGACTTAAAATCATAGTTTTACAGTACTCTCGTACAATGAAACTACCCTTTTTTTTTCATCCAGGGGAGTCATTGAGTAAAAATCATTGCTTTGTTGCTGATCCATAACTGATTAATGGGCCATGCCTTTTTGGGCTCCAACATTGGATAAATGGAATGGGCAAGCTTGAAACCATTGCTATCCTAGCAACAAGGCCAAGAGCCCAAAGCATAGACTTCCAAATTTGTAATGGGCCTAACTAATGACAGAGCCCACCAACACCCAATTTCTCGTCATTCATGTCCATTCAACGACATTGGACTGGACATGAGGCTCAGCTCTGGTTTATTTATCTTTTATTAAAAAAAAAAAAATCCAGGCCCATGAAGAGGTGAAAAAATCAACGGAAAGTATCACGGTAGACCGGTGGTATTAGAGCTGTCAATGGATCGAATCACGATCCGATTCGATTCAAAATTCGATCCATTAAATCCGGATATGGTTTTAGAAATAGTGATCCATGACCCGATCCGAATCCGATTATCCCAAATATAAACGGACCAGATATGATACAGGCTGATCCAATCCGTTTACAATCTGACGACACTGACAACTCATGAAGGTAAATATTTTTTATAAATATTTTAAGTAAGCTTAGCATTATTGTTAGGACGTATGTTGTACCCTTATTTATAGATGGGTAACTTGCTAATTCTGATAAGGATTAAGAGAGAAAATATCAGATATGACATATATCTAAAGATGAAAGTTTCTTTGTTCAACACTGTGTCTAAAAGTAAATTTATAGGATGACTCTATATGTTAAATTCGGTAATGATGAGATGATGGACATCTAATTCAGAGTACGTATGTCATATTTTTCACAACCTATAAAGATGCATAATAGTTCTGTATGTTAGTACTCAAAGTGGTAGTGCTGGTTATCCTATACTAATGTTGTTATCAAAGTGAGTTATTAATCTTTGACAAAAATACGTGTTTTGTATATTATTTTAGGAGAATATTTTCCCACCGACTAGGCTAATAATTAGTCCTCTAATTGTGTTCAAACCCATAGTTTTTAAAAAAACTAACAAGAAAACTACCAAACTATGAAGTATGAACAAATCCCATGAATTTAGTAATTATATAAATGACAAAAGACAAAAATAATAAGATACGGGACTTCTTCTTTATTCTTTTAATATGAAATTTTCCATCAGTCCCAAATGTCATAGAAACTCTCTCTCTCTCTCTCTTTTTTTTTTTTTAAAGCTCAACTCTGATGTACTTAATATAATGTGTACGGGTGTGTGTATATGTGTGTGTGTATATATCTATATATATATGATGCTGCACTTTTCGGCTCGCAATAAGTATGGACTCCGTGACCTGTAGAACACTCAGAAAGATGATCAGAGGACCACCGGATTGGCTCCGGCGGTAGCCGCTCCGATGCTTAAGTAAGTAAAAGAATTGAAAGACTGTATTGAAAGCCAAAGAATGAGCATAAGAAATAAGGCGTACCTCTAGGGTTTAATTTATAAGCCGTGGCTTTCCTAAGTTGATTAAGATTCAACGCCATGAATATAGGGATTTGATCATCGGAGATTGCAGTTACCTTGTGGAGTATTGCATAGAGATAACCATAAAAGATAGTTCCCTTGTTGAAGACTGCTTCCTTATTCCCTGCTCGGCACCTGCTAAGGCGGTGACGAGTTCTGGAATGTTGGTCTGGACCCTGTGATCAGTTCTGGATATATATGTTCTGAAGGTGTATATTCGGTCTCTTCCAACCTGATGTAATGATCCGTATACTTGAGCTTTTAGTCATTGGCTAAGTGAGAATCATATTGGCCGAGCATGAGTCAGATTATGGTCATACGTGTCAAGTGTTGATTGGCCTGTTCTTTTATGGCATATCAGTTACTCCCCCCCCAAGTCCTAGTTTGATGCCAGCAAGCAACTAGGGCTGAGCCTTTTTTCGGAGAGTCATGTGTCACGTCTGTCCGCCTTCCAAGGCAACTGTTGGGGCGCCATTTATTGCGCAGCCGAAGATTAGGTCTTTTCAAGGTCATCATTGTTCTGAACCGTCATGGCGTTTGGGCTTGATGGGTCCCTTCTGATACTGTGCTTTATAAGTACGGGATGAGATTTCGAAATGACCTTTTCCCCATCATTTTCACTGTGCCAGAAGATTTCATCCGCCATTGTTGGTCTCTGTGACTTTGAAGAATACTGACTTCCTGAGTTAGAATAGGTTCGACTAATTTTCCCTTTTCTCTCGCTTCTTTCTTCTTGAATCCGAGAATGATGTCTGCTTCTTCTGAATCCCCAATTGTGAGTGAGGGAGTGGGAAGTCCTTCTGAGATGGCTGTTCCGTCTCTTGTGGAAGATGTAGGTAACCTTGCTCCTGAAGATATTGGGGAGAGGCCTGTTGATCCTCCCACTAGTCCTGGAGTTAGGATAGTTGATGCTTTTGAGGAGCCCCGAGACAGGGCTGGGGAGACCTCTGGTAGGTCTTCCCGTAGAGAAGAGGGTAAGAGTGCTGTCACTTAGAGCCTTCTGGACGAATGGAGGGTGAAATTCAAATTTCCCTCAAATGTGACCTGCAGAGTGCCAGGCCCCATGGATCGTCCCCATAATGTTGAAGCCGGGGAGATTTGTGTTTACCTTGCCTGGTTTGAAATGGGCTTGAGACTCCCATTGTCGGATTTAGTCAGGCAGTTCTTTTGTTGGTACAAGCTCTACCCTGCTGACCTAAATCTCAATAGCTGGCGGCAGCTTCTAGGATTTGTGGTGTTGGGACACCTGAACAAGGTGGATGTGTCTCTGGACTTGATCCGTAGTAACATGGATCTAAAGTTCAAGCAGGCAGAAGGCCTTTTCTATATGTCCTTCGAGAAGGGGTTCCGACCCCTGTCCCCTGTTCCCACTTCCAACAAAACGTGGAAGAAGTGGTACTTCTTCGTCGGAGGAGGATGGGAGCATGAAGGCTTTCAGGAAGGAGAGGCCTCGTCGTTCCCTCGTGTTACGGGTCATAAGGGTGAGGCTTATTCTTTTAGACTTACTTTTAGCCTTGTTATGCCTTCCGAACTGATAAACTGATATATCTTTCCTTACTTGTGTGCAGTTAAGAGTATTTGGAAGAGGTCCGACTTTACTGAAGCACTGCGGGATCAGTACCGAGTACTGCTTTCGACTCCTGACCGGGCTCATTCTGTCATTATAACTCCAACAAACTTGATGGCTGCCCGTAATGTAGAGCTTAAGAAGAGGTTGACGTCGAAATGGGCTGTGCCGGAGGCCCCAGTGGTGGGGGAGTCTTCCTCCCGAGCTGAGCCTGATGCCCCTCTTGAAGTAAAGAGGAGGAGGTTGATTTCTGGCTCTCCTGAGCCAGCCCCTGCCGAGGCTGAGAAGGAGGCTGAACTTGCCGTCCCTGTTTCGGCTGCTCCTCCTGCCTCTTCTGGTCCGAGCAGGAGGACTAGGAAGGGGAAAGCACCTGCTGCACCGTCCGAGCCATTTAATGAGCCGGACTATCAGATTGTCAATAGGGCATTTGATCAAATATGGGCTCATGGCCCACACCGATACAGAGGGGATGACCCCTCCAAGCTGATGACTGAGATGATAAATCTCCAGATGAAGGTAGCTTTTGAGGCTTTTTCTTGACTTTTTTGTTTGTCTATTCGTTCAATCTAAACCGTCTGTCTTGCTTTGCGCAGAGTATGCATAGCTTGGCTGCTCTGATGGTGACCCCCATGGGCCTTGAGGAGGCCGAGAAGTTGAGGGCTGAAGTGGAAGAGATGAGGATGGAGCTTGGGATAGCCCGATCCAAGATTCAGAGCATTGAGGAGGATCTGAAGGAAGCTACCACCAACCTTACCGTGACAGAGTCTGAGAGGGACATAAATGCTCAGAAGGTTGAGGGGCTTGAGGCGGAGTTGGTTAATCTCCAGAGTTCCTTCGATCAGAAGGTTCAGAAGGCAACTGATCATGCCAGGGCTGAGACTGAGATGTTATTGAAAGATGAAGTTGAACAGATGGGTGATGAGCTGATCCTGTTCAGTTTTGAAAGCTTCCGAACTAGGTTCCAGATTCAGTTCCCAGGTTTTGACGTTTCATCAATTGTTCCCCCTGAACCTACCTCATCTCGTCCTGATCCGGACAAGATGGCTGGGGCTCCCGCCCTTAACTTGGAAGAGGACGCAGGCCCTTCTGGGAAGTCTTGAGGCTTCATGGGTTTTTATTTTTGCTACCTCCTTTTGATGTAATGAATGTATTCTTTTGATCAATAAAATTGACTTTCCTTTAAATTATGCTCGTGTTCTTTCCTTCTGTGCAATTTTGTCGCAAGTGTGGCTGCTCTGAGTCTTTCGCATGTTAGATCAACTGTCCAGCAATCAATAGTTGCCTTCCGAACTTCGATATTTGTTATTGAAATAGTGAATGTAGATTAACTTCAACTGTCTCATTATAATAAGATAAGAAAGTAAGTATAATCAGATAGACAGAGCCTGATAGAGTGGGAGTAGGCTTCTGTAGGGCTCTGAGATAAATTGCTCTAAATCAAGAGCTTGTGGAGATAACCGGGCAGCTTGCGCTTGTAGTTATGATGCTCGGCATGCTGTGTTCGAGTACTCAGGTTTAGGATATATCCGAGCTGTTCGGCCTTTGTCATATGTCTGGTCTGTCATTAAATAGTTAAGATTGGAAAATCTGAATTTTGAATAGGGGGTCTGTACACTTAGACTTTGTTCCCCTCTCTGTCAATTCGGGAGCTTCAGTGCTGGATTGTGGTCTCTGTCTAGAGAGTTCTGTACCCTGTTTCTTGGTATATCGAAGAGGCATATTTAATGCACTGTTTATTTATTCGATCGTCGTTTAGGATTTCGAGGCCACTCTCTTTTTCACCGTTGCGACGGTTCAGTTGGGTGGCTTTTGGACTTCAAGGGTCTATATAAATGGAAACGAGGGCACACGGTTGCGCTCAACTTTTTGATTTCAAATTGTCCCCTTGTGAGAAAGACTTCATATGCTGCCGGAGTTTTGCCACTCGCCCGGAGATGATAGGTGATTCCTTGCCTGAGTTAGGAACGATTAAACTGTGGCCGAGAGTTAACCTTCCCCTATTTTCAGTCTCCAAGGAAGGATTGAAGGAGGTACAAGTCTTCTTGTTTCCTCTGGCATCCGGTCGAGATTCCTCCGATTGGTGGTGGCCCCTCCTTGATTCAACCGAGGCCTGGAGCGTTGGTGATGAAGACGAGGGTGAGTTGCCTCCTCTTCCTTACGTCTCGTCAGAGATCCTCGCTCCAATCGGCCAGGGTGTGACAACTGCTTTGAGGGAGATGAATATGGGCTGCCTCCTCCCCCTTGTGACTTGGTAGAGACCCTTGCTTCAATCTGCTGGGGTGTCATGCCGATTACAAAGGTGGAGAATAAAAAGTCTCCTGAGGCCCAGAGCCCTCATCATCCGTTGGTCATGGAGTTGATGATGATGATGATGAAATGGCCTAGGCGCTCCTTGATGCAGATTGGGGTTCTGGGCCCCTTCCTTTCAAATGGAGCCGGCGGCGGCGGTAATGGAAGTTGTGGATCCTGTGCCCCTTTATCATCCCGTGAAGGAAAGCCAACATGTTGAGAATTGTAGCTTCTGTAATAGATTCTGTAATAGCTTCTGTAATAGATTCTGTAATAGCTTCTGTAATAGATTCTGTAATAGCTTCTGTAGTAGCTTCTGTAGTGATGTGTTTGTACTGATGTAAATCTTCTGATTTTATCAATAAAATTGAATCTCTTTTTCTCAGATCTGATGTCTTTGTATTCGATTGTGCTTTTCTGTAATTAAAATACTTTCTCGTGCACTTCTGAATGTTCTGAGAATGAATCAAAGAAACTTTAGAAAAATGCTTGAATCAAAGTGTTTCACTCCTGATCGGTACCATAGTACTTGTTGTTTGTTTGACAGATAAGCCAAATAATATAGATATCAGATTTGAGGTGTTCCGATCTAAGAAACTTTAGTTTGTAGATGTCCGGGACTTCTGTATTTGGATGGACTGGATCATAGAGTTTGCTAATCGAAGACGGACCAGGCTCGGAAGGCCTGTGCATTAGAGTGGTCCAGGCTCTGGAGGCCTGTATATTTAAGAAATAGACCAAGTATTTAAGACCTGTATACTATGGACCAGGCTCTGAAGGCCTGTGCATTATAGATGGACCAAGTACTGAGACTTGTACATTTATGGACCAGGCTCTGGAGGCCTGTGCATTAATAGATGGACCAAGTACAGAGACTTGTACATTTATGGACCAGGCTCTGGAGGCCTGTGCATTAATAAATGAACCAAGTACGGAGACTTATACATTTATGGACCAGGCTCTGGAGGCTTATGCATTAATAGATGGACCAAATACGAAGACTTGTACATTTATGGACCAGGCTCTAGAGGCCTGTGCATTAATAGATGGACCAAGTACGAAGATTTGTACATTTATGGACCAGACTCTGGAGGCCTGTGCATTAATAGATGGACCAAGTACGAAGACTTGTACATTTATGGACCAGGCTCTGGAGGCCTGTGCATTAATAGATGGACCAAGTATGAAAACTTGTACATTTTATGGACCAGGCTCTGGAGGCCTGTGCATTAATAAATGGACACTTTATGGAAGTAAAAGAAAACCTCTCTACTGATAATACTTCCGTAAGTGTTCCACATTCCATGGCCTAGGAACAGGCTTCCCAGTCATGTCTTCTAGCCAGTAGGTGGTAGGTCGGACAACCTTTGTTACCTTGTAGGGGCCCTCCCAGTTTGGTGACAACTTTTCCATGGTAGGATCCTTGGTGTTTTGAAAGACTCTTCTTAAGACGAAGTCTCCAACTTGAAAGCTGACTGTCTTGAGTCCTACCTTGGATTTGTTGACCATTCTCTGTTGATAGGCTTCCATCCTGATGCTGGCCTGATCCCTTCTCTCTTCGAGCAAATCTAAGTTTTCCATCAGCTGCTGATCATTGGATTCTTGCTCAAAGGGCTCAGTCCTCAGGGTTGGCATACCGATCTCGATCGGAATTACTGCTTCTGTTCCATAGGCTAGTGAGAAGGGAGTTTCAGAGGTGGGAGTTCTTCTGGTTGTTCTGTAGGCCCAAAGAACCCCAGGGAGTTCTTCTGCCCACTTTCCTTTGGCTTATTCCAACCCCTTCTTTAACCCGTTAAGGATTGTTCGGTTGGTGACCTCTGCTTGCCCATTTGCTTGTGGATGGCCTAGAGAGGCAAAGTGTTGCCTGATGTTGAGATTTTCGCAGAATGCCTTGAAGCCTTTACCAGTGAATTGTGTCCCATTGTCCGAGATAATTACACGTGGTATGCCGAACCTGCACACAATGTTCTTCCAGGTGAAGCTCTCAACTTCTTTTTCTGTGATATGTGTTAAAGGCTCGGCTTCGGCCCATTTAGAGAAGTAGTCGATGGCCACCAAGAGGTATTTTCTGTTCGGAGGGGCCCTTGGTAATGGACCCACGATGTCCATCCCCCACTGAGCAAAGGGCCAAGCGCTAGGAATCGGGATAAGCTCATGATGAGGCTGATGTTGGTACGGCGCAAATCTCTGGCATTTGTCGCACTTTCGAACATATTCTTTTGCCTGCTTTAGCATGCCGGGCCAGTAGTAACCCTGTGATAGAGCTCGGTGGGCTATAGTTCTGCCCCCATTATGATTCTCGCAGATTCCTTCATGTATTTCAGCCAAGACATATTATGACTCGTCTGGAGCCAAGCATTTTAACAGAGGTTGAGAATACGACTTTCTGTAAAGCTTGTTGTTCAGGATCAGGTACCGAGCCGCTCTGATTCGGATTCTCCTGGCTTTGTTTTTATCCTCTGAGAGGAGCCCAGATCTTAGGTACTGGAGGATTGGAGTCATCCAATTCTGGGGCTGTTCATCAATTTGAGCAACTTGGGCTTCCTCAATTCTGGGTCCTGGCTGAAAGGAGATTTTTACTGTGGAATTTGCTTCAGACTTGAGGCGTGAGGCCATGTTAGCCAGAGCATCTGCTCTGCAATTCTGGTTTCTCTCAATCTTCTGGATAGTAAATGTCTGGAAGGAATGCTTCAAGTGGTTTACCAGTTCGGAGTACCGGAGCATCCTGTTATCTTTAATGGCAAATTCTTCCAAGACCTGGCTCACTACCAGTTGGGAATCAGAGAAGACGTTGAGGTTCTGAGCCTCGCATTCCAAGGCAAGCTTCATGCCTAAGATTAGGGCTTCGTATTCGGCTTCATTATTGGAAGCTTTGAATCCCAGGCTGACTGCTTTTTCTGACATGAGCCCATCAGGGGACTGCAGTACCAGGCCTACCCCTGATCGTTGATCGGTTGACGATCCGTCAATGTACAGCAGCCAGGTTCCCGAAGTTTCGGTGACTTGTGCTTTGTTCTGAAGTGCCGGGGTGAACTCGGCTACGAAATCAGCTAAGGCCTGCCCTTTGATGGAGTTTCGGGGTATATATGATATGTCGAACTCCCCTAGCTCCACAGACCACTTTACTAATCTTCCCGATACCTCAGGTTTCCTCAGTATTGACTTCAGAGGATAGGCAGTTGGGATCTCGATTGGATGGGCCTGGAAATAAGGTCAAAGCTTTCGAGCTGATATGACCAAGGCGTAGGCCAGTTTTTCTACTTCTGGGTATCTTTTTTTCGTGTCAAGTAGCGCCCTACTGACGTAGAATATAGGCCTCTGCACTCCTCTGTCCTATCTAATCAGTGCGGAGCTGACCGCGTTTTCGAAGACTGCAAGGTACAGGAGTAGCTTTTCTCCCTGTATTGGTTTTGACAGGAGCTCTGGAGAGGCTAGATATTCCTTTAGTTCTTGAAAGGATTTCTCGCATTCTTCCGTCCACTGCAAAGTTTTGCTGCCCTTCAGAGCTTTGAAGAAAGGTAGGCAGCGATCAGTGGATTTGGATATAAATCGGCTCAGGGCTGCAATCCTGCCATTCAGCGCCTGAATTTCCTTTCTGGTTTTTGGCGACTTTAGCCCAATCAGGGCTTGGATCTGAGTAGGGTCTGCTTCGATACCCCTTCGAGAGACAATGTATCCCAAGAATTTTCCCTTCGTAACTCCGAAGGTACATTTCGAGGGGTTGAGCTTCATCTTGTGCTGTTTGAGGATATTAAAGGTCTGGGCTAAGTGCTGGAGGTGGCTGCCTTTCTGAAGACTCTTTACCAGCATATCGTCGATGTATACCTCCATGGTGCTGCCGAGCAGTGGGCTGAACATCTTGTTCACCAACCGCTGATAAGTGGCTCCAGCATTCTTCAAACCGAAAGGCATCACTCTGTAGCAGTAGAGTCCTCTTTCGGTTATGAAGGCAGTCTTCTCTTGATCTGGAGGTTACATCTGGATCTGGTTGTATCCAGAGTAGGCATCCATGAAACTTATGAGCTTATGCCCCGCAGTGGCGTCAACCAGTTGGTCTATTCTTGGCAATGGAAAGCTGTCCTTGGGGCATGCTTTGTTGAGGTCTGTATAATCAACGCAGACTCTCCACTTGCCGTTTTTCTTCTTGAGGAGCACGGTGTTGGCTAGCCACTCGGGATAGAATACTTCCCGTATCATCCTGGTGTCCAGCAGCCTTTGGACTTCTTCGTTTATAATCCGATGCCGTTCAGGAGCAATCGGCCTTCTCTTTTGTCTGACTGGCGGGTGATCCGGATCTACCATCAGTTTGTGAGTTATAAGATTAGGATCTATTCCCTCCATGTCTTTGGTTTCCCAAGCAAAGATAGAGAGGTTGTCTTTCAAGAACCTGACTATCTTTTCCTGCTCGGTGTGTGTTAGGTCTGGGCCGATGTACAAGTAATGCCCCTTTGCTTCTGAACTGACCAGTATTTTAATGGGCTCGCCAACAGGTTTGGCTCGGCTGTCGCGTCCCCTTGGGCTCAAGGGTTCTTCAATGCCGGATGGGCAATCTTCCACCTCGGGAGAGTGAGTGAATACCAGATCTGCACAATCTCGAGTGTGCTGTAATTGCTATTTAGGAGCCTTTTCTTTGAGGGCGATAGCGTGGCATTCCCGGGAGGTTGGTTGACACCCTCTGACAAAGTGAACGCTCTAATTGTTGACGTACTTCAGACACTGATTGAGAGTCGAAGTGACTGCTCCTATCTGATGTAACCAGGGTCTCCCGATTATGACGTTGTAGGGAGACTTCATGTCTAACACCATGTACTCCGAGATGGTGGTCTTCTGCCCTTCACCCTCTCCTATAGTGGTAGGAAGGTCGACTCTCCTCAATGGGGTGTTGAGGTTGCCGTCAAAAGCTGCCATCACGGCTGTGGTGGGCTTGACGTTGTCATGGTCTATCTCCATCTGTTTGAGCGGTTCATAGAATAGTATGTTGACAGAGCTGCCCGTATCGACCAGGACTCTCCTAGTCTCAAAGTTGGCGATTCTGAGGGTGATAACAAGGGCATCACTGTGAGGGCAGTGTACCCCTGCTAGATCTTGCTCGGTGAATTGGATCTCTGGTGCCGGCTTGAGCCTCTTTTCGACGTTGGAGATCTGTAATACATTCGGGGCGCTTGGCTTCCCGAGCATATCTCTTTCTTGCCCTGTTGGACATTCATGTGACAGGGGAGTCAGCATGGAGGACGTAGATGACGTGGTTGTTCTGCCTCTGAGACTCATTTCGTCCCTCCCTCTGCTCTTGCCTCTGTTCGGGCCTCTGGTCTGGCCGCTGTTGAGGCTTGTCTTCTTGGGGGTTCTGCCTTCCATCCTGCTTGACGAACTCCCGAAGACGCCCCTTCTTTATGAGCTGCTCTATCTCATATCGGAGGGTCCTGCATGTGTTAGTTGTATGTCCATGATCTTTATGGAAATTATAATACTTACTTTGGTCCCGCAGACTGGGATCTCCTTTGATTGGTTCTGGCCACCTCAGGTTCTCCCGATCTCGGATCTGCCAGAGTATCTGGTTCGGTGTGGTGTTCAGAGGGGTGAAGTTGGTGAACTCCCTTGGTCCGGAGTTGTACACAGCTCTGGGTGCTGTTCTTTTCTCTGGGCTCCTGGCCCTCTTTTTGTTGGAGTCTCTTCTGTGATCCTCCTTCTTGTGGTCCTCCCGCTTTGGATTGTCCCTCTGGGTCTGATCTCTGCCCTTCTGGGACGTGCGGTTGGCTTCTTCCAAGTTGATGTATTTTCTGGCCCGATCCATTAATGCCGCCATATCGGCTGGAGGGCTCTTTGTCAAGGAGTCTCTGAACCCACCTTGGGCAAGCCCAGCAGTTAGGGCTGCTACAAGAAATTTCGGGCTACAGTCAGTGATCTCCGTGAGTTCGGTGTTGAAGCGCGCAATGTAGGCTCGGAGGGATTCCTCCCTGGTCTGCTTGATATTCAGCAGGAATTCTGGCCCCCTTCTAAGCCTCCTGCTGGTCATAAACATGTCCAAGAACTGTCTACCGAGCTCGTAGAAGCTGGTAACTAAGTTAAAAGGGAGGTTGTGGAACCACTTTAGAGCAGTTCCCTTCAAGCTAGTGATGAACGTTCGGCACATGAAGGCATCAGAGGCTCCGTGAAGGGCCATCGTATGCTGGTAATGAGAGAGATGATCTCTTGGATCTCCAGATCCATCGTACAGGGTGAACTTGGGCACCATGAACTTTCTGGGCCTCTCTTCCGACATGATGGGGTGAGTGGATGGGGTGGCGAGCCTTCCAAGCAACCTGGCCAGTTTGTCTTGTTCTGGAGGGTTCTGAGGTCCTCTCAAGGTAATTGTCCGGTCCATCGACTCGGCAATTTCCTCTACCCTCTGCGGGTCTTTAAGTCTGACATCTTGTGAACCCTGCCTGACAGCCTCGGCTTCAGGGTAGCAGGGTTGATTACACCCTTCGGACGGAGGAGGATTCCGAACCAGAGGGTTTGGTGCTGCATGGGGAGGCTCCTGCGGTGCCGGATGTGCTCCCGAGGCCCTTGGAGTTGGGGCTTGAGTAGTGCTCTGGTAATGGATGTCGGGGACGAAGGCGGATTGTTCCCCAGCCAAGGACTGTTGATGACTGCGGATCTTGGCCAACGCGAGGAACACCTGAGCGGTGCCCAGGCTGGTTAGTTGGAGCCTGCGCATGAATTTCTTCGTTCTCTGTAGCAACAGGAGGTTGCGTTCCTGCAACGAAGTTGACCGGCGGGCTAGGAGAACCTACCGCTTGGTTCTGCGTGAGTGTTGCCAGTGTTCTAGTGATGGCAAGCAACTGCTCCTGCACCAGTTCATTGTGTCGTTTTATTGCTTCGATCTCTTGTCGCATAGGATTGGCCGCTGGCCCCCTTGTGCGGGGAGCAAGCGACTGACGTTGAGTGTTTTGCGAATTCTGAGTATTCTGTCGTGGTCGGAGATTTGGTGCCATGGTTTTCCGATGAGGAAAGAGTTGAGTTTATGAATAGAGCACTTGGAGATTAGTCGTTCCCACAGACGGCGCGAAACTGATGCTGCACTTTTCAGCTCGCAATAAGTATGGACTCCGTGACCTGTAGAACACTCAGAAAGATGATCAGAGGACCACCGGCACTACAACAAAATGGACTATTAGCGACGCTCATGTGCGTCGCTAATAGTCCAAATGAGCGTCGCTAAAGGTCTTTAGCGACGCACGTACGTGCGTCGCTAAGGCGTCACAAAAAGTGGCGTCGCTAATACTATTAGCGACGCACAAACCGTTGGCGTCGCTAAAAGTGCATATTAGCGACGCCCAAGGAGCGTCGCTAATAATTGGATCCATGCGTCGCCAATACTACCCAAGAACGTTTTGAGCGTCGCAAAAAATCACTTTTAGCGACGCACAGGGGGCGTCGCTAAAAGTGATTATTAGCGACGCTCAGTGCGTGCGTCGCCAATAATGACTTTTAGCGACGCCCCCTGTGCGTCGCTAAAAGTGATTTTTTTGCGATTTTTAAATTAAATTCAGACTTTTAGCGACGCTATGGTGTGCGTCGCTAAAAGTGTTTTTTTTTTTTTTCCAACACTATCTGCTTTGTTTTAATATATTTTTCTTCATGTTTAAACCTGTATCAATCATCCATCCTGATATACAATAAAATCCAAGCATTCTGAAATGATCAATATTTTGAAACAGAAAAATACATTCATATATATATATATATATATTAAACTAATTATGTACAATTGTAAATGTACCATTCATCACTAAATAGAAAAAATTAAAAATTGTGTCCAAAATATTACTACAGATGTCCATGAAAATAAAAAATAAAAATAACAAGTTTCGATGCAAAACATAAAGACAGCGCCGCGACAATAATCTCCGATCAATCTGAAATAAAGATCAAACGACATATATTAGAACAATTATTAAATATATATGAACATAGAATGTGAATAGTTTTTTGTTTTTTTTTTTTTTGCATGCATAAATAATAAGAACGACATAAAGTAGCATAAGTCTATTTTATCATTTGTGAGGTGTGTGAGGTGGTTTCGGTGCAGTTAGGCCGATATGCGGCATTTTGGTCTGTCAAAACCCCAAAATGGGCCTTTTTGAGGCTGAAACTTGCATAACTTTCAAACCGGGTATCGGAACCGAGTGTCGTAAGTTCGTGCAAGTCTATTTTATCATTTGTGAGGTGTGTGAGGTGGTTTCGGTGCAGTTAGGCCGATATGCGGCATTTTGGTCTGTCAAAACCCCAAAATGGGCCTTTTTGAGGCTGAAACTTGCATAAGTTTCAAACCGGGCATCGGAACCGAGTGTCGTAAGTTCGTGCAAGTCTATTTTATCATTTTTGAGGTGTGTGAGGTGGTTTCGGTGCAATTAGGCCGATATCCGGCATTTTGGTCTGTCAAAACCCCCAAATGGGCCTTTTTGAGGCTGAAACTTGCATAAGTTTCAAACCGGGCATCGGAACCGAGTGTCGGAAGTTCGTGCAAGTCTATTTTATCATTTGTGAGGTGTGTGAGGTGGTTTCGGTGCAGTTAGGCCGATATCCGGCATTTTGGTCTGTCAAAAACCCCAAATGGGCCTTTTTGAGGCTGAAACTTGCATAAGTTTCAAACCGGGCATCAGAACCGAGTGTCGTAAGTTCGTGCAAGTCTATTTTATCATTTTTGAGGTGTGTGAGGTGGTTTTGGTGCAGTTAGGCCGATATCCGGCATTTTGGTCTGTCAAAACCCCAAAATGGGCATTTTTTAGGCTGAAACTTGCATAAGTTTCAAACCAGGCATCGGAACCGAGTTCCGTAAGTTCGTGCAAGTCTATTTTATCATTTGTGAGGTGTGTGAGGTGGTTTCGGTGCAATTAGGCCGATATCCGACATTTTGGTCTGTCAAAACCCCAAAATGGGCCTTTTTGAGGCTGAAACTTGCATAAGTTTCAAACCGGGCATCGGAACCGAGTGTCGGAAGTTCGTGCAAGTCTATTTTATCATTTTTGAGGTGTGTGAGGTGGTTTCGGTGAAATTAGGTCGATATCCGGCATTTTGGTCTATCAAAACCCCCAAATGGGCCTTTTGAGGCTGAAACTTGCATAAGTTTCAAACCGGGCATCGGAACCGAGTGTCGGAAGTTCGTACGAGTCTATTTTATCATTTTTGAGGTGTGTGAGGTGGTTTCGGTGCAGTTAGGCCGATATCCGGCATTTTGGTCTGTCAAAACCCCCAAATGGGCATTTTTGAGGCTGAAACTTGCATAAGTTTCAAACCGGGCATCGGAACCGAGTTCCGTAAGTTCGTGCAACTCTATTTTATCATTTGTGAGGTGTGTGAGGTGGTTTCGGTGCAGTTAGGCCGATATCCGGCATTTTGGTCTGTCAAAACCCCCAAATGGGCATTTTTTAGGCTGAAACTTGCATAAGTTTCAAACCGGGCATCGGAACCGAGTTCCGTAAGTTCGTGCAACTCTATTTTATCATTTGTGAGGTGTGTGAGGTGGTTTCGGTGTAGTTAGGCTGATATCCGGCATTTTGGTCTGTCAAAACCCCCAAATGGGCCTTTTTGAGGCTGAAACTTGCATAAGTTTCAAACCGGGCATCGGAACCGAGTGTCGTAAGTTCGTGCAAGTCTATTTTATCATTTGTGAGGTGTGTGAGGTGGTTTCGGTGCAATTAGGCCGATATCCGGCATTTTGGTCTGTCAAAACCCCCAAATGGGCCTTTTTGAGGCTGAAACTTGCATAAGTTTCAAACCGGGCATCGGAACCGAGTTCCGTAAGTTCGTGCAAGTCTATTTTATCATTTTTGAGGTATGTGATGTGACTTCGGTGCATTTTCTATAAATAATAAATCCACAAAAGTATATAATTTTAAAAACTTACCAAGGTTGTGAAGAGTCACGCTGTTGGCTGATCATCGTTTGCAAAAGAGTCTGTATCTCGGCATATCGCTCCTCGAGGCTATCTAGTCTCTGGCGCAACATTACATTCTCTTGTTGAACTGCCGTCGTAGCTGAGTGTGCCCTAGCATCACTCTCAAAGGACGATGTTGTCGGCGCCATCCCAGTCCCTAAACCACGCACATAGCCACGCCTCTTGCCCAGAACAGTCTCCCGTATCTGGTCATCGGTCGGCGGATCCTGACCCTCAGGTGTCGGTTAATCACGCAGCCGGACCATCTCCTCCTATAAAAACATAAATACATGTTACTACTTTTATAACTTTAGATTAATGTTAAATTAGTAATACTGTAGCAAGTTACATAAAAACTTACATAAAGCCGCTGTGCTTCAGGCCCAGCCCAACCCTTATTGGGGTTATAGTGCGTCCTGTGCCACAAATCAATGGGGCTGGGTGGTGCACCGGTGTCCTGGTCTCGCTGGAGCAAATAAATAGTAGCTTATGAAGAGTGATTTCATGAATAGATTATACAATAAGAACTTGATATAACTTACCATATCATGCCTATACTGTACAAAAGAACGTGATCCACCACAGTGGGTCACCTTCTGCTTGCTTCTACTCTCGCTATTCTTCCTACTTAGTTCCTACACTTGGCCAAAAGAAAGAAGGTTAGTATAAATGATACTGATTTAAACCAGACAACAAAAGTAATTTGAACAATTTTTACCTGGAATGTATCACTTGCGAACCGGTCGCACAGTAACATCCAATCCTCCACCGTCACCCCCCTGTAGGGTCTGTCACGGGGCTCTCTACCGGCTGCCACCTCCGCCTCGTAGTGCATGTGCAGACGGTGTCGATAGTCCCTGAAACGGACTCCCAGGTAACGATCCACAGCCCTCGCTACGTGAGGTAGGTGGAGATCGACGTCAAACTTCTCCTGTAAAGCATGTCATTGTCAAAACATTATGGCATTAGAAATGTTAAAATTTAGTTCAACACAATAATAAAAGACATACCAGGATCTGCGCATGAATAGCGTGTAGATCCTCCTGAGTGACCTGACTCCAATCAGTAATATGGAGTGGGGCGCGTAGTCGGGAAATGATGCCGACCTCTGTAATGAACTGCTGTGCCCACCCACCAACGGGCTTCAGCAAGCCCTCAGGTATCTCAATCCGGAGTCGCGCACCCCCTGCTGCCTCCATCTGTGTCTGCAAACTCTGATTCTTCGACCTACCACGCCCTCGTCTAGCACTGGTGGTGGCCGAAGCTTTAGAAACAATAAAATAGAAACAATTAGTACCATATTTATATAAGCATTAATACAAAATGGAACTATCCATACCATCAATGTCAGGATCAATCGATCCTCCAGTGGAAGGGGAAGGGGTCGATGGGTCCACCGGGGCTGCGCGTCTACGTGATCCTGGTCCAACCATATCTAAAACAAAAGTTTAAAAGTAAATTCCATTACATCATAAAAATTAAAATCCATTACAGCATAAAATTGAATATCCATTACACTTGATCTTACCACATGTAACACCTATTACAATTACTCATCTGAGTTTGTATCATCATCTGAACTTGAATTTTCTTCAGTCTCGGTACAATACTCTAACAATGTATCATCATCAAAATCACTTTCCTCGTCATCATCATCATTAATGAACGTTGCATCCCTCGGATCTAATTGTGTGGTATTGGTGACGTTAGAAGCTACGACATGAATTGGTTCTACATCAGTTCTATTCAACCGATACGAACTAACATCTTCCTGATCATGCCGCACAACACCATCGTGTGCAGTTTGAGAGACTTCTTGTAGTGCCTCCTCAATCCTCTCCAACTCTTCATCTCCCTCGCCAACTTCTAGGACATCATAAACATTTCTAGTTTTTATTTTTTGGACAACATACCAATCACCTCTTATTTTTGTGTCCTTCAAATAGAAAACTTGTTTTGCAACTGATGCCAAAACATACGGATCATCTTTAAATGCCGTACGTGACGTATTAACACTTATGAAGTGCTTATCAATCTGCATTCCAGTCTTCTTATTAGTTACATCCCACCAATCACATTTAAAAATATATACAGAATGACCGTAACAATAATGCAACTGTATGATGTCTTTTAAAACACCATAGTACTCTACAGTTTGTCCTCCGTCACCATCTCCTTCAACAGGGACCCCGCTATTCTGTGTTCGTCGGATGACCTCACGTTCCCTCGTGTGAAATCGAACACCATCAACAATTAAACCGGTGTAGCGGGATATTCTTTGATCAGGACCACATGCCAAGGAATATAATTGATCGTACGCCTCAGGAGATTGTTGGTGGCGTAATAGTTTCATCTATTAATTCAGTACAAGTACAAAATTATCACTATACAAATGCATTAACTAATACAATTACAATTAATTGAAACATATTCTTACGTGATCTCCGAACCACTTTGGAAACAAATTTTTCTGTCTTTGCTCCAGATCAGAACTTGATACATGTTCTCTCTGAAGCTCGAGCGTATGCTCACTGCATAAGATGAAATATGTTATATGTAACTTACATTTGTCTATTAACGTAGTATTGCAATGATTTCGATAAACTTACTTAAAATATGGCAATGTCTCCTCGCAGTTGTTGAGCACGGTGTAGTGGGCTCTTTCCAAGTCTTGAGGATGACACCATTCATATATACGGGCACCTATTGGCCGCACAGTCTGATTAAACACCGCAAGGCCAGTTCCTTGTTGCCCTAGACATGTATCAGCATTTCGCTCTTGACGATTAAACCTTGTCTCAATATCTTCAAGATGCATAGAGCAGAAGGTGAGACATTCAGCATCAATGTAAGCCTCAGCAATTGACCCTTCCGGTCGTGCTCTATTACGCACATATTGCTTCAATGTGTGCAAATATCTGTTTTGATAATTAAATGAGTTATAGATTAAAATAGTTAGGATGGATAGATAACACAATTGACAAAAGTAAATGTACCTTTCTATTGGATACATCCAACGGTATTGGACAGGTCCGCCAATTTTTGCCTCATGAGGCAAATGCACCGCTAAGTGGACCATGATATCGAAGAAAGCTGGAGGGAAAATCTGTTCCAACTTGCAGAGGATCACGACAACATCCCTTTCGAGCTTGTCAAGTACTTGCACATTCAACGTCTTCGCACATAATTCTCTAAAGAAGCAACCCAACTCAGTTATTGTAGTCGAAATGTGATCGGTGAGATACCCACGTAGTGCAACCGGAAGAAGTCGTTGTAAAAGGACATGGCAGTCATGGCTCTTCAATCCGGATATTTTCCCATCTATAACATTTACACACCGAGATATATTTGATGCGTATCCATCTGGGAACTTCACCGATTTAAACCACTCGCAAATCCTCATTCTCTCTGCGGATGATAACGTATACTGTGCAGGAGGCACGATATATTTATCACCACTACGTATTAAGTGCAGCTCTTTCCTTATTCCCAGCTCCTGCAAGTCCAACCGGGCTTTAACACTATCTTTTGTCTTCCCTTCAATGTTCATTATAGTTCCCAGCACATTATCACATATGTTTTTCTCGATGTGCATCACATCCAAATTGTGCTTCAACTTAATAGTCTCCCAGTACGGCAAATCAAAAAATATGCTCTTCTTCGTCCAATTTAAGTCCACATCAGTACGCTTCCTCTTCTTACTACCCGGTATCTTCCCAAACCTCACTGGTTGGATGACTGCCAATTGCGCTAACACGTCTTTGCCAGACAACAATGGAGGTGGCAATCTGCGCTCAATTTGTCCATCAAATAGATGCTTCTGCCGATTTCGCCAGCCATGCGATGGCGGTAGAAAACGACGATGGGCCATGTAACATATTTTCCTCCCATTTGACAAATGTAGGGAACATGCATCCTTATTGCAAACTGGACATGCCAGATACCCCTTAGTGCTCCATCCAGACAAGTTCCCGTATGCTGGAAAGTCATTTATGGTCCAAAGTAATGCGGCATGCAATTGAAATGTCTCATTCTTAGAGACGTTGTATGCCTCCACTCCCACCTCCCACAATTCCTTCAACTCGTCCACTAAAGGACGCAAGTACACATCAATTTCATTACCAGGAGACTTCGGCCCTGGAATAAGCAACGACATGTAGATAAATGGTTCTTTCATGCATTTCCACGGTGGCAAGTTATACGGCACAAGCAACACCGGCCACATGCTGTAGGCATTACTCATGTCACCGAATGGGTTGAAACCGTCGCTAGCCAACCCAAGTCGTACATTACGCGACTCATTTGCAAACCATTCGTGATTTGTATCAAACTCAGCCCAAGCTTGTGAATCTGCCGGATGCCTACATACATTTTCCTCAGCAACACGCTTCTCCTTATGCCACCGCATATCTTCTGCCGTCTTCTGAGACATGTACAACCTTTGTAGCCTCGGTTTTAAGGGAAAATATCTAAGCACCTTGTGCGAAATTGTCTTCTTTTTTCCTTCATTCAGCTTGTACCTAGGTTCGTGGCACACCGTACACTCCTTCAATTGTTCAGTCTCCTTCCAAAATAACATGTAATCGTTTTTGCAAGCATGTATGGGAATATACCCGAGGCCCAAATCTCTTAATATTCTTTTCGCCTCGTAATATGAGTTCGAAAGGGTCTCCCCAGTAGGAAGCACTGCTTTAATCAATTCAATGGCCATAGTAACTGATTTGTTACTCCAACGGTTGATGGTCTTAAGATGAAGGAGTTTCACGAGAAAGTCCAGTTTGGAAAACTTATCACAACCCGGGTATAACGGCTGCCTTGCTTCCCTCAACAACGACTCAAACGCGGTCGATGGTCCCGTGTCACTCTTGTGACTACTCGCCCCAGTTGTAGCCCCCTGCAAGTCTGCCAGCATTTGTGGCAATCCTTCGTAACCAACCCCAACATTATCACCAAAATCAACATCGTCGTCTTCTTCTTCATCATCAAATACCACTCGTACGTCACGGCGTTCCCATGAAATTCCCAACACGTATACCGCTTGTCCATCCCGTGTTCGAGTAGGTGCTCTTTGACCTCATCTATGTGCATATAATCCCTATTATTGCACCTCCTACATGGACATCTTATCCTATTTCTCCCATCTGCAGATGCACGAGCAAACTCAATAAAATCTTTGATCCCCTTCACATACCCTGGCAAATGCCTGCCCCTCAAGTCCATCCAACTCTTATCCATTTTTGTCTACCTAATACAAAAAAAATGATAATCGTTATAAATATGAAACATGAATCCTATCACCTCCAACTTCTCTCTAAAGGGTAAGGTGGTCCTATCCCATTCGTGAATGCACAATCTACATTGCAATAAGCAGCAATCAAATGCTTGATTCCACTCCGACAAAATTTCGGCAGCATCTCCCCAGGGTTCTCCAAGTATACGAGATAGACGTTAACACGCCTAAATATATACCCAGAGAACAATAGGAGACCGTGCTGAAATTTTATCATAGTGAAATATTCAAGCATATGCGCTATTGATTGCAATGCAGATTTATGCATTCCCGAACTGTCCTCTCTGGACAATTCAAGAATCGATTTTCATACACACGAGCCCAATCGCGAATAAATTTCGCGACAAGATTCACATGTGATGAAAATGACTCCCGAACGGGGCTAGGCTTACATGAATGCAATTAAAAAATTCATTAGTATAAGTGCAAACTCTGATTGTCAGACAGAGTTTTGCTTTAAAAAACATTAACAATAGCATTCAAAATGCCAATACAAAACATATTGAATTTCGTTGATAACAAGTAAAAGCACCTAGCTTTCAATTTTTATCTATTAATTAAGGTCATTCATCAAGAATTACTTACTTCGCACCTGACAACAACAACTTAACCAACAAAAGCAAATCAATTGCTACCTAAAACCAAACCACTAACTGAGTTAATAGCTCAGGTGTATCTAGTTGATCTCTTAATCAATAGGACTCAAGAACTCTTATTACTTGGCAGCTAAAACAAAATAAAAATAAAAATTAATGGATTAGACACAATCAACTAGTAAATAGCTAGATGTACTTACCAATAGACACTTGGAACACTGAAAGCACAGTTTCATAATCAAACTAGCTAATGGTCCAACAGTTTAAATAAAGATTACATATATATGCAATACGTAAACTCATGTGGACATGTAGCCTCCAACTAAATTACTGGGACTAATGGTCCGAAAATCATTGAATATAAACTTGTATAGCTTATATTTGGCCTTATGAGAAATATGTAAAATTTTTTAACCTGCACCAAATGATTCATGATTGATAATGTTGTTATATTTTTTACAAAACAATGTCTTCGTAACAATGGCTTTTGCTATGTCCTAGACCCAGTATGAAGAGTAGTTAAGAAACTTGGCGTTATGATTTCTTTTGCTGTTATAGAAAAAAAGTAAGCATAAACAGCTGTCCTTTTAAAACTTATTATTAATAAGATCAAATTATTTGCACTTAATCAATTATTATGACTTGTGAGTAATTACAAGCATATCAGAATAAATAAAATTTAGCTCTAAATTAAGTAATAGAATTTTGTTCTACTCTAGATACTTATATTAATTATAATATGTTCCGTATACAATATACATATATTCTTTAATTTTATTTTTTTAGTTAAAATTAAATAATTACATGATATTAGTGCAATTATATATCTATATATATATGTCATATTAAGGATGTGATAATATATGAATAGGAGAGGCTAGAATCGAAGCCAAGTACTATCCCATGAAATTTAACCGGTGCAACTAAAAAAAATAAAAAAATCAGAAAACACACTTCCTATTTAATGGAGCTATTGTAATAGACATGCTATTTAATGGGCTTCCTCTTGTCGATATTTTTAAGGTAAATTATACTTATTTTTATTAAATTTTTTAATAATTACATATATTATCTCTCTAATTTTTAAAATTATATTATACTTTTTGTCAAAGTTGTTGAACTAATGGAAAAAACAAAATAAGTAAATTGATTGAATATTTACTTTCTTTCCCAATATAATATTTTGACTTTCTTTCTCATCTTAATATTCTCTCTCTAACAAATAGCAATCTCACTGTATTGGGATTACACATACATACATACATACAGAGACGCACAAACACATACACATTTAATTTTATTTTTGGGAGAATCTTTTACTAAATGGTAGTGAGTTTTTTATTTTATTTAATCCGACGTAGATAATTTTAATTTATTTATCAACTTTATCTAATTTTTTAAATCGCATATTTAATATGTGGTTTTAAACTAATAACGATTTTGGATGACTTGTACAAATTAACAAAAATTTGAGATAATTTCAAAAATTTTATTAATTTAAATATATAATTTTGTTAAAAAATTATTTTTAGAATTATATTTTAAAAATTAAAATAAAAATTTACATATATTAAATTAAATCAAACTCAAATAAGTTGAGTTTGGTAAAAAAATTCTAATTAGAGGATTCATGGAGCATTGAAAACAGGCCATTAACTGAAAAAGGGGTCACTCTGAATTATTTTGACAGAACCGATTAATGGTCAACCCACCAATCATCTTAATTTAGGCCAGTGCTGTCACCTAATGAAATCAATGCCTAAGTCGGAACATAAAGGCTTGCATGGGATGTAAAATAGTAGTTTAATGATTATTAGTATAACACAGTAAGTTGAAATCATATACTGATTAGACACTTGAAATAATTAGAATAAATTATATCATTTGTTATCATTAGTTAATTTATAATTAGGACTAAATTTATTTAATTAAATAGCATTACTGAAAATAATTTATAATGTTATTCTATCTTCCAACTCACATCATATATATGATATTTTAATTAGTAGATAATTTAAAATTAAAAATAAAATGATCAAGATTAATAAAAACTAAATATTTATACCATTTAATAATTAAAATATCTTATTTTATATATGTTCGAGTTATAATAATACTATCCTACTCAAAAAAATAAAAAAAAAATACCATTTTTCACATAGTTAGAACATTATAGCCCATGCCAAGTTGTGGGTACAGTCTCGAACTAAGCAGCACTGAAAAACTAAGATTCAAGAATACAATGTTACAAAAATTATAAAATACAACATCTCATCTCATCAATATACACCGGAAAGGGGATATGCATACAGTCTCCACCCAAATCTCTATCCAGGCATGAAATTTTCACCCAGAAACATGCCTAACACAGAAATTGCTATAAAAATCACCCACTAATCAATTATTCCCTGTGGCAGTGGGAAAAATATTATACCCCCAACAAACATGGTTCAATACTTGATTATAATTTGCAATTTGATTATAGTGTTATGGGTTTACAAATACACACACTCAGATGTATATATATATATATATATGTGTGTGTGTGTGTGTCTGTGTGTGTGAATGAGGATTTTACAACCAAACAGAATCAAATATATGTGAGTTTGAGAGAAAGAGAAGAGAAATCAAGCATCGTGGCCTACCTGATGGGCTGATTAAACCTCCTGCGATGTGTGTTTCCCCTTTCCCTTTTCAGCTTCTAACCCTCAACAAATGGAAACGGCGCCTGCTTTGAGAAAGAAAGAGAGTTTGAGAGAGAGAAACGATCAGAATGATATTATATATACAGGGTTATTAGCGACGCACACTGTGCGTCGCCAATAACCCATATGGGCGTCGCTAATGCTCCGTCCGTCATATTTGCGACGCGAGATTCTCCGAATGGACTATTTGCGACGCACGGGGGCATCGCTAAATGCCACCAGGGCGTCGCCAATACTAAGGCGCCAATTTTCAGGCGGGAAACTCATTTTTTTATTAATTTTTTTCGGCATTATTAGCGACGCACACCGTGCGTCGCTAAAAGTGACTCTGTGCGTCGCAAATGGTCACTTTTAGCGACGCACGATGTGCGTCGCGAATACTGAGCGTCGCTAAAACTCTTATTTTTTGTAGTGCGGATTGGCTCCAGCGGTAGCCGTTCCGATGCTTAAGTAAGTAAAAGAATTGAAAGACTGTATTGAAAGCCAAAGAATGAGCATAAGAAATAAGGCGTACCTCTAGGGTTTAATTTATAAGCCGTGGCTTTCCTAAGTTGATTAGGATTCAACGCCATGAATATAGGGATTTGATCATCGGAGATTGCAGTTACCTTGTGGAGCATTGCATAGAGATAACCATAGAAGGTAGTTCCCTTGTTGAAGACTGCTTCCTTATTCCCTACTCGGCACCTGCTAAAGCGGTGACGAGTTCTGGAATGTTGGTCTGGACCCTGTGATCAGTTCTGGATATATATGTTCTGAAGGTGTATATTCGGTCTCTTCCGACCTGATGTAATGATCCGTATACTTGAGCTTTTAGTCATTGGCTGAGTGAGAATCATGTTGGCCGAGCATGAGTCAGATTATGGTCATACGTGTCAAGTATTGATTGGTCTGTTCTTTTATGGCATATCAATATATATATTCTTGTAAATGTATATGTTATTACAGTTAATTGAGACCAAAATCCTCATCCGACATAATTTAAATGCTCAGTGACACTCCATTTGGCCTCGCCGGATAGTGATCTTTCAATTCTAATATATTTCGCTACATCTTTTATTTGAGTTTACAATATTTGACACCACAAAACATGACCGTATATTATTGATAAAAGTTGTTTATAAACATGACCGTATATTATTGATCGTACATTGTCAAATGTCCTTTGAATCTGTTGGTCGTTTAAAAATCAAAATACGATAGAGTCTCAAATATGTTTATGTTAAGGTGACCGGGTCTTACAAATTTTACAAGATAATATGGCTTTAATTTGGAATTCTTGTATTCTCATTGCTCCAAAAAAATCTTCAACCACCTGTTCCACGTTAATATCTTGAATAAATGATTTGAGTTGTTTCTGAATGGAGTTTTAAGAAAATACCAAATGTATGTTAATTCCCTTTTTGGATAAATTGTATACAATTTGATAATGTTCAAAAAAGAAAAGGAAACAACTGTAATCTCACTACACCAGATTAATTAATTAAAACAATTTATATTGTGTTTGGAAGTTTTGGAGGGAAAGAAACTACTACAAAAAATCCTAATAATAGAGAAATTAAAGAAAGGTGATAGTTTTTTTTCTCCTTATTTTGGAGTCTTAAGTGATAAAAGGAAAGATGAGGATGGGAGAAGTTTTAAGTAGAGAAAAGAAAAAAAAAAATAAGAAAAAGATTATTTCATCTCTATTTTCCTTTTCACAGAACTCACACGTAAGAGAAAATGAATTTCCTTCCACACATGTTTTTCTTTCTCCTTATCTCTTTCTATTTCTCTCATTCCAAACACAATATGAAAGACAAGACAACAATATATAACACATTAAAAAATCATTGTATTATCTGGTAAGTAGTTACACGTGCCACGTTAATCCATAATTTAGAGAAGAATTTGGCATAATTATTGGTTAAACACCAGAAATATACTTAATAAAAAATACAAGCTAACTAGCTTTCATCTATTTCTGTGAAAGAAGTTAGAGCATCTGATAATTCTTTTACTTAAATAAAAAGAATTTGAAATAAACTGATATGATCCATAAATAAGAACTAGTGCCAATCTCCATGCTTTAATTGAATAAACTGTTAGCGTTTGATATTATATATTTATTTTTGTGCCAGGAGAAAACGAAAAACTAAAGGAAAAGAGAAAATCTCATCTCCTTCTCACGTCCAAATGGCACACAAAAATAAAGTTTGTTTAAAAAAAGTTAGAACCAATTTTGTAAAATAATTGAATGAATGAGTTTTAAAATTTTAATTATTTGATAATTAAGTACATTTTAGTATTATATTTATTCTTAAAAAAATACTTGAGACCTAAATAAAATGATATCAGAAAGTAGTTTAGTTTTGTAAAAATCAAATGACTTAATAAAAATAATTCTGACTTAATCTATCCGATTAAAAAAATTCTTAAACAATCTTGACCATTACTTTCCTCAAAAAAGACTTCAAATTTGTGAACAAAATATATATATGTGTGTGTGTGTGTGTGTCACTGTCATAATGTATGGACAGAGATACTCACCCTGATTGACAATATGCAAACCCCACTACTTGGAATAACGATAACAACCTGCATTTAATTTTTATGCAGGCCAGATAAAATAGTGAGGTCCAAGATCTCAACCCTCAAGCACGCAATGAAGTAACATTGCTTAAACAAACAGTCAGTGAACCTTAACAACTCCTGGGATTGCGACAATTCCGACCACCAAATTCAAGTGATCACAGTAAAAAATTACAACATTCAGAAGGGTTTTTTTTTTTTTTTGCTTGAACAACCAAGATTCCATGACTTTAGGCTTCATTTTTGCTTATTTAGATAGCCAACTTAAGGCTGATAAATAATGAATATTAAGGTTCCACTCACGCATTATCACGCAATCATGGAAAAGGCCAAGGCTCTGCCTAGCTATGAGTATTTTATATATATATATATATATATATATATATATATATGTGGATCTTGTGGAAGAAATTTTAGAACAAACACATTCTGACTTCTGTGAAGAAACATACAGAGTTTTCATATAGAAAAAGAGCTTCTTCTCTTCATGGCAGCTCCTGTGTTCTTGCTGGCATGCGCCATAGCTCTTCTGGCTTCTTCTTCTTCAGTTGTTTCTGCTGAAGTTGTGGAGCATTCATTTCAAGTAATCTATCTTCTTCTTAACTCATTGAATTTGGTTTTCGCTTTTGTCCTTCTTCGTCTTCTATGTTTGATCATGAGATCAAAGATCGAATGAGTTGATGGAGCTAGGATAAAATGGTCTAATATTGGTCCCCACCATACATGTTGCTTGGAAGCCTATAATGTTTCTGAAAGTCTTCCTTTAAGTGGGAATGTTATTTGAAGTATACTTTCTTTTTTCTCTTCTTCCTGAAATTAGTCATCTTGCCGTGTATCTTTTTAATAATATTATATCATTTGTGTTACGACTTATATTTTAAGTAGGTTATAGCACGTCTGATAGAATGATACTAAGAAAAAACATAGTCACACGATGGTTTGCGATTGATTATAGTTATCACACAGTGTTGAACGCATTTTTTTTTGGTTTAGCCCATAAAACTCTTATATTTATCATCTTAATTAAGTATTTAGTATATACATTAATTCTTAGTTTATTTATTAGTATTTTTTTTATTGTTAGCCAGGATAATTGAACTTTTGACCTCACCTTTCACCTTTTTCTTAGATGGATGTCAGCTCTTATTCACTATGTTATAATAACTTCAAACTTATTTATTAGTGCTCTTCTTCACTGAAAGTCCAAAATATTAGGTTTTGTTTGTGAATTATACTTCATCACGAACCTTTCTGTTGAAAATCACAATTTTATTTCGTTTCCTTATTTGAAAATCACAAACATACTGACTTACATAGAATCACGATTGTATCACACATTACAAGTATATGTGTGTGTATATATTCTGTATATATGTGTATGTATTCTGTCAATCAAACTTGGAAAATCATTAATTCTACAACATGGTTGATATTATATATTTACAATTTTTTTAGGTGCAAAACCTGACTGTCCAGCGGCTGTGCGGGAAGCAAGTGATCACTGCAGTAAACGGAATCCTCCCCGGCCTAACAATAAGAGTCCGAGAGGGCGACACCCTCGTCGTACATGTCTTTAACAAGTCTCCCAACAACATTACCATTCACTGATATCGTGACTTCTTAAACTCGTATTATTATTATTACTATTATTTGAAAAATGATTGATATATTAATTACTTATTTTTGTTCATGTGTTAATATGCAAATGATATTTTTTTAAATTAAATGAAAAAATTTGATTGTTTTGTTTAGATTTTATTAACTTCTTTAATTTGTTTTGTATAAAAAATCTTTATACTCAGGCATGGGATATTCCAGCAACTGAGTGGTTGGGTTGACGGACTTGAATATGTAACCCAATGTCCAATACGTCCTGAAAATAGATATACCTACAGATTTAATATCACCGGACAAAAGGGTACCTTATGGTGGCATGCCCACGCTCAATGGCTCAGGGCAACTGTTTATGGGGCACTCATCATCGGCCCTAACGATGGCCATTCCTATCCCTTCCCAAAGCCAGATGGAGAGTACCCAATTCTCTTAGGTACCTGCCCCTGTCATCCCTTTTGTGAATTCACTCTCTCGCACCAACTTTACACTTTTTACAAATAATAAGAAAGCTTTTTTAAATGTGATAGTGTTTGGTGAGAAATAGTACACCATATTGGTTAATAATGTTGTGTGACTATTTTATTAATATTCTTGTAAAATAAATTAAATTATTTGAATCTGATTTGTAATCAATTTTATTAAAAATTGGTTTGAAATTAGTTTATAAGATAATTTAATTATATATATTTTAAAACTCATTAATTTATTAAATTTAAACATCAACTTTAACTTGATAAAACAATAAATAGTATAATACTACATCAAAAAAATTAAATTACTTCAATTTAACTCGCGATCGGCTAAATTTGAAACTCGTTCAAAACTAATTTCAAAAATTGACAAATTAAATTTAAACATAATTTTGTAGCTCGTTTATTTTGTGAGTAAAAATAAAACAACCCGTTGTTATGCTCTGCTTAAGTAAATTACAACCTAAGGGTCAGTTTTTTTTTTTTTTTTGGTTTCTATTCAAAAGATCTTTCCATTTCACAATCACTCATTGAATCATTCATGGTGTCAAATTTTTCAAAATCTAACAGTAGAACGTCATTAAAATTTGATTGCAGGAGAGTGGTGGAATGCTAATGTAATCGACGTCGAGAACCAAGCACTAGCCAGTGGCACTACTCCTAACAACTCTGACGCCTTCACCATTAATGGCCAGCCCGGCGATCTCTACCCATGCTCTTCAAATCGTAAGTGTATATATATATATATATATATATAGACACACACACACATTACACCCCCGCCCTTGCACGTTATTTTGGCACCTTTTCTACATTTATCATATGACATGTCTCTTCATTTGATATTAGATAAGTACAAGTTAAAGGTAAAACAAGGAAAAATCTATCTCCTACGCATCATCAATTCTGCACTCAGCAACCAATTTTTCTTCAAGATAGCTAATCACAACATGATAGTCGTTGCCGTCGATGCCTCTATTGAAAATTTGGAGGCCCAACTCTCAATTAGCTCATCCTTGAAACCCAGGTATTAAAGAGAGGTAGAGAGGGCCCTTATATATTGCGCAGGTGGGCTGTGCATAGGCGATGTGGGATCGTAGCTGAGGACAATCCAACATACCCCCTTGACCTCAGCGGCCTACAAGACTGGTTGCGGCAACGTCCAACAGAACTGGCTGTTGGGATAAGCTGAAGTAGAAGCCCAACCTAGCTCTGATATCATATTGAAATTTGGAGGCCCAACTCCCAATTAGCTCATCCTTAAAACCCAGGTGTTAAGGAGAGGTAGAGAGGGCCCTTATATATTGTACAAGTGGGCTGTGCATGGGCGATGTGCGACATTCTGAACACACCCCCTGACCATATCGGCCATGAAATGCCTCTCTGGGCATGTTATAAGCTCAAGTACCCCCTCTCCTTAACACCTGGGTTTTAAGGAGAATCGCTGAGGTCAAGGGGGTGTGTTGGATTGTCCTCAGCTACGATCCCACATCGCCCATGCACAACCCACCTGTACAATATATAAGGGCCCTCTCTACCTCTCCTTAACACCTGGGTTTTAAGGATGAGCTAATTGGGAGTTGGGCCTCCAAATTTCAAGATGGTATCAGAGCTAGGTTGGGCTTCTACTTCAGCTCTGATACCATATTGAAAATTTGGAGGCCCAACTCCCAATCAGCTCATCCTTAAAACCCAGGTTGGTAAGGAGAGGTAGAGAGGGCCCTTATATATTGCGCAGGTGGGCTATGCAAAGGCGATGTGGGATAAACGCTGAGGTCAATTATTAAGGATGAGCTAATTGGAAGTTGGGCCTCCAAATTTTCAATATGGTATCAGAGCCAGGTTGGGCTTCTGCTTCAGCCTATCCCAACACCCAGTTCTGTTGGACGTTGCCGCAACCAGTCTTGTAGGTCGCTGAGGTCAAGGGGGTGTGTTGGATTGTCCTCAGCTACGATCCCACATCGCCCATGCACAGCCCACCTATACAATATATAAGGGCCCTCTCTACCTCTCCTTACCACCTGGGTTTTAAGGATGAGCTAATTGGAAGTTGGGCCTCCAAATTTCAATAGCCTCTTACACTGCCCCATTTTTCACCGACGTCATTGTCGTCGCTCCTGGACAGACCACCGATGTCCTCCTGACCGCCAACCAGCCACCGGCATCTTACTACATGGCAGCACATCCCTGTTTTAGCGCGCCAGGTGTATCGTTTGATAACACCACCACCACCGGAATCATCGTCTACGATGGTGCCACGTCATCAGCCCCCCAAATGCCGGTCCTGCCAGCCTTCAATGACACACCAACGGCCCACAAGTTCTATAGCAGTCTAACTGGGCATGTAAATGGCCCTTACTGGAAACCCGTGCCATGTAAAGTGGATGCGTATATGTTTGTGACTATGGGTTTCGGCCTGACCCCATGCGGAAGAAATGCCACTTGTGGAGGCCCACTTGGGCAGCGATTAGCTGCGAGCACGAACAACTTTTCCTTCCAGTTCCCCACCAAGCTGTCGATGTTACAAGCGATCTTTGATAACGTGAGCGGGATCTACACCGTTGATTTTCCCAGCCAACCACCGCTGGTGTTTGACTACACAAATTCCAGCAACAACCTCAATCGTTCGATCATAATGACCAAGAAGTCAACCAGCGTGAAGAAAGTGAAATTTAATTCAACGGTTGAGATTGTGATGCAGAACACAGCCTTGGTGGTTGTGGAAAACCACCCGATACACTTGCATGGGTTCAGCTTTTATGTGTTGGCTCAAGGGTTTGGCAACTATGACCCATTGAATGATCCCAAGAAGTTCAATCTAGGAACCCTCAGGTGCGCAACACCATCGCCGTGCCCGTTGGAGGGTGGGCCGTTGTCAGATTTCAAGCAAACAATCCAGGTAAATATCCGGTCGTGATTATATTTATATATCATGTTAACATGGTAAGTTATCATGTATCCAATCAACCTTTTTCATACATTAGTTTTTTACTCCATTTCACGATCCATTTTTTCATATATTTATATATCATGTTAACATGGTAAATATCTCCATTTCACGATCCATTTTTGAGTATAGACATAAATTGACACTTTTTATCTATTTAACAACAATTTTAAAATTACATGATTTCGTGTCTTATACTTATAAATGGACTATCTTTTTTTCACTGTAAAATTGAGACATTTCTAATTCAATTTTTTTATTATACATATATCGTTTGGCCAGCTTAAAATAAGGTATCAAGAGGAAAACATGATTTTCATCATGTTTGTTGGTGTCTAGCATTTTTTTCAAAACGTAAATATAGTTGTGAAACATATCAAATTGTATTTATAAAACGAGATTCTAAAAATGCTAAAAAACATACTTCTTCGGACATTTTTTTTACTTTTTACAAATTGTACCCAAGGCCCCCCTACTTTAGAGAAATTCATAATATATAATTGCTTTTACACAATTTTTATCAAACACTCAAATACTAATATTGTTACATTTCTTGAAAATCTAATGATTATAGGCGTATGGTTAATGCATTGTCACTATGATGCGCACTTACCGATTGGCTTGGCGATGGCTTTTGTTGTTGAGAATGGACCCACACCATCAACTACGCTACCTCCTCCTCCCCCAGACCTACCCCAATGCTAGAAATTTGTTCGCAACATAATAATATCGTTGTTGTTGCAGTAATAGTCTCCGTTGTCATTTTATGCTAATTTCTTCGTTAATTTATTTTTGTAGTACATTTGCTTTCATTTTCATTAATTTGTTTGTTTGATTTCAAAAGACTTGTAATAAACAATTTATACTTTGTCAACTTTGTTCAATAATAAAATTTTGTTTTGAGTGAAATAATTTTTATATACTTGTCCACTTTCTTTTGAGTAAAATAATATAGGGGACCATTTCAGGTCTAGCCCACTTGTGTTAGAGTTCTTCTATGACAAATCATTCAAGCATAATCCTAAGCATGCATCCAATGCAATATGATTGATATGAATGAATCAATATGTGCAAATCTATATGCTATGTCAATCAATGGACATACAATAATTTTTACTAATATATGTGATAATGTAAAGAATTGGGAGTAGCCTTATGCTCTCTTTTCTGCATTAATTTTTTAAGTCTAATGAGTGGTTGCAATTGATTGAATGAGAGAAGGGACCAACTCCTAGGTTTATAACAAGAGCGCAAGTTTTAACTGATAAAGAACTGCTAATTAAAAGTTTTACACTTTACCGTAAAATTCAAACCAATATACTACAAGATCATACGGAACTAAGGTGTACTAAACACAATATACTCTCATAATCACTGTCATCAATCCATTGTTAGTTCTGATTGGTAAGAAAATCTGGAAAACTCGGCACCCTCATCAATCCACATCCAGTATTTGGTCTCGATTGTCAAGGGTGGTGAAAGTGTGTCCTGCAAGAATGATGTTTCTTGAAGGAAGGAAAATATAGAAATTGGATATCCCCCCTCTTTTAATGGGTTGTTTTCTTACATGAAATATTAGACTTGAGATCCTGGCTTTAAGTTTGAGAAAAACTCTATATTTGGTGCAAGCAAAGCAACCAACAAACAATATTGATATCTTTATGCTAATATATGCCATTTTATCTTGAAATATTTCCTTTTCTATGAGAGTAGAACTCTTTTAATCATGATAGAATCACACACACCATGTTACATGTATCAGATTGTACTAAATTGATCAGAGATTTTTGAAAAATATTTTATTTTGTAAACAATTTTTCAAATTAAAATAAAAGAAAATTGTATGTCATCACAAATAGAATGCTATAGAGAGCATCACCTTAAAATCTTGCTCTTAGTATAATAAAAACACAAGTACCCAACTGATTGAACCAAAAGATAAGAATCGGTCCGATTTCATTGGCTAAACTAAAATAATTAAAAAATCAGACTTATTTTAAAATTCAGAAAAACATAAAATCAAGTACGATTCAACAAATATATGGCCAAATCAATTAAATGAACCCCATCACAATTACAATATCAGTTTCTCTCTCTATCTCAACCACACGAATAATTTGAGAAAAATGTGTAATTGAGAGGATCCTAATCCCATTTCACCATACCCCTAATCTTTTTAGTAATCTACTGTTAGTATCGTAACCTCGTAATTGTAAGCTCTTTGGACCCATGTGCATTTGGTTGTCTTGCATGCAATAATCAATCACGGCACAAAGACTTGGACTATGGCACTGATCAATCACGACTCTCCTGGACATGTGCAAGACTTTGACTATGATACAAAGACTTGCATTTTTTAAAACAATTGATCAATTTGTTCTAATTTTTTATTTTTAAATAAATATTAATTAAATTTTTTTACTAAAATAAATAAATTATTTATCTTAAATTTATTTTTATATAAAATAAAAAAAATCTTTTAAAAATAGTTAAAAAAAATTGATGAAAATTGAAAAATGTAAAAAATTAAAACAAAATGAATTGGGTACTTCTGTCATTTTTAAATAAAATTGGATTAGAAATGAGATGTTTGTAATTTATCAATAAAAATAAAAAGTTAGTGTTATTTCAAAATTTTCTGGAGAAGTTTACATAGTTGTCAAAAAATTCAAGAGAAATCGGTCTAATTTAATCCACCTTTTTTATATATTTACAAAACCAATCACAAGCACCCACAAAGACAATGTGGATGATGATATTTTTATATACGTGGAGTTGTAAAAGGACCGCGCTATTTAAATTTTGTTTGTGAACAGTTCAATTAGAGTCTTGATCAAGATTGATTAATGAGATAAATAAGTTAAGCCTGAATATATTTTAAGTCTCATTAATTTATTAAGTTCGATTCGATAAGCCTATAACTAGTCTAATATTATATTTCGGCTAGATTAAAAGTTCGTAAAAAATTAACTTGAAAAATTAATAAGTTGAGTTTAAACACAATTTCAAATTTATTTATTTTAGGAAACTAAATTTAAATAATTCACTAGTCAACTCGACTTGACTTGTTTATAATTCTAATACAATTCTGTATTTATAAGACATACCAGAGGGAGATTAAACACAAAAACAAAATATTTGGTACTGAAATATATGAAATACGAGGTATATATTATGATAACATTTGCAAAAGTGAACATGTTATCGCACAGGATATTTCTTGACAAACCCAAACCCAAATCAGTGATCCGAAACACCCTCTTTCTCTGTCTAGTACGCTAGTATTCCTCATTTGGTATAACACTAATTTCAAATGGAAATGATCTGAATTCAGTTTTGTAACTTGACTAGATGGAAGCAGGGGCAAAGGCAGGGGCCATAGCAGAGACCTCAGATTCACTGGAAACTGGACCGGGGGTGGCACCGGAGCTCATAAGTTCCACCATGGCACGGCGAGGGTTGCTCTTCTGTATCTGGCAGAGATCAGGCAAAAACACTCCTGCACACATTGCAACATATTTGTCGGAGATAAGAAATTGTTGAAATTGAGCAGCTAATATAGATAAGAAATTGATGAAGAAAAATATTTGGATATTTAGTAAAATTTTTGAAAAGTGATTATAAAATACGAAATGATAAATAAATAAATAAAAAGAAAGAATAAAATGTAAAAAGAAGAAGAAGAAGAAGAATGGATAATGGATAATGGGGTAATATTAAATTATTTTTCACCAGCATAATCAATTAAGTAGCAAGTTTAATAAGCTGATTTTAGCTTAAAAAGAATGAGTCCAATGAAATAAATTGATTCCAACTTAATTCACCTAAACAGATAATTTCAGATTAAATGTTTAATTTCTTAATTAAATACAATAAACCGATCTCGTTAAGTTGAAACACAAGAACTCTTACTATGATAAAAGGAGAATACTTTGATTGAAGAGCAAGAAAATGAGTTACAAGGAAGGTATGATGAGTCTTTCACAGGTTCCAAAGAAAGCAAAAGGCAAAAAAAATGCCATGGCATTACCATCCAGACAAGCTAGACATAAATTCCCAAAGTAAAAGTAATTAATGACTGTGATGCATCTTTGTAACTATGAGGTATAATCAAATCTAAGATATATGAAAAGCTAAGAGTTTTACCAACTTTTATACAAAAAAAAAAAAACAAAATTGTCATACAATGTTGTTGAATCCTATAATTTTCTTATTTCTAATCATATATAATATAGTACATTTGGAAGAACACCGGAAAACATCATTATATCAGATTGTTTTATAAATTTGACATTATTTTAATTTTGCCTTGATAGCAATATGTTATCACACCTATGATAAAGATTAGAGAGGGTCAATTTAATGTTATATATGCAAGTCAACTGAAAATTGCTATTTGTATTTTCTTCTTGGCTAATTTTAATCACCTTTGACCATTTCAACGAGATTAATGTTTTTTTGTTGCCAAACTTAATTGCTAATCTTGATTTAATTCTCCATGACCATTTCAAATTCAACCAAATATTGTGTGAACATAATATGGATTGTTTAGATATGATTCATTTTTTCTTTTTTAATTTTTATGACCGGGAACTAATATCATCAATTATAACCTTTGATTGCATGATCGGATTATCAATTTGATTTTCTTTCACTGTTATTTCACACAATCATTGACTCCAATGAAACTACCTCTTTCTATTTCGAAGACCTATTTAAGCTAAATAAAATGACAATATATTCTTACCTTCTCCGGCGGCCAAATTGTAGTAAAGATCAACGATGTTGGGGCAGTTCTGATAACAATTGGGCGAGCAAAGCTTGGCGGTGAATTGTGGCTCAAGCAAGGCGTCTGACGATATTCCAACAGAGTTCCTATCGACTCCGCATGCGCAAACGCACTTGTCTGTCTCTATGTATTCGGCCATTCTCTCCACCACCACTTCTGAGCTCCTACATTGGTATTCCACCTTCCCATCTTTTGTCGCGTAGTTCTCCAACAAACACCTCTTCCCAGATGATGCAATGGAAAACGCACAAACATCCGTTGGCAAATCCTCACATATGATCTCACCTGAAAGAATAAAAGATGCATATTACAGATAGTTAGTCCAGTGCACAAGGTTTTGTCACAGAAAGAAGATATTGTTTTCAAAAACTTTGACCTCTGTCCTCATGTCATAATAGAGATCTGTCATCGTATACAGATATATGTTATGTACATGTGTGTGTGTGTGTGTGATAGAGAGAGAGAGAGAGAGAGAGAGAGAGAGAGATGAGAAGAAAGAAATATACCTAGAGTTCCTTGGAGGAAGAGAGAGCAAGCAAAGAAGAGAATCAATGACAACTTGGTGGAAGAGGTCATGGTTTGTTTTTTGTGGTTTGCTTTGTTTTTGGAAAGAAATGTGAGGCTATTCCGTGATTTGGCGAATAGATGAAAGTGGGTTTGTGAGAAAGAGCGAATAGAGGAGGTCGTGTATATATAGGGGTGGGGGAATATGTATCTATACGTGTGTGCACTATGAACCAAGACGGAATCAGCTGCCTAAAAATGCAGATGGGGTAACGGCTAATGTGCTCGCTTTGAAAGTCTCTACTTCTAATTTAATTTAGGTACACGTGGAGCCGATGGTTACTGTTGGATGTGAGGGTGGAGCCCACACGTTCCTCTTGCCATTTGTTCTTCTGTCCATTTGTTCATTTCATATTTTTCTTTGTCATATATATGCTTTCTTATTGACGCCTAACAAAGACGTGTTTGAATGTCTTCAACGCGGTCATGTTTTCAACAATTGGAACCTTCTGCTTCTTTATAATAGTATTGCAGTTTGATTAGATTCTTTTGTTCTTTCCTTCGGTTGGGGTTCATGGCTCCAAGCTATACGGCTAATATTTAGATATTAATGAGTTTTCTTTTCTCCAGTAAAATTTCATGATTAGAGTAAAATATAAGGTCAATTAGAGTGATTCAAAGTTGATTGGAAAGACTAATTAAGGATTAAGAATTTATTAAAAAGGAGCAAGGCAGCAATTAAGGATCTTATTGGTTGGCTCTTTCCTCAGTCATATTTACTTTGCATTTTAAGATGTAATCTATCATTTTGATTAAATTAGATCATTCCTAATGAATCATTAGCAAATCTTAAACAATCTGTCTATTACATCATCAATTATTTTATGTCATATTATTTGAGATACAAAAATTTGATATTTAAATTAAGAATATTTAATATTATTGAAAAATATTATGCAAATATTAATAGAATTAATGAATTTAGAAACCCCAAATTGACCCTAATTAATGAGACTGATTGAAGATGGAGTAAGACTCAAATTACTCCAAGAAAGAAGATTCTATTAGTTCAATCAATTATGCTTTTAAATTAGTTTTGTAAAGTTGTGATACCAATTCTTTGACAAATAAAAAAAATCCCATGAATTACTCTAATACATGGGATTCAAAATGTATTAAATACAATTAATTACATTATGATTCAAATAAATTTCCAAGGGTCAAGTCCATTGATCAAATAGAAATTGTTGGTAACTTATTATAAATGGTAATTAATACTTTTAAGTTTGAGCATGTTTCAAACTAAAATTTAATTGGAAGTGCTCTTTCTTTTTTAGGTCATTAATAATTAGCTATTATAATTCTAAAAATGTGGTTGAACAATAAAAATATTAAAGATAAAATTTAAATGTCTCGAGTTCGAGTTCCTTCTGCGCCGATCGTTGGCAGCTAAAATTTAAAGAGTGGGCCTGACTGTCACAGAGAAAAGGACTTAGTCTATGCACGTAAGCTGACCCAGATTCCCCTTACCAATTCATAAAAAAAAAAATAGCCATTATAATCTTAGAAAAAATATTAAAAAGTTCCTAAAATTAATTTTGTCAATCCAAAAAATTCATGATACATTTTTTCTGTAAAGTCTAAAAAATAAACTTTTAATACAAAATAATCCAATTATTAATTTCAATCTTAACACCGTTAAGAAATATTATTGATTATACTAAAATGGCTTTCAAAATACATTTTTTAAAAAAAATACTACAAAATATATAAAATAAATTTTTCAATCCCAAAAAATTATAACATTTTATAAAGTAAAAATTTATTTGTAGACATTCTAAATAAATAAAAAAATATTATGTTTTTTTATTAAAGAATTTGTTGTATCTATTATTTAGTATTTTTTAAAATTAATCTTGAAGATTATTTTAGTTTAATCAATAATATTTTTTAACGGTATTTAGATGAAAATTAACAATTATATTTTTTTTGTATTAAAAGTTTCTTTTTTAAATATTTTAGATAGAAAAAATATATCATGAATTTTTTAGATTGAAAAAAATTTTAAAACTTGTTTTAAAAATTTTTAATATTTTTTCCTATAATCTTCTTCTTCTTTTTTTTTTTTTTTTGATAAGAACAATGATATATAATATATATATCGGATTCGAAAAGATATTAAATACAATTAATTACATTATGGTTCAAATAATTCAAGGGCCACGTCCAATTGATCAAATGAAAATTGTGTGTAACGACTAACTAATTATAAATGCTAATTAATACTAGAAGTTTGCGCCATCTTTCAAACTAAAATTTAATTAGAAGTGTCCTTAGCTTTTCTCTCTTTGGTACCCGTCATGGGTTTGAAGCAAGAATGAGTTTAGGTACTCCTATCTCGCCACACCCTTATTATATATTCAAAGTGCATAAATATTTTTCAATATTTTTATATTTTATTAAATATTTTCATGTGTATATAGATTTAAATATTTATGTTTAAAATGTGTGTGTGTGTGTATATATATATATATATATGTTTGTAATACAATTAATTGATCAATTTTTATTTTTAAATATTAAAATTTTGACAAAAACAAAGACGAGACATATTAACATGACACGACAGAGTGAGAAAATTTGTTCTTAAATGAGACGAGAATGGAGGAGTGACCCCTGGCTTGGTTGCCATTCCTAGGGGCATGCCTCATTAATTAGTCCCTCCCTCCACCACTGCATTAGCAACCATTTTCCATGACGCTCGAGATTTTTATTTTTAAATATGTATTATAAATTTTATATTTCAAATAACGTAGTATAATAATATTGATAATATATTAAATCATGTAATTAATATAACATTACTGTAATATCATTTGAAATAAGCTTTTAAAATATATAACATTATTCTTCTTTAAATGTGACCGCACCTCAAGAATTGATGTAGAGTAAAATCAGATGAGCTTCTGGTGTGATGTGAATTGAAAATTTCTTAAAAACAATTTTTGAAATTTTTTTTTAAAATATATTCAAAATTTTGTAATTCATTTTTTAAAAATTATGAAAATATATTTAGATATGATAATATAAATTTTAAAAAATTAAAAAAAATATATTTTGAAATACGTATTTCGCGTTTTAAAATTAGAAAACTGTTTTTGAAAACAAAAACAAACGGAACCATAATGTTTAATCTCAAAGTCTTATAGGTTGAGCTAACCCGAAACCCCAAGTTAGAATTACCAATCCATACAGCCATATTTTTGAAATACAATAACATATAAAGGAGCTACCCTCTTCTTTTTCTCTAAATTTTCAGCCCTTACTACGTTTTATTTTATTTTATTCAAAGTAATTTTCAATATTTTTCAGACCAGCTCTCAAACTCTGTATGCTCTTACAGCTCAAGCCATGCAAGGACGAGTGTTGAAGCTGAAGACTAGAGAAGCAAGTTGAGTTTGTTTTCTCTTTGAAAGTGTCAAACACGCAATGAGAAATGACCCATATATATATATATATATTGAACACACAAGTCTTTCATGCCAATAATATTAGTTTCTCATTCACATCGAATGACAAGTTGACCAACACGTGTCAGACGAATGCAAGGTGATGGTCAGCCTAGCTTACGAGAAAAGTCACGGTAGCAATTTGGGAAGATGGAGAGGCTGGAAAGACTTGACTACGAACCAGCGTGACATTTGACCTAACTTTTCCTCCTCCATGCTCCGCGCTTTCTTCCCCGCAATTAAGACCTACTATTTCAAGCTGTCGCATATGCTATTACATATATCATATCATATGTATCTAAAATAAATATATAATTTTATATATCACCACACATATGTATCAAAAGGAACATAATAACCAAACTATTATTATTTAATGTAACCTAACATAAGATCAGAGCTAAACCAACTATAAGTCATTAGTACTACGTCCCAAATAGAACTGGACTAGCCATCAATCTAGACAATTTCAACACGGGTTTATTAGCAACTTAAACAATGAATTAAATTAATCTCATTTTAACGTCCCAAAACAAAAATAAATCATAATCTTAAGATAATCAAGAACATAACTTTTATTATAGACATCATTCATGGTCTTATATCTTCTCATAATTAAAGAGTTACCTACAATTAATGACACACTCATCCCATGTCAACTCACTTATTTAAATCATAATAAGAGTTATCCTAATAAAATAAAATAAACCTCTTAAAAAAATCTAAAATTTAATTGGAGTTCAAGCTAAGTCAAAAGAATAAAGACCTTTTACCCCTAAACATGATATGCATATCTCAAGAATTGCCTCTTGTCTTACTTTTTTTTTTTTTTTTTTCTTCTTTCTATTAGAAGTGTGGGTCCATGATATTTTCCCTTTATTAATAATCTTTGTTCCTTTTTCTAATTTGTATTAAATTGACATTAATTTCAAAAAAAACTCACATAACTTCTATTTTTATTTTTATTTTTGAAAATTATGTAACTCCTGTTAAATGACGGAAACAAGCATGATGTTCATTTCATAACTAACGATTAATAAATACTCAACCAACTTTGATATATTAATTCCCAAGGCATTTTTTTTTCTTTTTTTATAATATATTAATTAGGCCTAGATGCCTCAAAATACAGAAAAAAAATTTGATAGTCCCAAAATATATATTCTTAAAGATGAAATGATGTCTCATATATAAATAATACATATCTGACATATCATTTCACTCTTAAGAATACACACTCCAATATTAACTCAAAAAAAGACCCAATTCAATGAAGAAACAGATTAGTCATCCACTATTAAGAGATTTGAAAATGGCAATGGTTGCATAATTAGACTTCTAATTAGGTAAACTGACGTAGTGGAAGCTTGTAAAGAAATAGGGCACCGCCTATTTCTTAGATAATTGTCCGAATTCACGAACAAAAGTAAGACACTCGAATCCACGAGCACAGAACATGGGGACTCCTCACCCAATAAGAGAAAATAATTCTCCAAAATTCGTAATTGAATTAATATTGATAAAAAAATTAAACAGTCCTAATACAACTCTAAAACAACTTTTCATATTTTTAAGGTAACAAATCTGTCCTACATCAGTCTCTCCCACTTGAAAACAACTCGACCTCGAGTTGACTGGATGTATTCGACCTCGAAGTCTTCCATAACCGGGTAATAATAATTGAATCTTTTGAAGAAAAATTAAATATTCAAGGAGTTCGTCTACCATATCTTCCATGAAGTCGGTAATTTTAGACCCTTTTTCTGATGATAATAATGCTCCAGTAATGAAACAAAAATTATCTTCTTGATCCACCACAATTTCAATTTTACTATAATCATCTTTCACGAATTCAGGTTCAACTTCATCATCTTTAGTGTTGACAACTTTAATGAAATTTTCTTGGTCAACTTCTTCTTTATCATCTGCACCAACTGTTTCAACAACATCAATAAAAATAAATTCAACTTTATTTTCTATCAACTCTCTGTGATATTCTTCAACACATGGAAGACTTTGATCTTCGCTTTTTATGACAGGAGAGTCTTCTATAAGGATGTTGACTTCTTTCAACGATTCAGTATTTAGAACCTTATTAGTTGAAACCGCCTTCACTATTTCAGATTTTTCTTGTGCTTTTTGCTTGGTGCTTTCCCATGTTGGCCTGTATTTATCTTCTAAAATCTGTAAATAATTTATTGGCAAAAATCTATTCATAAGCAGTTTCATCATTCTTGGCCACGAACGAATACATCTTTTTCCTTGTAGTTGTCTACGCCTCTGTAAATCAATCCACCATCTTTTCGCCAATCCAATGAGTTTAGCTTCAGCCCAAAAATATTCTTTTTCTTCTAACAATCTTAAATCACAAATACGATCATCTAAATCATATATCCAATCAAGAAAGTCTTCAAAATAAAAGTTACCATTAAAATATAGAAGTCTTTCATAATTGCGAACAGCTCTGTCTTTATCCTCATAGGCTAGCTGCCTACGTGGAATCTCTCGATGGCGTTCACGAACAACTTCAATCTTCGTAACCATATTGTTCTCACGGTCACCGCCGTTAAGAATTTCGCCTTCGTTCCGTGCGTTTGTCATCTGAACAGGATTAAGCCTGCTCTGATACCAACTGACGTAGTGGAAGCTTGTAAAGAAATAGGGCACCGCCTATTTCTTAGATAATTGTCCGAATTCACGAACAAAAGTAAGACACTCGAATCCACGAGCACAGAACATGGGGACTCCTCACCCAATAAGAGAAAATAATTCTCCAAAATTCGTAATTGAATTAATATTGATAAAAAAATTAAACAGTCCTAATACAACTCTAAAACAACTTTTCATATTTTTAAGGTAACAAATCTGTCTTACATCATAAAATTAGGTCAGTTAGTAATCACTATACCTTCATTGATAGTGTTAATCACAGAAACAATGAAGAAATTCAAGATCTTTTCACGGAACATGCTAGGTCATAATTTCATAGAACACATCACGTGTGTGTACAGGATGGAGGGTAATGTTCAAACTATCCCTATTAAATAAGATTTGAGACATATCATCATTATTAAGCAGATTGTAACCCGTTTCGAATCCGTCCTGTGATGTGCCAACCTTCAAACACTCTGAATATAGTGAGTTTGAACCTATAACGAACGACGGTTGATACCCACGTGATTTTTACATATTTTTCAAACTTGTGTAATCGTATAAGAAACGATTCTTATAAAAGAAAAATTCAAATGAATGTGTATTTATAAACATTTTTTCAAGAAACGCTTCTACATTGGCAAACCTCGGTAACTATAATTATCTGAACCGACGGTTCAACCGATAGAATCCAGAATCGGGTATTAAACCAATTCAGTCTGATTAATATACCGGTTTTACAAAAGAACTGAAAAAAAAATTATTAAACCGACCATTTTTTTAAAAAAAAAAGTAAGTGAATTGACCAATATTTAAAAAAAAAAAAAAACAATTAAACTTCATTTTATCTTTTTATTAGTTACAATTTTTTTCTCACAAAGACTTCTTATATTTAATGATGAAATTTAATATAAAATAAGATATTATTATTATTATTTTTGTTATATATATAAATATATAAAACTTATATATTAAAATAATTTTAATAATTATACTTATACTTATATTTGATTATTTATTGCTAAATAATAAAAATATATTTTTTATTATTATTTTTTAATTTTTAATATAATAATTATAAAATTAATAGAATCAATCAATTATAAGCCGAGTCCTTCACCGCCTTTTTAATTTTTAATATAATAATCATAAAATTAATAGAATCAATCAATCATAAACTGAATCCTTCACCGCCTCTTTGTCCAATACAGTTATGATTACTATGTCCACAACCTTTATACTTATTCAAATAAGCAGGTCAAGCTCATCTTATTAGCCTCTCTTTAAAAGATGATTTTTTAATAAAGAAATATTATTTTTTTTTAAGTACACCATTAAGAAACAACATGGGTCCGATAGGACCAGTGGACTACAGAATGAATCAGACCCACACAGCCTGCCTACATTTGGGCTTTGGGCTCGTCATTATTCAGCCCAAGGAATTTTGGGCTTGGGTTAACCCTCATTTCGACCAAAATACCACCTTAACCCTATACATCTATACTCTGGCCAAGTAACCAGGATCACAAAAAATGACTGAGAAACAAGGATAAGTGGGGCCCATCTTAACAGAAATCGTTAACAGCCTTACAATTCCAGCGCAATCTGAAACCAGCCCATTAATCAATCCAATAAAAACGAAAAAAGATTAAAATTACAGAAAGAGTGGACATAGAAAGATCAAAAACAAGCAGAGAAAGCAAAGTGAAGAGAGAAGAAGCGAACCAGAGCCATGGTTGCAGCAGCAATAACAACACCATCGCAGCTCCTCTTCTCGAGCTCTCACTCAATCTCTCGTCTCTCTCCTTTTCAGCTATGCGTATTCGACGCCAAGACACTTCTCTCATGTCCCAACAACAGCATCAGGAGAAGACAAGCGGGCTTCCGATGCATGGCGGTTGAGACGACATCGGAGCCACAGACGAAGAAGAAGAGTGGGTTTGATATTGTGACGTTAACTAGTTGGTTGTTGCAGCAAGAACAGGCTGGTGTCATTGATGCTGAGCTTACAATAGTGATTTCGAGCATTTCCATGGCGTGCAAGCAGATTGGTTCTCTGGTTCAGAGAGCTGGTATTTCTAACCTCACCGGAGTTCAGGGAGCTGTTAATATTCAAGGGGAGGACCAGAAGAAAGCTCGACGTCGTCTCCAATGAGGTTTGTTAAATAGAGTAAATTACTTTATGTAAACGAAATTGAGATTACGAGAGCTGCTTTCTTTACTTCTATGTCCATGTATAATATTTATATTCACCTAGAGATATCATGGATGGAGCTAAAAAGCCTACTTCACGAGACTCCTGTTACTGCAGGTCCCAAAATCTTATCTTTAGAAGCGAATACACTGTAACTCAAACTCAAACTTGTGACTTTTACTACAAAATGAAATAACTTTACTGTTTCGTCAACTAAACAAATTAAATTGCAACTTCAAAATCAATCGCTTCGATCATAAGATAGGACCTCAAACAGACTGTGCTTGACTCCAAATTAAGTAAGAAGAATCTCTTTTTACTTAGATACTTGTCAGAATCTTAATTTATTATATATGCCCTTACATGTAACTAATTGTAGTTATGACATGTTTTTAAGTAGGAAGAGATTCATCCTACTAATTTGTAGCCAAGTGTTGTTTCCTCAAAACCTAGCTAATGTAGTGAAGTTGCCACAGGCGGAGTGTCAAATATGGACCCATAAAAACATTATTCTTGAGGTTAGGTCTGCATAAACACATTCCTCGTAAAGTAGCTGTTAATAGCGATTTTGTTCCATTCAATGTAGTCTAGGGGAATACATAACGGCAAAACATAATAAAATAAGAAAATGAAAGTTTCCACCCTTTTAATTCACATAGACCCGAGTCATCTAGTAAAATGAGGTTGATGCACCGGGAATGGTCCGGATAGCTGAGCTAGTAGAGCAGAGGACTGTTTTTTGCTGGTTTGTTCCATTATCATAAAGATGCTCCAAAATTGGCTTGGTTTCAAGACGTAGAATCTATGTTGAATCACCATAAGCATGAAACAGCAACTATGTTTAGAGCATTCTAATCAAAAAATTGTGTAATTTTCACAAACAATTTGCGTAGTGGGATACCCGTGTTGAGTTACTAATGATTGATTATTGAATACAAGCAGGTGTTTTCTAATTGTTTGAGGTCAAGTGGAAGAACAGGGATCATAGCATCAGAGGAAGAAGATGTACCAGTGGCAGTGGAAGAGAGCTACTCTGGGAACTACATTGTGGTATTTGATCCACTTGATGGATCATCAAACATTGATGCTGCTGTATCCACTGGGTCTATCTTTGGAATATACAGCCCAAATGATGAGTGCCTTGCAGATATTGGTGATGATCCCACAGTAATTTCCTAATCTTTCATTCCTTCCCTAGACATTATTTGATGCATAACATTCATTTAAACAGTCAAGAATCATTCAGAGTCTCATTTTAATTGGGCAATGCTACATTAAGCTCAAACCTATATGAGATACGGTGTTTTAATCATTAGATGGCTTAGAGAGTGAATTTTTAATTATTTATTTCAACTACTTTATCTTTAGTTCACAAGTCATCTAATAATTAAAATATCATGTCTTACATAAGCTCGAACTTATAGTAGCAATACCTATTTTAATTTTTCTTGCACATTAAAATATCTTTGCAAATAAGCAGTTTTATCAATTACTAAGAAGTAAAAGGGCTAATTCAATACATGAGACTCTCGCCAATGTGATATTTAGAAAGTGTATACAGCCTTATCTTCACGAGCGAAGAGGTCATTTTTGCAATGTGAATCTGTGACCTCCATGTCACAATGGAGCAATTACATTGTTATGACACTCCCACCCGGATTATCCATCTAATAATTTCTTTCATATCAGATGATTCTTTCATACGAATGAATTTCTGAAGGAATTCCATACTATATCCTCCATTGAAAGGAGAGAAATGAGTCTAGGATATAATGCTAATTCAAATGAACTTTAACTCTTATAGAATTGATTCGGGGTTTTGGTTATTGACAAGTATATTAATGCCTTAAATTTTTAGCTTTAAAAACATCTAATCTTTTCGCATAAAATAAATCAAACTTAACCCTTATTTATAGGTGATGGATTTGGTAGTATAGATTGAAATCTTGATGAACCATAAACTAGAAATGCTACACTATCCTAATTATTCAACACTTGGCATATTGCAGCTAGACAAAGTAGAACAAAGATGTGTTGTCAATGTGTGCCAACCAGGAAGCAACCTTCTTGCTGCTGGCTACTGCATGTACTCGAGCTCCGTAATCTTCGTGCTCTCCATTGGGAACGGCGTGTTCGTGTTCACCTTGGACCCCATGTATGGAGAATTTGTGCTGACTCAAGAAAAAATCCAGATACCCAAATCCGGAAAAATTTATTCATTTAACGAAGGGAACTACCAGCTGTGGGATGATAAGTTGAAGAAGTACATCGATGACCTGAAGGACCCGGGTCCGAGTGGGAAGCCCTACTCTGCTAGGTACATTGGGAGTTTGGTTGGTGACTTCCACAGAACTATGTTATATGGTGGCATTTATGGGTACCCTAGAGACAAGAAGAGCAAGAATGGGAAGCTGAGGCTTTTGTACGAGTGTGCACCAATGAGCTATTTAGTGGAACAAGCTGGTGGCAAAGGATCAGATGGCCAACATAGAATTCTTGATATCCAACCAACCGAGGTGAGTACAATTATTGACACAGCACAAAACCTGATAAGAATTGAGTACATCAAATTTATAATATATATTGAATCAGACACAAACACAAGATGACAGAAATCTGTAAAAAAATTTATTAATGATCAAAAATTAAAAATGTCACTAATGGAGATTTATTGGAATTCCTAATCTTATTAAAATAAAGAGATTCTACTTGAAAAACAAAAAAATATAAATAAATAATGGATAATTTCACTAACCTCTCTCGGAATGATAATTACACGGATCTCACCTATATTTTTTGACATTATTGATCGCATGCTTTCTGTTAACATTTGTTTTTTTATAATTTTGATTGGAGAAATCAGTATAAAATCATAAATCACCGAGAGATTCTTGTGATTGTCAAGTATCACTAGGGTTGGTCAGTGTATTATTCATAGCGGTTTTGTTAATGCATGTTTTCGACAATTCTAACCAGAAAGATCGGTATAATATGATAAATCACATAGGAGATCAATATGAGTGTTAAATATCACAAGAAAGGTCAATGTAATTATTCCTATAAAAATATTACAAAATTTATCAAAATAATAAATTTGAGGTAGGCTCGAATTTAAAAAAATAGAGTTTTAAAATAATTCTGAAACAAATATATTCTCAATTATAGATTTAAGAGCTTATGCAATTTTGTTTCTATATTGGATAATTAGGAGTTTCGTTATGTTTTGTTTGGCAGATACATCAGCGTGTTCCGCTTTATATTGGAAGCGTGGAGGAAGTTGAAAAATTGGAGAAGTATTTGGCGTAAGTAAATGTGATAGCAATTGAGAATTTAATTTTTGTTTTTGACAATGTTTCTCAGGAAATACAATAAATTGGGAATCAAGAAAAAGCTTGAATGGCCCTAATGGGGCCTCTTTTGTATTGTATATTTGAGTCAAATTCTTTTGTTGTTTCTGGGCAGAATGAGTGCAGTGGTTTTATATAACAAGCTTAATTTTCAGTAGGTTCAGCAGCAAAAACATTAGTAATTTGCAGAATGATACCTCTCTGTTCCCGTGTTAAGAGCTCCTGAGATGTTCTGCACTGATGGAAAGGTTTGAAACTTTGACATTTCCTGTAAAAGAGAGAAGAAAATATCACTATGTTACAAGACCTTTCCTGTAATTTCAAATAACAATTCAATCAGAATTTTTTACGTGAAATAATTAAAAAAAATAAAACTTTCGTAAAGAACAACAACCTGTAACTAAAGGCCTTGCAAAAAAAAAAACCCTATCTCGGATCAAATATAAAGATTTTCATATATTTATGTTTTGAGAAAACGTTTTCAACAATTGTCAAAACATAATTTAACTTACAATTGGACTTTTTTTTTTTTTTTTGATACGCCAAAAGTGCGCCTTTAAATAAAAATATGACACGTGGCTGAGTTGTACTGAGCAGGACTAAAGGTCCATTAGCTACACCGACGTTACGTCGGTATATCAACGCCACCGGCACCGACACCATGTATTCTTTACCTCGGTATATCTGGACGGGTAGTAATGAGTAACTGTCAGGTAAGCAGGTAGCGCTGAAGAACATGAGAGCAGGTAGTGGCAGAGAAGTGGGTATTATTAGTCATGATTACTGCTATCAAGTGGCAGTGAGCCCATGCCCTGGAGTCACTAACTCTTACCAACTCTGACAAGCAAAAGGCAGTATAAATATAAATCCATAAGGTACGAATGATGATCCACTTTTTCGGAGAGACAGAAAATTTATTATTACTGTTACAGTTTTCCTCTCTCAATAGAATCTAACTTAACCATCGGAGAGGCTACCACCGGAACCCTCACCGGTGGCACGCTAATTCCTTTCTCTTTCAGGCAAACCAGTCCCCGGAGAATCTGGTCCGTGCGGAGTCAGATAGCTGCAGCATCATTTTTGTTACTCCATGAATACTTCTCCTACTTATTGTGCATCACCCAATTTCATGTGATTTGTTATCTTCCTATATTAACCATAGCACATGAGACAACTAAGAAATGATTTTCCTCTAACCAAGTACTAGCTAGCTGCCTTCATGTTAAATTTAAAATCATCTTTTAAATAAAATATAAGATAAAACATTATGTTTCACAGTATGAAATTATAGGCTTGAAATTGAAATATGAATGAAATTCGAGAAAATTTCAAATTTTGAAGCCCTAATTCTATAATGTCAAAAACATTGAGTTATTTGTTGGAATATGAAACAAATGTAAGCTTTGTAATAAGTTTCTGTTGTGAAATTAACGATTTATACAACAAGATTTAGAAAGAAAGTAATACAAAAATTTACGTAATTTAATAATGTATTTACATTTACAAAAACACTTATATTATTTATTATATAAAAAATAATATTACAACATATATATATATATATATTATATCACAGTCAAATTCTAACCCTAATATGATATATTAAAATTCTCAAACAAACTTTTGTTATACCGCAAGAGTCATCCCGCAAACATAACATCTACATACTTAAGTCTCACTTATTAGTGATTAGAGAATATGAGTCCATGTTTCTAACAAATTAAAAAAGGAAAATGTTTCATGTGAAATTGAATGCCATAGTCCCTGAAATCAATAAAGACACTTCCATTGAATAATTTTTTATTACGTCATAGCATAGTTGGCACTTTCCAAGCGCGTGGGCAATCATGTTCACACAATTGTCACACAGTGGAAGATAAGCAGGGGTGCCGTTTTAGATACAATCACAGATACAGAGAGAGCGAGAGAGAGAGAGAGAGAGAGAGAGAGAGAATGGCCGAAGCATGTCTATCTTCGTCATCGCACATCCTCTTCTCCAATTCCCGTTCCATCTCTCATCTCTCTCCTTTCCATCTCCATCCCTCAAACTACAATAAACGACAGTCTGTGGCCGGCAATTTTGCCCCTGCAATCCGCTGCGAAGCAGCGGCATCGGCGGCAGCTCAGGTGGAGATTAAAAAGAAGAGAAGAAACACTTTTGAGATTGAAAACCTCACAACATGGCTGTTGAAGCAAGAACAAGCAGGTCACATAGACGCGGAGCTTACCATTGTGATCTCAAGCATATCACTGGCGTGCAAGCAGATCGCTTCGCTGCTACAAAGGTCCAGCATTATCAACCTCACCGGAGCCCATGGCACCGTTAACATCCAAGGTGAAGATCAGAAGAAACTCGATGTTATCTCCAATGAGGTTTGTTGATTTTTAACCTACTTTTTATCTCTTATACCTTAGACATTATGATTAGGCAAGTGAAATAGTTAATCGCGAGGTGCAGGTGTTCTGTAACTGTCTAAGATCCAGTGGACGGACGGGGATTATAGCATCGGAGGAGGAGGATGTGCCAGTTGCCGTGGAAGAAACTTACTCTGGAAACTATGTTGTTGTGTTTGATCCTATTGATGGATCAGCCAACATCGACACTTCCTTAACCACTGGATCCATCTTTGGAATATATGGTCCCGACGAGCAATGTCTTGTTGATCTTGATGACGATTCCACGGTAATTCTCTTTTCCCTATGTTTGGCACTAGGGAATTGAAGCTTAGAATTGAAAGTTAACTTGAAATTAAAAGGAAATTTAAATTTTGAAGGATGATTTAAAAAAAACCTCCGTCTAACTATTACACAAACTTCTCCAATAATATCTAATATTACACTAGTGTTATCTATCAGAATTATTTATTCGAGAAAAAATTATAAATTTATTATTTTATTTTTAGATTGAATCCATTCAAAAATATTATAAGAATAAAATAAAAAACCGATTAAAGTAACATGGACTGAGTAGCATTTATAAGAAATAATATAAAAAAATTAATTCAGGTAACATGAAAATGTTAAACGAATACCAATAAATATATCAATAAAAAAAAGTGACATCACTCGTATTGAGAATCATGCTAGAAGAACGGACAACCTAAATTACTTTGACAAAGATAGTTTAAAAAATATATGATAATATATAATATAACTACAAGAATGGTATCAAATAAATTAAAATGACAAGATGTAATTCATATAACTGATGTCAAATACTTGATTGAGTTGAGTTGTATTCATGTAAATATTAGGATATTTTAATCATAAAAAAATTTATTTAAAATTCTAATATTGTCAATATTTAATTTTGTACGAAGAAGAATCTATATATTCTAACAAATAAAAGATTAGTATAACTTAAAAAAAAAAAAAAAACACAGTAAAAATTCCTGCTATTGTTAAATAAGTCAAGAGAAGTCAATATAATTATACCAATTCTGAACTATTATTTCTCCAATTCCATTTTAATTTCAATTTTGAAACTCAATTACACAAGGCCAAACACAAAACTTGTGTATTTCTTTAAGAAATCCAAAGTAATCAACCACATTCAAGAGCACATCAAACTTGAAAGGAAGCTTATAAAACTTATTCAACATTATCCTACCAGCTTGACCAAGCAAGGCAGAAATGCATCGTCAGCGCCTGCCAGCCAGGTAGAAACTTATTGGCTGCTGGCTATTGCCTCTATTCAAGTGCAGTGGTTTTCACACTTTCAATAGGGGAAGGATTGTTTGCATTCACCCTAGACCCTGCATATGGTGAATTTGTTTTGACACATGAAAATATAAAGATACCCAAATCAGGCAAAATTTACTCTTTCAATGAAGGAAATTATGATCTGTGGGATGACAAACTGAAGAAATACCTTGACCACCTAAGGCAACCAGGAGCCAATGGCAAGCCCTACTCCGGTCGCTACATAGGCTGCCTCGTCGGCGAAATCCATAGAATGTTGCTGTATGGTGGTGTCTATGGGAACCCCAAGAACAAAAACAGCAAGAATGGGAATCTAAGGCTGTTGTATGAATGTGCACCAATGAGCTATATAGTAGAACAAGCAGGTGGGAAAGCAACAGATGGTCACCAGAGAATACTTGATATCAAACCAGCTCAGGTAACTATTTTTTTTGTTAAATGAGCCACTACACATCACTTAGAGGAAATTAAATCATAGCACAATCTCCCAAACAAATGGCAATACCCACAAATGATAAAGAGTAATCTGTTTTGAACAAAAGAAAACAATAGAACTTGACATTCAAAACCTAGAGAGAGAAAGGAAAATATCTAAATAAAGAGTAATTACAGATAACTGTGATCCAACTTTATGATGTTTCTTTGGCAGATTCACCAGCGTACACCAATTTTCATTGGAAGCCCAGATGAAATAGAGAAGTTGGAGAAGTACTTGGCTTGAGAAGTCAGAAGACTAGAAATTCTAATTTGTTTAGCAGCTCATAATTCTGTTTAAATATTTCAAGCACGTTTCAAGATTTAATGAAATTTGAGCAAAGTACAATTCTATAAACAGGAAATTGAAGATCACCTCAATTTCAATGTATAGTCAACAATTGAAGAAGACAATGCCTAGAAAAAGGAACAAGAAATATGTGTTTGGAAAGGACAACTCATAGTATTGGTATGCTTAGAGCTTTGTAGATTTCCAGAACTTCATGTAAGGTTTTTGCTGGTATGTTAAGAACATTGAATCTGAAAGAAACAAGTAATTCTAAGGAAATTACTCTAATGCTTGACCAGAACCAATGTTAGCTAAGGCATATTGTTTAAAACTTTGAACTTGTAACATCTGGTGGTAAGTCCTATACCGGTAGCAGTCAGTATAAGAGTGGTCATTATTGTTAAACCAGTCAGTTTTTTGCAGACGCATTTTCCTGATTTGAAGGAGGGCTTCGATTCTTTGCTGAAATTATAAACAAGTAACCCATATCAGTAATTCAAAATTATTCAAGTAATAAGATTGAAAGAGAAGGAGAATTGAAAGGTATAATTACCAGGACTTAAAATCTTAATGCATTTTGTTATGGACTTCATAGAGGTTACAGAATCAGGGCCTGTTTGTCATTAAGAGAACAATGGAAAATAAATTATAGAAATTTATCACGATAAATTGGATGCAATCAAATTATACAAAAGAAGAGCCTCATTGCCTTGTATGTTCACGTCTTTCTCTGAAAAAAATTCTGTCACAGTGGATGAAAACTCAGACAGAACTTGATTAGCCCCCATATTTACATCCGCTGATTCATTTGGTGATCTGGGTATTATTCAGACAGAACAAAAATAAAAGTCATGAAATTAGGTGGAGGTAAATGGAGCAATGGAGATGAATTCAATCATAGATAAGACAACAGGATTAAAGGGGGAAAAAAATTACCCAGAAAGGGAATCTGAAGAACCCAATGCTGGCTGGCAAGAATAATCAATACCCTCACCACCAAGATCAAAATCAACCAAAAATTCAGAGAGGGAGAAATCCATTCCCAAAGCATCTAAATTAGGCAAATCAAAGTCAAAATGATCTTCTTTGTTGGATTGAGATTCTAAAAGGCCATCAGCTAATTGTTTCTCCGAATCAGTTGGCATATCAGAACCACCAAAATCTAGCCTACCTTTTACATGATCTCTCTTGCCAAGCCTCTTCAAGTTTGTCTTCACCGGTGAGGAAGAAGAAATGCATTGATTCCTCTCAATGGAGTAGTAAGCTATTTGTTTGGCAGGGCTCACTCTAATTGCCTCAGAAGAAATCACAGTGCAGTTAGTGGAGATGATTTGCTGCGGGGTAATGTTGTTACCAGAAGTAGCAGTGGAAGAAACTTCAAGTGGAGAAACAGATTTTTCAGTCTGAGATGAAGTTGCTTGGGAAGGTGTCTTCGGACCAGATGAATTTGTTGGAGGGGATCGGATCGGCTGATTGAACAAACACTTGGCAACACTGGATCCTTGAACCAAGGACCCAGTGTGTACATTATCACGGGGTGATGATTGAACTGCAGAAAACTGCAAAGCATTTGTTTGATTATAGGCTGCATTGCTTGATTGTGGAAGCTTATCAGTGCCTGCAGGGAAAATGGATTAAAATGACAATTGAAGGATTAAAGGCACAAAATGTATGAGGGGAGCCAATTCAATAAAGATTTACCTTTGACTGGCAACTGGTTGGTGGCTAACTGACTGCAAGATCTCTTTGCAGTTACAGGGGCATCAGGAACATCTTTTGAACTCTTTCTCCTTTTCGAAGTTGGGTTATTCGGAATTGGTGTGGAGAAATTGGAGGGATCTATTTGTGTGTTGAAGGGTCTGGATGCCGACATCATGACTGGGGTCTTGTACACAGGATAACCTGATAAAAGGGCATTGAAATAAGCTTCACTGCTAAAGAAACTGTCATTTTCTGGAGCTAAGTATTTGATTCTTGCATAATTTGTTTTCCTCAATTGAAACTACTAATTAGGGGAAACACAACTCTTTACCACAATAATCAATGAGAAAAAAGAACTCCCAAAAGAAATGCACCACACTTATGTTAACTAATCATAAAATCTGAGTAACCATTCCTTTCCTTTTTTGTTTTCTTTTCGGAAAATTATTGTTAGATTTACATCTGAAACTTGATACTTTATTCTTGCATAACTTGTTCTCCTCAATAGAAAGTACTAACTAGGGGAAACACAGTTCTTTACCTCAATGCTCAGTGAGAAAAAGAACTCCAAAAAGACATACTACATTTATGATAACTATTCATCATAAAATCTCACTGAGTGACCATTCCTTTCCTTTTTCCGTTTCTTTTGGGAAAATTATTGATATATTTACATTTGAAATTTTATACTTGATCCTAACAAACACAACTCAACAGAACTGAGCCTTAAATCAAACAACAAATTTTTTATCAGGGTTAAGAGCTCACACTGTCAAAAAGTTCAAGTCTCAAACTTCATGAATTGGCACATCCATAAGTACAAGTGGAAGCAATTAGAGCACTTCCAATAGAATGTCAAGATGCCTTTTCTTCATTAAGTTCAAACCGTGTCACTATGTGTGATATATAATAATAAATAAAACACACACACACACACACAATTTTATGCATTATTTTCAATGACTGATATGATGATTGACAAGCAAATTTTGAACTAATATTTCTTATGGAACTGACCCATGTCACACAATATTATAGATAAATTTAAGTTGGTGGCTTCAAAATTCAAACTTGGGCCTAAAAAAAACACTTCTCAGCTTCAAAATCAACCGAAATAAAGCATAACATAAAATTCAAGTTAAGCCCAAGTATCCAAGGTTCTGAACAAGCTACCCAGCTTGCATAGTTAGGATTTTGACTTTCTAAAACTCCTTGAATTGTGACATCTGTGTAAGAAAGGTCTTTTTTTCTTTTCTTTTTTTGGTTAAACTGCATATAAGAAAGGTCATTAACTAGTTTTTGGTGGCCTTGACAAGGTATGGCATTGGAAGGGAAAAATTATTACTCAATATCATAATCCGAAGAGTAACTGTTCATCACAAATTCTAAAACTTTTCTAGCACTTAACAGAAATGAAAACCATAGTAATTCATATGTACATGTTTAGTAAAATAATGTAGAAAGCAGGCTGAGGCACATTGTCCACATTATGTTTGCTTAATGGGGATGAAAAAATCACGCATGTTAGAGATAGTAGCTCATATTCTTGTATTATATGAAACTGGTATATAGGCCTTATGGACGGAGCAAAACTGTAAACCATAGTAATTCATATGTGCATGTTTAGTAAAATAATGTAGAAAGCAGACTGAGGCATATTGTCCACATTATGTTTGCTTAATGGGGATGGAAAAATCACGCATGTTAGAGGTAGTGGCTCATATTCTTGTATTATATGAAACTGGTATATAGGCCTTATGGATGGAGCAGAAGGGACACAAAAGACCCATGCGGCATAACCCTTGTTTTATATTTGGAGAATTTCAATATAACAAGTTAGGGTTAGAATTTTAACTTTGAGGCAATATAAATACACTGTAATCCTATTTTCAATAATAAAAAACAAAGTTGTTCCCTAAGCATTTTGCCTGACCATGTAAATGCTTTATATCATTTTTCTGTCTTCTTTTCTATCATTTTTACAATAGTTACATAGATCAATATTTCACAACGTATTATGTAAATTGAGCTGATAACAAATTTGTGGAAAAATAGATGAAAAATGGCCTATGAATTGTACCAGCAGGGGACCCAATAGTTAGGTCCATTTGGGGAACCATGGCAGCTGACTTTGTAGCCACAGACGAAATCATAGGTGGTGGCGGCGGCGGTGGATTCGTTCCGGCAGCATTATAAGAATTCATCACATTTTGCATTCCCCGTAACAGCGTCTGAACCCGAAATTTCTCTTGTTCCAAACGACACTTTTCTTGATCCAACATCACTTTTTCTTCCTTCAAACATATGTACTCATCCAGCATTGCCCCCAAACTCAACAAGGTCTTCGGCGCCTACAAAACCCAAACAGATCCTTAAATCACTATACAAAAAAAAATAGGAACAATAATCAAAGAAATACAAAAGATTCCAGAGCTTTAAAACGTATAAATTCGTATTTTAGATGCATAATTGGGTACCTCTTGAACGGGTGATTTGGCAATGAGGAGAGAGGCTTCGGATCGGAAGGTGGAGCGAGTTTGGTTATAGTTGTTGTCGGAGAGATATCGGTCGACAATGAATGCTATTTGGACTGGAGTTACCTTTCCTTTGCCCAAAATTTCTGATTTCTTAGATTTGGTTTGCTTCGCCATCTCTACGGATTGGAGAAGCAAAACTCAGGGAATCGAGAAAGAGAGAAAGGAGGTTGAATAGCAGAGAAAGGTAAGACTTTGAGAGAGCGATGATAGAAGCGCGGGACTATTTGAAAATTTTGGACGAAAGTTTTAGCTCCCACTCCACATGCAAATGTTATGAAAGCGGTAAACTCCAAAAACAGTCCATTTCGTGCATCCAAAGTAGTATACGGGTCGGATTCGGGATTATTTGAATCTTATTAGTTAATAAAATTATCGAATCAGATTATATCAAATTTTCAGACAAATTTATTAAGTTATATCAATGCCGGAATTTCATCTCAAAAAAATTTAATTTTTTTATAAGAAACCCAAATTTTATATTATTTTTTGTCCAAATCATACCAATATCAAGTTATACTTAGTCCAGGTTCGTACTTGATATGAATACTTGATTTCTAAGTTTTAACTCCAAAACTTACTCAAAAAAAAAAAAAAATTCATCTTAGATAAACAATTTAGCATTATGTGACTATTCAGGGTTTCGTCTTCGTGCATTCATAAAAGTAAATTTAATGTATAAATTATTTCAATGTATTAAATTATAACGAGTTAATTAGAAAATGACGTGGGTAAGATTTTTGGGCATGTTGAACTCAAATTTGATGATTGTTTGAAAAAAAAAAAATTGAGACTTGGAGTTGGTCTTATATAATTTTGTGAAATGATAAAAATACTTTTAGAGGTTTAAAAAACATCTAAAAAGCTAAGTAACTTATTGAAAAAGAGCTCTTAAAAATTTTTAGGATCCCGAAACTTCGTTTTTAATATTTGTTTGAAGAAACAATGACTCGGTACATGAGTAAGAACATGTCTAGTGCTAAGAAATTTATAAAACAAATCATAAAACATAATTAATGAAAGTCAGGATGACCAAATACACTATAAATGACTTCCAACTTAAAAATAAAAACATAGAGATGCTAATCAGACTGATTGCATAAAAAACTCCAATGCTTATTTGAATGGTAAATTAGGCTGAGATGAGAACCTTAAGTCAAAATGGAAAACCAAATCACTATAATGCTTAGAATACATATTAAGAAATTGTATAAATACGGAGATATGAAATATAGATATGAATTTGTTCTTGTATGATGATGATCTGCCCAAACTATGGTTGACCATTGAATGTGACCCAACACCATAAATAGGGAAAAAAATTGGAGAAACACAATTATGGTACTCTAATAAAACACTCACTCGCATCAAAATAAAAAATAAAACACTCAAAAAGGGGATTAGGATCCTTTCAGTATACCTTTTCTTTTTAATTTCTTTTAACATGACATTGATTTCATACCATATCATTACCTTTGTTATTAAATAATTAAATAATAAATATTGTGCTTTGCATTTTTTTTTTTCTTTTTTGAAATCGTGCTATGCATCTAACATAATCTGAGAGAAATTATAAGAAAAAATAATAGAAATGAGGCTTGTCCTTTGCAAAGGCAATGTCATGCTGGAGACATTATGGTAATATAATAAAACTCTCATTATAGCAATGTCATGACATATATAGTGGAGATGTGGCCAGGATTACTATGTCCTATTGACCTATTTGCTGCAATTTTGTAATATTATTTCTAAAATATTAAATTCCTATATTATGATATTATGCTTGATTATCTTCATTAATTTATTTCTGGTTGTACATTTTATGACCGTTAGAAGCATTAATTCTCAAATCTTTTAACCCACTGACTGCTTGATTATCTGGCAGCGGTGAATACCCTTTTTGTTTGGTAGACTCTGACGGCTTGAATATCTCATTTGTTTGACAGATTCTAACTGTTTGAATACCTCTTTTGTTTGACAACAAAAAAAAAACACTTGAAACCTTTCCATGGGAGCTAGCCTGGAGGATTCGTGACCAGATGTTATTGATAAAACTCTTGATGTTATTGCCATAACCCACTGAATGTGGTGGCATGATTTATCCGTATATTCTGGGAAGTGATCTGTTACCCAACCATGGTGAAAGAATAAAATTCAAGCATCAATGCAGATTATTGCAAGACCCAGATCCAAGCATGTGTTGCGACTTGTGACCCTTAACTGACCTCGTGAAACACTGGCATTTAGCAAAATGTCAAACCCATACTCTTCTCAATCAACTGAACTGTCTATGTCAATATCGTCAAGTTTACGATCATTTTGTGTTTAGATACATCACGAATCGTGTCATGGTTTAAAGGAAGAAGAATGTATCCGGCCCGGCCATCACATGACAATGTCATCTTTCAATACAAAGCTATTATATACAATATATCCCACCATGGCGACTTACCATTAGAAAGGAAAATGGCCAGCGTGGTGCCTCGAGACACCCGAATATTAATCTTCTCCCCATGGAGAGCTGGGCATTTTGAAATGGCAAGTTAACAACTAAAACAACTAAGAACGTCTCGAATGCAATGCCAATTTCTCATCTTAATGTCAAGATTTGACATTGGAGTAAAAAAGATTCATTTTAATGCAACTCCAAATGGTGTGCCAAATTTGGCATATGCTATACTTGGTGTCAAGTATGGCCCACAGCGTATGCCAAATTTTGACATTTGCTTGCTTTATGTCTCGACCAATGATTTTTTGCCCAAAATTTATAAAATTGTTATTTTTTACAATTTTAAAATAGTAATTAATAAAGAAAAATAATAGTTAGAATTCAAGATGACATTTTTTTTAACATGCAAGACCATTTCCAATGGGGGTGTCAAATGGGCTATTAATGCCAAATTTTGGTTGGGCTGCAAAAATGGGTACCCCAATGGGATGCCATTTTTTATGTCACAAAATGGTAATATCATATCCAATATTATATATGACATTAATAATGACTTATGCTATTTATAATATATCACTTTTCTCTTTGGTTTCACTTTAAGTGTTTGATTTAATGGTTTTCAATGACTAATTCAAAAAATAATAGTTGTTAGTAGAGGTGGCAAATGTTATCTAAATCCGTCAACCCGTCCTAACCAGTCCACTATCAACCCGCCCTAACCCGCTCATTTAGTTAGCGGGTCATAAACGAGTTGGGTAATAAAAAAATCTGTCAATTTAACGGGTCAATATGGGTTGAATACGGGTGTTTGACGGGTTGAAAATGAAAAATAAAAAAATAGCATAAAAAAATATATATATATATATCTCCATTTATATATATAAATATTTATATATATATATAAGAATATATATTCAATTAATACATGTATATATTTTTTTATTCTAAATTTTTTCTGTCGTCCCCAGTTTGGCACTTCCTCTCACTCCTGTGTATATCAATACAAAAAAATATAATGAATTTTGTTAGTCATATTACTTGATTGAGATGTGGCAATCTTAGGTAGTGTTTTATTTTTAAAAAAAGTGGGGTAGCGGGTCAAATTTGGGTTGCCCCGACCCGTATTCGACCCGATCAATTCAGGTCAAATATGAGTTTAACCTGTTTATGACCCGACTCGTTTACAACCCGCCCAATCCGTCCATTTTGCCAGACCTAGTTGTTAGGTTAAAAAATATCATTTAGCATTAGAATAGGAATCCCAACATATAGCATTTTGATACTGTAATATAACCAAAATATAACTTTGGCATGATTAAAATAACATTTAACATTGGAGTTAAATGTGTCAATATAATATTTTGATATTGTAACATACCAAATATAGCATTGGCATTTGCATTGGAGATGCTCTAATCCCTTGCGGGACTTGATACGGTGGTTTTGGGTTCAAATTTTTTTTTGTTTTTGCAATTTACACTTAATTTAATAAGTTGCTTATCGAGCATTATATCTGAAGATAATAACAGGCATACCATCAAATTCTAGAAAAAAAATTTTATACATGTAAAATTTTGATCATATTTAAATTAGTCTATTTCAAAATTTTGACTGAGTCCAATCTCTATCCCTTATTTCTCTTATATCTCACCCAAAATCTTACCTCACCCTAAGAATTTTGGCCCAACTCAATTTTTACTCATCATTTGTCTCATTTTTTACCTTAAAATTTTGGCCCTATAAAAAATTTCTAACTCCTCCTAATTTTTTCCCTCATTCCGCTCTTGACTCCAAGTAATTGCAGGATGTAATTATTATAGAGGATGTGATTTCAGCCATCTGAGGAGATTAAAAAAAAAAAAGACAAAAAACTAATGAAGATTTGAACTGGCAAATGGGTAACATTTTAACACCTCAAACTCCAAAACAAAAATGTAATGAAGATCCACTGTATGCTCGTGAACAAAAATGTATTTTAGTTTGATCATTTTTTTGGCATCTCCCTTTACTAGTTTGGTAATGTGCTTTAGACAGTTGAATAATGTTGAAGGAAATAATAATGTCTATGATTTTTGTGTCCAAGGCCCACTATATATGGTAAATCTTCAATGCCACATTCATCTTTAATATTGACATTGATGGACCAACCAAACCCAATTCCTTTTTTTTTCTTTCATAAATTTGGTTTTGATTGCTTTAACATTGTGGGAGGGTCACACCAACCACCAAAGATCTTCTACATGGACCCCATTAGGGTCACGATACATCCCACTCCATATTTAGTGTAGATTGGTACAATTTGTACCCTCCTATTAATGTTTGGTACAATGCATCAATACTCTAAGAGTGGAACAATCACGAGATAATAGATTTTTTAAAATTTGAAATTTAATTTTTATTAATGAAGATTGAATAATAGAGCTAGATGACTTAGAAAATCATAACTATTATATTAATCCAATAAGACTAATAAATAGAAAAAAAATTTATAAAACAAAAATTGGAATTCTTTACATTGAACTCAAAATTGAAAACTAGATAAGACAAATAGTTACAAACAATACCCTAATTCAGATTTCTTACATGAAGTCATTAAAAATTTAAAACTTTCATAAAATATTAAAAAAGCACAATTGAAAATCAAAAGGCCATTAGTTTGATTTGTCTTATTGTTCCAAATCAAAATATGAGTCATGAGTTCAAAAATTGAATCGGCCAAAAATGTGTCACTGTCACTAAATAATTTAATTTAGAACATGAATTATTGTGTTTTCATTGCTCCAAAAACTATTCCACCACTTACTTATATCGAAAGTGGTGTGATGAAAATCTACAAATAAAAGTACACTTCTCCAAAATAAGAAGAAATTATCAAAAGATGTCAGAGGATATCGATGGGGTATCTGTCAAGATTTCTCGGACGACTAAATCAGTATGTTGCTTGAAGAAGGAGGAATGCTCTAAATATTACATGCAAGATGTTGCATACTTTTTAAGCGTGAGTAATTGAGTTTAAATAACTAACTCATAGTGGAAGACGTGCCCTTAATTGCAACTAATTCTCTGATTTTGGAGAGATTATTTGGTCATGAAAAGCGCCAATAATGAGTTTGTGTCCTTGATTATAATGGAATAGAGATTGCTTCCCGTATTGTACATATTTGAATGCGATTGATGTAAGTTAAAGGGCTCGTATCGTTTATAGTCTTATGTATGTGTTTGGACCGAGTTGTTCAGTCCAAAATTGATTATTACATCTATCTTGACAAATTTAGAAATGCCCCTTTCAATTCTTATTTGAACATTTTTCGAATAAAAATGTTTAATAATTTCACGTTTATACATATATTTAACGCGAGTTCATATATGATACAAAATTACACCGTTACATAAAAGTTTGATCTTTGCAAATCAAAATCATTATTTGAATGTTCATACACACAACATGCATTAAATAAATAAAAAAAATTGAAGATTAAATTCGCAAAAATTTGATCTAACGTGTGTCACCACAGCATTTAAAACCACAAAAGGTAATAGCGTATTGTATTTATCATGCATCAAATGTTGCAACCGCATTGTCGGACGTACACACGAGTAAGACACCAACTTCGTCTGCAAAAGACAAATGGCCAAAGCGAAGGTTCGATAAATATGATCAGTGTATCGTCCGCATCAGTTCCAACAGCTGTCAATTGGCTGTGCCCATACCTATAGATATACTTCTGTATGTATGTATATACACATATATATTACTCCGTTGCAAATATCAAGAGGACCAAAAAGCACGCGCACATTAGTTTTTTACTGAAAAGATTTTGCTAAAGTAGGCACGATGCACAACACATCTATTGTTTGTCGGATAAAGTCTACTGAGTGGGAGGTGTATCAACGCCCACCGCGCGAGTTAGACATTGGCCTCCCAGGAAGCCATTCTTTTTGCTCCCACTTAACTTTTATTTTCCAATCGGCAATCGCAAAACTTATCCTACTCTCTGAGAAATGAAAGAACTTCTTACTCGCTGATATGTCGTGACAGCTGTGATCTCATTTCATCATATTGCACTCGAGACTACAAGTGGTACTGCCATCTTCTCATTTGTAAATGGGCCTTTTTGCAGCTAAGCCACCGTAATTACAAAATTTACAAATAGGAACCCACCATCACCTATAACTGTAAGCTCCTATTTATATATTTCTAGATTGTGAAAGAAAAATTGTTCAAAATGAATTTCTTAAATAATGTGATAATTTTATATTTATTTTTTATTAAAATATTAAAAATACACTTTTTGATTTTAAAGTTTGGACATAATATTAACATTCAAATATATTTTGACACTCTAATTAGACTAAAATTTGTTGTTCATTCTTAAACATATTTAATAAACACTTAATATATGTATATATATTGTAATACAAGATTTGCAAAGCTTACTTCTAATTTAATAATTGGTTGTGCTAATATTTCTTCTCATACAACTTTATTCAAAACAATTAAATCCTATTTTTTAATTTCTATAACACTCCGCTTAGATTGAGGGATTTGAGAAAAAAAAAAAAGAGGAAAGAGAAAAGAGAAAGATGTTATTTTGTACTTAGTTTAAAATTAGGGAAGGAAGAGAAGGGAGTAGAGGGAGAATGAAAAGTCTTTTAACCCTTATTTTATTTAAATTACTTTCCTTCCAAAAGTAGACAGAGACAGAAGAAAATGAGAGAATATTTAATGAATTTTTTATAATACCAATTTTAACTTTAAAATTATAAAATAAAAAATAAAAAGACACATCTATTCTAGTACATAATAGTAGAAAAAATATATGATTATTTTATTTATTTTCTTTCTTCTCTTGTTCCTAAGTAAGATGAGAGAATTATACTCTTATTTTCCTCGCTTGTTACCCAAACACGAAATAGAAATCACACTCTCATCTCCTTCCCCTCTCTTCTTTCTTATAACTAATGTTATCATCTCTTTTTCTTCTTCTCTTATTTATCTAAGTATAGTGTAAATGAATTGCCTTGACTATTTATAGGAAAGAAAAAAAATTGTGATAAAAAATGCAAGTCAAAAAGTAAATTATGTATTACAATTGATAAAATATGAAACGTAATACGAGACCAGTTATTGATCAAATTTTAGATTTAGAAAAAGTATTCTTGCATAATTGTTTATCACACTATTTGAGTGATGTTTAATTAATGTAAGATTGTTATATTATTTAGAAAGAATTAAATAATTTTTTAAAATAATGTAAACAAACTACACTTTTTGTAAATAATATTTTTAAGTGGTAAAGGTAGTAATTATCTAGAATCAAAAAAGGTTTTGGAAGGCCATGAATGTAAATAAGCATAGTAGAAGTCTGTCCCGGCAAAGTTGAAGAAAACACAAGGGCGTGATCGTAAAGAACAGCTTATTATATTCCCTCAGTCAGCAACCACTGAGAGAAAGTGCATCGGAGAGTTACAGAAAGGAGTAGATGTATTTAATTTTCACAACCCCCAAGCTCACCGATCGATCAAACCCTAGAAATAAAAAGAATTGAGTTCTCATGCTTCATCTTCATCCAACCAACAAACCCTAGAAATAAAAAGAATCGAGTTCTCACGCTTCATCTTCATCCAACCAACAAACCCTAGAAAGAGAAAGTCTAGAACAATAGATAGAAGCGCCGAGTCTCAGCTCAAACCCAGATCGAGTATGGCCGAATTTTCCACTTTCAGGTACCTCACAGCCCTCTCTTTACTCTTTCTCTACTTCAAAGTCCCAACTGCATACCCCGATTCGTCCCTTTCTTTCAAAAATTTCGATAAGTATTCCGACTTTGAGTCCCAACTTGCTCTGTACGGCGATGCCAAGGTCGTTAATGGCGGTTCGTCCGTACAAATCTGTGGGTCGTCGAGTTCTAGTGCTGGGAGACTCGTTTACAAGAAACCCATCGAACTGGTTAAAGGAAACCCAAGAAAAATGGTGTCTTTTTCGATGTATTTCTCATTTTCTTTGTCGCCGGAAAATGGGGATGGTTTAGCTTTTTCTATGTTCCCAATTGGGTTTCCTTTGAATTTGTTTGATAATAGTTCATTTGGGCTTTTTGGCGAGAGGAAAATTTAGGGTTTTGGCTGTTGAATTTGATACATTGATGGAGGACAAGTATGGTGATCCGAGTGGCAATCATGTTGGCATTGATATTAACAGTCCTGTATCAGTTAAAGCGAGCAATGTCTCTTCTATCAATTTGGTACTCAATAATGGTGAGAAACTGCAAGCATGGATCGATTACGAGGCGGGTTCGAAGCGATTGGAGGTTCGGTTGAGTAAATTAGGTGACATTAGACCAGTCAATCCATTGCTTTCATATCCCATCGACTTGTCACAAATGTGGAAAGAAGAGAAAATATATGTGGGGTTAAGTTCATCAAGTGGAAATTCATCTCAGAAATGTAATGTGTATTCATGGAGCTTTATGCTATGGCAAGTCCCACCATGGTTGCATTCGCAACCATTGGATCCTAAGGCTTTTGTGGAGAAGACGAAAGCTTTGAATGATCAGAAGAGAAGCGATTGTTTTTTGAGAGTTCTTGGGGCATTGATCTTTGGGATTGGGTGTGGAGCATTGGGGGCATCCATTGTGCTGTTTGTATGGACCATATTTGGGAATAGGCGGCCGGTGGCACCGGAGGAGTATGCCAAGGATGCTGTGGACTTTGACTACAAAAAGTTCAAGGTAGTTGTCGATAAACCCATCGAAGATGGTAAGAAGTAGTAAGTGTTTGATTTGGAGTTTTAGTTGGATGTTTTGTGTTGTAAATTCATTTTGTTTCTGTACTTTTGTATGATCTGGTTTTATTTGCAGCTGTAATTTGATGATCAATCATCCAAATGTAGTTTTATTAAGTATCATCCAATGTTATGATCATTGAGATACAGCTTCAAATTGAGTAAATGAAATATTAATTCCCTATATTTTCATGAGCAGCTACATTATTTTTGACATCTACTTACTATGAAAGCTGTTCCTCTAAGTTGATAATCAGATTTTGCATATAAGAACATTGTGTTTTATCTTTAATTACTCACTGTTCAATGTCTCAAATTCTCTTATTGCTGGTTCTTTTGCACTCTCTATCAATACACAGTTCTCTTTGAATTTATATGCATGTGGCTTTAGTTGCAAGGTTTATATATTGTGAGACAAACCCAAAAATGAAAACATATATTGATCACTACTCTTGTACTGATTAATTAAATCTTGATTTTGCACTTTTGCTTGTTTAGTCTTGTTGAATTCCACGGAAAACTCTGTTATTTTCCTTTTTCTTTTTGGGTTCTCTTTCTTTTTTCGGTTGTATGACTTTCTATTATATTGAGAAACTAACTAGTGAATTCAGTTAACTGACCATATGAAATTTTATACAGATAACATCTATGAGTCACCATTAAGATTGACCTACATCAGAATTTCTGATTCTGTACCACTATATACTTTAAGTTTTCTCTATTCTTCAGTTTTCTCTTGGTATATTTTGTGTTTGTAATGCAGCATGTCTATGATTGTGTAAGATTTTTTTTTTCAAAGTATCCGTTTAGTTGAGCAATGTAAAAGTGTTGTTTAAGTTAAGTAAGCTGAGTGTATAAGTGAGCACTTAAAAAGTGCTTAAGAGCTATTAAATTTGGGACATTCATAATGGACTTGATCAGTTTGGAAAAGTTGGACTTACTACCTTAATCCAGACCGAACTTAATGAAAAAATTGTGGTCAATAAGTATAATCTAAACAGTCTCTCAATTAAGTGCGGTTGAGGGGCTCAAAACACATAAAGTGCATTTGAAAAGCTGATCCAAACATAGTGTAGGCTCTATTTGGTTGGCTAATTTAGTTAGAAAAGAAAGGGAGAAAAAAAAGAAAGAGAAGAGTGATTTCTCTTGAATCTTCTATGTTGTTTAAAGAATATTAGAAATTAAAAAATTCTTAAAAATAGTGTGATTAAAAAAAAAAATCTATAATGGGACTTTCTTTTTCATTGGCAAACAAGTGGATGAAAGTGGGGTATATTCTCCTATGGTTCAGTCACGGGGTTCATCTGTGTAATGATTTCCTTGTTATCGCTAGTAGTTGGTTTTACTTTGTTGAATTCAGATTCTGGGTTCATGTGGCAAAATTCTTGATTCAAATTGCTAAATGAAATGTTTATTTTCATTATTGATGATATGTATGAAATGTTGTGGAATGGTATCTATATATTACCTGCATTCTTTTTTCTGTTTTTTCATTTAGTTCTAACTCTTATGTGGCATATTTGCGCAGAAAGGAAAGCTATATATAACATTCTAAATCTATCTTGATTGGTGCTACGGAAAGTACTCATCTTCGATCTAGTTTTTTTCTAAACTGTTGCGGATAAATTCTGGTTTGCAGCTCTTAAGGTATGAATTGCAACAAAAAATAAAATAAAAATAAAAATGAAAGTAAAAGCAATGTTGATGGGGTGTTGTTCCAGGGTTATTGGATATTCCTCTTTAATTCAAAAAAAAAAAAAAAATAGTTTTCCAGAAAATTATCATTTATCTTCCAACCCGGACATTCCATTTCATAAAAAATTCTCCTATTTCTTTCTCAACTCCAAACAAGACAACTCTTAGCTCCTTCCTAATCTTCCTGTACCTCTATCTCAAAAAAAGTTGTTTGACTCTTTTTGGCGTCACCCAAGCACATTCAAAAATAGAGAAAAGCAAATTTCACATGTTTCGAGCCAATTTACGGGGCAACAATAAATGGTTTACCGTCTTTTTCTACTCCTTAAAAAATAAGTAGAGACTTGGAAAACGATAGTCTCTTTTTTAAATTTTGCAAAAAAAATAACTTTGGGAGGAACCTTAGACTTCCAAATCAACCCCCAAGGAATGGAGTTATCCATTCTATTCAAGCAAGCCAGCAGCAACTCTACCTCCCAATTTTCCAGTCATACAAATTTCTTCTAAATTTTGGACTCTATACTCTGATACCCCCCACTTCCTCAATGCAGGGCCACAACACATTCCTCTTCCACTGCAATATTAAAAAATTTGGGAAATCTATCCCCTTAAAATCCCAAAACTTTATTCTTGTCTCACTTCCAATATCAAATTTAAGGCCTGAAAATGAACCTTTCTTTTCCCTTGCTTATCGCTTTTCACAAAAACCACCCACCCTCCTCACACCTATATTTGATACTAATCACATCCCACCAAAAGGACATCCCGCCAAAAAGTATCCCCTTACGTGACAAATCCCCAATTCCACTCACCGAGTAATGCTTGGTCGAACAGTCTCGAGTCTTCTATCTCCAAATCCCTTTTCTTTTTTCGGAGCTTTCACTTTGTCCTAACTTACTAAATGAATCTTCTTACTTTCTTCTTTCCCGCCCCACAAAAAGCCCTGCAAAATTTTCTCAATTTTCTTCTCAACAGAAACTAGCACTTGAAATAATGGCATACAAGTGGGTAAGTTCTCCATGGTACTTCTCACAAGACTAATCATCCCATCTCTTGACAAGTATTGACTCTTCCATTCCGCTAATTACTTCAACTCTCAATTATTGTATCACAACTTCCTGCCTTCCTTGATGAACCTCCCAGGAACATTTTATACGTGAAAGAGCCCTTTTTTTTTAGAAAGAAAATTCTAGTTTGGTTGTGCTCATAATTCTCCGACTCCCACAAGTCTTCCACACAGCTTATGCTGCAAATAGGAAGTAGTCCCATTGAAGCATTGCGTGTGCCATGGCTCAAACCAAAGGTTTCACTGAGACCTGCTGTGGCTCGAACCATGGGGTTAGTAAGGAACCAATCTCTTGGTAAATCCATTGCTGATAAACTATGCATCTACATAAACCATTCCATGTTTCATTACATTTCTTCTCCAAGGGAAAATTCATTTCTGGGATACATGGTAATTGCAACAATAATTGAAGGAAAAACAAAATTCATCAATCTGTTTGCATACTGTATTTAAGAAATCAAACATAGACGACAATAATATGGCCTATAGCAACCCGGCCGGAACTACTTCAGTAGTCTCTTGCCTGAGACCGGCAAGAGAGCTGCAGCATGTTACACCCATTACCCCATCACATATCATGAAGCTCTTCCTCTTCATCCTCATACTCTCCTTCCTCATCTGCCTGTGGCATCTTGGTACTGCTGATACTCCGAAACCAAATCATTCATGTTGCTCTCAGCCTCGGTGAACTCCATCTCATCCATGCCTTCTCCAGTATACCAATGCAAGAAAGCCTTCCTCCTGAACATGGCTGTGAACTGCTCGCTTACACGCCTGAACATTTCTTGAATTGAAGTTGAGTTCCCAATGAAAGTTGATGCCATTTTCAGGCCAGTGGGAGGGATATCACAGACGGTTGATTTAACATTATTTGGGATCCATTCTACGAAGTAGGAAGAATTCTTATTTTGAATATTCATCATCTGCTCATCAACTTCCTTGGTGCTCATCTTGCCCCTAAACATGGCCGATGCTGTCAAGTACCGGCCGTGACGCGGGTCAGCTGCACACATCATGTTCTTAGCATCCCACATTTGCTGGGTGAGTTCTGGCACGGTCAAGGCTCTGTACTGCTGGGAACCACGAGAGGTGAGAGGCGCAAAACCCACCATGAAGAAGTGGAGCCGAGGGAAAGGGATGAGATTCACAGCGAGCTTTCGAAGGTCAGAGTTCAGCTGGCCAGGGGAATCGTAAACAGGATGTGATACCGGACATTGTGTATGAAATCAGATGGTTGAGATCACCAACTGCACCACCAGAAATCACACGAGATCAATAAAACATCGAAAACAAAATAAATAAAAAAAGGATGAAAATCTGAAAACCCAGAACACATCTTACAGCTAGGGTTGGCGAGCTTCAGGGTTCGGAAGCAAATGTCATAAAGAGCTTCGTTGTCAAGGACCATGCACTCATCTGCATTTTCAACGAGTTGATGAACAGATAAAGTTGCATTGTAGGGCTCGACGACTGTATCAGAGACCTTTGGGGAGGGGAATACGGAGAAAGTGAGCATCATTCGATCTGGATATTCCTCTCTGATCTTCGAAATAAGAAGGGTGCCCATTCCAGATCCAGTTCCTCCTCCCAGAGAATGGCACACCTGAAAACCTGAGAGACACAAACACATGTTCCTATCTTCCATTAGGGCATCTCGAGTGGTTACACAATACTCACATCAAATTTAAGTTTTAAATCAAAAACTTTAAAAACTGCCTCCAAGCCTCATTCAATCCTAACTTAAACCTACATCAAATTAATCTCTACTCGAACTTATACTCAGATCTACAAAATATTATTCATGGATTCAAATCACTGTTCAAAATCACATTTAAAATTTGGAGGAATATGATGAGAGTTTTTTCAGATCTGTAAAATTTATAGTAACGATCGGAGAATCTCATATCAAATGAAGCTTTTACCCATACTTTTAACCATGGGAGATGACCTTACAAAACATAAACGAATTGAGATAAGGCACAAACCTTGCAAGCAATCACAGTTCTCTGCTTCCTTCCGAACAACATCAAGCACAGAATCAATTAGTTCAGCGCCTTCGGTATAGTGCCCCTTAGCCCAGTTGTTTCCGGCACCGGACTGACCGAAAACAAAGTTATCTGGACGGAAGATCTGACCGTAGGGACCGGATCGAATGCTATCCATGGTTCCCGGCTCGAGATCCATGAGAACGGCTCTAGGAACATACCTCCCACCACCAGCCTCGTTGTAATACACATTGATCCTCTCAAGCTGCAGATCGGAGTCCCCATGATACCGTCCAGTTGAATCTATGCCGTGTTCGGCGCAGACGACCTCCCAGAACTTCGATCCAATCTGGTTGCCGCATTGGCCTCCTTGGATGTGAAGAATCTCACGCATTTTGGCAGAAAATTAGGGTTTGTTTTGAAAGGAATATTATAAAAAGAAAAAGGAGAAAAGAGAGAGAAGATGTGAGAATGAGAGGTGACCTGTGGGGACGGAGAAATATTTACTTATTATATATATAGAGGTTTTTCTAACGGACTGTGTTTTGGTTTGAATTATTGAATGGATGGAAATAGGCTGTCATTTTAAAAATGGGTGGTAATTCGTGACCAAGCGCCCCGATTTAGTTTTCAAAGTAGTTGTAACGTACTAATTTTTGAAATTCAAATATGCTATAACCAAACAAAAAGTTTGGCCGGCAGGCATGCAGTACAGGGTATCAAATTTTATATGATGTCATGATTTAATTATTATTTGTTTTCATTAAAAATAAATAATTACATTAATATATATATATTTTTATATATTATTTAATAATTACAATACTTTTTTATTTTGAATTTTTGTTATCATAGACTTTTTCAATTAAAATTAGAGTAACAAATAATTGTATTCACTTTTTTGATAATTAGAAAAATTTTAACCACAATCTCTCAAAATGTATAAGAGGTAATGTAATATAAAAAGATATTTTAATTATATACGAAGATGTTTATGTGACATTTAACAATTATACAAAATTTTTATGTGACTTATTATTACAGACTTTTCTTGTTAAAATGTTAATAAAAAACATAAATTTATTATATTATATTTGAGAATCGTTACATTAACATCACATGTGATATTTGATAATTACTTATGATTTTTGAAAAGACATGAGAAGTGAATATAATATATAAAAATACTTTAATTATACAAAAAAATTAATTAAAATCTTAAAATCGTCAAAAATAAATTTTGTACCAAGAATAGAATATGCATATTATCAATATAATAAATATTAGATCATTATCATGTCTCTGTATTTGTCAAAAAGTTATTTTTACTCGATATGAAATTCTTTCACACAACCTTATTACCATTATTTTTTTTTTTTTTTGAGACAAACAAACATTTGGACAAATTCAAGCTAGAGATACGCAGTTCAGTGATGCATTCTAATTTTTTGCTGAACTTTTATGAGAAACTATCCTAATCGTTTCATTGTTTTACTCTGGCCCAAAACCCCCCCTTTTTCTTTTTCCTTTTTTTTTTTTCATGTTGCAAACAAGAGTTTAGTTTAAAAGTTGTTGTATAAATTACTCTTCAAAATTTTAGAATATACTTTTTACCAATTCGATATATTGTAATGTTACCTACATATTTCATTATTTCAACCCCCGCAAAAGGGGTTATTATGTTAAATGTTCATGTGCTTAACAATATTTAAAACAGGCCAGCCAGCCTGACTAATTTCCTTACTCTGCTTCTCATATGCCAGACTAGGGACATCAAACACATGAAGAAGCAGAACATCCTCCAAAACTTCGCACTGGTGCCCGGGATATCTGAAACAGAGGAGCCTGAGTTCCAGTTCATAAGAGAAGTTGCACAAACCAATAAAGATGCTGCTGGTACAGCTATTTTGTACCTGGATCCTCCATTGCAAGGGTGGCTCCTCCCACTTTCTACCAAACTTTCATGCCCCATCATGAAATAATAACCAAATGGTTACGTTGGCAGTCAGGGCCCTTCCAAAATGAGCACTGCACTTGATTGGGGGAGTCAGACAAAAATTGAAAGTTTATCACAATCCCAGTCACACAAACCATGTTGTGTGGCAAAAAAAGCTGCCCGATGCGTAGAAAGATGTAAAGGAATATTCATGTCACATAAACCACAAGATATGGAGCCCAAAGCAGGTTCATATGGCACACGTACAAATACAGGGCAACTAGATGAAGGAATGTTAAGTATATTATCCCATCCAGACATCACAGCACTAGATTGTAATTATCTTATGCACCTTAGAATTATCTTGCTGCAAGTAATATCATCCTGTTGGCATGTAAAACCTAGTACAGATACAATCCATTACATATACCAATTCAATCTTAACATGTAAAGCCTCTGATCCAAACACAACCTCTGCCCCCCAAAAAAAAAAAGAAAAGAAAAAGAAAAAGAAAAAAGGAACAGTCTTAACACACAATGTAAATGACATAATTGGATCTCAGGATGTAATAGTTATCTTCAGTCACCTGTAGGTAGTTACAGATAGATAACGCAGTTTAACAACATCATTGATCCGAGATAAGCAAGCAATTAAAGATTTATAACTTGATAAAAAAAAGTTAAAATATTCTAGGAAAATGCATAGAAAAAGTAATAACAAGTATGGAGAAACCAAAAAACACAAGAAATATCACCAATGCTCAATTAAATCCATAAAATCCTAGACTTGGACAAGGATGTAAGACTTGGGTCGGGATGTAATTGAACCACAGGAAGGAAGACTTAGCCCATAGAGTGGAAAAAAGGGAGGGAAGGGGGGAGGGGAATGTTTAATGGGGTGTAAGAAGCAATAAGTTCCAGGTCACCTACTCCAAGAAAAGATTGTAGTGACAACAATTGGGAACAAGAGGAAGAACAAATATAAAATCCATCAGGTTCATTACCAATAAAGACAGAGGTCCTGCAAGCTGTCACCCCAACAATATCCACTCATAAAAATACTTAGAAAGTCACAAGTAGCAGCAAATAGCAGAGCAACTACTCTTTGTTTTTCTGGTAAACACACACTACCAACTCAGCAAACACTCAATAGTTAATCCCAAAAATAAAAAATAAAATTGTAATATCATAAAGATTTTCAAATTCTAGAGGGGATACTAAAGGTCACTAGTCACTATACAATGTTGACCCCAAAACTTGTGAGGCTTACCATCAGGCTCAATCCCAAATTACACCAAGCAGCCTATTACCATTGCACCAGCAAAAATATGTGTAGGTATGTATCTATGTATGCATATAATATATATATATATATATATGTGTATGTATATAAGCAAAGTGAACTCGTATAAATGAGTGCCACCACAGTAAAAGTAAGGCGTAGTTCTGCACAAGCCTCAAATCCAACCGAGAAAAGTGATCAAAAAGCAATTTTTTACATGTTAGGGCTATCCCCTAGACAAGAAAGTGGTAGTATAAACTTACCCAAATAATATAGATGGCTTTAAATTTATATATTGAATATTCTTTCTAGGATAAATGGTCTTCTTTTTGATAAATAAAACACACACCCATGTCCAACCAAGACTTGAGGGAGGCAGGAGATACCTACCACTCATGCTAAAGCTGGTGGTTGTTAGAGGATGAACGATGGGACACTGATGAGGGTGAGGAACCCCGAGAGAGAGAGAGAGAGAGAGAGAGAGAGAGAGAGCATCTCAGAGTCAGATTAAACTGTCCCCATTGATGCTCATAAAAATCAGCTAGGTCTCGTAATAAAGTAAAAAAGGAAAATGAAAACATTAAACTTAAGTTAAAAAGGCCAGAAGAATTGCAGACAGATTCTCTAAGAAAATATGGTGTAGCACACTACCAAAAAGAAAAAAGAGTGCAACACGAATACAATATTAATTAAGCACGTCAGCAGACAAGTTGGTACTTCTAGAATATCATCATCATCATCATCATCATTATTATTATTATTATGCCAAATAATTCTATACTGTCACTAATAAAACCACTCAGGACAGGACAGTGAACATATAAATTGTGTCACTGCAATGAACAGAGTGAAAATATTAATTGGAACTCTCCTATCCAGTGAAAATACATAATCAAAAAACAACTATTTGCTGGTGAAGTTTGCCACCAAACAAAAAACTCTATCCTAGACTTTTACAGATCATACAAATGTCTTTGCATTTAAAGTTATGGATACTGAATAGTTTACAACAACATTTCAAATAATAATAATAATAAAAGAACTGTTTATGTGTGTGAGGGATCACCGGATCTCAGAATGTTATGACTGTCTCAACACCCTTTGATGGAATTACAGATAGATAACGCAGTTTCTTCATAACATCATTGATTCAATGCAAAAATAGTAAGAATGTAGTGATGTGGAATTTCAACAAAAACCAATCAACAAAACACATCACACATTGCCATTGCTTCTAAAATTCACTAGATCTTAGAACATGATTCAATGCAAAAGTAAGAAAACTCAAAGTAACATCAATTACATCGAAGAATATCGGGCAATTCTTATATTATATTAATGCGCAGAATGAACCCTAAAAAAGTAATGTTTCCATAGAAACTCCTACTCATGGGCAACAATGTCTCTTATACTGACATTGCAGAAAGTTAAACAAACAGAAAACAAATAGGGTTTAGTTTACACAATCAGATGATAAGGATTGGTGATATATCAAGCTCCACACAGAGATGACAAAAGTAGTGTTAATCAAATTGGTAACAAGTTTCGTAAAAAATAAAAAAATTAGCCATTGGAATGACAATTAGAATTCCGAATTTACCGCTAAAATGAAGATGAAGATAAGGAATAGGAAATTAAATCATCATTAAAACCAGAAATGTCTGATCTGGGACGGGACGATTCAACTTGAGAGTTGAGACACTTAACCCCTAGAATGCAGAGCCTGTGTATCAATTCGTTGAAGAAAATCCAAGAGATTCGGAGTGATGGGAAGCTATAAAAGAAACTGATGATCCAATGAATCTGAGAGCAGAGCAGAGCAGTGAGAAAGACCAGAGTCACAGACTACAGTCACTCGACAAAGAGGCTTATGAAAATAAGGTGATGGAGCCCTAGCTTGGCATTGCACCCACACCATAAAAAGCCCAGATCCCCTCGACTTCGTTTGAGTGGGCCGACTGGCCAAGATCTTACCCCAGCACATCATCAAGCTAGCCCAAGCCCAAAGTAACGTGACCACGGCCGTCAAATATCTACAAGTGAGCCCCTAAAAAGCATTAGTTTAGATAAATTAAACATATGCAAATTTAAATATTTGTTTTTTTTCATACAAGTGATGGGGGAGGAAATATTGAATACTACCTGCCTGTGAAGCGAATTAAATTAAAATCGTATCTATAGAAAAAAATGAATTTTTTTATTCAAAATATACTAACTTGCGTAAATGTAAATTTTAATATTTAATTATAAACAAATATAACAATATATATTATGTCATTTTTAATGTTGATATTCATGACATATTTACATGATTTTCGTGGAAGGAAAGGTCGAGGAAGAAGAGTTTGGAATATGAATGATAATTTGCCTCTCTCATCGGATACATTTTGTCTGTTTTTAATAAAAAAAAAATTGGGTGAAAAATAAATAAAGTGAACGAAATGGAAAAGATTTGAGGAAAAAATAAAGAAAGTGGGATGAAGATAGGAAAAACACTAAAATTCGACATGGGTTTGGAAGGAGGTAGATTATATATTTAAAGTATATAAATAATTTTTAATATTTTAAAAAATACTCTCACATATATAAATATGTGTAATGTGCATATATGTTATTTAAATATAATTTTTTTTAGTTAGATTCTAAATCAGTCGCTCAAGCATTCTACTCCTAAAATCATCATAAATAATCGAACACAATTCTACTGAAAATTCATTTAACAACACTACTTTATTTTTTCGATTACTAGCCTTATTTGTGAACTAATTTATTGTCATTTAGCTTCTCGATAAAAATGTCTAAAAGAAACCACTTAGACTTTTATCACGAATAATATTAATAAATTCGTTTATAATACAATAGATTCTCTAGGGGCAATTCTTCATTCCCGACACCAAATCAATGATAATCTTAAAATTACCTTCTATGTCTCAATACTTACCATTAATGACATCAGTACTTAATAAACCCTCACGGAAAATTAATGCAACTAAATTACTAAGTAATGCCCTCCATACTAACTTGAAAATGCCTAGCAAATATGTTCGGTCTCATCTCTAGCTATGACTCCTACACTACATGAATCCCTCACGAATAACTAATGCTTCCAACTGAATTATTGAGTAATGCCTCCCATACCAACTTGAAATGCTCAACAAATATGACCGATCTCATCTCTAACTATGACTCTTACACCACTTGAATTCTTGTGTGGTCTTTGAATATAGTGGTAGCTTTTTCAATAATTTTATAAGTATTAAATTTATTTTCACGAAACAAACTATCAAAGAAATATAAATTTTTATTTGATAATATCAGTTAAATTGGGATGGACATATCGAATTCCACTAGACTTTCGGGTGTCTTGTGTGTTTAGGAGTTACAACACAACTTTACAAAGCTTAATATAGTGAGTATTAATATATTACGAAAATGTTATGAGATACACATGCATCCTAACATAATAAACGAGACAAGAACATGAAAAACTATTTTTTAATAAGACCATAATAGAGGAGGACCTGCAAATTCTCATTCTTGACTTAGAGAGACAACTCTAATGTAATATTATTAATTAATCGTGTCAAGTTTTAAAATCAAATTCAATCTATTTATTAAACAAGTTACAGCATGTCGATACGATTAACTTGTTTTTTTAATTTTTTTATTTTTTAAATAAAAAAATTATGTCTTTTTTATATATATAAATAAATTTTAAACATGTGTTAAATCAAAATAGAAAACTCTTTTATAAATTAAAAATCTCAAACTTTTGATATATGCTTGAGTTACTTTAAGTTGTTTTTTTTACAATTACATGTTAATTGGTATTAAGCGAGTTGACATTACTAAATCTTAATTACGACATTTTCATTAATTATGTCATTTTTATGAATTTTATTATACGTGTAAATTTATTTATGTTTTATTAAAATTATGAATTTTATATCATATTTTAATCGTGTAGTCGAATCGTATCAAAAATTTTGTTCGAATGCTGTTATCAAGTTGTGTCAAAAATTGAGACGTGATCCAAGGTGATTGGAGAGTTTTTTTAAGCAATTAGCAATGTAAATCCCTTGGGGAAGTTTTTTTTTCGAAAAAATAAAAGGTAAACAATCCATTGTGCCCCGACCCGACATCGTCGGTTTATGAATCCATATCCGGTTACTAGAAGTCTTAAACCAGCTTCTTCAAAAGATTACTTGGGTCCCTGAGGAGACATGGATAAACCCTAACAATAAACATGGCAGCATTTCAGCTACTTTCATCACCTCTTCCCCATCCCCACCATCATCTCCGTCTTTCTTTCGCTCTGAATTCACTGACCCACTTCAAAATTTCAAACACCTGGTTAATTCCCACACCCAAATCTCACAGATTGCAAAAAATAAAGCCACCCAGAGCATCCATCAATGGTGACGACAACGGTGCACCAGAACCCCCCAAAAAGAGTCGCCGAGGCCGAAAAAAGAGCGACAGCACTTCACCACCATCATCTTCTTCAACTACAAAAAAGCCAAGACGTTCGCGAAAAGCACAAGCCCAGAACGGCACAATTGAGGCAAATGACACCAAAGAGGTCACAAAAGAAGCAGATAATGAAATAATTCAAGAAGGGGAATACGATGACGGCATCGATTTCCCGTACGAAGACCCTCCATTGATATGCTGCTTCGGCGCCGCACAGAAAGAGTTTGTGCCAACGGTGCGGGTATCGGAGCAGCAAATGCATCCCGACATCTATTCACAATGGAAGATGCTCCAATGGAACCCACCGGAATTCGTGAGGGCCCCCGGTGGGTCGCCTTTGAATGTTGCGATATCACATGTCAGACTTGGTGGGAGGGCGGCGTTTATGGGGAAGGTTGGAGATGATAACTTTGGAGAGGAGTTGGTTTATTTGATGAATAAAGAGAAAGTGCAGACGCGTGCTGTGAAGTTTGAAGAAAATGCGAAGACTGGGTGTGCTTACATGAAAATTAAGTTTGATGAGGGGAAGATGAGGGCGGAGACTGTTAAAGAGGCGGCCGAAGATTCATTACTGAGCTCTGAATTGAACCTTTCTGTGCTCAAAGAGGTAAGCACAATTCGTTCATTCATAATATTAAGTGATTGTCTTGAGTAACAGTAGATTTTGATGAGTTATAGCAAATGTTAATACAGATGTTGTTTTTATTTTGTACTATATTTGACATTGGTTCAGCATGAATTACCTTTTTTTGTAGTAAAGGGTTCAAATAAGTTTATGGATACAATTATTCTATGATGTGATATTTTTCCAATTATTCACATTGAAACTGTTCCATTCATGCAAAAAAAAAAAAAATTTAAAAAGAGAGTTTTTATACAAAGATAATCCCAAAAATTACCCAGCTGCGCCTAGAGGCATTTGCATCAAGAATGTGAAAGTTCATACAATATGAGTAGTAGGAGAAGCAAGGTTTATTTTCCTATGATCACATATATATTGTTCTTGGGCATTCTTTTTTAATTTACCTAGCTGTAAAGTCTGAATTGAAGATTGCTGTGCTGAAACTGGTAAGCACAGAATAATTAATCATAGTGATTGTCTTGAGTAACTGAGCATACTTTTTAATAGGTGTAGCATATGGTTATATCAAATGTTAATCCAAATAATGTCCTTACCTTTTATATTTGAGTTCGATTCAGAATTGGACTAAAATGTAGGGACATACACAATTTCAACTAAAGGGTTCAAAGAATTTGATAGACAATGGAATGCAAATCTTTGGGCTTTATTTGTAAAGTCAAAACCCAGAGATCCCCATTCTTGAGCTTGACTAGCCAAGCAGACAAACAACCCTGTATTTTTTCATTGTTTTTTGTATGCATATTCAAATTGTTTTTGTACAAAAGATATTGCTCAAATGATTACCCTGCCCTGGCCAACGGTTAGCTTTAAGCATGTTAGGAGACTTAGAATATTAGTTGTATAAAGAGAGGAGTGTATGTACTACTTGTCACATTTATTATATTTTTCTTGTATATGATTTCTAAGTTTACTAAGCGTTGATGATTTATTTTTTTAAGTTGGTGAGAGTAAATGGTATGCCAATAGAAGTATGAAATTTATGAGATATAAGTCAGTTAAAGTAAGTTTATTGGGGAATTTATTGTTTACTCTTTTGCAGGCCAGAATGTTTCATTTTAATTCAGAAGTCTTAACATCTCCTCGTATGCATACTGCCCTTTTTAGAGCAATTTCATGGTCTAAAAAGTTTGGTGGCCTTATATTTTTCGATTTGAATCTGCCTTTGCCTTTATGGAAATCACGTGATGAGACAAAAGAAGTGATCAAGAAAGCTTGGGAACAAGCAGACATCATTGAGGTGTCAAAGCAAGAACTAGAGTTTCTTCTAGATGAAGAGTATCATGAAAGAAGGAGAAATTATCAGCCTCAATACTACGCTGAGAACCATGAGCAGACCAAGAATCGACGAGATTATTATCATTATACCAAGGAGGAAATCTCCCCATTGTGGCATGATGGCTTGAAGTTTTTGTTCGTGACAGATGGAACGCTTCGGCTTCACTACTATGCCCCTTCTTTTGATGGTGTGGTAGTGGGAACAGAAGATGTTCTCATAACTCCATTCACTTGTGATAGGACAGGCTCAGGTGATGCTGTTGTAGCAGGTATCATGAGAAAGTTGACCACTCAACCTGAGATGTATGAAAATCAAGATATTTTAGAGAGGCAACTTCGATTTGCAGTTGCAGCTGGGATTATATCACAGTGGACAATAGGTGCAGTGAGAGGTTTTCCTACAGAGAGTGCTACACAAAATCTGAAAGAACAGGTTTATGTGCCTTCAATGTGGTAGACCTTGGGTATAAGCAAAGCAGAGTCCTAATACATAATGCTGTGATTCCTACGCGCAATGAGGTTTGTTGTCTGTTTATACAAGGACTTTGACAGTTTGTCTCTGATGAAGGCGGATGGGAGTTTATGATTATTGAGTAAATTTTCACAAATGTACACTGGCCTACTTTGTTGGTGTCAAAACTTTGATTCATGTCATCTTTCTGCATCAACTGGTAAGTAGATAGATCTTTGATGATATTCTGCATTTTGTAGGTGACTAGAATTTCGAGATGTAGTATTATTTATTTGATATTTAAGCAATTTAACCTATACAGTTGTTTAAATCTGTATCAGTGGGACTGCTACCAATTAATGGACAAATTTTTAATCTCTTCAATATATTTTCATGGATTATTCTTTTTTTTTTTTCCTGATAAGTATTTCGTGGATTAAGATTAAAATCAGAAATAAATGGGTTGAACTTTCAGCTGTTTGTGATTACTGTGGTTGATATTTCAATCTTTTGATTTGAGGTTGCAGAGAGATATCTCATTGTATTCTAAATAGTGTCTACAGATGCACATCCTTGCCTGGCTACACACGTGACACAACTGCTACATGTTCCAGTGACTTGTCTCTGGATTTCCTGTGCAGAACTAATGCTGTCTTTGATTTCATACCTTGCTTTATTATTTTTCTGTTGCCAAAATTTAAAGTTACTACACCTAGGAGGGTCATTCATAGAATGGATCTAGAAAATAATTTAGCTGGGGAAAAAGTAGAAAGGAATTACTAGACTCATGAAACCAAAAGAGAGAGGTGGCTGTATCAAGGGGCTGTGATGGAAGAGACAAAATTATTACTGTCATTTCATTGTTTGGGTTTTGTAAGTTGGAGCCCCAATAGCGCCGCCCTTGGGAGAAAAGGAGCGATGTTATATAGAAAAAATTATGGTCGAAATGCATTTTCCCTATTAATTTCATTTGTTGAACCTTCTTGATGCAGGAACATCAAATGTAAATAACTATTATCAAAAAAATCTTCTGTGACTGGGCATGATCCCTCTTGGTGTGAACTTTGGTGATGTTAAAATTGATGTCCCTCGAAATTCCATCTTCAGTAGGGGCACATTTTCACGGCTGGTTGAGATTACAAGGAGATGCTATGATGAAGATGACTTCTGTTTACCATTTAAGTGGTCATGGCCTGCAAAGCTCAGTCGTCAGAGCTATGCAACTATAGAATGGAGAATCCCAGAACCCCATAAGGGGCAGTTTTTGGTGCTTCAAAGGGGCTTTTTGGTTCAATCCTGCACTCTGCTGGTTGTAGCACAAGAACATGGTTAGTATAATAATCTGTGTTTGACCTTTCTTGACTCCTGGAAATAACATAATATCTGAAAGGACACTCGAGCTGTAGTGCGTTTAGCTTTCTTTCAGAATCAACGTGTGAAAGTTTGGAAGGCATAGCACACAAATTATGATTCACAAGTGACTAGTGGTAGATCAACGTTTGCCTAAATCTTTCTGACCAAATCTGGCGATTTGAGACCATCTGAATGTTCCATAGCCTAACCATGGATTAATTAAAAAATGAGGTCAAAGTCACCGGCTTCCTGCCTAATTATAGAATACAGCACATATAGCCATGCTTGTCATGCCTTTTGACTTCTACATTTTTTTTTCTTCTGAAGGTTGGCTGCACTCTCAAGTTAGAATGTGCCATGTTGTGGATGGAACTGCAAGGAATACCATGATCACTCGGTAGTCTACAATATAGTCCATCTTTTATATATATATATATATATGTATATGTGTGTGTGTGTGTGTGTGGGTGGGTGGGTGGGTGGGTCTTGGCACAGGTAAGGTTTCTGTTGTGATTTGAATTTGAATTGCGAAAATAATTTCTGCTCAAGATTGTTTAATTATAATTTGGAGGTTATAACTTCGAATCACAGGAAACATTCTCTTCGTCAGACAGAAATAGTCGCTCTATTCGAGATTGTTCAATTATAATATGGAGGTTATAACTTTGAATCACAGAAACAATTTTTTCGTGAGACAGAAATAGTCTCTCTCCGAGGTTGTTCAATTATAACTTGAAGAGTTCGAGTTCAAATCATTGAATCACAAAAAGAGTCTCTCGCCTTAGATAAGGCTAAAGTAGTATGTATATGTGTGTGAATGATGTCCATTAAATACCGTGAATGAAAGTATTTTTGAAAATTCAATGTCCATTAAATACAAATAAAAGTCTAGAAAAGTGGAAGTTTTGTGAAAAATCAATGGATTGGGAAAACTTTGGAGTTTGGACCATACGATGTTTTGGAATTGGATCATCATTAGGATTAGTGATTGAAAATTACAGGTCACAAATTGGAAAATGTAAAAGTGCACGTGCCTTAGATTCCCTTTCGTGGGTAGTTAACTGATTGAATAATTCAACTCATAGTCCAACGGTAGGTTCATTTTTTTGACCAAAAGCCGTGTGGTGGTTTCTGAATGAATATGGACCATTATCTTATCATCACGGATTAGAGTTTCCTTGATTACCGGAGAAAAGAATTCCCAAAATGTTGCTTTCGCTTAAATTAAACCTCCCGAGACACGTGGCAAAAAAATTGATTTAATTATTGTAAATAGTTGAAACTTCCACCACGTATCACAGTGTCATCTAAATGAAGACAATTCTTAGCTGACGAGGATGTCAGATTAAACATTCACAAGACATCGAGTCTTGGGGAGACGGCTGGCGAGAGACTAGAGCTCAATGTGTTTGAAATAAACATTGAGAATAAACCGAGTGTTGATGTTACAGGTAAACATTGGATGTAACTCTCTTGAATTAGAACGATTCACTCCCTTGCGCTTGACTTGGTAGTTGGCATCGGACCTCTAAAAGTCTAAAACTCAAAAAGAGACGCATAACATTTAGAACACAATTTTTGCCAAACTAAGACCAGGACACATGTCCCCTTTGCATAACATGAACCAACACCCATTAAAATATATGTATATTATATGTGCACAATCCTATGTACTATTAAAGATTACTCTAATGTTAAAATTTATGTATGTATGATATTAAACCCTTGCTAATTAATTAAGCTCTTTAAAAAAAAATTGTGATATCAAACGCCGGCAAAATGGACTCGTACGTACAAGGCCAAAGCTAGATATCCCAGCCGAGCCACTTGTCTCCTTTTGTTCGTCTCTCGGCTAATCCAATTAGTTGAATCTAATTAACTTGTAAGCTCGGTTCACGACAAACCGACAACACAATGGGAGCGTGTCTTGCACTCGCGATTCTTGAATCCTGTTTCCAACTTCAACGTCTACAGAAAAATTGAGAAATGCCAATGAAATTTTCAGAGACTTAAATGGACGACAACAACCGTCCGATTCCATACCGACCAAGCCATCTCATTGGCCCAAATGGATGGTCGAGGAAAGTTGGTGGGGTCCCACAAAAAGTTTGGTTCAGTGGGTCCCACGTAAAACGATGCAACTGCCATGAGTCGCCCCTTATTGGTCACATGACTCGTCTGGTACATTCCCACCATCGCATGAACTTCCTCTTCCTAGCTCGCGCCTTCTCTGCAACTCTGCTGTATAGCATATACATACGTACAGAATAAAGCCTTCAATCTTCAATTCCATAACGAAAACCCCACAATCTATATTGAAATTCTCCTAACATCAACAGGACATTTCTCTCTCCTCTCGCACTAACCTCTTACTCTCTCTGAAACCCCATTTCCAGATCTCTGCCTCTTATACTCAATCTCAAAGCCTTAAATCCAAGCCTGACCGATCCGTATCGTCGTAATAGAGTATACGGTTTGTATATCACATTTTGTTTTGATAAAGCCCTAGAATTCAATTCGATGAAGAGCTCGGGTCGGTGGTTCACGATCGGGCTCGTATCGTCATGGTACTCATCGAACATTGGGGTTTTGTTGCTGAACAAGTACTTGCTAAGCAACTATGGTTTCAAGTACCCGATTTTTCTCACTATGTGTCACATGACAGCGTGTTCTCTATTGAGCTATATTGCTATTGTTTGGATGAAAATGGTCCCTCTGCAAACCATACGGTCTCGTGTTCAGTTCATGAAGATCTCAGCTCTCAGTCTTGTGTTCTGTACATCTGTCGGTTAGCGGAAACGTATCATTGCGGTACCTTCCGGTGTCGTTTAATCAGGCAGTTGGGGCCACCACGCCATTCTTCACGGCAATGTTTGCGTATCTAATGACAGTGAAGAGGGAGGCTTGGCTCACCGTATGCGACTCTCATTCCTGTTGTTACAGGGGTCGTCATTGCTAGTGGGGTAAAATTTTCGTTTTTTTTTTGTTCCAGTCTTCTTATTAGTTTGAATTTTCTTCCTCTTTCGTTTTGTAGTTTTCTATTGGGGATTAGCTTGATGATCGAACTCTGTAAAAATTCTAACTTCCTCTTATATCACTTCAAGAGTAAATTTATGGCCTGAAGAATTAATTTTGCTTATCTTAAACGAAATATCAAGTCATCCCTGGATTAAACAATACGTGCTACTTAATGATGGCCGTCTTCTTCACGTTAAGAGATGATATTTTTTTCTTACGTATTTAATATTGTTAAAAATATCAACTAGAAGATGAGACTTTCTTAATAATTACCATAGGCATATTTTAGTAGGTATAGTTGAGGTTTATTTAATGAAAAATCACAAACAAACCAATAAAAAAAATGTCAAGCCAGAAAATACCATCGATCTGTAGAAAACGTCCAAAATTTTAGTCTAATTTTTTGATAAAATTGATTGAAATAATCAACACGAAAAAGTTAACTGAGATTTTTCAAGTCTTATATTCAGGGAGGAGGGATTTTTGGTCTCTCATATTTCTTCCTACCATAAATAGCATCAGTCTGTATTTTTCCTGTGATGTGATGTCCTACATAATCAACTAGCAGATAATATCACATTTCAAGGTCTAATGTCTGCAACCGTGTTCATGCTTGTATAATTTCACACATACATAGTGCTTCTGCCTTCTGGTTCCTATTATATGCTAATATTGAGTCATTGTATAAAAAGATGTATTACTAGTATATATTGTTATTAACATTCAGAAAAACATTATGCTTGCATAGCTTCATATGAATTGGTTGGGAAGGGTGAGATTTATAGCTTTGCAACTAATTTAGCATCTGCTTCATTGATTAAAGTAATATGATTAGTGAAAAATATGTGCATGCCTATCTAATTATGCATAATCAAGGAACTGGATTCTTTTTAATAAAGGCCATATGCAGTCTCTTTACTTCTCTCTAAACCTTTCCATTAATGCCAAAGAAAACAACTTAGCCCAAGCTGACTTTCTGATGCATCTTTCTTTGCCATTGTCTTTGCTCAATCACTATTTCCTAGAGTTTTATAATACAATTTATTAGATAAACTGAAATTGGTACAGAATTTTTGAAATTCGATAGTTTCATCCTGTTTCTGCTGCCTTGTTAACTATGCTAGAATCGATTTTCTAAGGTGGACCGGAGAAGAAGACATGTTACAAAGTGCCTTCGGAGTCCTCTAATTTGGCAAAAATATTTCTTATTATTTTAGGGATAGTTAAGAGCATGGTGATTCCATTCTTTCAAAGCAGCCATTACAAAGTAGAAGGCTTCTTCGACATATTGTAGAAGTAAATCCACGTGGTCATCACATTTCTGTGTTGGGGATGATTTAACCGTGCAGCATCAAATTGAAAGGTAGAGCGGAGATGGCAGAGATGAACAGGAAGATAGCCCCAATGGAACCCTTATTGCAAAATGCAACTACCTATAGGCGGCTGTAATGCTTTCTTACCAATCCCTGGTGTGAGATACCAGTGTGCCAAATTCAAACAGAACTTGTAGATCTTTTGTTTTTGTCCTTTCCCCTGGCATCACCCAGAAAAGGGGAAAATGAATGAAAGGGAAGCACATTTCTTGTTGAGATGGTTGACATAATGGCTAGGGACTGTTTTGTGTGTTTAATTGTTGCAGTAAAATTTTATATGTTTGATTGTTAAATAGATTTTTTTTTTGAAAGGGTTGATGATAAATATATTTCTTACCATTGATAGGAAGGCTATTTATAAAATTTATGTCTGAGAGAAAATTTATGTATTTTTATATTCTCCATTTTTTTTTATTGTTATGTCGGCTGCAGGGTGAACCAAGTTTCCATCTGTTTGGGTTTATAATGTGTGTTGGTGCTACAGCTGCAAGGGCGTTAAAATCGGTGCTTCAAGGGATTTTGCTGTCCTCAGAAGGGTATTGAATTTCTGTCTTCACTGTTAAAAAAATATTACCTGGCTACTTAGGGGCTTAAATTTGGTACATGTTTATTTACCCTCTTTTACAGGGAGAAGCTGAACTCTATGAACCTTCTTCTGTACATGGCTCCAATAGCTGTTGTATTCTTACTTCCTGCAACACTGTTGATGGAGGAAAATGTGGTTGGGATCACATTAGCACTTGCAAGAACTGATATCAAAATAATATGGTATCTGCTCTTCAATTCTACTCTAGCATATTTTGTAAACTTGACCAACTTCTTGGTCACAAAACACACTAGTGCTTTGACTCTCCAGGTATGCCCCCATGTTCCAACTCAGGTTTCATTCCTTTGTAGTTGAGCAAAACTTGTGTGACATGCACTCAGTCATCCTCACATGAGATTTTAAGTTTCATTTGATTCCATTTCACTTTTGAGGGTGCAACTTCTATGGCACTTGCGCTGATCTTTTACATGCATGTGAATCTATACCATACTTTTACAGTTTTACCTATTCAGAATAAAAAATATGTTTGTATAATGATGGATATATCATAGACGAGAGATATTGTTTTAGTGGTGAGTCACTAAAATATGATCATAAGTACAGTATTGTATCCAGTATGCCCATTGTTTGGGTTATTTCCTCATAATTTGTCTGCTGACAACTTTGCGTGAGAATCACTTAGTGTTAGTTGCCGTCCTTGACCAATTGATGGTTGTGTTGTATTTTCTGGTCCATTTGGGAATAAGGGTCGATCATTGTGTTCAAGCGATTGACTCTATTGTTATAGTGAATTGTGTTCACTATTGTGTACCGAATTAAGGGGCCATTTTTTTGGTGCAATAGTAAAATGCTTGTGCTATCAAGTGTGAGTACATGGGTTCAATTTTGAAAGCAGCCTCTTTGTGCAAATATAATGCCAAAGGAAGTATGTCTCTGGTTTACCCCTCTCAAAACCCTGCATAGTAGGGACCAATATTGAGTAATTAGTTTTTTTTTTTATCTTTTCAAAAAGATATATATGCCTGCAGTTTACAAACTGCAGGTGTATTCTTTTAGACAGGGCACTCCCTAATTGATAAATTATTTAAATTGAAAGGCATATGACGAAGTATATAAAAAAATTGGAGAAAGGAAATAAATTTCACCCATTATACATGTTTAGTCCTACAAAGGCTAACGGCCAAACATGCCAGGTCATTGACTAGGAAAAGAAAATGTATGTCTGAATGCAGAAACTGAAGCTGGAATCTAATACTGGTCAGAAGTTAATAATTTGGATGTTGAGTTGGAAAATTTGCAGTCCGTAAGTAGGTTCTGGATGTCTAAATCTTGAAGGCATTTTGATGCAATCAGATTTTAGGCTCTTAAGCATCCATACGAAGAGATCTTGTATGCATTCCAAAGATTCTTCCAAAAAGAAGTACAGTCACAGGGAAAAAGTTGTAGGCTTTGACTATATGTCTAAAAAGAAAAAAATTAGAAATATACTCTTTTATGTTATTAGTGGAAATTTCTAAAAGTTAACGATGGGGAGTTTTGTTTTGGTTATTAATTATCTTAAGGAACTTTTGGTTGCTTTATTGGAAACAACTGCAGGGCGTTTCACCAGATATTTTCTCTCAGTAGTTCATGTTTGGTTTGGCCAGTATTTTGTTGATGTGCAATGAACCCTAAAATAAAGTACAACGCTGCAATGCAGTTTACCATTGAATTGGATCTAGTACAATACTTCTTAGGGTTTCTAGAGAAAATATCATGTCAATGTATATGGATGGGTTAAGTGTTATATTGCTTATGATTATACATTAATTACGTTTGGAGTTGAGAACTCAAAAGAGATAGCGCCCCTCCCCCCGGCCCAAACTAAATACGTGTAGATACAGATATATGGTCTGAAATCAGAAATATAGAGGGACCCATTCTACGCCTCTAAAGTACATGTTCCCTCTTGTCATTGGAGAACACCTTTGCATTGGTTGACCCGCTCATGACTAATGTTAGTGCCGACTTCCCCTTCCCCAAACATCCATTGGTCTAGAGTAGGTAAAGGTATTTGATCTGGATTACTGGGCAAACATCCATCCTTGCCTTTGTTGATGGAACTTACTGACCTTGTAAGTGATGTTAGTAATTTCTCTATACTCATAATGAGGCAGTGTTGCTTAAGTTGTGACCATTGATGCCCAATATATTTTATTAGAAGAGTGCTTTATGTTTCCATTTAGATGTGCTAACTACTAACACAGGCCTCTGTTGCTGAGATTGGCAAATAAACACTAAAATTGGACTTCATATGCCTACTTCATTTTCTTGCTGTTTTGTTGCTCATGTCACTTGTGCTGTACTCTCTAGCTTTAACTACATCTACCCATGGTTCTGAATTGAATAATTAGCAAGGTGAAACGAGGGCATTTGTGAAGAAATTCTTTCTAATGTACCTCCCAATTGTCTAACTTGAAAACCTCCTATAGCCAATATGGAAAGGTTCAGAGCTATGAAGAAACGAAATTTTGTTGTCTGATCCAAGTAATTTGTCAAAGATGCAAACCTAAAACTTCCATAACATTCATGCCAGTGACTAGTTGGTGCAGCTCATACGCCAAATGGAAGTGGAAGAAAACAATTGACCCAATTGGTATTCTTGAAGTTCTATTATTTTACTACATTTCTGCAAGCCTGAAAGCTCAAACTGAGTATGAATGACATTAATGCTGGACTGATCAGGTAATGGCCCGGAATGAACAATATTTGCATCTGCAACAAATATAGATTTCTGTACATTGTGCTTGATTTTCCTTCCTTCACAACAGTCACTTCAATTTTTTCCTTGATTACTTGCTAAGATTTGTTCTGAGGGACTTCTTGTCTATTTTGAGGCTGAAAAAGTTGTCAACTTCTCCAGGTCTTGGGAAATGCAAAAGGGGCGGTTGCTGTGGTTGTCTCAATTCTGATATTTAAGAATCCCGTTTCAGTAACAGGGATGTTTGGATACACGCTCACTGTCATTGGAGTTATTTTGTATAGTGAAGCCAAGAAGAGGAGTAAATGAGACTCCTTTTGTTTGATCTTTTCTTCATGTGAAGGCACCAGTCAAACTCTTTTAGAGGCATCGTTTTAATGCATGCTTACATTGTCCTCTCATTTTTTATTGGAAAAAAGAAAGAAGAGTTTCTACCCGGTGTGATGAGTAACTTTATGCTTCATGGTGGGAGAATCTCAACGGAAAAAAAGGCAGTTACTGGCCTTTCTCTACTGATCTTCAGGTGACGGCAGCAAATAGTTATTTTTGGGGGTAAACTCGGACTCAGACCAATCAATTGATTTTTTCTCTTTTCTTTATTTTTTCCCTTGTAACGTTAGTGCCATGTCTTGATTGATTAATAAAGATGTCTCAATATTTATACCAGTCTGCAATCACTATGACACAAAATGTAATGTTGCATAAACACTGTATAATATATATCAGAGAAATGTTTCTTCATTGGTGCCTCTGAAGATTTTCTTTTGTTCAATTCCTTTATGATTTGTACATCATGTATTGACGTGTTTTTATCTGATTTGGTGAAATCTGGATACTCAAAAAATTTCATTCCATTGCCCCCAAAAAGTTCTTTGCTATTAAGTTGTCACTTCATTTTTCACCCTTAAAGATTCTTGTCCAAAGCAGACTGTATCTCCCATTCGGAAAATAAAAAAAAATATCTACAACTCCCTCCTTGTTACCCGTGACTGTGGTTGTTGTTTAAACTTGTTTTGACCCTTAAGATTTTTGTTTAAAGAGGGAGAAATGCAAGGTTTGGTAAAGTAGTCACTAGGGAAAGTTTTAGGTACATTTTTTAGTCTTGTAAAAATAAGTGGGTGGACAAGTGAATCATCAAGTGATATCAAATTTCTAAGGACAGGTTTAATATCTAACAGGCATCAAGTCCTGGATTCAAATTCCACCGAGTGCAAAAAAAAATTTTGAGCCACCCCCTCTGAATTAACCCGGTACCTATGGAAAAGAGGATTAGCACTTGTTTCTAAATTTACATCTAATTAAATGATCCAAGATTGTGGTTGATAGGGCAATTACCGGGTAAAAAAAAAAGTGACATAAACCTAGGCTGAGAAAGTATGTAAAAAATGTGAGGCCTCGTGCACCTGGCTAGCAGAATTTATCTCGATTCTTTGGAGTGCCACTGGCCAGTCAGTAGAATCAAAATGCCAATCACTTGAGCCTTCTATTCCAAAGCAGTGTTCGTCTGACAGCTAAATTAACGGTGTTCATTGTTCGTTGCAAAATATGGAAAACATAATGTAGTCACTTTTATTTACCAAAATAATTCATAATTAGTTTTTCATATTAGACAAGAGAATAAAGGATTCAACTTCGATAGATGCCATTAGGCCTGGCAAAGCGGACAAGTTGGGACGGGTTGTAAACGGGTCAGGTCATAAACTGGTTGAACCCATATTTGACAGAATTGATCGGGTCGAATACGGGTCGGGTCAATCCGAATTTGACCCGCTACCCAACTTTTTTTTAGAAATAAAACACTACCTAAGATTATCACACCTCAATCAAGTAATATGATTAACAAAATTTATCACGTTTCTTTGTTAAAACTTTTGTAAATACACATTACAAAAAAATTTATTTCTCTATTAGTAAATCCTCTACCATCAGTTACACCGAAGTGATCTTCCAAACATCATCGCCCTCCATGTAACTCTCAATCTTTAGTTCTTTAATGAATTGATTTGTAACATGTTGACGACAATCAAGCTCAATTTCAGACACTTATTGACAAAATTGTTATTCTTTTATCTCTCTACTTCGAAATTTTAATAAATTTGTTTGGTCCATGATTGTGTATATGCAAGTACGTGTGTGCGTGTGTGTGTGGAGAGAGAGAGTAGCAAAAAGTATTAAGTTTCAGAGACTAACTAGAGAGAGGTACATGCTTACAACGTGACATGTGGTATTCTGGTCGAAAGAGCAATCGCAATTAACATAGCTTTCAAAGCTCTTTCTCATAATAGCAAGACTCCAATTCCCTTCTCCACTACACGGATCATTCCGGAAATCCCAATCTCTTTTCCCCAGTCACTTCCCAATCTCTCTCAATGCCTTCACTGCTTCCCAAACAAACCAATCAATTAGAGGTTGCAGGAATACCCTCCGTTTGGACATCAAGAAAATGTAGGAAAATGAAAAAGAGTTTTATCTGGTTTTCTCGGGAAACAAACAACACGCATATATAAATATTCTTATATATATAAATATTTATATATATAAGAATATTTATATATATATATATTCTTATATATAAATGGAGATATATATATATATTTTATACTATTTTATTATTTTTCATTCTCAACCCGCCAAACATCTATATTCAACCCGTATTAATCCGCTAAATTGACTGTTCCTTATTATCCAACTCATTTATGACCCGCTAATTAAATGAGCGGGTTTGGACTGGTTGATAGTGAACGGGTTGATGGATTTGAATAACATTTGCCACCTCTAATGCCATTAAAGAAGATGTACTGAAGTTGAGTTTGATTAAAATTAGGAGATTTGACCATAATGAAAACCTATAGCAATATGGAAAACATAAATTTAATAATTTTTAGTTTTAACTACATTTTCTATTAGTTTTAAAATTCTTAATTCTTAAATATAATAAAATTATATTTATCAAAATGAAGTGACCTTCGCTTTTAGGGAAAAACATATATTGCCATTTAGTCACAGCAAATTTCGGTTTTTAAGCCTAATTTAAATTGGTGAATTAATTAATAATAAATGGCATGTTGTATATTTATTCAATGCACCGAATAATCCCCGAATCCGGGATGAGTCCGATCCAAAAATATGAGTCGGGGTTGATTAAAGATCCAAGTCACACGTGACACGGATCGAATAAGAAAACGAAAACAGCGGAGGGGAGTGGAGGGGATACCATCTCCAAACCATCACCATTATCAACCGTCGCCTGTTGCTACCGCCGTCACTACTACGGAGCCAGTGTCACCGCCGATCAACTTCAGGTAGTGATTTCTGTAACAATCGCGGGAAGGATAGTGGAAGAGGCCGCCATTCTGGTGAGTTAAAGATTCAGAATTGACTCGTATTTTCATCATTGGTTTTTTAACTTTAGATTTTGGATATAAGACAACTGTGAAAACAGTTGGGATTTTTTTTTTTTTTAACAGACTTTGGTTTGTGACCTTAAAGCAGTCAGCTGATGGATTTTAATTAGGCGTTGAGACATTGAACTTTTGTGAAAGTAAATATTTCAATTTAGGGTTTATGTAGTTTTACGTTGCTACCTTGGAGTATTAGTTTAGAAATATGAAATCGTTTGATACCTTTTATCTCTGGCCATGAAGATTTATAAGATTGGGGAAAAAAACACTTTTGACAAGTTCAGTGGCAATAAGTATGCACAATTAGAATCGAAGTATAGCAAGCAAGAGTGTTCTATCTTCTATTTGGGTGCTTCCACTATTAATAATAGAGATGTTAGGTGCACTTTTGTTTCTTCGGTCGCGGCTTCAGATAAACGGCACGGTTCAATAATGTTATAAATAAAGGAATTGAACGATCCTAGGGCACAAATGCAGCCTCTCAGTTAATCGCGACTTTATCTGGCCGTTCTCTCTCTCCGGCGCAGCTCCGGCTGTAAGTGATTTATCTTTCTCTGTCATAGTCTCTCTATGGCTTCAGTTCTCTATCTTTCTTCCTCATCAATCATCAAGAGTTAAATGCTTGCCTGATTTATTGTTCGCTCAAACAGGGTTTTATTATGAATTTGGAAACTATAGTTTCTTTCTGAGTTTATTGTTAATACAATCTCAGTATGTCAATCGGAACATCTTGCTAGGCCTAAGCGTGATTAAAATTCTTTTAATTTATAGTAATGGCAATGACTGGTGAGGAAATAAATTTATGTTTATATATAGAAGATGCAGCGAGCATGCATTTTTAATATTCTATTGATCTTGACGCCAATCCATTTGGGATCAAGAAGAGACACCATTAATGGAAGATTCCAGTCCTGCAGCGTTTCCTAAGAGCAGAAGAGGCTTTGATTAAAATTCGAAGTTAATTAGCTTGTGTCATTTGGTTGGCATTAGAATTGCCTTTTACTTCACCATCATCATAAGTAGCTTGTGTCATCTGTGTCTATTGCCTTTTGTTATGGAAGGGTGCGAAACACCACCTTCATTAGCAAAATGTAGTGGACACTAGCAATAGTTTGATAAATACAATTGATTTTCACCTTTTAAAAATATATTTCTTACTTCTACTGTTGTTTTGTGTTATTAATAGGCCTTCCTTGAAATGCTTACGTCCTAATTCTTTTGCAGAAGGAGAGAAGAATTGATTTCTGATCTATTATCAAAGTTGAATACTTGAAGCTGACATAATTACGTGGGTATATTGTAAAGGGAGGTAATTTATTGGGGGAAAGATGCTTCAGATCAAGCTCAAGGGTCCATCCTCAGAAGGGGGCGGAGGGGCAAAGCCGATACCAGTTGATTCTGTGACAGTCGCATGCCCTGACCACCTTGTTCTTGCTGATCTTCCTGTAGCCAAGAGCCTTGGTTCAGCTACTGCTGCTTCCCTTGTCAAGACTGTAGGTCGCAGGTCCCGTCGCCAGCTCGGGGAGCGAGTGCATTTTTGTGTCCGCTGTGATTTTCCGATCGCTATATATGGACGCCTGGTATGTGTAAAAAATGATTATTCTCTTCCCTACTTGCTATTGATCTTTAATTTTTCTTTTCTCGAGCTTATGCACAGTTTCAAATCTAACTTCAAGGAGTGAGCTGGAAAATTATTGGGTGATTTTCTTTTTGTGTCTAGTATGCAAATTTAATTGGGATAATCTACTGCCCTCATGTTTCTGTTACCAAAAGATTATTAACTTATAGTGGAAGGACAAATTAAATGAAGAAAACTGAGCTGAAAAGAAGGGATTTTTTTTTTTTGGCCTCTCTCTCTCTCTCTCTCTCTCGCACACACACACTACACTACACTACACATCAAGCGCTTAACTTTTCTCTTGTTAAATGCCAGTTCACTTTCAAAATCAAATTTGAACTTGGCCATAAATTGAAATAATCTTCCAGATAAGCTCCTCATATTTGGCCTCTTTCTATGTGCATATGTGTTGCTTTAGCTCAGATAATTCAGAATTCTTAGGTGTCCTCCTGTGATACTAACATACATACCCGTTGTAGGGGTACATATCATTTGGGTTGTGTTGGTTCTTAACAAAGCTTAGAATCGAATTGACCAAAGTTGGTTCTTAATTTTGCCGATCCAAATCAGAAACATGACTTAAAAGAACCAAACCAAGCTGAACCAAGAAAAGCTCGGCGCAGGTCAAACTACAATCATGTGTTAGTTTTAAAATATTTAAAGGTGTATACAGTGTAGTTAAAAGCGAAAGGCGCCTTCAAGGCGCTAAGATCCTATATTGCCTGACAAGTGAGGCGACAAAAAAGCGCTAACTTGAATGAAGTAAGGTGCTAACTTATAAAAAGAATTAAAAATATATATTATACATTAAAGGTTCATTTATTCTAAGTTAAATAATATTTTATGTAATAATTATCTTTTAATACTAAGAAAATTAATATAAAAGATGACATAACATAATTAAGTTTTAAGCAAAAAGACTATTCTAAACTTTCCTTTCCTTTTTACTACTTTTATATTGGTTAAATATTGTCCAAACAAAAATAACTTTAATTCCTAAAACAATAAGACAAGAAACACGAGCACATTCAAGTAGAATAAGTTTCAGTTAATGAGACTCTCGCCTCAACGCCTTTCGCCTTATTCAAGGCGAGCGCCTAGGCAGCGCCTTATTAAAATCGCCTCGCTTGAAGTGTGTTGAGGCGTTATGCCTCAATCTCGCCTCGCCTTATCACCTAGGCGAGCTCCCGGTCGCCTTTGACAACACTGGATGTATATATAGCCAGAAGTATAAGATAACCAGGTCAGCAGGCCCATCTATGCTCTCTCAAGGAGGCCTGGATCTACATCAACTTCGCTTGTGAGGGGCCTTAAATTGAACAGAAAGGAGGAAAATTTGTATTTCTTACCAGATGTGAGATGAATACTCCCACAGTCCCACTCACATAAATACATCTGTTCGACTATGTAAATGCTACTTCAATGTAGGTATGCTGCCACCCAAATTTTGATTCCTTTCCTCCTCCTCTTTTGCCTTTTTTTTTATTCTCCTGCATCCCACCTTTTTGCAACTTCATTTTGTTCAATGGACAAAACCAATTTTAATTACAAACTCCATTTCTGTCCTACAAAATTTTTGTTTCTTTCACGGATCTCTCTCCCTCTTATTTTTCATATTTTCTGATATGGGTTTTCTTTGGGTCCATTGATCAAGATAATACCATTGATCTTTCTAGTTAGTTTGTTGTACTGGATCCACCAAACAGCTACTTATCTGGGTTGTAGTGGAAGCCTTTCATTTGACTAGTCTAGGGATGTCAACAAGGTGGGTTTGGGACAGGGACACTCCTTTCCCCTAGTAAACCTGTACCTTGTTTTTCAAATTTTGTCTCAAATATTGTTTTCCCTTTTATATTGTGGGATATTGCAGAAGTTTTGTTGTCCATTCATTTATTTAAATCATGGTTACCACAATTCGCTCTTCCCTTAGTGAATTGCGAATTGGGATCACACGATTCAAAACATGGATCATTAGCAATTTGGAACGCAAGATTTAAGCAGTTCTGATCTAAAATATTCAAAAGTCTCAAAAAAATAATACAAAATACACACACATCATTGGAATTTTATTTTATAATGGTTTGGATTTGTTGAAATCATTTTGGTCTATATATATTCATACCAATATTATTACAAATACTTTCTAAAAAAACATATCACGTTTCAAATAAACGCATTTCGTTCTAACAAAGCAATCCAAAGAAGTCTATCTCTAGCATACTATGTTTTATGACAAGTGACGATTTACGTTTCTGTTTCCATTTCCCATACTATAATGATCCATGTTCTAAGTAACATTGATTTAAACCCAATATATATTATTGATAAAGGAGATGCCTCTTATTATAATATGCATTGAAAAGTTCAAATTATTCTTCCTTGGAATTATTCCTTACTTGGACCAAATTTTGTACCATGCAGCAAGGGACCCTTTACAGTGTCGTAAGCAAGAGAGTGTGTGCCCTTACATCAATGGCCCTTCCTGTTTTAGCTGCCCACTAAATAACTGCTAGATGTCTTAATTACTTGATTTGATTGTGTATTTATCTGTAACAAGTCTATGTTCTTGCAGAGCCCCTGTGATCATGCCTTCTGTCTCGACTGTGCAAGGAGTGATTCTATCTGCTATCTGTAAGGCTATTTTCAATTATTTCTAATAGTTTTAAAGTTGTTTTGTTTTACTAGTTTTTTCATGCATTCTTTTGTTTCTTACTCATTTACTTTTTATTTAATGCAATTTTTGATTCTCTACTTTCAACTTAGAAATACTCTCAGAACATTTGTTGTTTTTGTTTTATTATTTATTATTTATTTTTATGGGAAACACTTCCAGAAGTTCAAAATGACTAGATTTGAGCAATCTACTTCCTGAAACTTCTCTAGAGCTAACCATGAGAATGAAATTCTTTTCCATTTTCACATTGAGATGCAGAGAACCTGAAAGGTGAAAAGAAGAAAAGCTTCAAGACTGCACTTTAGGGTTCTAGAAATCACTTACTGGGATAAGTGAAGAAAACATTACTCCTGTGATTTTGAGAAATATTAAAAAATCATGAGCAAATAAGTAGAGAAACATTTCACTAACTCCTGAATAAAACAATTGGTGTGTATGGAGCTCCCCAATTTTTGTCCTTTTTTAGGCACTTTTATAATTTTGAGCTGTTGAGCATCATAAACCCATAGCCATGCAACATAGAGCTCAAATTGGAGGGGAAGGTGGGGTAGGTTCATCAGGATGCGATCCTTTCCAAACCCTCGAGCTCACCAGACACCAGACTTGCAATCTGAACCATCCAATCACCTCAAAATTCTGTAACTGGATAGAACGTTTTGATCAATCAACAACTCAGATCGGCCTTCCTATTTCCAAAGCCAATTGGATGGCCCATGTTTGGTCCAGACCTGTCTGGTTAAACTAGAGGGTTGAATGGAGTTAAAGATGATCATATCAGCAAATGTTGATAATATCAAAAAATGTGTGTGTAAGAAGCATTGTCTCCGTAACTTTGTTGACCTCTGTTGCTCTATTATTTTCCTTCCTTCAAGATGTCTTCATCTATGTTATACCTATGTTCAATTTAATTTTATTTTGTACTGTTAACTGAACGGTTAAAATGTCCAAGAGTCTGTTTCTTTGATGATTCTGAATAGGTGATTAGACCTCTTGCCTAGAGGCCCTGTTTTGATTTTTGAGTTAATTTGCCTTTGTCTTGAGATAAAGGGTTGTGAGGTCCTAACTCACAGTTTGTGTGTGTGGGCTATTTATGCCCTTTACAGTTTTACATGTACATGCTTCCCACGTTTGTTATGGAATCAGTTCATGCCAATTTTACGTAGTATATGCAATACTATTTTTCCTTACATTTTTAATTGGGAATGCTAACACTTAATTATTGTGCTGCAAAAGTTGGCTCTAACTGGGAACTTGTGATTACTGATTTTGTTCTCCAGTGCTATCCTACCTGCACACTAATACATGGGAGTTATGGGATCAAGTTGTCCATTCTGGAATAAGTTTTGGATTTGTTTCCCGTGCCTATGGACTTGGCCTAGAGCAGCATCATTTAGAAAAGAGAAGCTTGTGTTACAAAGTACTGAAGTCATATTTTGTTGCATGTGTGACAAAGTTAAAGTCATATTTTGTTGTATGTGTGACAAAATTTAAGTCATATTTTGTTGCATCCAGCATCCTTCTGTTGCTTGTATGGGAAGTTCATGATGTCAGAACCAAGCTACCTATAATGTTGTGAGCTTCCTTAAATTATTTTATTGTTCAAATAGGCAGGTGCAAGTTTACTGAAAAAAAAAGGAGGTGCAAGTTTAATTCAGTTCTTTATCCTATTTGTCTCGCCATACTATTTTTTATTTCTATTATCTCATTGGCAAGATTGAACGATTCTTACTTCCTGCACCTCTCCAGAATTTGAAGCATTTTAACCCATATGTTTATCCCCTGTGAAGCCAATTGTTAGCCCCTTCTTTTTGATAATTTGTAGCCATATGGACTAGGAGTCTAGGATGCATTAAATGGTTGATCAATGGGTTAAGCCATTGTTTCTTTTGTTCTTTGTTTAGCTGTGATGAACGTATTCACAAGATTCAGACAATTAAAATGATGGAAGGGATCTTCATCTGTGCGGCCCCTCATTGTCTGAAGTCCTTCCTGAAGAAGAGTGAATTTGAATCTCATATCCACGAGACCCATGCTGATCTTCTTCAGCCCATTATGGAGAAAGAAGATGGAAATGAGTCGGAGGCTATGAGTGCCAAACAATCTACAGCTTCAGATTCCACTGCTCGGGCTCCACTGAGGCCAGCCTTTTCTCCTAATTCAAATTCCCAGGTTTATGATCGTGACGACAAAGCTCGTCGCCTGCAACCTAGAGACCAACTCACTCCCAGGCCTATCATACAGACAAAGCCGCCACCGCCAATATTTGGGCAAATGCAAAATTATCCATTGGAGCAACCTCCAGACAGCAACCGCCCCCAAGGCTTTGACAGGCCTGGCCCCCAAAACCGCTTCCATCAACAGAGCTTTGACACACAGGGTGCCCTGCAGCAAGAATCCATTGACAAGCAGCAAGGAATTCTATCTGATGCCCCATTTCCTGATTACGCTCTTATGCATGCCCATCAAGCACCTAATTTTGCAGTGCCAGTTAATACAAATCCAGTTCTGGCTCCTCCTCAGTTCAGCTATCCTCCATTTCCACCTGAAGGAGCTCAACCATTTTATGGTGCTCCCTATGATATGGCACTGCCAGATGCAGCACCAGAAGTTGGATCAGAACAGGGGTCATTGTTGGGTTTCCCACCAGGTCCAGCAGGAGGCGTGAATTTCTCCGAAAATTATCCCCGGCCATGGAATATGGCACCAGTTGGTGTGCCTTTTGAACCTCCTGCAGGCCAAGGAATTGCGGATGGTTTTGCTAACATGTCAGATTCTCAAGGAAGAGTTGCATTCTTTCAAGGGGATTATGGACGGAATCCAGGAGTTATGCCGTCAAACATGCCTCCCCCTCCTTTGGCCAACAGGGTGATGGAACCAGTGCAGGGTGGCAGTGCGATGGACCCAAGGGATGGCAAGGGTATATTGGCTCCACAGCCCTTGCCACTTCCTCCACCACCCCCACCACCCCCTCCTCACTTGTCACAGGTCAAACGAGGTAAGTTTTATTCCAGTGACATGAGTCATGATGGGCAGGGCTTTGGGTGGCAGCATGAGAAGCGCGATAGCTTTGGAAGTGGCCAGGATTAATGAAGCTGCTGGTCTCTTGTTGACCTACCATGTGTATTTTTTTTCTCGAACTCCTATTGCATTATCTATATAATATCTGCTATTGGCCTGTTTTTTGTTTTCGTGTTCAAATTTTCAATGATTTGATCTCAACTTTGGCCTATTGCCATGGTGCAGCCATAATGGCTGGCTGAGTGGTTGTGATTTTGGCTGTGGAAGCAACCATTATAGCCGTGGCAATAGCAATATGATGGGTTAAAAAAAGTCAGATAATATCGAACAACTCTCCTGTGAACAATTAGTGTAGGGGATGAGATATTTTACCAGTGTATCAAGCAATGCCCGTAGGATGTAAATCATTTAGATTATTTATGAATACATTTTAATGAGTTTTTCATTGCCCATGACTTATAGTCAATTTAATTAAATGATTTTCCAAACTCATTGAAATTTTGATGAATTTCAGTATTTTTATCATCTAAATAACAGATATTAGAGCCATCGCGGTGGGTGAGCCGTGCTAGCTATTTTTAAGTACAACTTTTAGATTGCGATGTAGATATAAGTCATGCTGGTTATCTTTTAAGTACAATTTTTAGATTGCGACAAGGTGTTATAAGTGACAGGGTGGCCTTGGTATCACAATTCACTAAAAAAATAAAATAAAATCATGAGCTTTATAACCCAACCTTATTAACATCAACATTTTGCAGCTCCATGGCATAAAATAAAATCAGAAGCAATTTCAGGCATAAGGTTAGTTTGAAACAGTGCCACATCGTTCTCACTAAAGGGAAGCTACATTTTGAAAGCATGCATTTCAGTTCAGCTCCAAAACAATCTTTTCATGTTTAGATGTTCCAATGACAAGATTTCACAATCATTTATACTTCCATAATCACAGGATACATCCCTAATCTGCCTCCACGGTTAATCAGATTCAAACACGGACTATTTCTCTAGTCAAAATTTGAAAGAAATTTCCTCTGTGCATGGAAATGACAATAAAGAAGGGAAGAATCCATTTTTTAAAAAAAATGCAATCTCCACCAGAAAGCTCAGGAAGAACTTCATCCTATTTACCCTTGGCACTCCCCACAGTGTCTTCCAAAAACAGGCAAACAAAAATAATAATAGTAAAAATGATAAACTTAAGATTCAGCTCAGTTTCTTCTTCTCCAAAATCCATTTTCGAACCTTGCTGACACACTCCACATCAAATCTCACATACAACTGCTGCAACTTCTTGTAACCCATCAATACATATCTATCAATATGATCTTCAAACTTCTCATAGAGTGCTGGAATTGTAAGAACGAGAACAAGGCCTGCCACATAGGAAATTGGAAATGCATGGTAAGAATTGGGAACAAAAAGAAATTATACTCACTCGGGGATTTGTTCACTTCCAATGTCTAGGGGTGGGTTGTATGTTTATACTAAATAAAATGGAATCAATAACAACTGAAAACTTACTAGTGTAGCCCAAGGTAAGGAAATCAGTCAAGCTCCCGATCACGGAAATTAGCCAAAGATATGCAGCTACTTTGAAAAACATTCTCGAGTCCTTGCCTAGGGCAATATCCTCAGATACAGAAAGCAATGCATTTACACGATCACGGATGAAAGCTGCCACTTCGTTCGCCATTTCTTCTGAGAGGTATAACTCTGGTAGTGGTGGAGCAGGTCTGTAATTTACAACAATAAGAAGCAGTTTAACATTTGATGTAATGCCATTGCTTGTTTCTTTTAGTGGTTTTCAAAGATAGAATGAAGAGGACATGTCAAAATTCTGACTTTTATTTTTATTTTATAACTAAGTGAAACAACACTCAAGAACAAGAAAGCCGATCAAAAGACTATTCCATAACCGACTCTTGTTGCTGAATCGAGGGGGCTTGGCTTGTACCAGGCTCTAAAAGAGTTTTCTTCGAGCGAGCGGTCTTTCTATCTTTTTGGGTTGCATGCCCAAGGCAATGCTTTTTGTAGATTGAGATGGATTGATCTTCGCTATCGTGCCTCTTCCTTGTACCAGTTGATGCTGCGGCAGTGCCTAATATGAGTTTGCTCCTGGCCCATACAGAGCAAATTGAACGCCATTTAATTTAGAGAAGGTTCAACATCCATAACCAGGCAGGGAAAGGAACAGGGGTAATGGCAGTTGACTTTCCAGAAAGATCTCAAATGATGTAAGAATAATTGTACAAGATCCATATTCAATCAAAACTAAATAATTTGTAAGTACTGATTCTTCCATCTAATGGTACTATTGTTGGGTAAAATATAAAATTAGACCAGTGACAAAAGCCTCCCAACTGTAGACCAAGTCATCAAGTTGACCTAAAATTTAAAATGAACCATATAGGGCCTAGATACTCAGTATTAGGCAAAACCTCTATCTACATCATCTTTCCTTCTACAAACCACTTATAGCTATTTGAGATACTGAAAGGGAAATGGAGGCCATCTGCAGTGATCTTCTACAACTTTAACGTCATGACTTGCCATCCAGCTGATAGGGTCCTAATAAACATACTGCATCCCAAAGTTAAATTGGAAATAACTCAACAGGGGATCTACTAGATCATCTTAAACCTTGAAAACTTCACGTTATTAGGACTTAAGGGGAAAAAAGGGCGCATTTTATAAGATAGTTCGTCAAGATATAGCTCTGTCCATCACTTTGCTAAATGGATATACCTTCTCCCAAATTGGTGGTCCATTTTTGTCTCGTGCAAATGAGTAGTAGATGTTACAAAAAGGAGATGTAGCGAACCTCAGCAACCACGAACACTTAAATACTATGATATGTGAGACGTTTTAAAGCAAATTTATGAAAGAACAGGATCTCGTTCTCTCCTTAATGCATCAAGTATCGTAAATCCAACATCAGATTTGATAAACCCATTGAAGCCTCACAATGCATATTCAATTCGAATTTTAGCAAAGAAAATAAATAAAAGTCCCTAATGAAATCATATTTGCAAAACATGAAATCAATATTGAAGGTATTATACAAGTACTGGAGGAAAATTAACACCCTAAAGCAAGAGGAAGATATTTTCATTTAAAAGCTATTTCGCATTGCATACAAAACCATTTGTGTTTACTAGAGAGAATAAATTCCACACCTGGCTACCATGAATTGCTCAATTGTTATGTACATTAGATTGAAAGATTAACAAATAAAATCTAACTAGAAGTAAGCAGCATGAGCAAAATCATTGCAAGTTACCTGTTTAGAATTGCCGCGGATTTGGCCCAAAGGAAAAGAATGGCAACTAGGAGCAAGAGAACACTAGAAACAAGTGACAACAGTGTATAACCAGATCTCTCAAATACCACCCAAGCAGCAAGAGTTACCACCAGAATCCCCACTGTTACGTTTTTTTGCCTCCACAGCATCATATCTGCAACTGTTTAAACAACAATCATAAACGCTTAAATCCCCTGCAACTACACCAATAAAGGTTATTGAATTCAAGACAACTCCTATATAATTAGTCACTGAATACAATACAAATCAAAGACAAGATATGTAAATCGTGCAAGGGACCTTCAAGACAAAAATCGGAAAAAAAAATTTATTCAAACAAAATTCGATAAACATAATAATCAGGCTCTGAAAAAATCAAATGCGATCCTGAATTCATCACCAAATAAAAGTTTTGCTCTGATTTAGATCAACGTTTATTCTATTGAAATTTAAATGTGTGTACACACACAGATAGATACATATAAAATGAAGAAAACATCAATTTTGGATCCAAATCCATAAACCCATGATCGGAAATTCGTTGAAATAAAGATTTAACTAATCATATACTTACCAAGACCTCCTCCGAGGATCTGATGAACAGTTCTCTGCCTATTAAACAATCGATCCGATGTACTCATTTTCAATGAAGATTGAAAACAAACACAACCCACGAATTCGAATGCAATCACTTCTACAACCAAAAAGACGGGCAGCTTTGATAATGATCTACAGATAAAAATTTTAAAAGCAAATATAAGTAAAGAGGAGAGCAGTTTCTTCTGTAAAGCTTTCTACCCACCTTAATCTAGTCTTAACGGGTACATATACATATATGATATATATATATATATGTATTTCTATGTGTCTGTGTGTGTCGATGAAGGTTGACAGGTGGGGTTAGTAGTTCTCAGGTTCCAGCCTAAAAGAGTGAAAACACAAACTTTTCTTCGCCTTCTTTTGTTTTTCTACCCGCAATATATGTACACTTGTGTATGTGTGTGTGTGTGTGAGAGAGAGAGAGAGAGAGAGAGAGTGTGTGTGAAGATAAAAGACATTCCTTACAAGGAGTGATGACTGGCTCCCCCACTGGCACTGCTGCGCATGTGGGCGTTTGTTTTTTTTTTACTCTTCAACGGCTCTCACTCTCAGGGGGGCAATCCTGACATTTCATAAGAGGGGAGTCTCTCCAAAATCAACAACTAAACACTCTTATTCCATCATCTTTTGCTACACACACACACACACACACACACATATATATATATATATGTGAAACTTCAATTCCAACTTCATTACTAAAGCCTTCATAATGTTGATCGGTCATAAACCATATATTAACAAACTGGTTACTTAAATATTTGATAATGTTTTTTTTTTAATACAATGATTAAAAAAAAAAATCTATCTAATTTTATATGTATACGCATATACTGAATCTTAAACTATTTTTATAAATAGATGAGACCTTAGACCCATTTGATAATGCTCAATTGATAAGAGATAAAAAAAAAAAACTCAAAATCCCAAACAAATTACAAGTTTAACAAGTGTATTATTATCTCATCATCACTGTTCCACTTTTCCATCAAGTGTCTAGAAATTCACAATTTTACATTACTTTTATTCATTTTCATTTAATCTCCTATAACTTAAAAGTCCACAAAGACCAATTAGAAATAAAACTTCTCTTTATTCCAATTTCTGCCTGCCAAAGCTAACGAAGCTTCGGGCCTACTCAAATGGCTTCTTCCATCCGTACCTGCCAAATCTGTGTGCTCAAGCCTTCTCAACAGACAATGGTAAGACGCAATGACTGATTCAAAGCTTGTAAAAATATGATAATTTGAGAACAAAATCCTAATTTTTAAAATTAAAAGTAAAAATAGTAACAAGAAAAGTAAATTTTCCATATCTTTGCCCTTTGTCTCTGCCACTGACAAGATGAAATGATATAGAACAACAAAAGCTCATTTGTTAACCAGCACACATTGCATACACATCCATTTCATTTGTACGAAACCCATTTCCTTCAGATTCACTGAGCAATCCTTCACAATGCTAATATTCCTATACACCTTTAAACTTATACACAGAAAATTGGGCGGAACCTGTAAAAGCTAATGCTTTAACTCAACGAAACCTTATCCCAATTACTACATGAATCCTATGTCTCACCATTCTAATCTCTGTAAAAGCTAGTGCCCAAACCCTAAAAATTGACATCATCCGATGGGAAGCTGAGAGATTATTTGCTTAAATGTAAGGTCTTTCAATGTTAAATTAACCTTGATAGGATCAAACAAAGTAAATTAAAGATGTATACTGCACATTCTTTGAAACCTGTGGCAAGGATGTGACTTCAACCATCAAACCTGTCAGAGATCATAATCATTGACCTGTAAACATTAATCTGGAAAAGAATATTTCATCTCACGCATTTTCTCCACTGATTTTCTCATTCTCATCTTGTGAGGTGCCGGCTTCAACATTGACGGCCGCTGGTGAAGAATCCATCAAGCTGGCAGCTATTGCAGCTTTCAAATCCTCATCTTCCGCATCTAGCAATTCTGCTTCCCCATACTGATGAAACGGATTAGAAGACTGTTGAGTTAAATCAGTTCTGTGATGTGGTCTCTGTGTCTGTATTGAGTTGCGGGATTTAGTTATTCTCTCTGCATCCTCAGGTGACAGCCACTGCCCGTATCCATTAGAAGCTTCAGAAGATGTGATGGGACACTCCTTTGGAAAGTTCCCCCTCACCAGGAAAATGCTCCAACCAAAGCCTTTCAGAGAATCCAAATAGGCTGAGAGGTAAAACTTGGAGAGGTGCTGAGGGGCTGCATAGAGGCTGTCAAAATTGTACCACTCTCCATTCACTTTCCTGATACAGAACCAATGATCCTGCAAATGACAGATAAATGCATTTTCAAGCTCCGGGTCAACCTGAGCAGGCTCAGCAACTGGGCAGTTGAGTGGAATTACTTGCAGATCCCACACTTCCAAAGCTTTCTGTAAAACCTGCACTAGAAATTTCACATTACTTATGTCGGAATAGTTGGAAAAATGGCATCAAATAACGGTCAGTGCAGAAAGGAGCAGTAGGAAGCATTCATTTTGACCGATAGAACAAGCATTCATATGGAGTATCAAATGAAATAGATTCCCTATATTTATTAGCAAGAGAGAACACCAGCTCCCGAAACAACTGGAAAGCTATTGGAGAACTCCAATTAATCTGCCATGCTAACAGAACAAGAACACAAACGGGGACTACTACCACTTTCACCCCTTTTTTTCTTTCCTTTTATTTCTTTGTGGTAATGGGCGGGTTTGCGTGTATGTTTTGTTGTTTTGAGGGGGGAGGGGGGGGGGGGGGTTTGCACGTAACTTCCCAGTAAGAAGGTTCGACATATCAATTCTGCTAATCACATCATCACTAGGCAGGCACTGCAATGTCTCCACTTAGGAAAAATAAAATAAAATAAGGAGGCAAGCCATACCGATTACCACTCTAGCAGAAAAAACTCAACTCAGAGGAATATAACAGGCATAAGCTTGTCAATACTGAACCTGTTAAGTACGTATTATAAATTTTCTTAAGTTGTCAAGCTTAAAGAATTTAATTATTAATGCCACAAGTTAATTAATATTCTTAAAGACTGTCTTAGAAGATATTAATTATGGTTTTCATGTGGATTACAGATATTGCTTTTTCTTACACACCCAAGAAAAGGGGAAAAATTATGTTCTTACATGAAAATAATAATTCTAGGGTTTGATAAATGGCATGCCTTATTGGCCCTTTTTGGTAGCTGGGGCACCCGTTAACCAAATCCTAGTCCTAAGATATAGAGGTTGGATAAAACAACTAATTGACACAGATGACCTAAACATAACAACTGCACTCAAACCCAAGCAAATCAATTCACTGCTAAATCCCACAAAGCTCTTCCTAAATTTGAATTGAAGAACGCCAATATATTGAAATGCAGAATTGGAGTTGCCATGTTATCTGAAAGGCAACTTTGAACAAAATTTTGACCATTGACCATCTAAACTCATGTTGCATACACTATATAATCAATGTGCTCTATGTAAAGAAGAAGAAGGAGAAACAGAACTTTCTTCCTCTGCCGGAACAAGCTCGAATATTTCACCGCTTGCACAGTTAGAAAAGGGGAACAATATGGAAACCATAGAAAGAGCATAACCAAAATAATTATGCAAGGCACCATACAGAAAAGCAGGTAGATGCTTGGGAAACCTATTCAGCAACTGTGTGAAAACAGATATGAAGAAAACATTAAAAATCCCATATGCCAAATGTTACAAGGGTCTGAAAGCACAGGGAATTTATTTTTCTTTTCAGGTGCAATATTATGGTTTCTACTAAAGGATAGAAATAAAAACATCTAAAAAGAAATCCATTTAATTTTAAAATGAATATCAGAAGAACAGATCAAACATGACATTTGTGTTCTCAACTAGAGTAAAATTTTACCAGAATTCTTAGTAACTCATGCTCACTTGTATATTCCACAGCTAATTATATGGTTTGTAGTACCCCAACACGCAACAAGAATCTATCTCTTTATTTTGTTCCTTCTTTTCCATTTTCACATAAAATAGGGTACTCGAGCAATTAGAAAATTACAGTAGAAAATATAACAGAGTCAAAAATGTAAAATCAAATCTTCATATATCTATTCTAAACATCAAAATAACTGAACCAAAAAAATATACTATTCGGCATTTAATCTAATTATTTATATGATATTTAACTAATTAAAGTAGGAAGATATTTTTTTAAGAGCAAAACAACAGCTGAAATTCAAACCCCCCCCCCCCCCCAAAAAAAAAAAAAAAAAGAAGCAACTCAATACTAAGTTATGAAATAGAAATCTACCTATTGTACTATTATGTCATTTGGACTTCATATATAATTGGAAAGAGGTGACTATATTGCAGGCCAATGAAAGAGTAAATTTGTGTATTTGAAAGATTACAAGGAAACCCATGAATCATATTATAAAGTCGTGCTCATATAAATGATCTTTTCCAACCTAGAAGAGGATAAGTGTCTAAATTGGCATGGGGTCCATGGGGAGTGGGGATTTAGTCTCCAATAAGTACAACATGAAATCAACAAACACTAATAGGAGAGAACTATGATGCTGTTTGCGTGACCTGAGAACCTGGTCAACCATGTCAGCTGAGGATTGGCTGACCAGTTTCTAAATTTTAACTGCTTGGTGGGACCTTCTAGCTGCAAGGCAATCCACTCATGTTCTTAACATGCTTTTCTGCATCTAAAATATAGCCAACATCAAAGTTGTTTCAGCCAAAACAAAATGATGCATGCAGTGTGCACCCAACTGGCCCCCTTTTGCAAAATACACATAGAGCCCTTACATATGGGCAGAAAGTCCCACTATGAAACTCTCAGCAAATTCTTAGGTTGGGAATTCAACTCTGGATGACCTCAAAGCCAGGAAAATATGCAAATTAAAGAAGCTGATATGTCAAAAAGAAAATAATCATGTGCAAATATGTCCAAGAGTTATTCATACCATTGTATTACCAAACCTGTTCAAACATGACAAATGAAGGACCACTGAATTCACTTCGTTGAAATCTTGACTGGAGATTGAATGGCTCAATCTTTCTTGACATACCTCCATATGCCAACTAAATAAACTGAGGAACAAAAGAGCACCAGCCTTTTATGGTTTTACAATTTGGAATTTATGGTTTTGAACAACATGACAGAGATATCAAATAATGGCCCAAGGTTCTGGCAGATTTTTTTAGTTATTTTTTAGTTATTTGAGTGAATTTGGTGAATATAATGATCGTATAATAAGAAAGAAGACAGAAATAAAGAGAAAAATTTGGAAAAACATGGGTTTCCCACCCTCCAGGTCTCAGCAAAATCTGTAGAACTAGAAAAATATCACGAGGGTTGTCCAATTGATATAAATGCAAAAATTTGTAAGTTGTAATCTTTACATAAATCACAAATTCCCAATAAAATTAAGTTTTACAAGGAGAGATGATTAACAAATTTGAAATTCTCCCTACCAAGATTTAAAAAATTTATCATTTACTTCATTTAGCTAGATCATAAGAAAATGTCTATCAAATCTCTGATGATGTCAGATAATGAGATCTGCAGCACTGACAGGATCTCACAGAACATGTCTAGTCATGTGGATGAAAAGATTGGAGATAACACCATTTTTCAGTTAATCAATACATATGTCACCATTTCCCATGCAGGTTTCCTAAACAGCAATCAACAACTAGTTTGAAGTTATCTCTATCAGAAAATTAAATCTTACCATTTACATGATTCAGTGATGTCAAACAATAAGATACATAATGTCTGGAGGCTATAACTCCCAAAAACTATTTGCCAGTTCAACTACACCCAGAATGGATACAGTACTTAACAAACTTTTCCCTAAATACAGGCTTATTCCTTTTCCGTCATAGTATCCAAGTAAAGTAAAAGCGTATCTGTTTCAACAGTTCCTTTGCTCCATATACATCCTTCCATAGCATGGTAAACAAATAAAAGCAATAATTACAAAGGGCACTTTACACCACAGGCTACCTGTTTCAAAAGGCTCCAATATCCACCAAGTGACTTAGTGTCAAACATAGCCTTGGACACAGAACACCTTGAACCACTAAACGAACCAATCCATAGAGTCATCTGTCATCAGTAGTAACCTCATTGTACCTCTCTATATTCCTCAGATACCCCTACATTCTCTCACTTTCATTAACCTCCATCCATCCCTAATTTCATACCATTCCAAACAGCCAGAGTAGTTTTGGGAAGAGTAAGCACCAGTAATTACTTAGTCAAACTCCTTTCAGCAAAGTTACATCAAATTCTAACTTGCTAAGATAGCCAATTTTAACTGCTGAGTTGAAATACATCCTATTGGGTACTTTTGATATCATAATATCTCTAATCAGTGGCAGATCCAGAGACTTCACTTCCCTGTTTCCACCATTAAATCTAATATTGTTTTAGAACAGACTCGTGGTTTTTTTCTTTTCTTTCCCTTTGATAGGTAAAAAGATCCACTAAAGGCACCAAAATAAGGGTGCAAAACAATGTATGGGCATGGTACACAAAAACCAAAAGATCAATGAGCAAAACTCATTTTGCCCAAGAAAGTAGACAAAAGAATCAAAAGGTATTCAGTATGCCTGTACAATCCAACCGGCCACTAGTTAAGTTAGGTATGGTGATTCTTTATCTAATATTTATTTCCCTTAACGTTCTTAAAGAACTTTTTTCTGCCACTGCTAATACAATCAGCTATCTCATCCAACATGGGTATCTCAACTCAACAAAGCTTTATCCCAATTATTTGGGGCCGGCTACATGAATCTTATCTTGTCATTTTTCTCTATTTAAGGTCATTCTCTCTGTTACATCATACATTATCATATCTTTTTTAATTATCTTTCCCAAATTTATTTTTTGTCACCCTTTCCCTTAGCATGGTCCTCAATATGAACCATATCGCTCTTCTTTATTGGTGCATTTATTGGTCTTCATTTTACATGACCATACCACCTTAACCGATATTCTCTAATTTTATCTCTTACAGGTGTTAATCCTACTATCTCTCGAATATGTTTGTTCTTAATTCTTTCTTTTTTATTTTACCGCACATCTATCTTAACATTCTTATTTCAACTACACTAATCTTAATAACATGTTGTTTCTTAACTGCCCAACATTTTGTTCCATACAGCATCGCTGGTCTAATAGATGTTCTATAAAACTTACCTTTCAATTTTTAAGATATACGTCGATCACACAATATGCCAGAAGCACTCCTCCATTTAATCCATGTTGCTTTAATTTTATGAGTAACATCATCTCTAATTTCTCCCACTTGATGAATAAGTAAACCTAGATAACAAAATTTTTCGTTTTTTATTGACTCTAGATTTTCAATATTCACTTCATCCTTATTTGTATTACTAGATTTACTAAAATTATATTCAAGGTAATAAGTTTTTGTCCTACTTATCTATCCAAGATAGGCATCTTTCATCTTTAATTTTTATACAGAATTACCAAGTCTTCAGACATAAAAAATTTTAATCTCATTCAAATTCCAGGCACCTACTTCTTAAGCACCTCTCTCTCTCTGTCTCTGTCTCTCTGTCTCTGTCTCTCTCTCTCTCTCTCTCTCTATATATATATATATATATATATATATATGCACATCACTACTACAATTTAATCCATGTTACTTTAATTTTATGAATAACATCATCTCCAATTTCTCCCACTTAATAAATTAGTAAACCTAGATAACGAAATCTTTCGTTTTTTATTAACTCTTAGATTTTCAATATTCACTCCATCTCTATCTGTATTACTAGATTTACTAAAATTATACTCAAAGTATTAAGTTTTTGTCCTACTTATCAATCTAACATGGGTATCTTCCATCTTTAATTTCTATACTGAATTACTAAGTCTTCAGACATAAAAATTTTAATCTCTTTCAAATTCCAGGCACCTACTTCTTAAGCACCTCTCTCTCTCTCTCTCTCCATATCTATATATATATATATATGTATGTGCACATCACTACTACAATACAAAATATTTTTATAAAATCACTATATGTTCGACTGTCTTTCTCTTTCTTTTTTATATCGGTATGTTCAACTGTCTTTCTCAATCATGTTATTGCTATAGCAAGATTCCCTTTTTTTAATCAGTGCTATAGCTAGATTATATAGCATCAAACATTTCACTAATATAAAATTTGCTATCTTTTTTTTTAGTGGGAAAACTCATTATCTATACTAAACCAAGGGAAGCCACCCTCCCACTTTTGAGACAGTTACTGTACCAATTTTTCCGCCTTTATTAAATGCATAATGACTTCAGAAGTTGAAGAAAAATAATGCACAAGTGTTCCATTCAAACGAAAACTTTATAGAAACTAACCAAGTATTAAAAAAGGTAAAAGCCATAAAATAATAAATAAATAAAAACCAGTACACTTTTGAGAATTAAGACCTCTACTTTCAATTTCCCCATTACCAATTCTATTTAATTCAGAAAAGTTGTTTTTACCGAGATTGCTTTTGTAAATTGCATGCCTATGGGTGGTTTTCATGAAAGGAATAAATTTAATTGCCGATAGCTAAATAGCTTATTTTCGTGTAATAAATAGTCGACTACACATGTATGAAAAATCCAATAATCCCTTCAACCAAGATATTAAAAAGGCATCTTACTATTAGTATTAAACTCGTTGAATCTTGTAAATGAATTAAAGTATAGGTTTAAAAAATTTTAAAAAAAGAAAAAGGGAAAATGAATGTATAATCAAACCTGAATACTGAAATCGCCGTCCATAGATACGTTGTGAGACACCTCTGGGATGAAATCGTCGGTGGCTGTACCTCCGCCGCCGCCGCCGCCGCCTTCGAGCATCATCTGATGCTCCTTCCGATCAAGATCGGAGGCGAGAGCAGCCAAATCGAATTCGGAGAAGAAGGGGCCCTGCAACACCGTGTTAACGCAATGCACTGCGCACAACTTCGATTCCTGTACCTCGTGGTACAGCATTCCTCCATTGCTCGGACCTTCCATACCCTTTTTCTCTCTCTAAAACACTCTTTCTCTCTAGAAAAACCCTAGAATCTGCCTATTTCTCGCTCTCTCCGGCACGACAACGTTAACTTCAGTTTTCGGTGAAGAGAAGGTGGTATTAACTATCGGCAATTAAATTTATTCTAGCCTTGGTTTAATTATTTATTATTTTATCTGAATTGTGCAATTGACGTTATGAATCAACACGTGGAAAGGACCCGCGGGACGCCTATACGTATCATAACTATAGTCACCTCCAAATTATTTTTTTCTTCACGTGAATAATATTTTTATTTTATTTTATTTTAAAAATTAAAAATTAACTTTTTTAATTATCTCCTGTTTATATGCCAAAAATATAATTAACAAATTTTTTTATGACACCTTAAAGAACATATAATTAACATAAATGATAAAACAAAATGGTGGTGCGTAAGGTTGTAATCTAGTAAAGTCAAATAATGAATTTTTTAAATTTAATTTGTTAAAATAAATAAAGTTTAAATTTAACTTATTAATTTTTAAGTTAATTTTAAACAAATTTTTAATCTAGAATCGGATAACTTACTTTTTTTTTTTTTATATAACATTAGTCTATTTATTTATTTATTAACTTAAATTAAACTCAATAAATTAATAAGTCTTAAAATACGTTTAACCTTAACTCTTTTTATTTTATGAATCAATTTCAAATGAATTTTTAATCAAGTCGAAGTTGAATAGCTTAATTTGTTTTACCATCTTAACGGTGACTGTTATAACTTTATCTCCTAATCATTGACTAAAATATACTCAAATATAGAAACTTCAAATCATAATATTTCTCATTAGAAAGAAGGCATGTCACTCCACTACCGAAGCTTTTTTTTGTAAAAATATTCAGTTTATGAGTGGATAAAAATTTTATTAATAGTATAAGTCTTTTCTCATGGCATCTTTATAAAACATTTTCTATAAATTTTGATTTTTATTATGTTTAAAGTTCTAATTTGATTATACAATAAACACATAAAATTTAAAACTTTTTTATATAGTTAAGACTTTTATTAACTTTAAATTCTTAATTTAATTAGTATTATAAATACATAAAATTTAGAAGTCTTCTGTTAATTAACATCTAAAGCAATTGTTTTGTTAACTTCATGATTGAATGGTTGAACCGGACCTGACAGTTAAAGATGGTACCGGCAAGTGCACGCATACAGAGACTGAAATAAATTACAGAAAATTCAATATTCTTATTCCCTGCTGTAGACTGCATGACAGTAATTTCCTTCATAAATTCAAAGGAAAAAAATGAGGAAAAAGAGAGACAGAAGAGGAAACAAATTTCCCGATATCATTCTTTGATTATTTCAACAAAAATCATTGCCCAGCTTCCTATTACATATAATGAGAACGCTTATGTTTTTCTTTTGCTGAATACAAAATTGCACCACTGACTTGCTTCTGTGAAATATGACCAGTTGTCAAACAAGAAGGTCATAATGGTTCTTACCACTGTAAAGGAGCCTCACAACTTTCCTAGGTTTTCCTTTTCTAGAACCCTTTCCAAAATCGGCTCCATATTCTGCGATGGGAATAAAACCATTGCCCCATCCACCCCTTGTATGCTGCAGTTTGATTGAAAATGTAGATTATTAGTGGATGAAACAGTGAAATCAATCAATTCACCAAAGGGAAAAACATAAGACAAAATTGTAAGCATTACTTTGTTGCAATATTATTGCTAATAGTTCTATTTAGCCATGAGAATTTCACTTGAATGTATACTGAGCTAAGTCTAAAATCCAATTTAAAATGCATAAACCAGGAGAAGCAATCTAGTACAGTCACTGGCAGCTAAAAGGAGGCCTGCACTGCTGCACCAGAAGTTCCCAACATCTAAATTTGTTCTGTTGAGCAAAAGAAGAAATGGAGGAAGTGTTTTTTTCTTGGGCAGGTAGGAATGGAGAAAGTTAATCCACAAAAGGCCTAAAATGTTCAATGGTTAGGAGCTCTCATAGTCCTCTCACTGTAGAATTATGACAAGTCATACACCCATATAAGACTCATTTGCAGTCCGCATTTTCAATTCCATCCAGCCAACCTTCTCTCTGAATTCCATGACTTCTGTTAGGCAATGGATTGCATCTTTCAAACAATCCAGCGAATTTTTTGCCTTTCCCTTGCTTATGTTCTCAATTGGTGCCTAGTCACTTCTTTTGTTACGACTTACAAACATCATAGGAATTTTTTGCAAATGTCCGACACATTCCTGAAATTATCATCAAATGCCAGACAATGCATATAATAACATAACACTCACGGTCAATCTTCAGTGATCTGTAGGAAGTCTACGGGCTGTATCAGCAATTATAACAGACATCGATGTCCAGCCTAATATCAAACCCAACTCAACAAAGAAATAATGTTCAGCCAATTTAGGTCTCTCTCTCTCTCTCTCTCTCTCTCTCTATATATATATATATATATATATACATGTGCACGCGTGCGGAGTCGCAGACACATACATGTGCTCCCTGAAATCCATAAATTTTTCAGACCATGAGAGTGTAAGTTAATTTCATGCTCCTCTCAATTTCTTTTGTTCATACGAATCCAATTAATGCTGCATCGGATTCTCCCCATCTTGCCATCTTTGGACACTTTTCAAAATGCCCAAACCGCTCCCTGATTAATCACCTTCTGGATGCACCAACAATGTATAAAATACATCAACCATATCCATCCTTTTGTGGGTTTCAATGGCCATATCACTAATTAAGTTAGCTCTTGGGAAAAGCTAGACATGTGACAGTCAAGCGAACCCAACTCATCTAAAAGTAAAAATCCAACTAAAGAATCCATTTCCCTAATCAGTGGTGAATTATAAATATCAACTGAAATATTTTGTTCACAAGAAAAGATACCTCATGTTCCGGGATATACACAACGATTGGCTGGCAACACAACTTTGACAACACCTGGGAAGAATAGACATTGGTCACCATGCAAAATTAAAGTAGGTGAATCAAACATCTCTGCTAGATTCAGTAACATAGGCATTTGCACATGCAATGCAAAAAAAATGAACTGATACCATTTCTTTGGAAAAGGATTTAGAATTGGAGTTAAATCAAGGGCTATTGGGTAAATTTCCTTTTAGGGAGGGAGCCCCATATCAAAAAGGGAAGTGCAAATGATGCCCGCCAAAAAAATGGAAAAGCAAGAAGGGAGCTAACAGACAAGGGACAATCCCCATTAACTAAATTTATCATTTATGTCCATGGGCCTTCTCAAATTAAGCCATGCTGTGAAAAGGTAGCCAAGGTTGTATAGGTGTAACCTCAACAACAAATAAAAAGTGACCCATCATAGCTAGGGATGGCAATTTGCCCCGTCCCCGCCCTGCATGGGAAGGGTATGGGGTGCTCATAAACGGGGACGGGGTATGACTTTTAAAACCCCGTAGGGTTCGGAGTGGGGTCGAGGGATGGTCACCCAACTCCGTTTATATATTAAGTTTTTTTATTTATTTTTATATTCATTATATTTACCAATAAATAATACTATATAAAATTAGTTTTAAGGTTTTTCATATCACACTCATATATTTTTTTTGTGTTATTTTGGCCAAAAAAAAATTAATTTACTTATCAAAATAAAAGTTTTAACTTACTTAAAAAATATATATATCGGGGTTCGGGTTGAGACGGGTTGAAGTCGGAGAACATAAATGAGGTCAGGGTCGGAGTAAACCTCTAAACGGAATGGGGCAGGACGAGGTTAGGGGTGAAAAATATAAACGGAGTCGGGGTTGGGGAAGGGTCACCCCGCCCCAAACCTGTCCCGTTGCCATTCCTAATTCGTAGCCCTCGTTGTTTGTCAAGTGTTATGGGCCCAAGGGCTTGAGCCTTGAGGCGTAGACCCAAATCTATTGTGGATGATGATGGTGTTAGAAACCAATAAAGTTGCCAGTTTGCAACTGCATATGCATGCAATAAAAAAGATAAATTATATTCAAAATAAAATACAAACAGGAATTAAAGGTTAAAGCATGGGATCAGGGTGGATATTAATTACTAATAATACAAACTAACTTCAATAAAAAAATAATAATAATGAACTAACCAGTAGCTCTGACTCTCCTCCCCAGAAATCAGGTCGTCCAATGCGTTGGCAGTACCTACACAGGCATTTCAGAACATGGTGAATAGATTCCAATCTTTAGCATAAAGTTAGCATGAATCAGGATATTGAAAAGGCTAAAACTCTGTAACTGGTAACAAGTCCAAGGATTCACCGTTTCAAAGACTCCTCAACAGTAATTGCAACCAATGCCTCCTCATACTGACGACGTTCTTTATCGTTATCACATATGACTTCTTTTACAGCCATCCGTAGTTCATCTGCATTTTAAGGTCCCCAATTAAGTTCTCTACAATCTTAATGGCAATTTAATCCAAGGAACTGTTTTTTGGGGGGAAGTGGGGCAGGAGGTGGACATAGAATCCTTTTGGTGGCTTAGGCACACTAGACTATAAATGATTCTCATCACATAAAAGATAAAAAAAAAAAAAAAGATAGGATTAAAAATGAACATATTCGTGAGATAGTAAGAATATCACTTATAGGAGATAAAATAAGAGAAAACCAGTCAATGTGGTATGACCATGTACAACGAAAACCAACAAATGAATCAATAAGAAAGAGCAATATGTTAAAATCAACTTTGGTAGAAATAGTAAAAAAAGGCATGATAGCCTTTAATAGAGCAGAATAGCAAGACAAGATTCAAGTAGCCGATCCCAAAGCTTCAAAAAAAGATTCCAAGTAATTGACCCCAAATAATTGGGATAAGGTTTTGTTGAGTTGAGTTAAGTAATAAACACTCAACACTCGAGTAGTAACTCAAGAATGTCCATTTACTATAGAAAAACATAATGATTTTCTATATATGTTTAAGAATGTCCATTTACTTATTAAAAAAAATGTTTAAGGAATTAGCTGCTAGCTTAAGAGCTTGTTAGAATATACAAGTCAGTCCAGAAGAACAACAAATATAACTGATAGCTCAATACAGGAATTAACTACAAGCAACAGAAAAAGTGAATCTCCAGACTAACTCCCACTCCCAACATAGATTCCATCATGTAAAGTAAAATCATTGCTGAGTAACATAAAGCTGGCAACTTCCAGTCATGCTTGTGTTGGTTTGCAAATACTTGAAGCAAAGACAAAGTCTTAAATGAAATCAAATAAAACTTATGGAAAGCATTTAAAATATTTGTATTGTCAGACTGAAAATCACTTGGAAGACTAATTTAGGCTCTCTTCTCTTTCAAGTGTCGACACCCAAGTAAACAAGCATTTGTTAGTCATTGAAAAGGAAGCGGAACAATCTTCTTATAGATAGGCCCTACAGTATGCACAACCCGTTAATACATAATGCATTGGTCTTCTTATGACCATTAGCACCTTTTGAATTTACTGAGTAGTCATGATTATTAGGCAATGCACCATTTTGACAACCTTGTTCAATCAGCTGCAATGCACCATTTTGACAACCTTGTCCATACAGGTTCTAATCAGCTGCAATGCACCATTTTGACAACCTTGTTCAATATTTCTCACAGGCCATCATTTGAACCTCACCAATCATCATCAACTTATAGTGTAAAAGATAGATCCTATGTCAAAGTGATTTCATGCCAATAGTAATAAGTTTATATTATAAGGAAATTAGGCATTAGCCAAATCATATGTCAAAATGATTTCATGCCATTAATAGAAAGTCTAGATTTTTAGGAATCTAGGCATTAACCATTTTGATTGAATTCTACAAAACATGGGCATGAAGAAGAGATATAGATACAACACAATATGGACACACCAATATGAAAAAGAACGGAGAGGGAGAGAGAGAGAGGGAGAGGCATTTGTGTCCACAAAGGTGTAACTAAAGTTTTATACTGGGTGTCTACCAACAAAAGTCTTAGTTCCTTCTCTGGGATCAGATTGGCTATGTTGTGAGACACTAAACATGACAGAAGTAAGATTCCTTTGTTTCAATATGATTTACTAAATAGAAAGTGTATAAATTGGAATAATCATGCAATGTTTTCCCTAAGAATAACTATTCAAGGTGTGCTACTTAGTCACCCAAATCAAAAAAATTGTTAAGGCATAATTCATGATTACCCTTCCATTTTTAAAAACTCTAATAAACCTCCCTCCTCTCCCCCCCCCCCCCCCCCCAAAAAGAAAAAAAAGAAAAGGGAGAGAGATATATATATATATATTAATAGTAACAAATGTTTCATGGAGGAAAAGAGAAGAAAAAAAAAAACACCACCACGAGACAGGAATACAACACAAACCCCTACGCTGCAAAAGTTCAATTCATAAAAGAATGTCAAGTCTAAAGCAGGACCATATATACATTCATAGGTTATGTCCCAAGAAATGCCCTGGGACTCCAAAAATAATTGCACTCCAAAATCACATGCACACTACATGCATGCAAGCAGAAGCCCTAATTCTTATAAACGGAGACCAGTCAGTTCCTTGATAGAGTTCAAGATGCAAGCATAGAAAAAAATAAAAAAACTCTGTGATACAATACATCAAAACACATGCAATGGCTCTTATGTATAAATGAGGTGAAAACACTAAAATGAGAGAGAGGGGGGGGGGGGGGGATAAACTTGTTTAATCACAATACATTTTTAAATTTTGGTACCCTTGTTTAATCGCAATACATTTTTCTATTTTTGGTGAGTGATCACAATACAAAATACATTGTGATCAAGGTGGGACCAAGCCTGGGCAATGGCTTTTTAATTTTAATACAAAATACATGTACAGATATGTGCCAAAGCTGCAATAAGAGAAATCATAACTACTGGACAACATAACAAAGTTGACCAAAGCTACAATAGATTGAACAGCTCATATATGTCTCCCTATGGGACAAACAGACTATCATATTATCGTTCTTTTTTTCCTTTTTTTGATAAGTGTCATGTTATCAATTTTTGTAATCCAAATGAAACAAACCAACTACTCTGGATGTAAAGGAAAAAAAATGCAGCATTGCACCTAAAATCCCACACAGAAATGCAAATAGGGGATTTCTTTTTTTGTAACCCATGCAATGTGTTGTTCTGTAACACAAACATACCTTGTGTAACCTGTGTCATACCACAATTTGATTCAGGTGTATTAAAGAGGAAATGTTTGAGCTACCATATAAAATGGAAGCTGTAAAATGATTAAAACATGGTCCAGTACTAGAAACCAACACACACATTTGAAAATATGCATGGAAGTACTATGCATACCTGCATCATCTCTCTCTTCCCAGGGCTTAAGTGCGATACCCTTGTTGAAAGCCATTCCCTTGACCTGATTTCATAAATCAGAATTAAACTCCTAACAGTAAAAGGTGAATTGTTGAGTTACTCAATGGTTAGAACGTTGTTGAATGACCAACCAACCAACCTTCCCCGCCCCCCTCCCCCCTCTCTCGTGGTGTGTATGTTGGTTTTTTTCTTCTTTATTTATTTATTTTTTTTTGGGGGGGGAGGGGGGATATTTTGTCACTTTTATCCAAAAACACACCTTTAAACTAGCCCGGATAATGTTTATGTGAATCTGTAACAAATGTGTATAATTTCGCTTCCTCATTCCTAAAACCTAGTAGTAAATTGCATACATGTGCACACTGCTGGTTAAAAATAATAAGTTAATTTGCATAGTTGGTCAATTTCTTTCTTTCTAGTTGGGGTGGGGGGTTGACAAATTACATTCACAGGCGTCAAAAAAAGATCTTTGGACATGACTAGGTGAAAAGGCAAGGCCAAAACACTGCCCCCAGCAACAAAAATGGAAAGGAAGAGAAACCCTTTGATACCAGTGCCCGAAATAGACAACGTCCATCGCCAGTAACTTTCTGAACTGAATAACGCTCCACTTTCTTCATTGCTGGTGAAACTCCACCACTAAAAAGCAGTATAGCAAAAAACTGGTTACAAATCTAAACCATAGTGACACAATTCTGGATTCAAGAATTATTTTGAATGGAATTCAATTGAAATAATCAAAGTGTGAATCCATAAATTATCTGGGGCAATTTGGAGATTATCATACTGCAAATTCGAGGGCAATAAAAGGCAATTCACGTAAAGAAAACGAAGCATCCTCGTGTAATAAACAAACAAAAAAGGAATACTTGAAATAATATCAAAATCTTCTTGTACAAATGATCTCAAAAAAATAAGTTAAGAAATCTCAAAATTGATGAGATTGGTCATATTAAGCTATTTCAACTATTCATAATTGTACATAAGCACATTACTGAGAGGTCTGGGTTTAGGGTCTAGGGTTTCCGAAAGCAACAAACAAAAAATTTGAACAAAAAAAATACTTACATAGATGGTCCGATTCTGGCGAAGAATCGATGGGGGTTGTCATTGAGACACTTAGATGGACGTGTTTGAAGCTCATGGCTCGAAATTGAAGGAACCGGATAGGAGACAAGCTCGAACTTAGCAATTCCATGTTTCAGCTGCTCAAGAATAGTGTCTGTCGAATAAAATATGACTATCAACACAGATAAGTATAAGAAAAATAAGTGCGAAAACTGAGAATTCACATGATATGAGTTCCTCCTGCCGGAGAGTTCAAAATGAAGCAGATAATTCATATATGTGTGTATGTATATGTCTCAGAAAACAGCATTGCGGGTTGGGGAGAGGAGGGTTACCGTTTGACGGCTCGCGCGCCATAATATCTACCAAAATCAGAGAGAGACAACCATGGAAGAAAGAAGTAGAAGGCGAGCATAGATAAGGGAATGGGCATTCGCGTACGGTCGAAACGCCGTCGCTTATGGACCAATATCAAATCCCTCTTAAAAGCAAGCCCAAGGCTTGAAGCCCAACAAACTCAATTACGGATATCACATTAACAGGCCATCACAATTCGAGCCCGTTCGAAGAGTTCCAAATTATGGAGAATACATTCTTAGTATAATGAATTGGGTGGAATGACTTTCACATAATGAATTTTGAATGTTTGAATGAGGATTAGAATAAATTCTAATGAACAAAATTCATTTTGTCCAATATACTTATTATATTGAATAATTTTTAAATAAATATTAATTACTTTTTTTAACTAAAAAATATAAATTATTTATTTTATTTTTTATATAAAACTATAGGTGCTTAATTGATCTCGAGCATGACCAACTAAGTCATATTCGATAGAGAAACTTAAACTCACAGTAAGATAATTATGAGACAGGCTCAAGGTTCATCCAATTCAATTTGATGTCCTCTAAAATTAAACTATTATTTAGTTCTTGAAATTTGCACCATCAACATAAGCCTAAGTTTTAATCGAGATAACCATAATTCCTAAACTTATAAATATTTCGTCAATATTTGGTCAAGCCATATAAAGACTCTCAGATTTAATCGATTCTTCTAAAATAAAGTTTTTTTCGAAAAACTCTTACTCTTACCTTTTAGGTATGCCTAAAGATTTGGAGACAGACTTTTAAGATTTTTTAAGTAGTGCACGACTATAGTACAAAAAGTATACTTACTACTCGAGATACTTAAGATTTTGTGGCATGTAGATTAAAGTATTAGAAACTTTTAAGGTGTTCATCACACAATTCATGTGTGAGATATCTAGGATCCTTATAAAATGTGAGATTCCGTATACTTTCTATTACATTTCACAACTATCTCTTATTTTGAATTGTACTGTTCATATGAGTAGCATGTTACAAGTGACGTCATACCTTAACAAACTCACGTGTTGGGAACTACTATAAATAGTCCACTCACAATATTATGAACAGTATTACCACTATCACAATTACCTTGTGACTAGTCAATCTTGGCTTCTTTAAGCACTGTCATTATACCTTACAACCTCACTGAGAACTCTAATTCTAGAGAAATATTGGATAAAGATTAGGCTCACTATCTCTATGATATAACCGACCAACACTCAAGTTCATGCCCGTCACTTTCATGGAATCTCTTGTGATTAAATTGATTATACTTTTTTTTTTTGTCATCTTACTCTGAAATTCATGGTTATTTGATGCAGATTGTTTTTTTTTCTGTACGAGTTATTTCCGTATTCTTGTCTGATTATCTCAAGGTCTTCGAATTATCAACAAAAATGTTTTTTTTTTAAGTCAGAAAATAGTCAAAATTGAAAAAAAAAAATACAAAACTAAAAAATAAGAAATACTTTTATCATTTAAAAAAATTAGACTGAAAAAAATATTTATAATTTGTCAATAAAAATAAAAAAAGATAGTATCATTTCAGATATATCATGAAAAACTTTTGTAATTATTAAAAATTTTAAAAAAATTCAATGTAATTTATCATATTTATTATAATATATTACTGATATTTTATGAATTATTTCACATTCAAATATTATATCACAATTTTAAAAATAGCGATATATCTACCGATATCTTCCTATATTTATAAATATTTTATATCATGATGCGTCAACCAACAGCTAGGCAGTAGTCCCTGAATAAACGTAACGCTGCTTATATTTTATTTTATTTTATTTTTATTATAGGCAATAATGTCCCATCCCTTGGCTGTTACCGACATTAAACAATAGAAAAACAATAAAGACTACCTACAATTACCTAACCCAGCAAACACAGTTTGACGATCCCTACTTGACCGTGGCCTAGTACGCAACGCCACGCCCTCCTTGGCTCCCTCTTCCGTGAAGCACGTCCTCGCACTAAATTACTCAAAACTTTAAAATAAAAGAAAAATCTATGCACATCTAATTCTCGTAGGAGATTATAAAAAAAAAAACAAAAAAAAAAAAAAACTCTCTTAGGAGAATGTAAGCTTACTAGCTTAGGAATGATAACACGATAAGTTTGGAATATACTTTGTTTAAAAGATGAAGCATGTCTTTGTTGGAATACTCATTTACATTATTAAATTAATTATAATTAATATATTTTAAATAATAGTGTTAAAATGAGAAGTATTTATTTTAATAAAGAATTTGAGTGATATCGTTATTTTTCAAATTTATAACTCTATCAAATTTATTTAAATTTATAACAAAGGACTAAAAAATGTTATTATAAATATTAATTATGTAGAATATTTTTTATTATTATTTTATTTTATATAATTAGAGTGAGGCAGTGTAAGATATCTTTACTCAAAACTGTTATGTGAAAGCAATCAAACAAACAATAAATCAATATCAAACAAATAAAAATACACAAAATTTAAGTGATTTGACAATATGTTTACATACACGGGTAGTAATGATCATGCTATTATGTATCAAAAAGATTACAAGAATAAAAAAAATCCCAAAATTCAAAACTCCATTTTCTAATGACGACTATCTTCTCCCAAATTAAAACCCTAAAAGATCAAATTGGTCCAAAAACAAAAACAGGTCAAAAATTTTCACATTGCCCATTTTTCAAATCATAAAAAATTCAGGTGTATTCATGACAACCACTCAACACAAACTTGTTCCAAATCATAACAGAATTAATATACATCCTCTAAATTAGTCTCATTAAAAATGGGGTACGAAACATCAGGTTAAATTATATTTTGAGTTGAAATAAAAGATAGACATCCGTAAAAATTTATTGGCGCGTTTCATAAACAGTAGGTGTCACGATGGCCTACAGAGTGAGACTTTGAGATGAGATATGCATCATGGATTCATTATTATTATAGGTGAATCTAATGAGGGAGACCAATGGTAGCCAAGGCTCTACACCTGTGCAAAGTTACAACACACGTACTAGACCAGGTGTGAGCAGCATACATTGGCTAGCGACACAATTTTCCTTCAACTGCCAAACCGAAAAAGGCTGGCTTGGCTCATTATAACACATTGGCAGCTGACTCGCCCGCATAACAAGTATCGACATTTTTTTGCTGTCTCTCTATACTAGTGTGAAAAAACCCAAACGGGGGCCTCCCTATCGATATTCTCGATGCTCGCTCGCCCTCTCAGGGCTTAATAATCTTCCTCCCCTCTCATCTCCGAGGGCGACACTCCAAGTCCATTGCTCCCTTCGATCTTCTCTGCCCGACGATCACACCCGATTCTCTGGCCAATCTCGAGCTCTTATTATTCGATTCTCTCTGAGGTTCATTCAAATTCATCTTCGTCACATTTTGGTCTTTATGTTTTGTTTTTTTAGAATGATCCCGAACTTTAATTCGGTGCATGTTGAATATCTCATATTTTTGGAGATTATTATTGTTAATTCTCTGATTGACTGTTGAGAAAATTGAGAAGAAATTTTAAATTTTGAAACTTTATGTCTAAATTGTTATACTCATCTTAGCTAGAGAAATAGTTGCGGTCGTCTCAGTTCACTTTATTATTATTATTTTTTAAAAAATTCGTTTTCTTCCCGAGCAATCAATCGGAGCAGTTTTGTTAAATTATTAGGAGAAAATTTAATTTCTGTCGATTTATAATCTATTGGAGCTATTAAATTAAATACTTGTTCAGTAGGATTGGAGAATGGCTTCGCTGTCTCATTCTGCTGTGACATTTACTGGAAATTTGGCTTCTGGAACTTCGGTGTCTGATCTTCTCCGGAGCTCGAGTAATGGTGTCAGTGGTGTGCCATTGAAATCCCTTGGGAGGGCGCGTTTGGGTGTGACGAGGAGGGGTTTTACTATCACTGCGAAGGTTAGGAAGGTGAAGAAGCACGAGTATCCCTGGCCAGATGATGCAGATCCGAATGTGAAAGGTGGAGTCCTTAGTCATCTATCCCACTTCAAGCCTTTGAAAGAGAAGCCAAAGCCGGTTACTTTGGATTTCGAGAAACCTCTAATGGATCTGCAAAAGAAGATCATTGATGTACGCCCTTTTATCAGCACTTATGTGTTAATTGAGAACATGTAACAGTTTGCTTCACGACTATATTGTTGTTGAGTGCAGGTACAAAAGATGGCAAATGAAACTGGTCTCGACTTCAGTGATCAAATTATCTCACTAGAGAACAAGTATCAACAGGTCTGATGAATCATGCTTGCCTCTAGTTTACATTGTATCTCTTGAATCTGAAACATAAGTGTAGCATTTCTTAAAGTGTAACTTTGCAGTGGTGTAGTGATCCTGAAAATTGGTGAATTGTGACTATAGATAGGTGCTTATGTAGCCGTTGATTTACTGTCAGTGTCTTATTCAGAGTCAAGTATAGATTATATTCTACATTCTTCACTTTTTCCTTTCATGATTGTGGTACAAAATACATTAAACAGTCTGTTTGGATTAAAGGAGTTGAAAGAAAAGGAAAGTGGAAGGAAGAGAGCTTATTTTATGTGTGTTCTAGAATAAGGAAGGAGAGGAAAAGGGAGGGAGGGACAGTGAGGGGCTTCAAAACTCATTTTTCTCTCCTTGAAAAAGTGGGAGAAGAAATAGGGAAAAGATTAGAGAGTTAGTGATTACCCATTTTTCCCAAATTCTTATTTTACTCTTTCTGTTCACATAATAAAACATTACATTCATTTTCTTTATTTTCTCCATCTTTTCCAAACAAGATGGAAGTATTACACTATTATTTTTTTTTCTTCTCTTATTAGTTATCCAAACATGAAGGAAGAATTACATTACCCTCTCGCCTCCTCTCTCTCTCCTTAGTCCCTTTTGCTTATCCAAATGAATCAGTGACAAATTGCAAATTGCAAATCCTATTTGAGTTGGTATTTCACAAATTGCAAATCCATTTTGAGATTCTTCCATGCTCATTCATGCATTGCCAGAGGCACTCAAGTTTTTGGGACATTGATTTCTTTTCAATTAGTGTAAGTTTGCTCACACTTCTGTTCTTATTTTGTAGACATGTACTTCATATCCAAAATTTATATATGCAGAGCCTTAATCACAATTTTTTTCTTGCTTGAACATTATACATTTGTGAACTGCTTGTATACGATTATGATATTTGCTTTCAAATTTTAAACTTGAATAAACCATTCTCCAACCAAATTTCAGTTTCCCATAAATTTTAGGAAAGAAAAGGATTTTTTGTTTTCTAATTGAGAAGTATAAGCGATATGAAGGTTTACATTAAGATTTGATTAAGTGTTTTTCAGTCTTTTGTGGATTCCAGCCGTCTAACTCACCATTGGTTGATGCAGCTGTGGTGTTTCAACTGCTTGTGATTTTTTAAAAGTTAATTTTATTTCTTTTCTTTAGCAATGGAAGGGCAAAAAAGAAGTATCTCCCGCTCCCCCCTCCCCCCCCGGGCGAAAGAAAATAAAAGATAATGGAAAGTAGTATATATAGAACACAAGAAACACTGTATTTTGAGTTTCATACATATTCACAATTTCACTCTGATTTTAATACTTGTAAATGGAAATACTGACTTTTGATAGCGTGGAATCAAGGGAAGTGTTTAATGTTGCTGGCACATTTGAAAGTATAACCACTGGGAATAATGCATAGTGTTGTATCATGTATGTTTCTGTTATTTCACTTGCATCTGGGTAAGCCTAATGCCTCTGTATTGAGGCATTGAAAAAAAAATGGATACCCGAGTGTGATGCCCCGGGGCATTTATATGATCTAAATTTTGTTATCAACATGATATCTAGTTGTCAAATCTACTTACGTTTTTCGATACAAATTTCAGGCTCTGAAGGATCTATACAGGCATCTGACTCCTATACAGCGTGTGAGTATTGCACGGCATCCAAACAGGCCAACTTTTCTTGATCATGTCTCAAATATTACTGACAAGGTTGTGAGCTCTCAGACTTTCATGTTTTGACTTAAACTATATCTTTTAACTTATGGCCTTAAGGATACTAAGGAAAACATCTCATAATATGTCCTTTTATATGTCCATATGTACAGTTTGTAGAGCTTCATGGTGATCGAGCAGGGTATGATGATCCAGCCATTGTCACTGGTCTGGGAAGCATCAATGGTAGAAGCTACATGTTCATGGGTCATCAAAAAGGTAGAAATACAAAAGAGAACATTAAGCGCAACTTTGGGATGCCCACCCCCCATGGGTATGTATTTTGGAAGTGCAATTTCTTAATTCCTTTTTTTATTTTTGATATGGAGCTGAATATGTGTGAAGAAACTCTCCGTAGGATCCCATTAGCTCCAAAACAAACATGTAAATTTCACTCTTATATTTTCTTGTGGTTGAAGGAAATTTAGTTCAATTCATAAGACTAACCTTCTAGATAAGAATATGTTAAGTATCTCATACTAAATAACAGTAGTTTATCTTCAACAGTTACCGGAAGGCACTACGCATGATGTATTATGCGGATCACCATGGATTCCCTATTATTACTTTCATTGACACTCCGGGGGCATTTGCAGACCTTAAATCGGAGGAACTAGGCCAAGTATGTGGCAAATTTATCTTGAAAAAGCTTGCATGATATCTTTCAATACTGGCTCAACTTACTTGTTTGCTTTACCTGTGTGCAGGGTGAAGCCATAGCTCACAACTTGAGGACTATGTTTGGTCTCAAGGTACCAATTATTTCCATTGTTATTGGAGAAGGTGGCTCTGGTGGTGCTCTGGCCATTGGCTGTGCTAATAAATTGTTGATGCTAGAAAATGCAGTTTTTTATGTTGCCAGGTGATTTAGCATTGGCTTTGCTTTAGTTGCAATATTCTAGATGCTCAAAATATACCTTTGTATTAATACATGTTGTGTTTTGTCATTTAGTGTATGCTAGATAGATCTCTTGCATCTGGTGCATTAATCTCTCAGTTCTGTTGATTATATTGAAAAGAGAAAAAGGTCATTGGGGCATTGACCTATGTTTGAAAATTTCCCATTATTTTCTGTGATGAATTCTGGATACATATAAAATGCCATATATTTATTTAGATTACTGATTGCCAAACAAGCTTCAATATGCCCTTTCTATCTCGATATGCTGCTACCACTTGGCATGGTCATTTCCAATTCTGAGCCCTCCCATCAAAAGCTTAGTTTCAATAGTCACAGGAAGCTGTGCGGTGATGGATCTTCAGTAACCGCATCTGCATACTCTTTATTTTATTTTACATGTTTTAGGCAAGGGCATAGAGCCCTTCTGTTTACATATTTGAGTTGCTGATTTTCAAATCAATGAGTTGTGGACTTATTTTTGACATCCACAAATTTTGAAAATTGAAGCGACAACTGAAGTGGAGCTTTTGGTTTATGTTTACCAAAAAAGTATTTAATGGGTAAATAGTGGAAAAATGCAAAGTGGCCCAGATACTTGTGGAATATTTTGACAGCAATGAAGATCGCTGAGCATAATTCAGATATGGGCCTAAAACTTTTCGCTTGTGGATGTATAACAATTTTTGGTTTACAGTCCAAGCCTTGTTGGATAATAATAATCTTATACAAAAATTAAGCTTATCAATAGTTGTCATGCAGTCAGGCAACTACTGTCATCAACATCTCTTGCAAGGCTACAGAATATACATATTTTTTTTTGGTTAATGGTACAGCATGCATTGTCATATAGGGAATGGGCTCAAACTCCGTTTTGATCATTAGATATTATTAGCAAAGCTTTTATGTTTTTTTGGTTTTCGATAGGTTAGCAAAGTTGGTTTTTTGGGCTCTCATATTGATAAGGATGTCAAAGACTGGAATTGATGAGGTTTAATTAATTAAGGCTAGAATCTTATCCTCGTGTTGGTTGCCTAATTAGCACTATTAAAGCTTTGAATATATTATTCAATTTTTCCTATGTAATTTTGTGTCATACACTTCTTTGAACTCATGTCTAACAATTGCTTCTCCTTGTAGGCTTTTTTTTCACTTAAAAGGCTATAATTGTGTCACCTTCCTCAATTACTTTCTGCAAGTCATTCTTTTCCTTGTTCTGTTGACATGTGGGGATCTAATTATTTCTTGTTCCATCTCATTTCCTATTGTACAGTCCAGAAGCATGTGCAGCAATTTTGTGGAAAACTGCCAAAGCCTCACCAAAGGTAGTAATAACAATTCACTATTTGGCTTGTTTGTAGGAGCAGTTTAAATAGGTATAGCCAGTTGTAACTCTTCCTCTTTGCAGGCAGCTGAGAAGCTTAGGATAACTGCTGGAGAGTTGTGCAAACTGCAAATTGCAGATGGTTTCATCCCTGTAACATTCTTCTCCACAAAATTATCTTCTGTACAACCCCCCCCCCCCCCCCCCCCCCACTTTTTCTGTGCCTGTTGAACTTTCAACTATAATGTACTTTTTTAAATAGAGGATGTATTACTGATGGTTGGATGCATGCTGCTAGTATGAGATATATTTTTCTAGATATTTCTAACAAATTCTAGTTCAAATGCATGAGGGAAAAACCTATTGAAATTTCCCAGTCACATAATATGCTTCTCTTAAGAATCATCTATGTCATTGGATACCAAATCAGAGAGAGACGTGTGGTTTATGCTTGTTATTTGTGTAACATTGGGCGAGAATATTGGATCCTTCTTCTTCTGCTTTGACCATGGCTGCTTCAATTTTCTCTTCGACCTCAAACTTGATATTCTCTTTTACTGTATCTTAATGGGATCTTTTGAACTTCTCACAGGAGCCACTTGGTGGTGCACATGCAGATCCATATTGGACATCGCAACAGATAAAAATTGCAATTGTTGACACAATGGATGTGAGAACATTCACATTTGTTCTTCTACGAGAATCATATATTTCCATCAAAATCCTAACATATATCTTTCGTTTCTGTAGGAGCTTACAAAAATGGACACGCAAGAGTTGCTAAAACACCGTATGCTAAAGTTCCGAAAACTTGGCGGGTTCCAAGAAGGAATCCCGATTGATCCAAAAAAGAAAATCAACATGAAAAAGAAAGAAGAACCCATTCAAAAGCCAACTTCAGAACTGGAGTTGAAGGATGAGGTTGAAAAACTCAAACGGAAAATTTTGAAAGCCAAGGAATCATCTACGGAGCCTCCGGAGTTGGGTCTGAATGAGATGATAGAGAAACTGAAAAGAGAGGTTGATCATGAGTTTTCTGAGGCAGCTAAAACCATGGGCTTGAAGGACAGGCTTGCGATGTTGCGGGAAGAATTTGCAAAAGCTAGGAATTCAAAGGACCAGTTCATGCATCCGGCTCTGAAGGACAAGATTGAGAAACTTAAGCATGAGTTTTACCAAGGTCTGCCATCGGCTCCTAATTATGCAACCCTGAAATATAAGCTTGACATGTTGAAGGAAATATTGAAAGCCAAGAATCTGTCAGAGAAAAACAACATAACAGGTACATTAAAACAGGAAATAAATAAAAGATTCAAAGAGGTCATGGATCGGTCTGATGTGAAGGAGAAGATTGAGGCGCTGAAGGCTGAAATTGAAAACTCTGGGCTGTCCAGAGTTGAGGATTTAGACCAGCGGCTAAAGGAGAAAATTGTGCAGGTAAAGGAGGAGGTGGAGTTGGAATTTGCTGATGTTCTTAAGTCTTTGGGTTTGCACATGGAGCCACCATCATTCTCAGATGTTAAGGGTAAGGTGGAGGAATTTAATGAAGAAATTAACAAGGAAATTGAAGATGTTATCAATTCATCAGATTTGAAAAACAAGATTGAGCTATTGAAGTTGGAGGTATTGAAGGCGGGAAAAACGCCTGATTTGGAGTCAAAAAGTAAGATTCAGACTTTGGAGCAGCAAATAAAGCAGAGCCTTGCAGAAGCTATAAATTCCTCTGGGTTCAAGGAGAAGTATGAGATGCTAAAGGCGGATGTTTCTGAAGCCATGGAATCTTCTGGAGGATTGGATGGAAGTTTAGCCAAAAAAATTTTAAAAGAAGACAATTCCAAGTATGATAGGTCAAGAGTAGAGATCAATTTACAAGCAAACGTAGCATTGCCTGATGTAAGTTCATTCAATCTCACTATTTCTAAGTCATTTTATTTTCTGGTAAGTAAATTTATTAAAAATAAAACACCTGGGGAATTCCCCAAAAGAGGAAAAACAATGATTAGATGAAACAAACCTCTAGTATTTACAGCAAGATAGAGGGCTTCCTCTTCTAAGGCAACTGACCATCTGAACCTAACCAAGTACTCATCAGCAGGTAAATACTTTTCTGGCAGACTCCACTCCCTTTGAATCCTGTCACTGTACTTCGACTTTTTGACATTCTGCAAAGAAGACAACTGGCCTCTAGTCAGATTCAAGATCTAGTCTGTTGAGTATAATATCTCGAGAGGCCTTCTCAAAAAAAATCTTCTGATTCCTTCCAAATGACATCAACAGTAGATGTGGGCAATAAACGGCATACCAGCTTCTAAAGTGCTTTCCACTTTAAATTCTGTTCAGCTCAGTAGATAGTGTTCTGCCAAGAATCCTGAGACCAATTCAATCCTATTTTCTGAACAAGTTATAGTGTGAAACCCACAGGCCACAGCCAATAGGAAAACAAACAGCTGAAAAACAAATGATTATGATCTTCAACAGCTGAGCTGCACAAAACACACCTAACAGCCTGAATAGCACCATAATTAAGTAAATTATCTTTAGTACCCAGACGCTCTCTCAGTGTAAGACACAAAGTAAAACAGTGCCTCAGGAATCAGGATTGATTGCATAAATTTTGTCAGATGATACCCAATATTTGTTTGTGGTATCAAAAGGAAATTCATGCATCTTGAACGCTAGACAGACCAGTACGTGCTAGAATCCATTGAATCACATCCATGTATCTTTTTATTTCTTTTTGTTTGAAGGTGTAAGGTTTTCTTGCTATTAAAAAGGTGTTGTCCTTGGGTAGAACAGAGCCTTTCTAATTGATATATGATAGTCAGACTACCAGCTGTATGCGTATGCCTTTATTCACTCACATTCCAGGGAGTTTTTAAGGGGCTGCACCTATTATTACGACTGAGTAGGCTAATATATATCTTCAGTTGTATGGTATGGTGATTGATAGATTTCTTAATTATACTTTAATGGAGAATCTTTTTTCATTTCTAATTTCAGGCAGTAACTTTCGTTTTTATTTGCACATTGCAGTGAAGATGGTTTAGGAACAAACTACGGTGGTTGATAAATGTTGAAGCCATGTCAATGTCTTCCGGAGAGCATCGCACTGACATCCAATGTCATCTCCTTCCAGAGTTGGTAAGGTCTTGCATCTGCAGAAGCACAAGAGAGTGACGCAGTATATCTGCTTATTTTGAACCTGGAATTTTCCACATTTTGAATTAGTTAACCTTATTTTGTTAGCTGTCTTGTATCTCTTCTCTCTCTCTCTCTCTCTCTCTCTCTCTCTCTCTCCCTCTTTTTGGTTCCTTTTTTTTTCTTAGGTAGATCGTGTTTCTCTTTCTATTGATAGACACAGAACAATATGTATAAATTATTTGAGTGCCAGAGAAATATAAACATAATGCTTTCAAACATCAGAAAGAGCCTAAATGAGGCTTTGCCTTTCATCTAATCTTTGGCTGAGTATTTTTTGTTATATATCTCACTAATCCCGTTATTAATGTAGGTGTGTATGTTGGTAGTATCCTGTTTTGTACATGGATGTCTGTGTTTCCTTGGAGGGCGAAGAAAAGTGAACTGTATGCAAAAATCTAGTTGCACTGTGAAGTTTTATGGTGTGTCTCAAAATTAACTTCAAGTGAAAGGTGGTTTTTGCTGCATTTTCTGTTAATCTGCTCTGAAATTGATTTCAGTAGCATAAAGCAGGAAAAGCAATTTGTACAAGACTTCTGCTGTTGCATGTTTGCTAGACTCAATTCTTCTTTCGTTTTCGGACCTTTTTTTGGGTAAGCTGCATTGCTTTTGTATGATTTTTGCATGTTTGCTAAACTGCAATTCAACTGCAATGTTTTCACCAAAAAAGTGGGAAGGCACATGGTGCTGTGGTTTAGGGCTGGCCGGTTATGGTGATTGCAACAAGGAAAGAGCAACAATATCGGTTGGCATTTCCAATTCTAGTGAGTGATGATACAGGCAGCGTGGTGGTTGTAGCAGTAATTCTGCTTGCAGTGTCATGGCAGTGGTGATTTCAGTGGTGTTACCACCAGCAGCAGTAGTTGATGTGGTTGTAGTTGTTCTTGTGGAGATGCTAGTTGAAGCCTTGTTCAATGGCTTTTTTTAAGGATGTAAAAAACGAAACCAATAACCATCCTTAAAAAGAGTATCTGTAGTTACGAAACCACCTTTGATGCCTCTTTTCCTCTCTGTAAAGGTCCACTAGAATTCAAACCATGTCATTTTATAGAGGACTTGGATTCGACTCTAGTTACTTCAAATCGTCTCACACATGTCGGGTCAACTTAAAAGATTAACTTGTTGAGCATGAAGTATTCACGTTTCGATGTTCATTAAATCATTTCCTACCATTGTTGCTTCAGTTCCTCATAAATGCCAAAAAATCTTCTAACCCCCAATAGTCCAACATTCAAGTCAAATAAAATCATTTCCTACCATTGTTGCTATACAAATGTGAGATTAATCGGTCTGTATTGATCAAAGACATGACATTTGATATCAAAACAAATACCATGTCATGAGTTCGAGTCATGAAAAAACGACGTAAAAGCTAAATTAAAATGTTTTGGTATAATGTATAAACCTAATACTAACTACTAAGTCATTGAATGCTGATAGTCGGATAGAACTATAAAAAAAAAAAAAAAGGAGAGACTATCAACGGATCAGTATTAATAGAATGAACTGTCATAAATGTTAGATCAGAAATTAAAAGATTTGATCTCAAAAAGAAAATGATTGTCAACGGATCAATATTGATAGAATCAACTGTTATAAATGTTGGACTAGAAAAAGATTTGATCTCACATGTTCTATAATTCTTCACGGGATCTGTCACAAAACCCTATTATTGTAAATGCAATTACATATTTTTTTATTTTTTTATCGTATGAGAAATACATGCAATCAATACACAAATGGAATCACAGCTTTTCTTCCGTTGGGATAGTCCTCCCAAATTTCTCCAAATACCACATGTGACGCGCACGTACCCTAGGCACTAAATTGGCACACGTATTCAAGCCCAAGACCACTCATCAAAGCCCAGCCCAACCACTCCACAATCTCCCCAAAATAGTTTGGACAGCTCACCATCTCAAACCACCCTCCCCTTGGTATCTTATTCCCTCCACCTTCGCCTTTTAAAGCCAATAACGCCATATCTAACTGCACATTCACCGCCATACCGCCTGCAAAGATAGCCAATCTGCTGGAAAACCGCCACTATTACAAAATGAAGAATAGAATATGGAAGAGGAAATGGCTATATTCATTCAATGAAAAATTGCCGTCTCAATTACATGAACTTCTATGATATATATAGAGAATAAAGAGAAATTACTAACTAACTAACAACTACAAAACTAACAAACTGATTTACAACAAACTAACCATAATGACCTGGCTGAATTGATACAAAATAGAAATTCTAATACTCCCTCTCAAGATGGAGTGTATAGATTATGTACACCCATCTTGGAAAAAAGAGAAAAAAAATGAGGATAACCGAGTGCTTTAGTAAACAAATCTGCCAGTTGATGTTGAGAAGAGACATGGAAGGTACGGATTACACCAGCTTGAATCTTCTCACGAACCAAATGACAGTCAATTTCAATGTGCTTTGTTCGTTCATGGAATATAGGATTCGCTGCAATGTGAAGAGCAGCTTGGTTGTCACAATAGAGAGCTATTACCTGGGGATGTTGAACTTGGAAGTCATGAAGCAAATATAATAACCAAGTAATGTCACAAACTGTAGAAGCCATGGCTCGATACTCTGCTTCAGCAGAGGACCGAGAAATAGTTGGTTGTTTCTTCGATTTCCAAGAAACTAAGGAATCACCAAGGAAGATACAATAACCAGTGACTGATTTGCAAGTGTCAGAGCAGGCAGCCTAATCAGAGTTAGAAAATGCCTTAAGATGAAGAGAAGAATGGGAAGAAAAAAATAATCCTTGACCAGCTGTTGCTTTAATATATTGCAAAATGCGATGGGCATCATGGAGATGAGGTTGTCGTGGTGCATCCATAAACTGGCTGAGACAATGAATTGAATAAACCAAGTCTAGTCTAGTGAGTGTAAGGTAAATCAAGCGACCAATAAGTCTTCAATAAGTGGTTGGATCGGGGAGAAGAACGCCATCAGATTTTGTTAACTTCAAGTGTTGATCCATTGGAGATTTTGCAGGTTTACATCCCATAAAACCACTATCTGAAAGAATTTCTAAAGCATACTTACGCTAACATAATGAAATACCTGCCTTGGTTTTGGCAACCTCAAGACCCATAAAATATTTCAATGGGCCCAGATCTTTTAGCTTGAATTGAGAATGTAAAGAGTTCTTCAGTGTAGTAATAGACTCATAATCGTTACCAGCAATTAGTGTATCATCCACATACACAAGAAGAGCAATGAATAAAGAGCCTTGGATTCGAGTGAAAAAAGAATAATCAGATTTTGATTGAACAAAGCCATGAGCAAGTAATGCTGAAGAAAATTTTAAGAACCATTGGCGTGAAGCTTGCTTCAAACCTATAAAGGGACTTGTTTAGTTTGCAAACTAAAGACTCCCCCTTACTACGAAAACCAGGATGGAAGGGACATTATATACTTCTTCATGTAAATCCCCATGTAAAAAAACGTTGTTGACATCTAATTGAATGGGATGCCAGTTCTTGATAGCAGCAATGGCAAACAAACAACGAACTATAGTCATTTTAGCTATAGGAGAAAATGTTTCAGAGTAGTCAATGCCTTCCTTTTGGGTATATCCTTTGGCAACCAATCGAACCTTATATCTTTCGATAGAACCATCGGATCGATACTTGTAAACCCATTTGCAACCAATAGGTTGCTTATCAACAGGCAAACTAGTAATAGTCCAGGTATTATCAGCCTCTAAGGCTACAATCTCCTCTGCTTGTAGCATTTTTCCAATGAAAGTAATTAATTGCTTCAGTGAAAGTATTGAGGCTCAAAAGTACTAGAAATTGATAAGGCAAATTGGCGATGAGAAAGAGAAAGTTTAGAATAAGAAAGAAAGCAAGAAATGTCAGTATGCTTTACCTGGCTGAATCGGACCATTAGCAATAGAATCTGATGAAGGGGTAATTGAAGAGGAAGCTAATTGACAATGATAGTCTTGCAAATAACTTGGTTTACAAGGCAATCGTGTAGATTGACGAAGAGGCTCAAAAGAGGCATAAACTATTTATGGAATACCTGTAATATCACGACCCGGGATACGTCACGTATACCGAGGTAGGTCGGTTAAAATATGTAACTTGAACGGTAAGATATGTATATCATGGTATTTCATGAAAATGTATGACTGAAAATGTTAAATGATGGAAATGAATAATCAAGGCTGGGTAACACCCGAGCACCCCAGGGCATCGCATCGTAAAGCGTGCACGCATGTATTTCCATGCATGCCCATGTTTCACGGACACATAGTATACCAAAAATCAGTGTACGCATACGTGCCCAGAGTTTAGTATATAAGTATATGCATGGGCATATAGGTATGTATAAAATATGTATGATCATGAGATATACATGTATATATATATATATATTATATAATGTATTATACCATATATATGTATATTAAATGAAAACAAAAAAAAGGGAAAGAAAAGAAAATGGTCAAGTGGGCTGCCAAGGACAGCCGTGAGTGTGTGAGTGGGTGAACATATATATATATATATATGTATGAAAAGGTGTGTGTGTGTGTACGGTTGTATATGTGGGTGTAAGGAGTTGAGTGTATAACACTCAATAGGGAGTGGTGGAAACAGAAAGTGGGTGTTGGAGTGTGTAAGAAGATCTCAGGGCATGGTTAGGTCTGACTAGAGAGAGAGAGAGAGAGAGAAGGAAAAAACTTATTATATGCATGTGGTCTCTCACTCTCGGGAGAAAAGGAAAGATCAGGAACTAAAAGGGAAAGAGAAGCAGAATGAGAAAGAGAGAAGGTTAGAGAGAGGAACGGGTCGCGAGGAAGAGGGGCTCAACACCAAAGGGATCCGAATTTGGAGGTGAGCCACTATTTCTGTTTCAAAATTTTATAGCATGATTCGATTCATTTTGAATATAGGGTCCAAACAAGCATGAAAAATGGCGTTGATAGGAACAAACCGTACCTCATTTGGTTCACAAATGAGGGAGAAAATTCGAGTTGCAGGTTCGGAGGATAATCTGGGTTTCACCAATTTTACGTTTAAAACTTTGAAATTAGTTTATGAAAATGATCCTTATAAATGCAGAAACACATTAGAGATCGATTAGGATCAAAACAGTTAGGAAACAGTCGTGAAATAAAAAGAAACCAGTTGGCCCGAAAAACGGCCAGAGACATTTGACCCCCTATTCGTGAAAATTTAGGAGGTTTCAATGGAAACGGAGAGTGGATTTGAAATCCTTGAGGAAAGGGGAAGAGAATGGCATTCAAAACGGGGGAAGAGAAGGTCGGAACTAGGTCACAGTCACCGGAGATGGTGACGGAACCCTAATGCATGCTCACCGGAGTATCGGGAAAGACGACCGTGAAGTCGTGGGCTATCGGGTTAAGACGAACCGAATTCGGGTTCGAATCGGGTCGGGACCCGACCGGGAATGAGTGGGTAAGTAATACTGTGTCGTTTTTGGTTTTGAATTTAAATGGATTGGGCTTGTTTGGTAACAGAGATACAAAATTGAAATTGGGTTTTGAGTTTAACCGAAACTGGGATAGGGTAGGAACCAGGATATTGGAATCCGGTTCTTGAATTAAATTGAACTGTTTGGTTCAGGGGAGGGGCAGACCGGTTTAGGGTTTCTGGTTCTGAACCAACTGGTTCAGACCTGCAGCTTTTGGAAATTATGAACCGGCCTCAAATGTTTTAAGAAATCTCACTAAGGCCCAAACAGGAAAACTAATTAAATATTAATTTTTACAAAAATACCCCTATTTCAAATATGGGTCAAACGAAGTCCAAACGATGCAAATGAATAGTCAAAATTTATTATCTCGGACTGTTCTGAGTCCAATGGTGGGGTCCGTTTTACGAGATGAGACCCCGAAAAATAAAATACACCTAAAAGTACAAAATGACCATTTTACCCTTTTTAGTACAAAAGTCCAAATGGAATTCCGCGAAAGCCTAAACCGACTTTCTTCAGGTGTTCCAGACTCACTGGTAAAGTCTAAATTTGTATTTGAGATACTTATGATAGAAAGGCATAAAATTTGATGAATAGCATTTATTCTAAAACGTATTCACTGATATATAGGGAACTCGAAAGGCAAGGGTACACTCACGGATTCCTGATCTGGAATCACGATAGAAGTAAGTGGATCACTCTCTCTTACATGTGGTGTTTCCACAAGCCAAGTTCATTCTTTTACTGCCAAACTCGTACTCTTGAATGTATTGATATCCTTATGTTCCACAATTCGATATTTTTCTATCTTGTGGACATTTGATTGACTGATGTATCATTGCTATCATGTTTCACTGTGCCTTGAAAGTACCACATGTTATTGCTATCCATAATGTGATATTGTTCTATCTTGTGGACATTGATTGACTGTTGTATCATTGTTATCATGTTGAACCATGCCTTGAAAGGCGTACTGTTATGCTTTCACTGAATCTATGATATTCCATTTTATACTTCTATGGAATCACGAATGATCATGATATGTTATGAATACCGGATTTGTGCTCAGTCACAACATCCATCCGATGCTTCTGTATTGACTGGAGACCTAAGGGTCAAGTCCATGAATGGACAGGTGGCAGGAATGAATTCCTCGAAGGCTTTCCACCGGCAATTGACTGGCATGATCACTGGCATTTCATTGCGTTTCCACTGGCATTTCATTTGCAATTTCACTGGCATGTTACAAAATAAAAGCATCTCTTATGACTGACAAAACTTGATTGTTGAATGGCACTATCCCTTGTGATTCTTAAAGTCTCGAGGGACTTGCATTGATTGATTTGATTATGATCGGTTCATTGTGGCATGTACTTCATTGTTGTTATATTATCATTGAAATTCTTCATATTGCTATTACACCCAATACTTCTGATTGTGTATTGTGATTACTGTTCATTGGCCCTCGTGATAATTGTTTCCATTGGCCCTCGTGACAATTCTTCTCATTGGCTATCACAGCATCTTATTCTTATGATTGGCTATCATAATCTTATTCATGGATTTATTGATCATCGATACTAGTGTTGGAGATCTGCATTTACTTACTGAGCTTTGTAGCTCATTCCACCCCAATTACCCCCCATTTCAGGTGATGACGCTGCGAGACCCCAGTAGGAGTCTGAGAGCGTAGGGGGACATTTTGAAGTACGGTATCAGTCTATGTTAGTTCTCCCTATGTATTCACCACCCCCGGGTGCTGGTTACGTTTAGTTCTCATTTTCTTTTATGTAGAACTATGTCATGTATTTAATAGACTTCCACTGTTTAAATTATTTAAAAGACTTCCGCTGGATTACTGTAATTGATAAAGACTTTTGCTGTTCATTGTTTAAAATTTTTAGTACATTGCATATTAGTACTATGATACAGGAATGGAAAAAGTAGGAACGGCCTTCAGGTCGGCCCCGCAACACGAGATCCGTATAGGGTGGGTTTCGAGGTCGTGACAATACCAATAGGAACAATAATAGGAACATTATTAGAAATATCAGGATATGAAATGAAATGAGTAATGGGGTCTGAAACAGGAATAGGAAGAACGATATCTGGAGAAAGTATTTGAGATGATGAAGAATCAAGAGAATTAGAAGTAGAAGAATTAAAAGAAAAAATGTTCTCATGAAAAACTACATCTCGAGATGTAAATATATAATAAGTATTGAGATCGAGGAGCTTATAACCTTTGATGCCAAAAGGATAACCAAGGAAAACACATTGTCTAGCACGAGGATCAAACTTTGACCGTCATGCAGTAAGGGTGTTTGCATAACAAAGACATCCAAATACTCTTATGTGATTATATGAAGGAGAATAATGAAAAAGAAGTTCATATGGTGATTTATTGGATAGACGTGAAGATGGTATTCGATTAATGAGATAAACTGTTGTTAAAATTGAATCACCCCAAAAAATTAAAGGAAGAGAAGACTGAAAAATGAGTGATCGAGCAACATTGAGGATGTGCTGATGCTTTCTTTCAACAACAACATTTTGTTGTGGAGTGCCAACGCAACTAAACTGATGGATAATACCTTTAGAGGCATAGAAAGTTTTCAAATTGAATTCTTTTCCATTGTCACTACGAATACATTTAATATTGGTATTGAATTGAGTTTTAATCATAGTAACATAAGACTGTAACAAGGAGTTAGCATCAGATTTGGAAGGTCATCAAATATACCTAAGTGCATCTGGTACAATCATCAATTATAGTCAAAAAAATATTTATGACTAGCCATAGTAGCGGTGTTGAAAGGTGATCCCCAGATGTTGCAATGAATTAAGTCAAAAGGGAATTGAGATAGATGATTGCTTGATGAAAAAGGTAAACGCTTTTGCTTAGCCAACGAACAAATAGAACAATGAGAAATGTTATTATTATTTTCTATAGGCGACATAAGAGAATTAAAAAAATTCATCTTAGAAAAAGAAGGATGTCCTAATCTATAATGCTAGAGATGAATTTTAGACTGATTAACAGAAGAAACATCTGAAATAGAGGGCAGACTATCAGAAGTGAAGCTTGGTCTTTGCAAAATGTATAAGCCTCTTTTCAATTTACCCACTCCAATCGTCTTCCATTGCATAAGGTCCTGAATGAAACAAGAATCAGTAAGGAAACAAAGAAAACAATTAGTGAAGGTTGTCAACTTACTCACTGAAATTAGATTCAAATAAAAGAGGGAACACAAAGAACATCAGTCAATATAAGACTTTTGGATAAGTGAACAGTACCAACATGAGTAATAGAAATTGTAACACCATTAGGAAGAGTAACAAATTTGTTCATTACTGACGTAAAGTCAGTAAAGAAGGAAGTAAAATAGACCATATGATCAGTAGCACTAGTGTCAATGATCTACATATCATTGGAAAGATGATTAGCATTATCATTTTTGGAGGAAAAAATTGAATAAGTATGCATAGAGTTACCTGATAAGTGTTATGTTGATTGAACGACATTTGCTGTGGAATCATTTGAAGTAGGGATAGATTTGGACATTTGAGAGTTGAGGAGAGCAATTAATTGCTTACATTGTTATTGAGAGAGTGATAATTGAGGAACAGATGTTACAGGTTCTATTGATGCAGGTGGCTGAAGCTCTATAACAGAAACTTGATTGGCAGATGAACTATTCTTGTTTCGAAACTTGTAACCTGGAGGAAAACCATGTAATTTGAAACACTTATCCACAACGTGGCCAGGTACACCACAATGACCACATATTGGTTTCTCTTTATGATTTGGAGGCTTATTCCCAAAATTCCTTTAGAATGACTCTCAGATTTGGCTAGAAGAGTAGTGGAATCAACAAGAAGAGGTACAGAAATAATCTTTCTGTCGTTCTTTTTGAAGAATTAATGAAAAAACTTTGTTGATGGGTGGCAGAGGATCCATTAATAGAACTTGTCCTCGAACGTGGGAAAATGAATCATCCAATCCCATAAGGAAATGCATACATATTCATGTTGTTGATATTCAATCAACATCTTCAATGCACCACAAGAACACAAAGGAATTGGACGATAGTTAAGTAATTCATCCCATAATCCCTTCATATGAGTATAATATGTACTCACATATTTATCTTATTGGGTGAGAGAAGATATAGCCTTTTGGAGCTGAAAAACTCGAGGGCCGTTGCTTTGAAGAAATCAATCATTGAGATCGAGCCAGACTTCTCGAGTAGTATTAAGATAGATCACACTTGCTGCAATCTCTTTTGATAGGGAATTCAAGATCCAATATAGGACCATATTGTTGCATCTGATCGAAGCATTAAACAAATGATCAGAAACATCAGATGGCTTGTTAATTGTGCCATCGATGAATCCAATCTTATTATTTGCTGTCAACAGTATGGTCATTGATCGATTCCAGGTATTCTAATTCTCCCATGTGAGCAATTGGGACACAAGTAGAGTTCCTGGACTATCGCCATGATAAAGGAAATAAGGGTTGGCTGAATCATCAAAAGAATGAGAAGAAGAAAGATAATGTGCCATTGATGGAAGCTTAAAGAAGCTCTAATACCATATTACAAAATGAGGAATAGAATATGGAAGAGGAAATGGCTATATTCATTCAATGAAAAATTGCCGTCTCAATTACATGAACTTCTCTGATATATATAGAGAAGAAAGAGAAACTAACTAACCAACTAACAAACTTACTAACCAACTAACAACTACAAAACTAACAAACTGATCTAGAACAAACTAACTGTAATGACCTAATTGAATTGATACAAAACAGAAAAAATAGAAATTCTAATAGCCACTAAAACCATTTGTCAGTCTCATAATCAGCATAGTGAGAGACCGATCTGGCCTGTAAGTAAGAATTTAAAAGGTTGAATGTGAAGCCCATCAGGGCAATGTTGACCGGAAAACCACCACTGGTGGTTGTTTTCTGGTGGGTGGTTCTAAAATGCATGCGGAGTGGGTAGAGGCAGGTGCGGTGGAGATAGTGGAGGATGAATGGGGACATTAGGGCTAGGGCTCACGGGTTGGAGTGGTGTTGGCCGAAAGGGAAGAGGAGGAAGGTGAGCTAGAGGGTGGGGCACTCCATGGAGAGCCATGCCAAGGACAGGTAAATGGTTGCTTTTGCTTGGCATGTGTACGTGACTGTGTGTATATATATTATAGAAAGTTGTGATTAACGAAATGAAATAGAAAGAAGAGAAGAGGAATTCTTGAAGTTTTTGACCCCCACACGTGTATTGTTCAAAAAACGTTTATTATATTTTAAAATTTTAAACTTATTTTCTAGACCTGCATTCAATTTTGAAGCTAATATTTTAACAAAATTATATTTTGAAAATGTAAATTTAAAATAAAAAAATACTAAAAAATTTATAAAATAAGTTTTTCAATCTAAAAAATTTATGATACATTTTTTCTATTTAAAACGTGTAATAAATAAATTTTTAATATAAAAAAATTTAATTATTAACTTATATCTTAACATTGCTAAAAAATATTATTGATTATATCAAAATAACTTTCAAGATATATTTTATAAAAAAAATACAAAAAAATAAATAAAATAAAATTTTCAATCTAAAAAAATCATAATATTTTATAAAGTATAAATATAATTTTAGGTATTCTAGATAAATACAAAATGTAATGTTTTTTTATTGAAGAATTTGTTGCATCTATAATTTTAGGTTATTTTGATCTAATCAATAATATTTTTTAACAATGTTAAGATGAAAGCAAACAATTATAATTTTTTGTATTAATTTTTTTTGATCTTTTAATAGAAAAAATATATCATGAACTTTTTAAATTGAAAAAAATATTTTAATGACTTTTTAATATTTTTTCCTTTAAAATATTCAATTTTTATATAAAAAAATTCTTAATTACCTATATTGATTGTGTGCAAGTATTAAGGATTACTCACATAAAAATTTCATCTTAAAGTTTTAATTTTAAACTCGCTTCTTTAAAATCAAATTCTTTTGAAATATTAGTTTTAAAATCTTGTATTTAATATGCGATTTTAAAAATTGTATAAGATTGAATAATAAGTTTAAAAGTTTGCGGGTTAGATTTACAAGATTTTTAAAACACTTGCATGAATCAATAACTCAAATTCTTGCATGTATTGATTATGGATTAAGATTTTAAATCAAATCAATCAGAGTTTATTAAGTGACGATTTATGTTTTTTATCTTCTTAAAATTAGACAATTAATTCACAAAATATGATTAATCTGAATCATAAACAATGATTATAGAACAGTTTATCGATGATTGAGGCTCAAAGTCAAAAGCTGGGTTCTTCTTTGGGCAAAAAATTATATAAAAAATAAAACAAAATGGATTGAAGCCAACATTATAATTTGGACTGAAATCCCAAAGCTGGATACATCCAACATTTAATTGAAATTCTGAGAGTCACTCTAACTTTAATAGTACTTATATCTCTTAGAGTCAATTCAACTGATTGTTTTACATTTGTAAGTCAATGTTTGATAGGTTGGAACAAAATTAAATAAAATGAATAATTTAAAATGAGAATAGAATATCTTTAATTCATTTTATTTATTTGTTGTTAATAACTAATAATTTTCATTATTTAACATTAGTGTATATGTATGTAAATATATATATATATATATATATATATATATATAGACACAAATATGCGTGTTATGTACATACATATTTATCCTCTTTTATTTATCAAATAGATAATTTTTTTTAACAAAAAGAATATTTATTTATATGCATAAGTTACAAACAGATACAATTCATGATTAAAAATTAACATATCATCACATACGGAAAAAAAATTTTAAATTATAATTTTATTTATAAAAAAATCATGAGATGTCACCACCACGGCGAGTGGAATTGTCATACACGAGGTTAGAGTAAAAGTTTGATCTCGTCTAAGGACAACGTTGTCTTTCACTTTTTCAGTTTCTCGTCCATTTAGTGTCGACCCAAGGACCATATTGCCCTGCGTTTCCTTCCCCGTTTGCGAGTCCTTAAACACCCCCACCCACGAGCAGGGCTTCTCTAGCACCGTCCCAGGGTACTCCCAACTCCCAATCCTTCCCAATTATTTCTCTCTCTATATGTAAGTATAAATATATATATATATATGTGTGTGTGTGTGTGTGTGTGCGCCTGCTCTTTTTCCTCCTTATAAATTTGATTCATTTAACTTCGAATCGTGCATGTTTGTACTTTTCTAACTCCGATTATCATACCCGGTCGTCATGGTTTGATTGATAAATCTATCACGATCTCCTTCTCCTCCCCGGATTCCTTTATCTCTCTTAGGCGAGAAATCTCTCTAGGGTTTTGAAGCCGAACGGCTACTCGCGATAAAGAACCTTCTCCCAATTGTAGGTTTTCGGGTATTCTGTACCAGCAAAGAGGGAACCCTTTTTTTGCTTACGGCTTTTTAAATAGCAGCCGAGCTTCTATCTTCTACTTAGCGTGCAAGCTGGGTTGAAGCTTCGTAGAGAATTTCGTCGTCTATTGCATTTTCCTCTCGAGGTTTGGACTATTATCAATTGCCTACTCACCTTTTTGTTTTCCCCTCATAATTTTGATGCCAAGTTGTTCATTTGACGTTGATGGATTACGAGTGCCAGCCAGCATTTCAGGAATGAAATAGCGGCAATAGGGTTTAGTTCTCTCTTACTCCGATTGGCTGCTGAGATATTGTAGGAGAAACTGAAAATGGAGTTACAAATGTTAGGTTTTTCGTTAGAAATCAAGAATTTCCACTCGCTGAGGGTAATTGAACTACTAGTTTCGTTTTGAGTTTTTAATTTTTCCAGATGCACGGACAATTGGAACTTCAGTGTTCTCGGGGGTTAAACGGGGCATCAGTGACGTCACATGAATGATTATTATTATTATGTATATTTCACTTCTGCTGATTCCTTGTATATGATTTTATGGTAGCAGCTCATACGGGGCTAGCATTTGTCTTTTAGGTTACATGGAATGCTTGTATCGGTATTTTAGGTTGTTGGGTGCTCAAGTTTGACATATTTTTATTTTTTCTTGTCTTGCTGAGGTGATAAATTTGATATTTGTAGGCATTATCAGTATTACTATAAAAAAAAGGCCCAGCTAAGCTTCAGCCAATGTTGCTTGGAGCCTGTTGAATGATAGCCAGCATGGACCTAAATGCCTCCCCACAACCAGAAGAAGATGAAGAGACATTTGAACCACATCTGGAAGAAGACACTGCACCAGAAGAACATGTAGAACATATAGAGACTGCAGTTGAAATTCACCGCCGGGTAATTCACTTTCTATTCTTTTAATGTGCTATATGCATTTTCTCTTGATTATTCCTATTGGTACAAGTCATTGTGTGGAAGTCCCTTTACTCTTCATTCATCTATATTTGGCAATTTATTGAAGAATTTGGACATCACGTGAAAGAAAAACTATTTCATTGAGGTTGCATTTCATTTGAAAATTGAATCTCTTTTTATTTTCAGTGGCATTCTGAACATATCTGCGTTATTCCTTGTCGGAACATTTTTAGGATTTCAAAAGTTACACTGCAGATCTTGTCTCCCGCTCTCCCTTTTCTTTGCAACGACTTTAAATTTTGGATTGACTCTATTTTTATTTTATTTAAAATTGATGATGGGTTTATGCTTTCAATTCCATGGAAAAACAAATGGAATGGAATGCATTCCAACCAGCAAAGGTATTGCTTGAATCTATAGATTTTGTTACTAATGGTTGTCAGATTGTGTTAATAGGCTTGTTATGGACTTATGGTGCTAGTGATTGGTCAATCCATCTTGTCTTGCTTCTTTTTGACCATTTCCTTTTATCAGGTTATTTTCTTCTATGATTAAGCAGGTTTTACGGGCTTTAGAACATCCTACTAGCACTTGCAATTTTTCTTACTTGTACTTAGTTAATGAACCCATGTAGAATCTCCTTGCTAAAGACTTAAATTTTTAGTGTCACTACAGTTCTGTTGTATGCTTGAAGTGCATATGCTTTTCTCTATTACTTGCATAATGGAGTAAAGCTCAGAATGTTGCAATCACTAAGCCCTTTGAAAATAAAGAATAATAACTATGGCATTCATAGCAATTTCAAAATACATTAGCAGGAAAACACTTTTTTTTATGGAGCTGAAATACTAAACACATAAAAATGTTTGTTTGATGGAGCTGAAACACTAAACATATATAAATCCCAGCTCCACAAATTTGCTATAGATCCTATGCAGCTTGTGGAGGATAAATTAGTCCCTAGAGTGCTATGAGGGAAGGAGTTATTTAATCTAGTGTTCATTGGCGTTGTTACAACATGAATGAGGAGTTTATCTCTTATGGAAAATTTTAAACTACTGCAGAAGAGCATGCTTGGTTTAAACCAGCAGAATCCCAGGAACATAGGAAACCGGAAACCGATCGTGGTTAACCTGTGGTCATATACTTCATAAAGAAAAAAAATGTGGTCATATCAAGTGCGGGAAGTGAGAGCATAAGAAACTTCTTTTTTAAGATGTCCTATGGTCTATTGCATTTCCTTAGTTTTCTCTCTGTGTATGTGCGTTGGCTATGACTTATTGTTCAACGCAAACAACGATTTAGTACATTGAAGCAGAAAAAGCCGAAAACAAGAAGAAGAGATTGCAGCCCTGGCTTCCAATGGCTACTTTTTGCTGGACTCCTGGTTGGTTGACTTGGGTTTAGTCTTCTGGGCCTTTGAAAGTTGTTTATACCTGCTAATGGTCCAAGTTGGTGGTGAGAGTCTTGGTCGCCTTGTTTAGTTGGGAATGAGACTTGATTGGCCGCATGCCACAACATCATATACTTGGCTAATTATTATATAAGATGGTTGTAATATTACGGAGAATCTTGAATCTGCTCCCCACGAGGTCATTACTTGAACTAAGGATGATTTTCCTATCAAATCAACAATCCCCAGCTTGGTAGTGGGTGTGTCAGCCTAGGGAGATGAATTACGTTACCCAGGTTTTACCTTATTTGCTATGTTCTATTGGATTCTTGTATTTGTTTGAATGTGCATTCTGTGGATTGTAAACCCTCTTGTTGGTTCAATGTCCTTGTTCCAAAATATCTATGATGTTAGATTTTTATTGTTATTATTATTTTTTTGTGCGAGTGAAGTTTAGTTTGTTACATGTTTTTCTTATGTTTTATTTTAATTAATGAAATTTCATGCTACCCCATTTTTTTTTTTTTTGGAAAAGTACTACCTCCTTTTTTGTATATGGGTTCACCCTTCTCTAGTTGTGTATACATTCTTAAAATTTCTATGAATTTATTTATCTTGCCACATGAAAATAAGTTTGTTTTTGTTTTCGGTGCTAAAAATCTTTATATGTGGATGTGCTGTGCGTCTTTTAATTTTCCATGCCTTTTGCCATTAGGAACGTGAAGAAAGACGTCAACGATTGAAAAGAGAACGCCCTGATGACAGACCAACACATCAATCTCAGCCACCTATGCATGATCAAATGTATCAAGCCAAAAATCAACGATTTTATGATAAAAATAAACTTCCCCCTGGTAAGTCTGTCATCAGTCGACCTGGATTTTTTTAAACTAGTATTGAAGGCTATTCTCATTTCCATTACATTGTTTTATTGTAAAACAGAGTTAAATTATGCTAATTTTCTGTTTGTGTTTTTAAGTAATTAAAAAAATTACATCTTGTGATGGTTAATTGTTGAACACAAGTCCATGGGTTTTGAAATGTGGATTCTCGTTGTCTTAAGGAAATTACATCCAATTATAGTCTTGACAGAAAATCTATTTGAAATTTAGATGACAATTGACAAATATATATATATATATATATTTTATTAGTAAATGTAATGGTAATATAAACTAGCGCTCGAGGGGGGCAACCCGTGGATACAAGAAAGAACTAAGGCTACAAAAATCAATGCCTTAAGTTCCCCAAAAAAATCTATAAAAGAGTTTAAACACATTGACAAACATATGACTACTAAACCAACTACTTTCATGTCCTGTTCAAAGAAAACTTTTATAGTTGAGAATTTATTGATCCCTTTTTTTGTGAATATTGCAATGGCGAGTTAGAACTCAGCATGCCCCAACTGTTCCATCTATTTTTTTGATTAGTAAATAGAAAGTATATAAAAGGTGCCCAAGGGGGGCGAACCCATGTACAAAAAAAAGGGAGCGGCTACAAATCAACGCGTAATATCCCTAAAAAAGTCCACTATATCATTTAAATGATTGGGAAAGGCCTCTTAAGCCCCAAAAAACAATAACTTGACAAAGCCATCCTTAAAAATAAATGGAGGTTTTTCCTCCCCCTCAAAAACCCTACTATTTCTTACCCTCCTATAAACTCCACATAAGACATAGTGGAGCCATCTTCTACACATTTCTTAATAACCCCTTTTGAATACTTTCTAGCCTAATAATAACTCTTGAACACTGGCCGATAACGCCCAATCCACACCAAAGATACTGAAAATAAGCCCCCAACAATCTCTAGCCACTGTGTAGTGTATAAGCAGGTGATCCATCGTCTCCAAATCTCTCTTGCACATACAACACCTTTTAGCAAGTCTGAATCCCCTTTTTTGCAGATTATCCCCCTGTTCCATCTCTTAAGCCCAGTGGTGCATAGAATGTGAATTTTAGCATTCTTATGAGTGTGTAAGTTAAGAAGCATAAACACAGATACGAGACACATCATTTCTGAAAAAATAGGATACGTATACGTCGCGAACGCATTAAATATATATTTTTATAGGACCATCTATTAAAAACTTAACACTATTTTAATTGAAATTGACATAAAAATATACAAATCTCAACAATATTATTAAGATATCAAGATAACAAAGCCATTTCTTAAAAAAGTAAGACACAAATATGACAAGGACACATTGAATTTTTTTATTTTTTATATGACCATATAATAAAAACTTAGCAATATTCTAATCAAAATTGGTATAAAAACGCACAAATCACAACAAATATTATTAAGATATTAAAATAACTAATCCATTAAATAAAAATTCAAGAATTTTTTATTTAATCATCAACATCCACGATTCAAGTTTCAAAACAAATTTGCTAACTATTACGTAGAACATACATATATAATTAAAAAAGAGTGAAGAAGTAGGGGAGAAAAGGAAGGAAAAAAATCCAGAAAAGAGAGAAAAATTCAGAGAATGTGTTCAAAATGTGTTCTTAACGTGTTTGGAATGTATCTAAAATTTAGAAAAATAAAATAAGTGGGCACTCTTTTTTTTTGGCATCCAAAAAATGTGTGGGACATTTTAGTGTTCCAAACATGTCCAATACTAATATATGGGTCAAAATAGAATGTCCGTACTTTACAGTGTGCAAGTGTTGTTTATTTGTGTAAAGTGTAATCACAGTTATATATCTTTAGACTGTTTTTTCACATGCTCATAGCATGTGCATTTGTATATGAGAATATGCATATGATGTGTGTATTTGTATTTGAAAAATAGTACTTAAAAGCCTTAAATATGTGTTTATACTCGTAAAAAAATTTATATATGGATATACATGCACACTCATGCTCTCATACACCCACTTGCCCATCCATAGCCATGAGGCATGCACCATATATTATATGGCATGTGGCATAACACTGTGTGGGCCTCACTCAACAAGATGGAAATTTCTGACCAATTGGGACTCACGTTGAATTGATCTTAGGACCACATGATTTGAGAACTTTTTTGGCACTATCATAAATTTTTGTTTGGTAAATAATTGGTATTGGAGTCTTGAATTGCAAATTTGATTAAGATTGTGTCAGATTTAAAATTGTGCCACTATTGTTATTCAATTCGTCGATGGCACAATGTATTGGCATTTGGGTCCTCATTTCAATTCCAATGCTTGATGATAAACCTAACTTTGTTGAGAATGATTGTAGATGTAAAGAAAGACATGGTAGAATTTGAAAAAAAAAAAGAAGCAGGAGGGGAGATAACTCCCTTTAGTAGATTAAAAGATGGGTTGTGGACAGACACTATACTTTTGTGTAATTGATTCCTTCCTATCTTGTATGGGTACTTTTGTAAAGTTTTTTTTTTTTTGGGGGGGGGGGGGGGTGTCTAAGCATTTCTTTGTAGCTGCCCATTTTTGTATATTTTGTGCTTTCTTGGGCCTTTTTTAAAATGGAATTACACTTATAAAAAACAAAATTATTGGATTTATGACACAATAAGTGGTACCTATTAAAGGTTGAATAAGTTGTTGTCGTCGTCGTCGTTTTTTTTTAAAACATTTCTTAAGCCAATGTATGGGCCACTTCTTGTTTTCTGACTCGTCTCATCTAGATTTAACTTCATTTTAGGACTACCTATGCAAAAAAAAAAAAAAAAATTCAACTTGGGACCTTGTAATATATTATACCTAATTATTTTTTTAAATAAAATCAAACAGGACTAATCCTCAATGGACTAAATAAATTGGTTAGCTTTTGAAGTAAATTCTCTAGTAATTTTTAATCGCTTCAATCTAGACCAATTGCCTAGCTTGAGTGGTGTCTCTTGCCACCTCATAACAGGGCGAGGTGCCTCCCCATAAGGGAGAGATGTGGGGTTCAAGTCCCAGTTGATTCATGGATGTGTGTGCCATAGTTATTAAAAGAAAATAAATCTCTTAAAACGTGTCATTGGTACATTTTTTTTTTTTTGGGGGGGGGGGGTGGAGTGCAAACAATCGAAATTCACACAAATTTTTTATTGAATTGGAAACCATCAGTGTGAAAATTAAATCTTGTGATTCTGTGGGTCTTGTTGAATTTCAAAACCAAATTCTACATTTCCTCAGGAGAAGAAAAGAAAAAATTGTTAGGTAACATCTGTATTTTTTTGAGATATGATGTGAGAATTTGTATCTACAACTATAGCAATTGTTGGGGGCTTCTTATGTTAAGAAATAATTAAGCTAAACTGTGTATTTGGAGAACTAGCAGCTCTTTTGCCCTCTGTATCTTTTTCCTGATGTGTTTAGATTATAGTGTTACTTTTGTTCATTGAAAATATCATTCTTCATACTATTTCTTTTGTGTCATTTATCAGAAACTTTCTGTTCTTCATATTGCAGGTTGGTTGGGTTGCCCTGCATTTGGTCAAGAAATTGGTTGCATTATTCCTTCCAAGGTTCCACTTGGTGAATCCTTCAATGACTGTATTATTCCTGGTAAAAGATACTCTTTTAGGCAAGTGATTCATCAACAAAGAGTTTTGGGAAGAAAAGTAAGTACATCGAACTTAAATGTTTGTCCTTTTTCATTGTCATTTGATCATTTCTGAGTTTTGGAAGCCAAAACATCTTTCTGGACTATCAAACGAATGTCTTATTATTGAAGGGAAAAATAGTCTTTACCACCTACTTACCCAAAAAAAAGAAGGAAGTCAAAGTCTTTGCCATGTATTTAGCTTCTTGACAAGACAGCTAGGAAATGTTCAATTGTTTTTGGATGTTTGGAGGAACACTTGCAACTTGCAAGTGTGTGAGGTATAAAATGCTTAATGAGGTGACAGCATTTTTTGCTTACCAGAATAATATAAAAATACTTTTGGAAGGAAATGCTTTCAATACTCCAAACAAGAAGTTTATAGAAGTAAGGAGCTTAAGAAGATCCCTGTCATTGTGCTACCTGAGAATATAAATGAAAGAACTCTATGCCTATATCTCACTTATAAGCAACAGTCTTGAGAGGTACTACATTGGAATATTGAAGAAGCAGCAAGCCCATCCAAAAAGGAGGGAAAACGGGAAATCAAGAAACTATGGAGACCATACTGAACATATGAGGACATGGTCCATGCGCTTTTCAACTTCCTACTTGATTGTTGCATCATAAAAAAAGGAAGCCCACATGGACCACTTACTTGGAAATGACGAATTTTGGTTAATTTATATAGTCAAATTTGAGGATTTTATTCCAATTTATCTCTTAGATCTCTTGCAGCAGAGGTACCTTTTTTTTTTTTTGATAAGTAAAGATGTATATATTATAACTGTGCCCAAGAAGGGCAACAAGGGCAAAAAACTCCCAAAAAGCTTTACAAAGGTCTTAACGACTCCAAAAAATCTACAAAAGAAGAGACATTAATAGGGGAAGCCTCTTTAGCCCAAAAAAATAATAAGCGCAGAAACGCATCTTTGAAGATGGGAATGGGGAGCTCCACATCTTCGAAGCCACATCTTCGAAGACGCGTTTGCTTCTTTCAATCCAAATACTCCATAACAAACAAATAGGAGTCAGACGCCAAGATCTTTTAATCTCTTCTGAAAGGTTTGCACCCTGCCCAAGCCAACAGAAGATCTCTGACGGGGCCAGACGATAGAGGTACCTGCAGTTGCTCTTGCGGAAAATATCTTTTTCACTCGAATCACTTGATCCTTAATTCTGCATTTTACTTTGGAAAACATCCAAGTGAAGGACCTTACAAAAATAGAATTATGCGATTTCTTTACTAAACTTTACATTCTCCCCATCCTAACGGATCTCTATACCAAGCACAGTTCTTGAAAAAGGTAATTCATTAACTTCTCATGCACTTCCTGTCTCTAATTTTTGCTGGCTGCTCGTCTGAAACAGATTCTGTCAGGGACCAGGGTTAGAGAATGCAGCACAGTGTTGTGTGCCAGATTACAAGCTTCTGCATTGATATAGTTGTAGAATGTTAGGTTTCAACCTTGTGGGGCTTCCAAGGAAAGGGAAAAAAAATCTTTTATCATTCAAATATGATATGTGGTTGGTGCAGTCAATCCACAGCAATAGAAAACAAAGTGAGGATCTGTATATTTGGAAGATGAAAAGCAGTTTATCAATTACTCACATTATATCTATATCACCTCTGTTTGAGCGAAGCTGCCTCTGAAATCATCATTTTTACTGGTTTCCGCAAATAATTGAACTCTCCTCCCTTTATGCTACTTAGTAAAAAATTGAATTCTCCTTCTACACCAATTTAAATAGCTAGCGGACATCCCCTTTCCTATCTTTTCTCTTCCAGCTTCTTTAGAAGTCTGTTATGATTCTATCACTTCTAAGGTTTAGTAGAGGCAATAAAGAGGTTTGGACATGTGAAATAACTGTATTGAAGAAATTTTGAAGACAATGAGTTCAATAAGTTATTCCACATAAGTTCAAATAAGTCATTTCGAAGTTCTTTATTCAGTTGATTTTAGAATAGGAATGTGGCAATTCTAGGTTGCTGGGCTTTTGTCCTCCTGTAATTTTGTGAGGGAGTGTAGTGTTCATTTTTTTCTTCTTGTTCACCTTCATATACCTTGTATGTGTGTGGGTTTCTCCTCATGACAATCTCATTTGTGAAAAAAAAAAAATTGCAAAACTTAAAATCCAAGTAGAACTAAACTATTATCCTAGATGCATAGTTGAAACTTAAAGCTCCTCTATGGCCGTATCACAGTTCTATCGTTACATAACACTGTTATAATGTTGTCAATGAGTCATGGATCCTGTGGATTAATTATGAGATACTTTTAACATCACTTACCTTTTTTTTTGTACATGTATAGTATCGAGAAGATTAGTTTTCATTGTTCATTGGAAAACTGAACATGTGAATTTTGTTTGTTGATGTTTCCAGCTTGGTTTAGTGATTGATCTTACAAATACTGGCCGTTACTATTCAGCATTAGATTGGAAGAAAGAAGGTATCAAGCATGTTAAGGTAGGTAGTGGATTACTAAATAAATTCTTTTTCCTTGGTAGCAGTTACACTTTCTTGACCTTTTTTTTTTCTTTTTATATGTAGGTGTGGTAATTGTAGTCTTCGACTTCTAAATTTTTCTTTTGTGATTCAGATTCAATGCAAGGGGCGTGATTCTGTACCTGATAACGAGGCTGTAAATTACTTCGTTTATGAGGTAGTTCTTCATAGATGCACCTATTATACCTATAAGATTGTATAAACTGTGTGCCAACTTTTTTTTTTGGATCGGTAAAGTGTAATTGTATTAAGGTGCCTCAGGGGGGGCAAATCCATATTTACAAAAAGGACCTGGTACAAAAGTTAAAGCGTAAGTTCCCCTAAAAAATCAACAAAAGAAGATAGCTAAATTGTTCCGTCAATGGAGATTCCCCACACCAAGCGTACTTCCAAAACCTCACTCTTGGGTCTTGATCCCCTTCCCAACTCCAATCAAATAAATTTGGAAAATTCCTCCTAATCCGTACTAATAGTCTTCCATACACCACAGCCGTAAGACACCACCACCATCCTAAAACTTCACTATCATATTTACACAATGTAACTCTCCTCCAAAAAGCATTTTCCTCTGTAGTGAATCGATACAACCATTTTACCTAAAAAGGTAAAATTGAAATGTCTCAGACTTGACACCCAAACCCCCTGCCTTCTTTGAAGCCTTCACTTTATCACACTCAATCAAGTGAATTTTCCCTCATTTTCCATATCCTTCTACAAAAAGTTCCATTGTAATTTATCTAATTGTTTCTCCATCGATGCTCGAATTGGAAACATAGACATGAAGTAGGTTGGAACTTGGAAGACTAGAGTTTACCACCTTTCGAAAAAGCACCAATCTCCTTTCGAACTTTTCCACCACCACATCCTACACCGCCTTAGGCTTTGGAAAGCATCCAAAAGAAGCCTCAATTACATCGAAGGAAGCGAACCGGTTTTGCATTCTAAGTTCCATCCCAAATGCTGCACCTCTGTTATGTGCCCGACGAGAATAAGCTCACTTTTAGATAAATTAAATCTAAGGTCAGACACAACCACAATACACAATAGAACACATCTCAGATACCCCAATCGAACCTCCTCCACTCCTTAGAAAATAATAGTATCATCGGCAAAGAGAAGATGAAATATTTCCATCCCTACCCCTGAACCATCTTCAATCCTAAAACCCTCGTATAGTCTTCCTTTCGTTGCTCTACCCAAGCCTCCATAACCTAAGAAACACAGATGTGGACATGTGATATGGAACGACGTCAGACATATCATTTTTCAAAAAAGTAGGACTCGAATACATTGAATATATATAATTTTTATTTTTATTTTTTACATGACCGTATAATAGAAACCTAATGTTCTTTCAATTAAAATTAATACAAAAACACACAAATTACAAAAATATTATTACAATACTAAAATAATAAAGTCATTAAATAAAAATTCAAGAACTTACTCATTTAATTATTAACATCCATGATTCAAATTAGAAAACAAATTTACTAATTATAACATAAAACATAGAACATATATATGTGTGCGTGTGTATAAAACTAAAAAAAGAACTATGAAGAAGAGGAGAAAAATGAGAAAAAATCGAAAAAAAGGAAAAAGAAAACGTGTTTGTAATGCAGAAAAAATAAAAAAATTTGGATATTCTTTTTTTGCCTGTTCGACATTTGTTTGAGAGTATCAGTGTCCGACGCGTGTTCATGTTGGACACTTGAGCCAAAATAGAGTGTCTGTGTTTCATAGTTCATAACAATGACGAGCAAGAAAGGGGAAAAAGGATCTCCTTGATGAAGTACCCTGGAGGTGCTAAAGAAACTAGCTGGGCTCCCATTGACCAAAAATGAAAGAGATATTGTGGAAATACATCATCTCATCCATCTTTTCCACTTCTCCCCAATACCCATATTCTCTGGAAGGAACATCAGAAAATTCTCATTAAAATTCTCATATGTCAAGCTTGCATTCCAAACCCCCTCTTGAACTTTCCTTTCTTGAATCAATACACTCATTTGCAACAAGGACATCCAAATCCCTCCCCCCCCCCCCCCCCCAAAAAAAAAAAAAAACAAAAAAAAGAGAAAAACGAATGCATTTTGATTATCCGAAATAACCTCGCCCTACACTTTCTTAATTCTCAAAGATGGGACCTTGGGCAGTAGTTTGTAAACACTACCGATCAAACTAATTGGCCTACACTTCCTTATATTCTCTGCCCCCTCCTTCGGGATCAAGGCGATGAACGAAGCATTTAGGCTCCGTCTCAAATTTCCTGTGACTAAAGAAATACTCAAGAAATGCTATGATATCCTTACACACTACAGCCCAGCCCTTCTTAAAGAATGCCATGGAAAAACCGTCTGGTCCGGTGCCTTAGTGCCTTATCCCATCACAACTGTTCAAAGCTATCACTATCTCCTCTTCAATGAAGGCTTTTTCTAGCAGCAAATTATCGGCAACATCCAAACAGCTGAAGCGCAAGTTGTCCGGAGAGGGTATCCACAGGTTGGTTTCCTTGTACAACTCCTTATAGAAACCTGAAATCCCTTGTTTAATTTCTTCTTCTTGTTGAATCATCCTTTCCCTAATTCTGACCATCTTTTTGTCATTAAACCTCCCATGCATATTGGCCACCCTATGGAAAAATTTTGTATTGGAATCCCCTTCTTTCGGCCACAGTGCTCTTGAATTCCGTCGCAACGAAATTTCCTCTGCTCGTTGAAGCTTCCCATATTCTCCCTTCAACTCCTTTCTTCTATTTTTTTTCCTCTCCGGTCAACTGAGCCTCCCCGTTCCTTGTTGTCTAACTTCTGAATTTCCAGCAACAACCTCTCATTTTTTCAAGCCCTCCTTCAACGTCTTCAGTTTTCTTGACAAAATAAAGCTCCAGACCGCCTCCATGTGATACCCCTGCCACCAAGCTGAGACCATATCCCTGAGGTTAGGCTCATTTAGGCACATGTTCTCAAACCTAATTGGAGATTTTCCCTTGCTACACCACCACATTCTAGAACCACTGGTCTAGGAAGACAAGACTGTCTGGTCCCAGGAAAATGTTTTTCGAAAGAGATATCTGTCTAGCCTGGACTTCACCAGCTGCTCCCTGTCATTGGTCCTTGTATATCTGCCTCCCTCCATAGGTAAATCCAGAAGTTCCATTGAATTTATTAATTTTGAAAATCTTCTCATATCTCCTGTAATTCTCCTGCAACCCAGCTTCTCTGAAGAAATTCGAACCACAGTTAAGTCCTCCCCTCTCCCAACCCAAAACCACTTGGACCCCCCCCCCCCCCCCCCCCAAAAAAAAAAAAAAAAAAAAAAAAACTGCCACCTGCTGAAGCTCCTCCCAAAACATATCCCTTTCCTCCTGTACTACTGGGCCAAATTCCAGTGAATACCCAAGAAAAATTTTCTGTTTGCAGCTCAAGAAGACAAAGAAACTGAGAAGTTGCCTACCCTTTGCAGGTAACTAACTGCCCTGGGCTGATGGTTCTTTGGCTGATTCTGCAACCCTTCTGTGTGATGTAATTTTGCCTTGTCTGTTCCTCATCTCTATGTCCTTGAACAGTCTCATAAGGTCTCCATCCCGGCAAGACACCCAAGAATTCTACTCAGCCCCTTAATTTTCTTTAAAACACAATCAGAGACTTCCATTATCTCATTCTCTATCATAATATCCCTCTGTTCTCCCTCGACTGGTGCAGTAACTGCCAGAGGATTGCACTTCAAAGGTTCTTCCCCTTCTTGACCCACTGCTCTACTGGCACCACATTCTCAGGGAGAATTTGTAAGGGAAGTCTCTCCCCTAACTCATCACCTCCTATGCTTTCAACTTTGCCTCTGTGACACTCGGCCTGAGCAGTGTTCTAAATTAACTCCACCGTCTCTGGGACCACGGTGTCCATTACCATGATGCTCCTCGCACAGCCATAAGCGTCATCTTCTTCTGTTTATGAGAGGTTGGTGTCATTACTTGATTCATCCTTTGCCTCTGCTTCTGAAGATTCACACCTATCCCCCCACATCATCGAGTTAATTGGGCTCTCTTCCTTTTCACTTCTGTCAGCTGCAGCCTGCTGCCCTTCTTGGCTCCCCTATCACCCTTCTATGAACCCTTCCTCCTTTGCAGTGGACGAAAGACTCCTTCTGCTCTTCGACAAACTCTTTCCCTTTTCCACTCTGCTTCCAGCCTCCTGCCCTTCTTGGCTCCCCTATCACCCTTCTATGAACCCTTCCTCCTTTGCAGTGGACGAAAGACTCCCTCTGCTCTTCGACAAACTCTTCCCCTTTTCCACTCTGCTTCTAGCTTACTGACCACCCCTTGAAAACAGGCCTGGGCTTTAACACGATCTTCTGCTAACCGAGCGTAATGGGCTTCTGCCGATTGTTCCGTCAGAATCACTAATTGGATTGAAAGCCCATTTCCCTGAGGCCCAAGAATCTATTTGGGTCAAGCTTTTCCAGCCGTTTACTGGACCTGCATAGAATGGGTGCCCACTCGTGCACTTGGGCCTGATCCACTGATGAACCTGACCTTCCCCCTTTTGTACTCTTTAGTAACTTTTGCCCATGGGGGCCTTGAATATATGGCTCTCTAGGCCCATTTCTTCCCCTCTATTCATCATAATGCATCTGGCCCAACTCTTGGCTCACCTCGCTCTGCCTAAACTTCAACACCTTATCATCATCCCCAGTCTGTGCGAGTTACTATGTATGCCAATTTTTACCACCTTCTCAGAGAATACTGTGTGAGTATCTACTTTAGCATGTTAGATAGATATTCTACTAGATTTTCATGTTGCTATATTGTTTTTGTTAGGGGAAAATTACAAGTTCTGTTCTTTTTGAGGAGTAATCATTAAAAGGCAAATTCCAATTTTTACATCAATTTGTACTAGTTTTATATGAACTCTAAATATAGTTGTTCCTTATAATTGTTATAACAAATAAGCATTACAGCTAGAATTTATATACACACACACACACACACACATTTATATGCATTTATGCGCCATATTTCCATCTCAAGTCAAGTATTTGTTTTTTCTTGTATTTTTTTGTTTGCCTTTTCTATAAATGCTGTGAATACTTTCAGTTAGTTTATTGTTGATCTAGGGAAGGTCAGCATGTTTTTTCCAAGGAATTTCTTAAGCCTCAAATGTGCTATGAAGGCTTGCTTGTTATAGTGTACATATATTTGCAATTTTGTCAGGTTTCACAATTTATTTCCCGCCAGAAGCAGTCTAAGAAGTATATTCTCGTCCATTGTACACATGGGCATAATCGTACAGGGTATATGATTGTTCATTATCTTATGCGTACACTATCAATATCGGTCACTCAGGTCTGTTTCATGACTTTTTGTTTCAACTTCATTTGTTGTTTGGTTCCGTTGAACAGTCCATTTTGGACTTATTTGGCTTGCCTATGATGCAGGCAATCAAAATATTTGCTGAAGCACGACCACCGGGAATCTACAAACCAGACTATATTGATGCTTTGTACAATTTCTATCATGAAAGAAGGCCTGAAATGGTCATTTGCCCCCCAACTCCAGAGTGGAAAAGATCTTCTGATCTTGATCTTAATGGTGATGCAGTGCCGGATGAGGATGATGATGGAGGATCTGCTGCTCCTTTGCATGTATGCTGCTTTTTTATAGGTTCCCAGTTTCTGATATTTTTAATCTTTCTCTAAATGATGTGATGAAAATGGAGCCTTCTGCAAAGATAGCTGTTTTTCGTGTTTTTGTTGTGTTTCACAAACAAGAAGGGAAGTAAATTTCTATTTGAATTTCTGACGGAAAATGAGTTCCTTTCAAGAATATCAAGTACTATTTAAAAATTCTCATGGAAAATAACTTGCATTAGCTGTGTCCCTAGATGCACTGGCCAAGACATCTTATTGAAATCGCTTTCTTCTCCTCAAGTTTGTTAAAAGAATTTTCTTTGGCACTTTCAGTGATCTCTGTGGTCATTCACCTATTTCTTCTTTCTTCCTGAGTTACATTTGGCATCTGATGTAATCAAGCAATCTGGATTCATAATGAACAACTAAATTCTGTCCAGTTCTTTGATTCAGATAATTTTTTTCCCATCTCAGAACTTTCTGATTATAATTCAACTCTAATCTGCTTAACTTCTAATTTTATTTCCCTGCTGAAGATTCTCTCATTTTTTTTATGAGCTGTATTTTTATTTCATTATTTTTCCAAAATGTGAGCAATACTTAAGAGTTATATGCTGCTTGAGTGATACTGGATTTGACCAGATTGCCAGCTTGATTTTTGTTTTATGACTTAGTGGCAACAATTGAGGTTAAGATGAGGGTTTTGGTCAGTTGATTAGGTCGTGCAACAATGACCATTTGCTGGACAAATTAGGAGTGATGTGGTCTAGTCTGGAGTATGAAAAAAATAAGGGGAAGACCATAGAGGACTCTGGTTGTGGCAGTTGGAAAATTTGTGTTAGCCTGTAACTAGGCAATATTTTATGGTCCTAGATAGACTAAATTGGTGATTATTGTCCTCGATGGACCAGATGGGCAATGCAGGATGTCTCCTTCATGGCGTCAACAATGACATGGGATCTGAATATGAGACAGTGCAGACAAGTTGACATGAAAAATCTAAAAAATGTGGACATGGATACAGCCGGGGCATGAGTCATGACAAGATGTACTGAGCCAAAATGAGTCTGAATCTCATGTCTTTAGGGTTTGGCTGTATTGATCCTTCTACTCAATTATGCTCTTTGTAAAACCATGCCCTCGACAAAATCCCAATTTCTTGGTGGTCTTAACTAGCATTTTTTGTCCTCTTCTTGTCCTTTTGACATGATCAAGTCACTCATCTGAACCATTGCATTAATTGGTCATTATGCATGTAGCCAAACCAACTTGGGTGACTTCCACTTGTCTTATATCGAGTTGGTGCTACTGTAACTTTCCATTAATGCATATCTATTTTTCTCCTTTATTGACACTCATTTATCTCAACATTCTCATTTCAGCCACAGTAACTTTTGAATATGTTGCTTCTTTATTGCTCAGCATATAACAATAAAGAAACATAGCTGTCTTAGAAAATCTTCGTTCTGACTCAGCAGATAATCTATGATCATGCAACACTCCATAAGCGCTTCTCCATTTCATCTATATTGTGACACATACACGCACTAAAAGCTACCACATAACCTTCATAAGGAGGATTGTGACGTCCCTGTTACTAGAAGTCCTTCTTTCCCAAGATATCTCTGTTGCTGGAAAATGTCAAGCCTCTCTATTCCAAAGATAGAGCAGCATATCACCTTGCAATTTGGTCGTAGCTTGATTATTGCTCTTTGGTGGACAACTGTTCGATGCATGGTTTCCAACAGTTACTCTGAGCTCAAGCCATGAATTTCTTCTCCCCTCTCTGGTCCCTTCATGGTCTGGTTTTCTTCAAGCAAAATTTGAGTTCATTTTTTTTGGGGTTCTAATTAAGCTTCAATTAATTCAAACATTATGCTAATTTTTAATCAGTTCGAACATTATTAGAAGTATCTAGAATGCTTTATTATTTTTTGCCAAGCATTGTTTATCATCACTATTTTAAGTAAAATCAATGCGTTTTATGGAAAAAAATGAAACGCCATTTCAATGTGTTTGCCTGTGTGCCGCACGGGGTGTGATGGACACATATCAATGCGTCGGAGCCTGTACACCAAGATGCTTCGGAGATGATACGATGCCCTCAAAGAAGTGTGTACTCCATTGGGTACATATGCTTGATTCAAATAGCAGAAAAAACCTTTTTGAGTTGGATTGAGTTTGTTTGTTTTTTTTTTTTTTGTTTATTTATTAATAATTTTGGCATTACAAATAGCATTATGGTATGACCCCCCCACTCCCCCTAAAAAAAAAATCCCACAAAAGGAAGAAGAAGAGAATTCTGGCTTTCTCTTCTAATGTTCCCAGAGTTTTTGTTTTGTTGTACTCTACTAATGACGTTCAACAGCCTTGGTGGATGACTGATCATTTGACATGATTCATCTGGGTACTGTACTTTCTATTTAAATAGTTTATATCAAATTTTCAACTCTTTGTATTCTGTTAGGCTGGTACTTATGGAATTCTGTGTATCTCGTTTCTCTTGCATATTTGCCTGCTTTGGGAAATGCAAATATTCTCCAATTATTAGAATAATAAATAAATTTTCTCCTACTCAGTTTTAACACGTCTCTATTATTTCAGGAGAATCATGAGATAGATGCAGTAATGACAAACGATGACATTTTGGGAGATAGTATACCTCTTGACCAGCAAGATGCACTGCGGCTGTTCTGCTATCAATCACTGAAGTTGGGTGTAGGGGTAGGATTGGAAGGATCTCTTTCATTTTTTATGTTTTGATTCATTCATATTTAATTTATCTAAAGAGGTTGATCTGGAGATTGGATTTTTTTAATATGTCAGGAGATTGGATATTTTCATTATCGAATAAGTTTATATTGTAATCATTTTTAGTCAATTTGATTTGTAACTACAACCACATGCTATTGTTAAGTTTTATAGCATGTTCATATTATTTTTGGGTTACTTTAGGTAGTTCTTCTGGTCTTTTGGCATATTTTTTTACATCTTTAGTGCTTGACCACATTCTAGTCTGCAATGACTCATTAGATGTCATTTTTTCCTTGTATTTTCTTATCTTTTGTTACTTATTGAGGTTTCAAATGTTGATTTAGGTATTTGCTTTCTTCCTGCTTGAGTTAGACTTGAAGTTCCCAAATTTTGAATTTTATTTAACATTCTCATAGTGTTGCATAAATTTAACCCAAATTTATTTCAATCAAATTGTAATATTAACTTTAACTATCGTCAAAACATAAGACTGCAATGCAATGCTTATTTCTTGTCACTTATTTGGTGTTTATCTTGTTGGTTTTCAGGTCAGAGGAAACCATCAATTTCCAGGGTCACATCCCGTTTCACTTAACAGGTTGGACACAGTTGCACCCTCATTACTGATAATTATTGAAGTACATTGTTTTCTTTTCTCTTCTCTATATTATTAATTGAGCATTCAGTAGTGCAACTTCATGCGCTCTCAACAGCAATGATGTCTATGCATTGAGTTTGGGTTCTTCACTTTCTTTGTAGTTGGAAAAAATGTCTGTTGAAATAGGATGATCTCTCTTTCATCGGGTTTCAAGTTATACATTTAGGTATGCAGGTATATAATTAGCAGAAGAGAAAATGTATATTAAGGTGCTAATGTGTTTGCAAGATACTATTGCTTTATTGCAGACATCAAATGTGATCTTCGATATCGGTAGCACTGCTACTGTTGTTACTAGCGCTTGCTAACACTAGATAGAAAGTCCTGCTAGAAATAAAATTGTTACTATAATAATATTACAATGTGTGGGAGATACAATTTAGGATGTGTTTTATGTTCCAATTCATTTTTTCTTTCTTATATATATATATATATACATATATTTATTTATATAGGGAGTTAGAAGTTGAAACTCTTTGTGAACGGCCATTACCCAATGTTGGTACCACTAATGTGGGGTGTTGGGACAATAGGAAAAGCTTCTTAATTATCTTGAAGAAATTACTTGTTATACTCAAACAGAGCCCAATCGCTTCAAATCAGATAATTATTTTACTATTGATTCAAATGAAGTGTTAGAATTGAATATATTAGATTCTTTTGCCTCGTGTGGAGCATTCGGAAAGAGGGAAATCGGTGCATTTTTGAAGATAAAGAACTCTCCATTTGGGATCTCAAGGACTCTTTTTTGCATTTATGATTTTTTTGGTGTAAAGAAGAATACCCGATGTATTTAGATTCTTTTGTGACTTTCTTGGGGGAGTTAAGGCCTTAGCTTTCTTTGTGGCTTGCCCCCTTTTCTTTTTGTACATGGGTTAACCCCCATTGGGCTCCTTGTTATCTTATTCTTATCTTACTGATAAAGAAAATAAAAAGAATTGAGTATATTATATCACTGCCTTTTTTTAATACCAGTATATTAAAAAGAAGCGTTAGATGGGGGGCAACCCATTTATAACCGACAAATACTTTGTATCATGTGATGTATAATGTATTGCGAGGATCCTTTGACTTGAAAAAGTCTATGCTGTGCCTTATACTTCTTAAAATAGAAATGTATAATAATAAATGGGTATTCAAACCTCTAGTTCAATTACTGCTTGGTTGCTGGTAGTTCAAAGGCTAGATGGAGGGAGTTCTTTGATTTTGCATAGCTGTACAATTGAGCTAAGTTTCGTGCATGGATTTTAGTTTGTGCTATTGTAGTCTCCATGTGTTTTTTATGGGGAAGAGGTTTAAGATATTTCTCAAGTCAAGTAAACTCAACAAAGTCGTGTCCTAGTTATTTAGGGTGACTAAATGAATCGTATTTTACCAATGTGTTTTATTAAGGTCATTCTCTTAGTTATATCACACACTATCATATATATATATATATATTTACTATTTCTAACCAAGTTATTTTTTGATCTCTTCCTTCCCTTAGCATAACTTTCAATGTGAACCATGTCTTTTTTCCTTACTGGTGCAATTACTAGTCTTCGTTGTACATGGCCAAATCACCTAAATCATTTTTCTCTCATTTTGTAGTCTATATGTGTACTTTTACAATCTTGTGAATGTAGTCATTTTTAATTTTATATTATCACACATCTATCTCAACATTTTCATTTCGGCCATATTCATTTTACGAACGTGTTGTTTCTTACTTGCCCAATATTCTATTCCATACAACATCGTTGGTTTAATAGTTGTCTTATGAATTTACCTTTCAATATTAGATGTGTATATCGATCGCATTAAGCTGAAAGCATTTCTTCACTTAACTCATCTTACTTTAGTTCCATGAGCAACATCATCTTAGGCATACCTAGGTAACAAAATTGTTTATTTTTAATTATATCTTGATTTTCAATCTTCAGTTTCTCCAAAGTCACACTTGATGTATTTAGTTTCATCCTATTTATCTTAAAACCTATCTATTCTAAAATCTCTCTCTAAACCATGGTATTAAATATCAGCCGTTACTTAACGTAAGGGCTGTTACGTAAGGGTTTTTGAGCCTTTTGATCCCCGTTACATACCAATATATCAATGTTCAAAAAATTCACGGGTGTAATAGCCGATTCATAACAGTCTTTACGGACCGATATGTAATGGTATCGGCTGATACGTGACAATAATGGTATACTTTTTTCTTTTATTCTCTTCTAAGGGCTAGAAGAGCCATTTTAGCCCTAAATCTACTTATTTAAAGTTACAAAATACAAGATTTGGAACTATAAATACGATCAAAGTGTTTGGTATGTCTTGAAATTATATCTGATTGCTTAAGGTCTCAAACTTAAAATAAATTTTATACCTTATTTGATTTAGCAAATGTTGCTTAGAAATAAAGGTCACTTGGTTTTTTTTTTTTTAGTAAAAATTTTGGGTGGTGGAAAATATTAGTATTGTAATATGAGCTCTAATTCGCACATCAATATTTTTAAAATTTTTGTTACTTCTAACATTTTTACTTATTTTACTAAGTTATTTGTTTATTTAACTTTAAGCCCATTAGTCAACAATTAATATTCACACTTAAACAATATATTTTGTCTTTGTTTTCCTTTATTTATTTTATTTTATTTTGGTTTTTGCTGAAGTTTATAAGTTGCATTTTTAGTTATTACTTGTCATTGTCAGAGCAATATCTCCTCACAATCGATTGTACTTTCATCATTATTTAAATTAATACCAATATAAAGTCAAATACAATAAGTAAATTTTTTTCATAAGAGCTATAAAATTGACTAAAATAAATTAAAAACATTAAAATGTAAAAAAGTGTAGTAAAAACATGCACATTAGTAAATCTTAAAGGGTTTGCTAGTGATTGAAAAAACTTCATTGGCGCAGTTTCTGATTCTCTTTACATATCAATCAATACTTCCGATACCATTACACCGTGATGACAACCGTTATGTATCCTGATACCACAATTTCAAGCCATGCTCTAAACTTCTAATTTAGCATTTATCCATGTTTTAATTTCATCAATTAAAACAATGTTATTAACAAAATCATACATATGGGACTGCATCTTATATATGTTTAGTCAGTTTGTCAATTATTTATTAGTTACGCAAAAAATAAGGACTTAACGCAGACCCCCATTGTAAGCTTACGAAATTCACCTGTATGCTGTATGTGTCATGAACAAAATTATGGTGGCTATTCTTTTGATACAAGTGTCTCCTTGTTTCTCCAACCGTAGTGATTTTGGGTGTATTAGCATATGTAGTCTTAGTCTTAAATGACATTGTTTAGAAGCTACACTTGGGTAATTTCTTCGACTCAACTCCGATGGTGCTAGTGGTTATAGGGGTTACCTAATGTATCATGCTTGTAAAAACATAAGTGGCGTACTGGCATAGGGGCTTGTACAAACTCACTCATTTCAAGTTGTTGAAAACCCAATGGAGCTTAGAGATAGTGAACTCAGATGTACCTTTTTTCTCCTTCCAAAATTACCTAGAGCACAAGGAAAATGAAGAACTTACATGTGTTTGTCCTTTAGACCGTGTTTTTTGGGACCAACCATCAAATGCAAAACCAGTATAGTTGTTTGTGTACCATGCTTATGAGTTTATGTGCTTATGTGTCCAAATATGTATAATACCCATTATATGTTTCTCTTTTCAATAACATGGTCTAGAGACGTATCAAGATGTTTATAACTAATTCCAACATAAATTAGTATATAATGAGAGAGATTATTAACTTTCAAAAGAAAAGATAAAATTTAACTTAATTGAATTACTTATAATTGTAAGAAGATTTCACTTATGAGATATATAATAAAAAGATGTTCTAAAAGAAGTATAATTCAATTGAATTAAGTACTTGTATTATATGTTTGGGACTAAAAATTACGATTCTTAACACGGATGTTATATCTGAGATAATTTTCTAGTCAACATTCAACATTCCTCATTGATTATAGTTTTATTAGCTATAACAATGCTGTTCAATTTTGTGGCATGCAGGGACAATTTACAATTGTTAAGGCAGCGTTATTATTATGCCACATGGAAAGCTGATGGAACACGATATATGATGCTAATAACTATGGATGGGTGTTACTTAATTGATAGGAATTTTACCTTTCGAAGGGTCCAGATGAGGTTTCCCTGCAAAAACACGACTGAAGTATGTCTGCATGTAGTTTTGCTTTATGGAAGATTTCCGGTTTTTAGAGCATCACAGTAGAATCTGTTTTATGTAGATGACTTCCAATCTGATATAATTATGTTTCCTTGTAAGGGTTTAGCTGAGAAGACTCACCACTATACATTACTTGATGGGGAGATGATAATTGATACTTTGCCGGACACGCAGAAGCAGGAAAGAAGATATCTGATCTATGACCTGATGGCAATTAATCAAGTCTCTGTCGTAGAGGTTAGACATACAATTAGTTTGGTGATACTCTGCCCAACACTAATTCTCACCGATGTGGCGATGAGTGATGCCAGTACTTGACTAATATTAGGAGGATCATAGTAATATCCAGTGTCAGTACAATATACTTAGTCTGAAGTATGACATGCAAACCATGGATTTAAATTGCGGGCACGGGATACGAATCGGTCGCGGTCGCGGTGTAACGGTATCGGGTCATTCGGAATAGGAATTGAAAACCGCAACCGTGAATTTTTTTTCAAATACTAGCAAATCTTATAAAAGTCATTGATACACATATCTTGATTATAATCATCACATTTTAATTTTTTTTACTATTAATTTTTAATTTTTTAACACCTAAAAAGATTTTTTTTTTTTTTTTATAAATAACACTTAAGAATATATTTTATTAATTTATATGAATATTTTAAAATTAAACTAATGAGAAATATCATTTAATTTGAGTGGTATTACCTAAGAAGCACGGACACTCTATTTTGGCTCACATGTCCGTGTTGGACATACGTCGGACACCGACACTCTCGGACACTTTCCGGACATGTGTCCAGACATTTGAATCATGAATGTTGATGATTAAATGAAGAAGTTCTTTAATTTTTATTTTATTACTTTGTTATTTTAATATCTTAATAATATTTTTTAAATTTGTATATTTTTATGCCGAGTTTAATTGAAATAACATTAGATTTTTATTATATGATCATATAAAAAATTTATATATATTCAACGTGTCCCAAATGTGTTCGTGTCCTACTTTTTTGAGAAGTAACGTGTTTGTGTGTTTGTGTCGTATCCGTGTCCGTATCCGTGCTTTTTAAGGCATTACAAAGAATAATATAAATAATAACAAAAAATAATTATAAGCATGAAAATCAGTTTAATTGATTAGTTATGGAATAAAAAAAATTAAAAATTTTGAGGCCAAGAGGCCTTTTCGAGTTCGTATTGACCCGAATGTTTTGGTAACCTATTTCAATTTTTTTGAATTATTTTGTTAAGTATCTATCTTGTATATAAATGTTATAAAAATAGAAATCATAAGAATTTAATAAAAAAAAAAATTAAAAAAACGAAAATAAAAAAATTGAAAAAAAAAACATAAAATAGATACTACAGTCCCGTAACGATCCTGTAATGGCCTGCCCATAACGGCCGATACGTAACGGTATTGGCCGATACGACTATGAATTTTAGTAACACCGATATATCGGTCAGTATTGGTATCTGAGGGTCAAAAAACTGATACGTAACGTAACTGACCATTATTTAACACCATGATGCAAACTCAGCTAACGGATTAATAGGTTCACTCTTTATGATACCGGTTTAACCCATCATTTCTTAGCGAGTCTGTGTGTCCGTCAGTTAGCTCAATTGTTTGAAGCCTTATACACGATATTATAATATACTTCCTTGCCTTAGAAAAAATGCTTCATGACAAAAATGTATATTATTAAGAAAACATGAAGAAATATGTTACTTTATGAACTATAATTATGTTTAGGTCAATGATCTGGATGAAGGCTGGCATTGCAAAAGCCCTGAAAATTATATAATTGCATGAAAACTCAGTCTCCTATTTGATTAGTAAGTTAAGGTGTGGAACTTTGTGACGATGTATACAAGTAGAAGTTATGCTAAACTGGTCAAATATTAAGCTTTACATATTCAGTTTGAAGTCACAAAGGACACTCTTTCTGATTATATTCTAAGTTCATTTTGTACTTGTGTTTGTATCTTGTCTTGAAACTAATTAGGGTGGACACTTTTAGAAAGGGGCTTTCTCCATCTTGTACATTGTGTTGGCCTCGCAGCTTTGGCTGGCGTAGATAGGTCTATCATACTTCTAATTTAAGAAGCACGGACACGGACACGGACGCGGACATGGACACGTCATTTCTTAAAAAAATAAGACACAAACACATTGAATATATATAAATTTTTTATATGACCATATAATAAAAACCTAACGTTATTTCAATTAGAAGTGGCATAAAAATACACAAATTGTAAAAATATTATTAAGATATTAAAATAACGACGACATTAAATAAACATTCAAAAACTTCTTCATTTAATTATCAACATCCATGATTAAAGTTCTAAAATAAGTTTACTAACTATTACATAGAACATATATATGTAATATATAACCAAAAAAAGAACTAAAGAGAAGAGGAGAAAAAGAGGAAAAAGTCAAAAAAAAAAAAAGGGTTCCCAAACGTGTCTAGCATTTAGAAAAATAATAAAATTTGGACACTTTTTTTTTGCGTGTCTAACATGTGTCAGAAAAGTGTCCGAGAGTGTCAATGTCCAACACGGACACGTGAGCCAAAATAGAGTGTCTCGAGCTTCATAACTCCTAACATACTTGAACACTAAGAATGAAATTGTAATCTTGGACATGTTGCATCATACAACTGACATTGGTTATTGGTTATTTTTTTCAATCTAGTGAAAGAGTACAAGGAACATGATTAAAAAAACTCGGGTCATTTTTTAATATAGAAGTGAAGGGTTTATGTTAGAAGACGTCAAAGAAATAAAATACTGTATCTATTACTTATATAATAAACAAGAGTTTGTCATTGTTTTCACCGGATGATTTCGCCCTTTATGTATTCATTATTTACGAGATTGTCATTTGTTCCTTTTTTTCTTTTCTTTTCAATGAACGTGATTGTTTTTGTTTGTGGGACCTACGATTACTTAGATGTATCATTTTGATGTGATTGTTTGTGTTGATGGGAGGGTCACTGACTAGTATAATCATATATGTTATGTTAAGATATTTAAGTATGGGTATACTTGGAATTTCTTAGTCTTTTATAATATAAATAAGAGATGTAGTCCATTCTTAGCATCATGCTCTTAATTCTTCTGTAATTTCCTCTTTTCTTTCACTCCTTTCTTATTTCTATAAAAAAAAACCCTAACATAGTATTAGAGCTGTAGGGTGTATTCGTTCTCTCTCTCTCTCCCCCCTTTTTTTTTCACTTTTTTTTATCTTATTTTTTACAAAAACAAGTGAACAAAGATGAGAATGATGAGAACAATGAGGCGTGTTGGGCCGTACAGACGTCCATATGATTGCACGACACTCTTGGTTAGGTGTCTTGGATATTGTGTAGTGTAGTGATGGTGTGTGAGTGTTTGCTGTTTCAGTTCTAGTTTTGGATTTAAAATGTTCGGATGTGCTAAAGCCCTAGTTTTTTATTTATTCTTTTTCCTAGATTTGTCTCATGCAAGTTGGTAGTCTTTTTTAAGGTAGTATGCTTCACTAAAGTGTTGTTTGATTGTTTTGATATATGTTCAAAACGTTGGGGGGTGTTTTTTTGTCGCTTGGTGTTGGTTGGTGTCATTATGTTTGTTTATGTGTTTGTTTTTACTAGGCAGCCCTTATTTTATTTTGGGTGGTTACTAGGTCAAGTCTAGTAATGCCTTCCTCATGATTCCCTATAATTTCTACAATATCATTTACATATATATTGTAAGAATAATAGAACCATGGTGGCTATGACAAATGAACAGAGTTATCGGATAAAGTTCTCTTCATCCCAAAGGCAGTAACGTTAGTAACAACATCACTATACTTATGAAACCAAGCCCGTAGAGATGGTTTAAGGCCATAAATAGCCTTATTGTGTCGATAAAACCCTTTCGCATCCTCCCCCTAAACAGCATACCCAGGAGGCGGTTTCCATATACACCTGGTCTTGTAAATCTCTTCTTCTTAAGCCCGTGGGGATAAAACATATCCATTTCTTTTCTTCACAGTGTATCTGTTCATGATGTTGTTTAGGTTCTTTGCCTTGTACCTTGTGATTCGGGTTCTACATCCACTGCCAGTTCTAAACCCTTGCAAGTGTATCAGTGGTGGTCAAAACTTCCCATGAACGTCCTTGTACTGGCACTTCCACCATTGTCTGCTTTGCTTGAGGTTCCTTCTAATTCTGACATTGTTCCACAGGTAATCCAGTCTACCTCTTCTGATGATCCTTCCTATTGCTCCTTGAAATGTTAGGCATTCTTGTACTGCTCATTTTCAAAATGTGGTCTCTTTGTCTCATTTATTTTCTTGTCATCATTCCTTTATTTCTACTTTCCTTCTGTTATTGTCCCTGATCCTTGTGTAAACACTCTCCTTCCCTTGTTGGAAAGATGACTGCACTATCTGAAAATCAGACTTGGGAAGCTTTCTTCTTTACCTCCTTGTAAACAAGTTGTTGGTTGTCACAGGGTCTATGCTATGAAATATAAATCTGATATCTCTGTTGATCACTTGAAGGCTAGTTTGGTGGTTAAAGGATATATTCAGACCTTTGGGATTGATTATTTTGAGGTATTCTCCTTTGTTGCTCATCTTAATTCTATTCGAGTATTGTTGTCTGTTGCACTAATTAAGGAATGACCTTGATGGCAACTTGACATCAACAATGCGTTTCTACATGGTGATTACAAGAAGATGTGTATATGGAGCAACTTCTGGGATATATGTTCATGGTTTACTTGTCATAGCTATCGTGGTTCCATTATTCTTGCTATAGATGTAAGATGATACTGTAATTACAGGGAAAGTGAAGATGACAGTACTAGACTCAAACAATACTTAAGTCATTTTCACACAAAAGATGTTGGAGTTACGAGATAATTCTTAAGAATAGAGGTTGCTTGATCCATAGAAGGGGTCGTGTTATAAAAAAGGAAGTGTATTACTTATCTTTCTGAGGAGATTGGTATGTTAGGAGCTAAGCCTATCGTGACTCTGATGGATTTAAATGTGAAATTTAATAGGAAAAATAGTGAGATGTTTTATGATCTAGGGAGGTACAGATGGTTAATTGGCAAGCTTATTTCTTTGATAGTAACTTGACCTAATATCATCTTTGTGATTGACATTGTTAATAAGTTATGTAGAATCCGAAGTTAGAATGTTAGGAAATTAACTGTTGCGTACTGAGCTATCTCAAGAGTGCACCTCGTAAGAGGATAATATTTAAACCTTCTAGTTCGCTTGACATGGTTTCCTTGATGTAGACTAAGTTGGAGATTGTGTTGACCTATGAAGCATGGACACTCTATTTTGGCTCACGTGTCCGTGTCGAACACGTGTCGGGTGCCGACACTCTCGGACATTCTCCGAACACGTGAAAAAAGTGTCCAAATTTTTTATTTAGTACATGTCTCGGGCACGTTCCCCCCCCCCCCCCCCCCCCCTTTTTTCTCCTTTGTTTTTTTCGTTATATATATACCTATATATGTTTTATGTAATAATTAGTAAATTTGTTTTGGAATTTGAATCATGGATGTTGATAATTAAATAAAAAAATTATTAAATTTTTATTTAATGACTTTATTATTTTAATATCTTAATAATAGTTTTATAATTTATGTGTTTTTATGTCAATTTTAAATGAAATAATGTTAGGATTTTATTATATGGTTATAAAATATAAAAAATATATATTTATTTAACGTGTCCTTAACATCTCCTACTTTTTTGAGAAATATCGTCTCGTCGTGTCTATGTCTTGTCCATGTCCCATATCCGTATCCTTGCTACTTAGGTGTCGACAAAAGATCGATTTTTGGGTATTGTACTTTTGTTGGTGGAAATCTGATTACTTGGAATTGGAAGAGTAAGAAACAAAATGTTGTAGCCTAATTAAGTGTTGAAGCAGAGTATAGAGCTATGGTCTGCATTGGTTCCGAGTGTATGCTTAATTCTTTTGTAATTCCTTCTTTTCTTTCTTATTTCTCTAAAATTCTAATAGTTTAATTATATACAGAATTTTAATGAAGTATTGTTTAATTATACACTATAATTTCTATTGAATAATACTTGTCAAAAAATTTCTATTAAATATCTATTAATCACTTATCCAAAAAAAAAAAAACTATCTATTAATTGATATTTCCTTGTTTTCTCTGTGTCTGTGCAATAGAGTCATGATAACTTTTCCTTTCTGATCTTGCTTCATTTGGTACATCACTAACGAAAATGAATCATGGTGGAAGGAACTCTGTAAAAGTATGTAGATCTAGAGGTTGCTTAGAGAAGAGATGCAATTGTTAGAGTGGGATATTGATGAAACTGTAAAATCCCTTGTCTTATTCAAGACATAATTGTAAATTTTCTATTTGCACTTGCACAGGAACTTCCCTGTTCCTATTTGGGACTAGTAGAGTCTGTAAAGGAGTTTGAGGTCAATTCGGGCTATATTTTTTTGGGTCAAAGAGGCCTTGCCTTTACATGTGTATTCTTTTGTTGATTTTTTGGGGAGCCTAAGGCTGTAATTTTGTTGCCTTTCACCTTGTTGATTTTTTTTTGGGTGATCTATAAAGGTGTCAACAGATTTCAGAGTTAGTTTTTGAGTTTTTATTTTATTTTATATCCAGGCCATTTTATCTGCCTTTTGTAACCCATTATAATTCACGTGTAATGAAATATTCTAGGAATTGTTCCCCCCCCCCCCCCTCCCCCCTCCCCCTCCCCCTCCCACCACAAAAAAATAAAAATAAAACAATCCTACTCAGGTCCTGGGGGTGGGGGTTTTCCATATGCTTATCTGACAGTACGATAATTGAATATTGATGCAGCGGCCTTTCTATGAACGGTGGAAAATGCTTGAGAAAGAAGTGATTGAACCTCGGAACTATGAACGCCAGAATATATACCAGAGTAGAAATCCTTATTACAGATATGACTTGGAACCGTTCAGGGTATGTGTTGAGAGTCGAAGACGATTAACTGGAACTAAATCAAATTTTTAACTGATTTTTTACTGGGACTGGTTGTTGATTTGCTTGAAGAGTTTATCAGGTGAGGAGGAAGGATTTTTGGTTGCTCTCTACTGTTACCAAACTTTTGAAGGAATTCATTCCAAGGCTTTCACATGACGCAGATGGTCTTATTTTTCAGGTGCTTAAGTATCATTCACTGTGAGATATAAATTTTAATCATTTTTAAGTAGTACATATTGTATTGTCCTTGCATTAATTGTTTGTGAAAATTTAAGGTTCTTTGTCCAAAGAAACTTATTTACATAACATCATGTCTCTGGTGCAGTGCAAAAAATGATTCTTGAATTCCTATAATGGGCAATGATTTTCTCAAATTTAAAGTAGCTAGCTTTTGTGATATTTCGAGTTGTGATTTTGTCACTGTTTGTGGTGTAATATACGTAGTTCCCCTTTGTGATGGGAGGGTCCTCAATATCAGATTGTAGAATTAGATCGAGAATCGCAAGATTTTTAGAGAATGAGAAAACTAATTCCAAACTAATATTTTTTGCATCATAAGTTAAGGATCTTTAAAAATACACAATAAATAAGCTTAAAGGTCGTGAAAATATGAAAAACTTACAATGAACATTTACAGTTAAGGGAAGGAGGGAGAGCTTATCTCATATTTGGTTAGAAATTAGGAAGGAGAGTTTTAATACTTATTTGAACCCATTTTACAATCTATCCAAAAATGTATGGAAACAGAATGAGAGGAGACAACTCTTTAATGAATTTTTTATAATATCCTTAAAATTGTAGAGGTAAAAATAAAAATAGACACCTCTGCCCTAGGATATAATAGTAAATTAATATCAAAACCTTTTGTTTCTTTTCTCTCTTCTATCATTCCCAAACAAGAGGGAATGATTACTCTACTCTTTCCTCTCATCTCCCTTCAATAGTTATCCAAACATGAGGGGAGGATTATCCTATCTTCTCCCTCATAGCTAATGCTCTCCTCTCCCTCCTACTTATCTAGACGGACTGTTATAGTACAAAAGCTTCTACTAGTCTTAATATTTTTTAGTACACTAGTGTAACAAATTTTTATTTATATAACATTTAACAAAGGTAACACATTAAAATATTTAATTTACAAGAAAATTTTTATTTTAAAATATTTGAGTTATTCAGGCATGAAAGGCTTTATAATGGAACCTATGACATAGGGGAAAAATTAGCATTGAGATTTATTTAGTATGAGAGATCAATTGGTCAAAACAAGCTAATTGAGTGTTTGTGTGTGTGAGATAGAGAGAGGAAAGAGAGAGAGAGAGAGAGAGAGAGAGAGAGAGAGAGAGAAGGGGGGGGTAATTATCATAAAGCAATTTTTTAAATGAAAATATTGGACTCCAAGCTAATTGAGTGTTTGTGTGTGTGAGATAGAGAGAGGAGAGAGAGAGAGAGAGAGAGAGAGAGAGAGAGAGAGAGAGAGGGGGGGGCTAATTATCATAAAGCAATTTTTTAAATGAAAATATTGGACTCATACTAGTTATAATAAAGAGTTAAATAACTTAAATTGACTAGTATAACACTTCACTAGTATAAAGCAAATTAAAAGAGTCATTCAAGAAGTCAAAATGCAAAGAAAGCTTTGACATAATTGTCTCACTTAAGATAAATAAGTAAACCTTGATATTTGTTTTACAATACTTGTTATGGTCTCGGGCTATAACTTATCAAAGACATGTGTAAGAATAGCACTATATGGATATATTGTAAGATTGGTAAAATCGGTAGAATCTGGACTCAACTCAAGATCCTAGTGATCTTATAGGAATTTCATAAAGATTCTAACTTATAGGGATTTTTGATGGAATCTGGATCAATTTGTTTTTTTTTGGATTATAAAATTGTAGGACCTGGATTGGGATTTTAACAACAATGAGTGAAATATATGTTGTTCTTGTAAAGCCTATCTCTGAATTATTCAGATCTAGTATATGGAAGTGATCATTTTTGTTGAAAACCAGAATTCTTAGTTCATTATTTTGCACAGCATTGTTATTGATGGTTTTTGTGTGACAGGGTTGGGATGATCCTTATGTTCCCCGAACACATGAAGGCCTCTTAAAGTGGAAATATCCTGAAATGAACTCGGTTGACTTTCTGTTTGAGGTTGTATTATTGACTTTTTTTATGACTGATTGTAGCTATTGTTGTTATCATTTTTTTCCCCTCTTCAGATTGGTTACAAATTTCAGAGTCTCCACCTGCTTGTTTTGACAGATGGTTGACGATCGCCAGTTACTTTTTCTACACGAACGAGGGAAGAAGAAGCTGATGGAGGGGAATAGAGTCGCATTTAATGGTTAGTGGATTTCTTCTTTTCTTTTATATCTTTCTTATTTCAACAATATGGCCTGCATTTTTGCTTTCTTGCACTATTGGTACATCTTGAATTTGAACAATTGAATCTATAATTCTTATTTACTTATTTAAAGGGGTGGTGGGACTTGTGGGAGTGTTAATATCAAAGTATACAAATATGACATGAATATGGTTGTCTGTAAAAGATTATGCTCCAAATTACAAATAACTCCCTATTATGAGAATTATGTAGTAACATTCTAAAATTTAAGGATGAACAGTTGATATTAAAGCATCCGATGTTTTTGTTGTCTTTTGGTTTTTATTTTTTGAAGTACCGAGGTTAATGTTTTCAATTGCATAATTCAAAATTTTCATTAGCTGGGGTATCCAATTGTATGTTCTGTTGCTGTACATATTTTATGTTCCCATTTTTGTTGCTGGAGATTCCACTTTGGGCTGTAGGCTCAGATTTAAGGCTTTCTATCCACTAATCTTCAAGGCATTAATACAAGCATTAATTCAGTAACATATGGCATGGTTGGCCCCTGGATTGAGCTATCTGTTAAAATAGGATTCATGCAACCTACCAACCCTGGTAGTTGAGTCAGGATGTAATGCTTTGTTGAATGATATCTATCCTCTTCTATTCTATTGAGTTTGTTCTACTGTCCTGCAATGTCAAGACGTGTTAAGAAGTGACATTGATGCATTTCTGTCCTCATAACTAAATGTAATGTGTCTATTCATACCCCTCTGCACATAATGCATACTTTTTTTTGTTGATAAAATTTTAATATGCATATTTTTGGTCAAAGTTAATTTATGAGATTATGGTAATCAGCAAGACTACAACTTATGGTTGTGTTTGAGCTGACTTTGTGGTGAAACAACCCTAAGGAATTAAAAAACAGAAGATCAACCCACTTAGAGAAGCTTCAGAAGATTTGAGATTCACATGGTTGTCACATTACTGCATCATATGATTCTCTTGCACGCTTGGCTGCTTTATTCGTTGAGTCTACTTGTATCATGGCAAGCTTTAACATATTACCTTGAATGTGCTATTTCTAGTGGGTGATATTTCATTGTTCAAGGAATCCTTTTATATCAGATCCCCTGAAAGTCACTACCATTTGTTTGCTTTATTTAAACAATGTCTGTCTGGCAAAAGAGCTTCCAGATTTCAAAGCTACTACGTTTACAGTCAAGGCTTGCACTTCAGCCGTGGATAGTGAGTTTATATGAAGTCCTTCAGCTGGGGTTTTTGTTTTTACAGATATTTTGCTAGTGTTGCAAATTTATTTGAATGTGGTGTTGTTAAACCTCTTTGTGGTTTTTATGTTTTGAGGACCAACACTATTATTCTTATATATTTCCTTTAAAAGACACTAAAGGTGTTGATATGTCCTATCCACATAGAAAGCAGACCTTCTTCCACACATTTGCTGGTGGATGCTACAGATTTGATCACTTTGGCTGCAGGAGAGAAATAACTAAGTGACACTCTTGACGTCTTGTTTGGTAAACGGGATGTTTACCCAGGCGTCGTAGTCTTGCCTAAGCGTTCGGCCGGAGATGCCTTTGTATGGTATAGCAAGCTGTTTAGCTACTTGTATCGATTTGCCAGTGTGGTTAGATACAATGTGCTGGCAGCCTCAACTTGGCATTATGGGGATTAAGGTTGAGGGAAGAAAAGGTTATTCGCTATTGGCTCACCCTTGTATCAGGCCTTGGTACGGCCTATACATGATTGGGCCATGACGGTTTTGGCAAGGTGAAGAATGGATGGTACCTATAACCAGACCCAACCGTTGCAGTACTTGAGAGGAAAGATAAAATTCTTCTCTTTTGATCTCAAGGCTGCTACCGATTCCTTTCCTGTTATCCTGACGTCCTGTATGATTGCAGGGTTGTTCGGAAATCCCTTTGCATGAGGTCAATAATTTGCAAGGGTGAAGACATTATTATTTCATGACTAATCCCAAAATGTGGGATAATTCTTCCATTTGTTTATTTAAAAAATGCATTTTTGTCAGTTTTGGCGTAGACTTGATTGTTTTTTGTGGTAGGGGTCAAATTTAGAGCTGTTTCAAAATCTCAATGATGGGTTTGATATTTTGTCGGTGTGAAGGGTGTGAAGGCATTATTATACCAATGAGCTCTAGCTTGACTGTTTACTCCTCCACCTCCCCATATGAAAGGTTGAAGGTTCAAGTCCCCTTGGGGGAAAGTGTGTAATTTACCTATAAAAAAAAATTATTGCATTATCATTCTCTAGCATGTTTGGCTGCTTTACCCGTTTAGTCTACTTGTGTATTGGCAAGCTTGAATATATCCCTTTGCATGTTGCTAATTCTAGTGGGAGACATTTCATTTTCAAGCAATCCTTTTATATCATTTCTCCTGAAAGTCACTACCATTTGTTTGCTTTATTTAAAAGATGTCTGTCTGGCAAAAGAACATCCAGATTTCAAAAGCTACTACATTTGGAGTTAAGGCTTGCAATTGAGTTATGGATAATGAGTTTAAATGAATTATTGTTTTTTTTTATAAATATTTTGCTGGTGTTGCAATTTTGTTTAGGTTTGTTGTTAAACATACTTGTTTTTTTTTTTTTTTGATAAGTTAAACATACTTGTATTAATGTGATTATGTTTGTTGTTCTTTTCTGCAGATGGTTCTGATCCTTCCCTGTACTCGGGGAAGATTATTGAATGTTCTTGGGATTCAGAGGAAGATGTATGGGTCTGTATGCGGATTAGGACAGATAAAGCAACCCCAAATGATTTCAATACCTACAAGAAGGTGCATTGTATTCCCATTTTTGTTAGATTGTTTGCCAAATCATTACCCTATCAGACTAAATGAATGTCTTTACTGAATTAAAAACAGGTGATGCGAAGCATAAGGGACAATATCACAGAGGACATCTTGTTGAATGAGATTCATGAAATTATATGCCTGCCCATGTATGCTGATAGGATACGTAATGATAGCAAAGCCCATCACCACTCAGCTTCAGCGCGACGGAGGTGAAGTAGGGAGTGATGAGTCAATGTAGTCAACAGCAGTCTCACCAGTGGAAAATAGTTGTAGGACAGCCGGTGCCCACTGTTGAGTGTCCTTTGCTGCTAGTCAGCCAAAGTAATTGTGGGGTTCCTGAGTCACTTTGGATTTGGATGGTGCATGGACATACCAGCAAAAGGGTCACTGAATACTGTGTAATTAGCTACCCCTTTGTTTAGCCTTTTAAGGCATGCTATACTGGTGAGTTGTATGATCCAGTTGGTATGCATAATAGTCCTCGATATCAGCCCTGGGATTTCTTCTTTTTCTTCTTTCTGATAATTTTCCACATTAGGGTCCATGTGTATATTAGCATTATTATTATTATTATTTTCTTCTTTACCTAGTGATTTGTAAGTTGTCTAGAAATTAGCCATTTCTTAACAGAATAAGTTTCATAAAATGGTTTTGCATACCCCTCTTTTGTTTGCCTTTGGAATCCAATGTCATACAAATTTAAGTTTCCCTTAGCTGATACCACCTGATAATGTGGCTTCAGCATTGAAATTACCCAAAATAATCTTCTATGCCTAAATTTAGAAGTAAGAACTGTGCTTCGAAGTAGCAAGTGAGATATAATAGTTGATCATTCCAACTCCATTCAGTATATGTTTTACTTTAATCTGAAGTCAGTCTGGATGTGGATGGCAAAGGCTGCTTAAAAGAAGCAGAAGCTCCATCGACTTTTCAGAAACAAAGATTTGGTTTCTGTAGAGACTTTTCAGTAGTTTTCTGGGTCAATGACAGACTGTGTGTTTGTGTAGAGAGAGAGAGAGAGAGAGAGAGAGAGAGAGAGAGAGAGAGAGAGATGTAGGGTAGTTAGCACGAATTAGTGGTTGTTTAGGGTTACTTTCTCATGCATGAAAGTGTATTTTAAAGAAAAAGTAGTTTTAGAGTTTATTTTTTTTTTAATAAATGTATTTTTGAGAAGTAAAATCAACCCAAAAATAGTTTTCAAAATTTGGCTCAACGGCTTAGTATCTTTGCCCGGATAGCTTTTGCAAAGGCAAACAAAATTCGAAGGTACAAAAACCAACCCCAAACCAGCCTTAAGCATTTGAGAAAAATTTATAAGATATTTATTAACAAATCTTGTCACTCACTGGTTGAGAGATGAAAAGAAATTTTGTTACATAGTAGTGATCATCTTTGATTGTTTGGACAGTCATAATGAGAGAAAAGAAGAATGTATAGATAAAGTAGTTGAGCTTCTAATTTCCAAAATGTAGTTAAAGAGCATATTTAGTATTTTCAAAAAAATTTATTAAAAAGAAGTAAGCTTAATGATTTAATTTTTTTCTGTCATATTATATCCTTTGGTCCATTATAAAAATTCAATAAGAGATTGCAGTATAATTCCACTGCCAAGCAAAGAAAGATTAAGATAGAATTAGGAGGGGTGGGACACTACAAACACACAAAAAAAAAGATAGAAAAAAGAGTCATTTGAAATATATGCCCTTCCATCTAGATATCAATCAACTTATGCTACTAAAATCCCAGCATCTATTCTGGCAAATGTCTAACGCAGCACAAAAACACACTGAAAGGAATTGAACACGTTGAGTTCCTTGAAGATCAAGTCAGCGTGAGGAAATTGCATTATTGAAAAGTTGAATATTAATGACTTATTACACCATATTTATATAACTATTAATTCCTTCTACTAATTTGATTAAGAAACTAATAATGCTAATCCAAATAAAATCAGGAAGCCAAAATACCCACACAAAAAAAAAGGATAAAAAATGCTCATTTTTTAGGTGGACTCAGGGTTGTATTGGGTCATCAAAGATCCGCTACTTGTTTTACATCAATGTCCCCTGCGCTGGGATCAGAAGCACCAGTGGGTTTTACTTGGAGATGTGATTCTTACAGCTTGGGTGCATTTAGAAGGGGAAAAATGTATGAAATATAATATTCATTGATGTAAAGCTTCCTAAAGATACAAATGTAGTTGCTTTGCAAGAGTGCCTCCTAGCCAGCTACCTATAGACAAAATGTAGTTGCTTCCCAAGTTGTTTTCATCTTCAATTTCTGTAAAGTTGCTAACAGCATAACTATTAACTAGGCCTCTTTTCTCCCTGATAAATTCCTTTATGCTTAAGAAAAGAAATTAGCTCTACATTCATCCTTTATGCTTAAGAAAAGAAATTAGCTCCACATTCATATTGATGACACCAAACCTAATTGCTTCTTCCAGCAGAGTCAACTAAATTCCCAATATATTTGTAGTTCCCAAATCGCATCACCTAAATTTTTTCATCTCAAACTGGTTCAATAATTTCCTGAAAATTTCTGAAAATAATTTGAAAACAACATGTTGCTTTCATCAACAATGCATGGCTTTTCATCTAGATGACAGTATCAAACCCTTTCTGTCTCCCAACCTGCCAACATTGGTATTGCCAAAATTTTATGAATAAACTCCCCAAATTCCCAGTTATTCTCAGAATTTGAATTCCAAAGTCCAGATATTCGAAAAATAAAAAACAAAAATCCTGCCGCAGAGAATGGTGTCATAAGCTAAATGACATTCCTCAGCTGTTTCCTTACACCTGATGCAGAATAAGACAAAATGGAATATGGTTTCAAAGGTGTCCTTCAAAATAGAGCTCCCAACAAAGCAGAATGAAAATCTACTAGTGACAATTTCTCCATTGAAGGATATAGAATGAAGTAAAATACCATCATTCACTGCCCTCACTCACAGAGATTGGACTGAAATCCAGCCAACCACACCACTATAAATATATTTTCATATACACCTCGTTGGAACCTCAACACAGAAATGGAAATAAAAAGACACAAATCTAAAACTCATCTTAAGACCCAATTACAAGGGTGAACAATTAGTAAATGATTACAGAAAGAATAACAATGGCTCAAACAGTCCATTAGTTCTACGCTTCAAGCCTCACAGCTGCAATCCCCCAAAAGCACCCCGTCATTCTATAAAATGATTTTAAGCCCAAAGTATTTCTATATTGGGGGTGAGGGAATTATTTGGTTCCACTGATGAATTTCATTTTTCTGAAAGATAAAAGAACCCTTCTTGCCTCCTGCCCCCACAAATCGAATCTTAGTTTCCTTTGACAGATATATCTCTGTCCGGCCCATGAACGGGCACGAGAGTCTTGCTGGAGGCACGTACACCTAACACAACCTGATTCTTTGTGCACTCTGGTTGAAGTGTTTTGGTATTATGTACCAGGTATATATATCCTCTAAAATTCTGCCTATGTCGTGTTCAAAGTATCTCCTCACATTGCATCCAATTGCCAAACACTGTAAAATCAGTCAAACGCTTGTAAACTCGAATCTAAAATTCACTCCTCTAACTCTGCAAAATTTAGGCCTCAGGGTATGGCAAACCAAAATATCCACTTCACATGACCTCAAATAGGAAATATCCACTTCAATTGACCTCAAATAGGCTAAGGCATTCTCTAAGTTGAATTGAGCTAAGTTTCATAAGTCAAATTACTAAGGATTAACAAACACTAACACTGAAACCATATATTAGCAAGGGGCTAGTATGCTGACGAATTTAAGAAGAGCTGAACTACACCTCCTTTTCGCAAAAGCTGTCAAGGAAGAACCATACTATGTCCCCCCCAAAAAAACCCAACATAATCATCCCATTACCACATTCAGACATACTGAATTACAGTTTAAATTCTACATAACAGATTCCTAATCCTGAGAAAAACTAGAAAATTCAACAAAAAAATCCATCCCAGAAACTACATAGGAGAGGAGACCCCTCACCAATTAGTTGCTCTCAAAATTTCAACTTCATTTGAAAAAACTATTCACACACACACACACACACATATGTAAAGAACATGCACCAATGAAAGGAAAGAAAGTTAGAGCATCAATTATAGGAGTTGAAAACTTGAAATAGAAAGAAAAGCGTTGCATATGATGTTACAAGTATATCTATAAAAAAAATAAATAGAAAACCTCAGAAAAGGATCAAAAGACCTGCAAGACTGGCCTCTTACCAAGCCTCTTGATTTCTCTATCCATTTGACCTGTAAGCATCAACCCAAACATCTTGAAATCACATAGGAGAGACCAAAAAGGATGACCAAACGTCGCTGGAACATTCCCTTCAACAAAAAAATGACTGTACCAGGCTAGGCCATACCCAAATAAAGGCACCAAGAGCACACACCACCAATTAAAGCATAGGGAGTATATCAAGCAGAGAACACTAGTAAGTGTGCCCACAAAATGCCAACGCCTTGTGGCTGGTTTCGAGTGTTGGTTCACATAGAAAGGCCAGAACTCTTCCATGCTTCTGAAATTCATATCTTCAAATCAAAATTGAACCCAATTCAGAATCCTGGTTGTTGTGTCTTGTTGAACGCCCAAATCAGAATCTTGATTGTTGGGTTTTCATGAAACCCTAATTAAAATTAGACCCAAAAATACTATCTGGGATTGATTGACTCTATGTTCGAGGCTATGCTAATTTAGAAACAAACCCAGAATTTATAAGCCTAATTAAGATTTGAGTATGGTTGAAACATCGGTTCGGGAACAAATTCCAGATTAAAAAAAAATGAAAAATTGAAGTGGGGTTCGAGAGTTTTGTAGCAAGAAACTTTGAGATGTAGAAATTTGGGGATATTTTGATATTCTCACCAACCACTCTCTGATGAAATGGTTTGGTCCTTCTGCTGGAGAATCAATCAATGAATTCAAAGTTTTGAGTGTTGGTGGGGCTTTGAAGGGTGAATGGTTGCTCTCTCGAACTCTCTGTGAAGAAATCAAAGTAGGTTTGGGTGTCTCATCTAAAACAGCGACCTTGATTTTATCATTTGTTTTCTTAGATGTGTGATGGAAAGAATTTCCCAATAACAAGTAGAAGAAATCAAATGATACTCTCGTTGGGCCCTCCATTTTTGTTTTATTAGCCAACCTCAAATGCCACTTGTCTCACATATTAGTCTTTGGGTCAATTACTTGTAACAATGTCTTGATGTTTGGTAATTTTCAAAAGCAATTCTCCATATTTGGTAACTTTGTTTTACCAACCCCATATTTGCTAATTTGGTACCCAAATCAAAAGTCTAGATATGGATTCACATTTTACCTTCTTGGTTAATTAACGGTGGGTTGAATTCTATATATAAATGTCCAAATATGGAAACCAAAATTTGGTTGATTGGGTCATTTATCAACTGAGTTGACCTCAATCAATTGGGCTTATTATTTTATATCATATAGATAAAAATAACATTTTAAAGATATTACTGGTATATATGACATAATCTGATTAACTTAATTCATATAACTTTTTAATTTAAAATTTTTGTATAATGTCACATCATATTAAAAATATAATTTTTTTTCATATAATATGTTTCAAGTCTTTAACTCAAACTAATACATATATAACTCTTTAACCTAAAAACTTCTCACAAGAACATTATGTTGAGACTCAAGGACAACACACAATGTCACATCACATCAAAAATACAATTTTTTTTTTTTTTTTCATATTGGATATTTCAAACTTTTGACTCAGACTAATCTCATTCAAGGGTGTACGAAACGAGCCTACATCCTGTACACCAAGAAGTTAGGAAGAGCGCAAGATTCAAACGGACAACCTCCACAGTCTCCATCCACTCAAGCTTTACCTCCGTTATTAAAACAAAAACAATTAAAAATGTAAATTAGGGATATTTGTCATTTTCCTTCTTACAAACAAGATGAGGAACGTTTTTGGAAACCCATGCACTGAAATAAAATCAAGTTCCTCCACAAACATGATCAAATTTGGATGTTGTCATGAGTCTGTCACACGCATGTGAAGGCTTCTATGATTTTAGTATTACAATGACACCCACGTGCGCCTCATAAAATATCAAAATTTTATCTCATGGAACCACATGGGACTGACTAAAATGTCAAAATGGAAAAAATTTAATGTCCACCTAAATTTGCTCACCATGTATATATTCTCTCAAAGCTGGTGGGACCCTCATTTATGAGTTCCATCCCATGTAAAATAGGTGGACAAATTTAAGAAAACATTAAAATATTACTTAATGTTAGAATCATAAAAGTCGTCACATGCAAGAAAAGAGTAGTCACACGTGGGACTCTCGATAACTTATCCAAGAGAAGAGATTTCAGGAGGACCTGGAGCTCATTTATACGATGAAGCCACTGAAATGCTTACATCAATTGCAAAGAAAGTTCAGGCAGTTGCCAAATTGGTGCAATCTACCAATAATAATTCTGGTGGGAAAATGAGAAAACTAGAGTGAGTGTTTCAACTTTAAAACCTTTGTTAGGGACTTCTGCTGAGAGCCTGTTACAAAGGGTTGTTGAGATAGTGAAGAAAAATTGCAGCTCTTTCTCACCTATTAATCTGACAATCAAAGTATACTCCACTCAATGAAGCTTTATCCCGATTATTTGGGATCAGTAACATGAATTCTTTTTTGCCATTTCACAATAATTAGCGTATAATGTTGTGAAAATAGTGTTGGTATCCCTCAACGAGCTTGTATTCTCATTCTATAATGAAAAATTAAAGTGAAATAAATTTTTCTTAATGATATTTTCCTTTGAATGTATAAATTTCTTGTGGGCTAAATTCTGGAATGGGAATAAATTCTTGCTTTAAATAGTATGACCAAGAAATAAACTGATATCATGTACTCTGAATATTAGGGAGATCATATTTACCTTTCACCCATGTTTGGATATGTAAAAACCTCAGAAGGATGGATTGTGATCATAGTGACACCTGACAAGAAAGTAGAAAAATATAAGGAGCTATTAAAAAATTCTTTAAATTGGATTATGTCATAATTACCTCTATTATGTTATCTAATTTTCAAAAAAAATCAACTCTTTTTTTATTTGACTTTGTTATAGTTTTAAATAATTTTCAATACCAGATATGGACTATTATACTGTTAAAAATTACTTATCAAACAATACAATATTTAAAATCAGTTGATTTGTATTTTATAGAACTGATTATGTCATTTTCCAATCAGGCCCTAAGAGAGAACAACTGGGCTGGGAAAACAATACAGGAATGGAAATGAAAGGGAAAGTAAGTACAATTTTTGGGATGAAAAGGTTAGAAAATGACATGGAACTATGTGATATTTCGGCATGTTGTGACCCCTTTGTGTAATATATTCAAGCCCAGTCCCTTTGATTGGACCTAAGAACCTAACACTGCATTCAAAACTTGGACAGAGCCCAAGCTTTGCAGATGGAAAACCCAGTCTGGAAAATGCTCTGTTGGGCCCATTGCTGACACATCAATGAAAACAAATGACTAGCCATGATTTTGTAGCACTGAATTCAACAGGGCTGGGCTCCATCTGTAAAAGAAATCACCCAAAAAGAAGAAATAAAAAATTGGATCTTTCCTGTGTGAACACTCTTTTCTTTCACATTCATCCTTTCCAACCATAACTCATTGGTCTCACCACTTTAGCATAAAAAAAGAAAAGGAAAGAAAAGCAATGTACCCTCTTTGCTTTTTCCAATCCCTTCACCTTTGAAAACCAATTCCACTGATGATTTTCATGCAATTGCAATATAAAACTGTAGGGGGAAAAGCCCTTTTTTGTAAATTCCAAGGCATGTCAGTGAATAATGTTATCCAAATATGTATAATAACCAACCTAAAGATCTGTTTGGAATATTTGTAAATCCCTAAGAAGGTATGCCTACAAATGATCCTCTTGTATGCTTCTAATGCCTTTGTCTTGCTTTAGTAACATGCCAAACTCTACATTCTTTCTTGGGATTCCTTCACTCTACGTGTATAATCAATGCCATATAGTTTGTAAAACTACAATGGGTTAGTGTCATGTGGCATTATAAGGGTTACTACTTTGCCAAAAAAAAGGTTTAATCAATGAAATTGTAAGCTTGGGACTGGTGTTGTAAATGAGTCGAAACGAGTCGAGTAATGGGTTGTTCAAGCTCTACTTGTTAATTTTTTGAACCAATCTCGAGTGATGCCTCTAATTAAACTGATCACAAGTCGAGTTCGAATAGCTTAATTTTTTATATGCTATTAAACCACTTATAAGTTTATTGAGCCGTGTTTAATAAATTAACGAGTCTCAAAATATATTTAAGTTTGATTTGTTTATTTTACGAACTGATCTCAAATGAATTTTTAACTAAGTCAAACACAAGACGAATATGAATAACTTAATTTATTTTACAACCCGTCTTAAGAACATCATGAAAATTACTTGGGATTCAAGCCCATAAAATGCATCATGGAATCAAAGGGCTAGGAGTGAATGTTCAAACTGAACTGTAGAAGGATGTATCAAGAGACCAACCATCAATTCAAAAGATGCCATGTGACATTAGCTTGTATCACATGTAGGAGACATTCCCTCTTTCTTTTCTTGAAGCAAAGAGAACTTCTCCCTCTGTATTTGCGTTATATATATATATATATATATATATATATATATATAAAAGCAATACAGATGCTATATAATATCATACACATGTTTTAAAAAATAAGATATCTCATTTCATGGAGGCAAGATGTGAATAATGTTTTGCATAAATAGGCATGTTGGGTCCAAAATGAAGGCTTTATTTTAGTGGGCTATCATTCAACATGGTGTTCTCTTTATTTGAAAAACAGCCACTGATCTATTTGTATTATATATGTGTGGGGTAAAGGACTCAATTGAATTGTCCTTTTGCATTCATTTATCTTTGAAATGATGGGTCTTCTTTTTCTCTTTTTATTCACCCTTAGACCTGTATTTGCATACTGATTTTCATTTTTTTTTTGGTTTATTGCCTCCCAAAACAATGAAAAGATTATTCTAATTAGAACCTATAACAATGAGAATAACTTTATGTATGAATATTGTTTGTGTAATTATGGATAATAATGATCTAAGGTGTATTATAAGACAACATTATTGGGCATAATGGATTGTGCGAAATTTGTGGAATCTACATGTGCGCGTGCATGTTCATTTCTGCATTATTTTTGTGATTAATACATCTTAACTATTCCAAAATAATGTAATTAGAAGTAGAAATATGGTCCAAGGCTGGTAGAAATTGTCTATTCGTAACAACATACTGATATAATAAGACCCTTTTGTCCGTATTATTGAGAAATTATTTTGTGAGACAGTCACTTCATATCATTATTTGATATAGAGCTTTTGTCTCTCACAAAGTCTTAACACTTTTCCAACGAAGAAGTTGTTTACTAAAAATTATGGGAAGTTTGATATTTTGCAAGAGATCGTCATTGCATATTAGATGATGATGTAAAATATGTTAGGTGGTTGTCATGAATTCACTTGAAAAAGACACGGGTCCACTCTTGGAAAAAAAAATTGATTTGTTTTTGTTTTGGACCCATTTTAGTCTCTTATGTTATAACCCGTTATATAATAATATTATTTTTTGGGTTTTAACTTATGAGAAGATAGTCATCATTAGAAAAAAATGGGAGGGTTTTGAGTTTTGAGAGTTTTTGCTCTTGTAATCTCTTTTGTAAATGGATTGATCATTGCTATACGTGAATGTATGCATTTCTTTTGTTTATTTTGTTTGTTTGAATCAATTTTTTGCTTGTTTGATTGCTTATGTATAACAAAATGACCATTCCACGAAATAACTTTTCCCTACTAGAACTTTGCCAAAAATCACAAAAAGTTTGACATTTTGTGAGAGGTTGTCATTGGATATCGGATAATAATGTAGAATGAACATTCCCCTGAATAACTTCTCCCTGCCAGAACTTCTTTACACTAGGAGTAACAGTTGCTGGATTAAGGGATAATGATATTACAAAAAGAAGCTTTACATCTCATAATCATTTCCCTAATGGTGGCCCAGCAAATAACATATTACTATGGTCATTTTATCAGAGTCATGTATGTTAATTTATGGCTAAGATTCTGTACTATGTTTTTAGGTTAAAATTCATACAAGTATGAATGCCTCTTGTTCTTTTCATTGAGAAGATGACAAAAAATTAAAGAAGGGAATGAAAGCTCATTCTCAGTGAATATATAAAGCTTCAGAGACAAATTTCTGCTATGTCTCTGACCATAAGAATCTTCAGTTCTTCCCCAAAAACAGAAGATAAAAAAAAAAAAAAAAAATTGCCACACAAATCTGGAGATGTCATAATCTTAACCTTTGCATGCTTGTAACAGTACTAAATTCTTTATATGTTGTTCTGACAGGACTATATAATAGAAATGTCACAGGGAATGAGATTCAAATGACAACCCTTCCAACAGCTATGGTGTGAATTCATACACATGTATGGACCTATGTATGAGACTTATTTTGTATCCTATTTGGTCAACCATCACACACACACACACACACACACACACATATATATATATATATATATGAATTTTTTGGTTATGGTTTTTCATTAGTGGATTAGTCCAGTCTTTTGGCACCTTAAACTTTCAAGAGTTCTTTTGTTTTTTTTTTTATGACTAGATACTTTTGTCAATTTGTATGTTCTTGATTGCCATCTTAAATTTGAATCCATATTCTTTACAATAATTATACCATCTACAAGCCCTGTAAATCATTGCATGCTTCTAAAAATATACCAAATACTTCATTTTGAGAACTAATGTTAAGACTAACAAAGATGTGGTAAATAGTAAAAGTGCCATTTCAAACCCAAGATGAACACAACGGAACCATTGAATTTGATCTCCAAGTGATGTCCACCCCCACGGGGTTAGCTTGGATGGGTAAGTCTTGGGGATTGATTCTCTTTCAAGTCCTCTCTTAACTAGATGTGCGTGAATTGTAGAGGTGTATGTGCATATTTTTGCTCTACAATTCGATTATGTGATCAAAAATTGCAATTGATAGGAGTAGCTCCAGGTTTATAAAAAAAAAAGAAGATTTCCACCCACTTGATGGGTTTTATGAGAATTGTTGTGTATAACAAATCCATGTATTAGAACTAAGGTTCAATTTAAGTAGTGCAAGTACCCGTTCTCCACGCAAATGACGTGAGTTCGATTCCTCCTCTTTCGTTGTTATATAAAAACTAATAAAAAAAAAATCATGTATTCTTTATTCATACTTTTTCTTGTTGACATTGAGGCAGGAATCCATCCACCAATCCCAACTTTCAATCATGTGATCGAATTAAATTTAAGAGTGAAGTGAGTCCACAATTTTAAGCTTCCACCAATCATAGTAATGTCACGGGTTGATTTTGAACTCAGAAACTCAAACATTTTGTCAAAAGTTCTTACTCCTTGGCTATTCTAAAATATCATAATTTGGATGTTATTTACAAAAAAAAAAAAAAAAAAGACATCCTAATTTGAATGTCTGTGGTCTCTTTTCTAAAAATAAACATACCTCCAAGTAAATTCAAAGTTGAAAAAATAAACAGAAATAAAGATACAGTGAAAATGAAATTGATCATATATTGACAAAAATATAACACACAATGATTGTGAAGGACTTGATAATGCCAAGCAGTCCATGAATAATGGGTTGGTGGGTGTCCAAGGTGGACTCTTTCACTTTATCAAATCAAAGGGACAATAAGGAGCCTCAATTTTTGTAAGGTTGAAAAGATTTGTTTGAAAACAACATCTGTATATATGTCTATATATATATACACACTCTATAGACATAGGTGTATACATGGATGGGTTTTAAGTGGAAGGAAGATAGAGATGGGTTGAGAGGACAAAGGAGGGTCCACAATTCTCAGGAGAGAATTTATGTCCCAAATCTTTATTTTCCACTAGTCTTATATCCACTTTGGATTTTGGAGTTTTTCTGATCAAATAAACAATCAGAAGTATAGAAAGACAAACCCTAGAGTAAGAAACTAGATATGAAAGAGAAAGAGACTATATATATATATATACACACACACACACACATACACACATATATATAAAATAAAGAAAAGGTAAAGGTTGAAGACAGGACATCACTTTACGCCTCATTCCATGCACAAATACACTATACGCTACATGGCTTCAGTCCTCACCAAACACAATACTGGGGTCTCCTCTCTCTCTCTCTCTATAGATATTTATATATATATATATATATATTTCTGATCCCATGTGAATGAATGTGAGTTAATGGGCCCCGTGATATTGCAACCGAAAGAAGTGGGCCCGACAGAGGGACTATCGGAGTTCGAAGCCGCCGGGCTTATCTCGTGACTCAGCGGCGGGTCTGATCAGCCTCCAAAGCCCATCAATCAATTCTCATTAATTCAAGGCACCTCTAGGAATTCAGTAGGCCATTCATGCTTCTCATAAAATAGAAGTCAGGAATTTAAATTTCATTCTTTATTAAAAAAATATGAGTATTTATTTTTATTTAATTATAAATTAAGCTTAAATTATTTATTCAAGACTTATATTAGAGAAATTTTTAAATAAAATTATATATTATAAATTAATTGAATTAGTTGTAATATAATTGAGTTGATTAGTATTAATTATTCAGATCGCATGACTTTTTTAAAAAGAAAAAAAGAATACAAAATTTGAAGGAAAAAAAAAAAAAGCAATTCTATATTTCTTAAATTATTATTTCAAAAAAAGTTCATTGGTGTGACCATAATTTATTGATAGTATTTTAAATTATAAATTAACATGATTTTGTTACATTAATATTATATTATTTGAAATATAAATTTAAAAGGTATAATATTATTAATAAAATAAAATAAAAATCCAAAATTTCTATACTAGGTATGGATAAGTTCAATTTTATTTGTCAAATCATATGGTGTCTTTCTATTTCAAGAGCCCTCACTTGTGAGAAACTTTCAAGCCCATTATGTGGTATGAGGGTATTTTTATTTAAAAAGTATTTTTTCCTAAAAATAAAATATTCACTTAAAGACGTGTTTTAAAAAAATGAGTTATTATTTTTCATATAATTAAATTTCAGAACAATTTAATTTCTTAAAATATGATTTTATTTTAAGACACTTTTATTATAAAGACATGTTTTAAAAAAAATTATTATTACCTAATAAAAAATTTACAGAAATACATTTATTGAAAAGACATCTTTTTATTAGTCAAAAAATAGGGAGACAGCTTCTAAAAAACTGTTTCTTGGTCCAAGTAATTCATAATCCTTACTTAGACAAGTGAGAAATAGTTGTTGGCATTCACTTTTCTTCTTTTTGGGCTCAATGGTGGGACCATACAGGGGTATACCCCTCCTCTTTCACTAAAAAAAAAAAATTGCTATGCTAATTTTATATTTTAAATGTTGAGGTGTTTTGTAATATGTGAAATCATTAATTCATCTAAAAATTTAAGTTATTAGAGAGGGTGTAACTTTATTATTATATTCTCTAACACGTCCCTTCACGTAGTGACCAGTTTGAACTTATACGTGTTAATTCATATTTTTCAAGGGTGACAGGTAAAATTTGAACTCAAGGACCTTTGCTGCTCTGATACTAATGTTAAATCACCAACTCATCTAAAAGCTTAAGCTATTAGAAAGTGTGTAACTTTATTATTATATTCTCTAACATAATATTAGTAGTGTAATAAATTATGTAATTAACATGCCATAATTATATATTGACATATGAAATTAAAATTTATTAAATTCACCATTTTGAAGAGTTTTGAGAGGATTAGGGACGGAATTTTTGACTCCACTCCCTCTTCCAAACATGCTCTAAATATATTTATTTTTTATTCTATATTTATGCACTTCAAATTAGGTGTATAAATGAAAATACATGTGTAAAAAGTTTTTGAGATAAATTATATTGATCTTTCTTGAAATTTTTAAAATTGTACTAACTATTTCTTAATTTACTTGAAAATATATAGATACCTCCATTCTGTCGTTTTTTTTCAAAATGAAGAAATTGTCTATTTTATTTATTTATTTTTACATTTTTTAATTTTGACAATTTTTTTAAAGATTTTTATTTAAAAAATAATTTAAGGTAAATAACTTATTTGTATTTTATATAAAAATAAATTTAAGATTTTTATCAACATTTGTTTGAAAACTGAAAAAAAAAATTAGTCAAAATTAAAAAAATTGAAAAAAATAATATGAAAATGGATAATTTAATCATTTTAAAGAAAAAAATTAATAGGAAAGAGAGGTACCTGTATATTTTCAAATAAAGTATAAGAAGTCAGTGTAATTTCATAAATCTTAAAAAATATTAGCATAATTGTCATAAATTTTAGAAGTGTTTAGTATAATTTATCAAAAAAAACTTTAATTAAAGTGCATTTAACTACACCCTTGATTATATATGTGTAAATATTTATATATACATTTACACACACACACGTGTGTTATGTAATATGGGGTCAGAGTTAAATTGTAATTAATAGAAGGCAGTGCAAATAATGTAGATGCGACACGTGTGTTGTTTAATGTGGGGTTAGAGTTAAATTGTAATTAATAGAAGGCAGCACAAATAATGTAGATGCAACACGTGTGTTGTTTAATGTGGGATTAGAGTTAAATTGTAATTAATAGAAGGCAGCACAAATAATGTAGATGCAACACAAGTAGGGGGAGTAGGCGGTGGGTTGGGCTATTGGAACGTACGTGTGGGACTGAAGCTTCAATCAAATGGAGTGCTGAGGCGGAGTGGACTGGTCCCTTTGCTTTTGAGGGTGTGGGATGCCCCCAACCCCACGCGTGTTTCAACTTTGAATCCCATTAATCACTCTTATCTGGAATTGACATGATATATATATATATATATATATCTATATACACACATACACGTATACGCACACAACGTGATATGCATGCAAGGTGTAAAGTATGTATAATCCGTTGGTAGACGGTAGACACGAGCACACTCATATGATAATTATTCTGTACGGAACTCCAACTTGGAAATTAAATGAAGAAAATTTTGGTAATATATATAGTGAATATTGTCAAAATTAATAAAAGCATGTCTTTATTATCAATTTAATGCATACTTAGGATTGAATTTAGTGACCACAATATCTTTTGAGCTATTGTTCACATTGGCTACTTCAGGATTTTTATAGCACGACATTAATTATTCTTAATTAAATGTTGGTGATTAAAATTAATTTAGTTAAAATTAATTTAAAAGAATATGATAATATATGATTTAATTGAGAAATAATTAATTGATAAGACGTGATTTAAGTAATCTATTTTAAATACTTAAGATAAAATTTTATTAGAATTGTCATACTTATTTTTTATTTTTTACATTTGAAAAGCAACTCAAAAGTGGTTTTTGAGAAATAATTCGAAACACCTACTAAACCATGACTTAATCAAACTCCTAAACCATCATTTTGCTAATTAACCTTAGGCCCATGCATGCAAACTTGTAACATTAATCAGAATCCTAAGATTACCAATATATATATATATATATATATATATATATCATAAGCTGTGGCTTAAAATATGTTGAAATGAGATTCATGAATGACATTATTTGTGTCATAATTCATGGGGAATAATGGACCATGCTCATGTCTGGAAAATTGGAGCTACCAAAAAGAAGGTAAACACATGTTCGATTAAATGATCCGTAAATTAATGCGATTTGAAAAAAAAACAATTTAAATTAAGTGTTTAAATGAATTATTAATTGTACTAAATATGCTATATAAATAAAAAAAAATAGATAATTTCGAGATATGAATTTAAAAAAGTCTCCCATTGATATTTTTTTAAAATATTCAAACAAACATTTTAAAAACGTTAAAATAAATATTTAAATATAAAAAAAATTTGATTTAAATTTTGAAACACCTGTTTTAAAAATGTCAATATTTATATAAAGATGTATACAACCCACACATTCGTTTTTCGTGCCTGTATCACTCAACATGATTTTAATGTTATTTGATTTGTGGAAAAAACTTATGTCTGTATAAATGAAAAGTTGATATAATTATTTTAAAATAATTAAAAATTATTTTTCATTTAATTATTAATTTTCATGTAATTTATTATTGGAGTGTGACAAGATATCATTTCTCTTTCCTCAACGACTCCCCAGGAGACAGGGTTTCGACACACTGCATTCCGCAAGCTTTCACTTCTTTCTTGATTTTTCTCTTTTTTGATTTGATTTGATTTCAAAATTATTAAATTTTTTAATAGTATTTTTTATTATTTTTACTTCCTTTATTCTTAAAATGAAGAAAATTCCAAGTTATGGCGCACTCGGCTAAGCGCAGCCTTAAAACCACAAGCCGGCTTTGATCCGCGTTTTTAATCTGTTAATCCTTTTGCTTCTGTTTAATGATTTAATCTATTTTTTAAAATGTAATTATAATTAAAAGATTAAAAAAGGGCATGGTTTTGATTGTTAAGGTTATACGTGAAGTCCATCATCCCCGATGTACCATCAATCCATAAACCTTTCAGATTGGATGGGATCGAAGATAATAATTAGGGGTGCCAATTCGTCTTATCACGTCGTCTTCAAGTCATATCAAGATATACATATTTAAAAATATGTGTAAATTCTAACTCGATACTATTAACTAATCGTGTCAAGTTTCAAAATCAAATCTAACTCATTTATTAAATAGGTTACACGTGTCGATACACTTAACCCATTTATTTTAATTTTTTTATTTTTTAAATAAAAAAATTTACCTATCTTTTAATATATATAAATAATTTTCAAGTTTAATAACTTTGGATATATGCCAAATCAAAGTAGAAACCTCTTTTATAAATAAAAAATCTCAAAACCTTGATGAATATTTGATGTGAAACGAATTATCTTAACTCATAATATATTTTATAATTAAACGTGTTAAGTAGTGTTAAAAGGCTTGATACTAGTAAAATTCAAACACGACATTTTTATTAATCGTGTTATACGTGTCAACCCGTTTATGATTCAAACTCATTTATGCTAAACCTAAACCCATTAACTTCGTGTCGTGTTCGAATCGTGTTATTATGTCGTGTTAAGAATTAACACTCCTAGCTATGATGCTCCTAGAGTTGCAAGCCATTGATATGCAATAACACCAATTTGAAACTTTGATACTGCTACCATAAATTGAATTTAAAATTAAAACAAGTTATTTATTTGTTTATTTTTGTCGAGCTTTACATATGAGATATTGGAGATTTTTATGTTTTTTGTGATTTTATTAGTGTATGCAAATGACATGTTTATTATTGGTCTTATACGAGCACGTAATTTGTATGCTTTAATAACATTACAAAGAATCTAATAAAAAAATAAAATTAAAATATGAACTCCCATCATTTTTAAATTAGAGAATGTAATAGAATTAAATGTCAAGTCAAAGTAAAACCGAACTGAAGTCCTACTAATAATGGCATATTTTTAAAATTTTAATTTTAATTTTTTGAGTACTATTTTATTAATAATGTATTAAATTATGGAATTAATTTGACACATAATATATTTTGTCACATAATTTATTTGACACGTAATATATTAAATGATATAATTAATATAATACAATAAGATAGTGTTACATCACTGTCATGTGCCAAAGTGTCACTCTCTTAACCAAACTTGGTTAATTGTATGCAACGACGTCGTGTAGACTCGTGTTCATTGCCAAACAGTGTTTGCCCAGGTGAAACATTACTTCCCACAAATTACATGTCCGAAGGAAAACCCCCAAAACGATGGAACTCATTTTAGACGGAAAAATACAAAAGAGGCGGAAAAAGAAAGCCGAAAAACAAAAAGAAACCAAAACAAGGAAAAGAGAAAGCAGAGAAAAAAAAAAAAACAGAGAGAGAGAGAGAGAGAGAAAGAAAGCGAAATGAGAGTGTAACAGAGAGAAACAGAGAGACAAAGATGTTATGTTTTGTTTTATAGAGAGAGAAAGAGACAGGGAAAAGAAAAGAGAACCCCCTCCCTCTCTAGTGATGGCGTGATTTACTTTTGCTTTTTCTCTCTTTCTCGACAGGAATCTTTGAAAATCGAAATCCCCTCCCCTTTAAAAAAATTTTTAAAAGAAAAAAACTTAATAAAAGAGGTGGAAAAAAAAAAAGTTCACTGATTTGAGCACTTCGCTTTAGAAAGGCCCCTCTAGGATTGAGGTAATTAGAGGATCTATAGAGGGTAAAAATGTCTTTTGGAAGTGGGTGTCCGAAGAATCCAACGACTGAGGAGAGTTAGAGAGAGAAAGTAGGAGAGAGAAGGGATTTTCTTTTCTTTTTTATTTATTATCCCGTTCCTTTATTCAATTCTCTCTCTCTCTCTACTTTCTCTCATTTTCTCACTGTCCGTTGCAACCGTAGCTCTCATACTCGAAGCGCAGAACTCAGTCTGGCTTTTCTTTGGGGTGGAACTGTCTCTTTCTCTCTCTTACTTGCTTCAATGCTGTAACATGAGCAGAGTGCGGATTGCACACCACCACCGGCGGTTATGAATCCCACCACCGAACAGCTGCCGCCGCCGCCGCCGCCCCAACCTCCTCAACCCCACCGCTCCTCCTTCACCTGCGACCGCCACCCTGACGAGAACTTCACTGGATTCTGCCCCTCGTGCCTTTGCGAACGCCTCACCAGCCTAGATCAATCTTCCTCTTCCCGCAAACCTCCTGCCACTGCCACCACCTCCTCCTCCACCGCCACCGCTGCTTTTAAAGCTATATTCAAAGTCCCCGGCGCAACAAACACCGAAAACAGTAACAAAAACAGAAACAAACCTGCTTCTTCCTCCTTTTTCCCGGAGCTCCGCCGTACAAAGTCGTTTTCCGCCTCAAAGAACGAGGGTTTTTCCGGCGTGTTCGAGCCCCAACGCAAGTCGTGTGACGTTAGGGGTCGGAACACGCTTTGGTCCCTCTTCAACCAAGACGACGACCGCAAGTCCACAAGGAACGATCACTCGATTGAAGTCGAGGCTCGAAACCTCGGGTCGGTCTCTTCTTGCGTGACTGGTCCAGTGCTCGAGACGAAAGAAGAGGACGAACACGAGGAGCACGAGGACGACAATGATGACGAAATTAGGGTTTCCGAAGAATCAAATGTTGCGAATGTCGTCGAAGAAACAGTAGGAGAGATAGTTGAGGAGGATCAAGAGGAGGTTAAGACGATGAAAGATCATATAGATCTCGATTCGCAGCCGAAGAAGCCCTCGGGGATGGACTTGAAGGAAATTGCGGGCAGCTTTTGGTCCGCTGCGTCTGTTTTCAGCAAGAAATGGCAAAACTGGAGGCAAAAGCAGAAGCTGAAGAAGCGAAGCACTGGCGGCGAGTCAGCCGCATTGCCTGTTGAGAAGCCGATTGCGCGGCAGTACCGCGAAACGCAGTCGGAGATCGCGGATTATGGCTTCGGACGGCGATCTTGCGATACCGATCCGCGGTTCTCGCTCGATGCTGCCAGGATGTCGTTCGATGACCCGAGGTACTCATTCGACGAGCCTAGGGCTTCTTGGGATGGGTATTTGGTCGGGCGGACGTTTCCACGGCTTCCGCCGATGGTTTCAGTGGTGGAGGATTCTCCGGTTGTGCATGTCTCGCGGTCTGATACTCAAATTCCGGTTGAAGAACCAATGAATTGTATCAATGAGTCCGAGACAATCCCAGGTGGCACGGCTCAGACTAGGGAGTATTACTCAGATTCGTCATCGAGGCGGAGGAAGAGTCTTGATCGGTCTAGTTCAATAAGGAGTACTGCAGCGGCTGTGGTGGCGGAAATTGATGAAATGAAAGCAGTTTCAAATGCTAAAGTGTCACCCGCAACTATTGACTGTTTCCAAGGAACAAAGTTGTTGGTTGGAGAGAAAGATTTGAGGAATTTCAGGGATTCCAACTCAAATTCTTTGAGAGACGATTGCTCGGAGACCTTTGAATTGGGTTTTAGAGATAATGCTTCAGTTATTGGGAATGGGGATCCAAAGGGCTCCAAGAAGTCCCGCCGGTGGAGCAAAGCATGGAATATTTGGGGTTTTATACATCGGCGCAGTGGAGGGACCAAGGATGAGGATGAAGAGAGGTATAGTAGAGTAAATGGGGTTGAGAGGTCATTGTCTGAGTCTTGGCAAGAGCTGAGGAGGGAAGGTAATGGCGATGCTAGAGGGGGTCTTAACAGAAAGGTGTTTCGAAGTAATAGTAGTGTGAGTTGGAGGAATTCATACAACATTGGAGGATCATTTGGCAGTGTAAGGAAGCCAAGTGTTGAGACAAATGGGCATGGCAAGAAGAAGAGAGATGAGTTTGTTTTGGAGCGAAACAGAAGTGCTAGGTATTCACCTAACAACATTGATAATGGCCTCTTGAGGTTCTACTTGACGCCGATGAGGAGCAGTCGCCGAGGCGGATCAGGGAAAAATAGGCCAAATAACTCACATTCAATTGCAAGGAGCGTGTTGCGACTGTACTGAAATTGAAGGTCCTTAAATGTGTTCTTTGGTTTATTAATGTTATTTTTGCTGCATTAGTTGTGTGATCAGACATGCCTATGTATTCCTGATGGTTGGTTAGATAAAAGTACCTGCATTGCGAGTAGCATGCTTCTTTGATTCCTTTAATAACAGCAACATTCTGTATTTTTTTTCTGCATTTAACTGTTTGTTGTTTTACTTGCAATGGAAATATGTCTTCTCACATTAATTCATCAAATATGCGTGCATTTGGACCTCATATTGGCACCCTTTTACTCTTATTTACTGTTGTTTGCTTATCTTTGAATGTTGCAAAGGTATATTTGACCAGGGAATGTTGACCTGAAATCTGGCATTTTGCAATTTTTTTGGTCAAAAGGTTGTATAATGTGGGCTCAGGCCACACAGTTCTTCCTATGTGGAACCGGTAGATTGGCTCAAAACAGTAGAATACAACTGGTATTTTTGTGTTACATTTTTTATTAACTAATCAATTTCTGATATGGCATGCTCAAGCTCTGAATGTGACCTGTGAGTACAATGACAAAATATGAAATTAGGATAAAAAATCAGCCAGGATAGGACTCCTGTTAGCAAGGACCTAAACTTCAAAATGGATAATTGCTTATGTTTGTCCAAGCAATTTAGTGAGGTTGCGGACCAGGTTAATTTTTCTACTATTTAGGTTCCATACGTTCTATGTTCAGCATCTGGATAAAATGTGAATGTTTCTTCCAAGTGAGTAATTCTTTACTGAGTTTACCATTGTTTATCGTTATTCTTTTCTGAGTTCACTATTGTTAGTTGGTCTGTATTAGGGACCTTAGTGTTGGTTATTGCTATGTCTCCATAACAAAATGGTTAGTCATATGTCTCCATAATAATAATAAGAACAATAACGTAGCTGAAACAAGAAAATGTTTGCAGGACATTTGTTGCAAATATAAGGCTGATGAAAATCTCTCTCTCTCTCTCTCTCTCTCTCTCTCTGCTTCATATACCTCTACTCGTAGTTACATCCTATCCAAACTGACGTCGGTGTTTTTCTTCTTTTCATTTTTTGCTTATGCAGTAAATGCTCGTTTTGATCTTCCGGAGATTCTACAATTCATTTACTTGGTAGCTGAGTTGATGATTAAGGCCAGCTTAAAAAAATGTTGGGTTCAAGGAAGAAAGCAACTTCTTGTACCACAGTAGGAACTTCCGAGAGTCATTTTGGAGGCAGGTTTGAACGGCCAAAGATCTGTTAATATATCTGCTTGTTTCTTCCTGAGATCGCGAGCATCCAGTCCCTGTTTAAGTTGGCAGAGTGATTAATCAGGGTGAAGCTGGTAGATAGAATGCCTAAAAGCTTCATATCCATACAAGGGAAGATGAAGCCGGAAACTTTCTTGCAAACAATTTATACGGAAGGCTACTGAATCAGAGTTTGTAGTGCCCATGTCCGGAGAATTATAATTAGAAGAGATCAGTTTCTTTTACTTCCTGCATCCTTATTACCCTTTTCTTCAAACTTCCTAGAATTCTATTTATTGTGGGTGTCTGTATTCTGTAATGGTGATTGGTTAATGATGAAGAGATGAATTGGTGGATTTGTTCAAATAGGAAAGTTTGGTTTTGGTTTTGGTTTTTGTTCCTTTATTTTCCTTGTAAATCAGTAACCAAACAACAAAAATTTACTTTTTCTTATGGTTTATACATCATCTCCATTCAAGTAATCTATAGCAGGATACAAAGACAATGAAGGTTTGGAATGACTTTATTCTTTATTTAAGAACTAGATCTTTGTTTCATTATCTATTATTATTAGGTTTTTGCTCTTCTCGAGTTCGAAAGAATCTGAAACAGTCCTCTCTAGCTGCCCAACATGGCTAAACAATGTTAAAAAGTAAAGACCATACATAATAAAAATGAAAGTTTTGGTAATTGTCGTCGTCTTATGATGACACCAAGATGTTGAATTAATTTATTAAGATGCCAAGATATTGAATTAATTAATTTATTTTTTTTGACTTATTTATCATGTTTGTCATTTTTTATCATTCGATTACTTATTCTTTATTCTCTTTATCAGTAAGATTTATAGAAAAACAGTTTAAATTAGTTTAACAATAATACATCAAGTTAATAACTATTTATTACCGTAATCAAGTATTTTCTGTGAGACCTATTATTTATGTTGATACTAGTTAGTCATTTTTATTGTTCAGTTTAGGTTATATATTTTTCCCATTTCCAATTTACTATATTGATAATAACAGAATTGCCATCTTCACTAAGGGCATGTTTGGTTGAACAACAGAAACAAAACAAAAAAAAAGAAATCGAGTATACTTATAGTTAAACTTGTAGATTCTCTTGAAATGACATTATTTTGGTTACGTTCATGCTCCATCTCCTGTAATGATCCATTTCACAGGATGGGTTTATGCCTTCAAATGCAGTGAAAAATAAGAGGTAATGTTCAAGGGATGTGGGATGAGGAAGAACAGGCAGTTGAATTTATGGGTTTCCCAGTCGACAAGTCACTTCCAATAACAAAATATGCATGTCTCACACACACACACATATATATATACACACACACACCCACACACATATATATATACACACACACACACCCACACACATATATACACCTAGAGTAATGCTATGTCCACCTAAAACATTCGCCAAATTTGTCCGATTACCATAACTCTTCTTTAGAAGCTAAACAAAAGAATAAAATATATCTATTAATTTCAAAAATACCCTTGACACATCAGTGGCAAACAAAATTAGTCAGCCAAATCTGGTATGCCAAGAATTTCTCATATTCCTGATAGCCAATGCTTCTTCAATTACATGATAAAATTGTTATAGCATCTATATTGGGCAGATAAGTAATAACTCACATGTGAAATCAAGAAAGAAAAAGAACTTAAAGGTCATTTGGCCAAAAAAAGAAAAAAAAGACTTTGATCTGGAAAGCCACAAAGAAGTCGTTTATACTATAGTTGGCTTAAATCCCATCAGCAAAACAGAGAAAATCAAGCCTAGCAAGTAGCAATGATTACTTCTCAAAGAGAGAGAAAAAAAAAAAGATTTTTCTTTTCCTCCTATTCGGAAATCAAAGGTATTAAACTAATCAACATAATAATTCAACAAGTTTGAGCTTATGTTTTGTCTTTTTTCCTACACATGTAAAAGCTCTATGATCAAAAAAACATACTTGCCACTAAAGTCAAAAAGTTACAAGGAAAACATCCCAACATGCTCCTTCATGAGGGAGATAGAGGAAAAAAAAAGGAAGGAAAAAGATTAAGAAAAGGCTCAGAACCCAATGGCATGTCAAGCTCCTCCCCATTAGCCTAATGGGAATTGTTTGGCAAGAATTTATCACCAGAAAAAAAGGAAGCTTCTTTGTCAATGGTCATATACACTTGAGAGAGAAAAATGAAATCAATTTTCCTCAAGTTAACATTGAAACTTTTGACAAGCACAAAGACAACATTCATTGGCATGCAAAGTGTATTTCAAGCATTTTGCGGAGCACTCGTCAAATATGTCACAACTGCCTTGCTTGCATATTATGTCACCTATCTATTTATATATGTGAAGCCATTAAGCCTTTGGCCTTCGATCTTTTGGACCATGCAAGTGTGTGTGTGTACGTATATATAAATGTCTACATGCATGTGTGGATATAGGTTACTAAATACAAATGCATATGGGATCCATGAGTACAAGTTAATTCTTTGATACTAAAATCCAAGCATTAATCACGCTAAAATACAAACTACTTACGAAACAAGAACAACCAAAATAAGCGTTACGTCCACCGGCCAAACGAGGTGACGTTGACAATATATTAGCATATTTGGAAAGATTATAAGTGATGATTGGGAGGATGTTCTCTTGCTCAAACCATCAAAATCATGTTACTACTTTCATATTAAGGGAAACTCAATGCACCAACCGAATGAACTTGCCAAGTTGCAACCAGCATGATCAAAATTTAAGAGTTGAGGCGGATATATATTCAGTAAAATCCAAAAAAACACGTGACATATACTTGAAAAAGGTCGCTCGAAAAATCAGGCTACAAGACAAACCTTCAAACCTCAACATAGCAATGTGTTCTAGATAATGTTGATCCTCAAGCAATCAAGAATGCCAATGCAAGTATCAAATCTTCACATCTTTAGAATTTCCTATGATAGAACCCCTATCTTTACATCTTTCATGCAAATCTTTGCAATTAATATCCTCTGCCTCATCATCATCACTATCAATTTGTTTTAGAGATGACCTGGTCTGCACGCTCAAATAGTCAAACGTCTAGGAGTGAACACATTAAAGTAATAACTCAAAATGTTTTCTTTGCACTTGGATGGGAGACACTTCAAGGCATGCTTCAGAAATTTCTTTCCATTTGATAGTGGATACATCTTCAGAAGTGACTCAAAGCTTTGTTGTTCCTTCAAAGTCCATGATTTTGAAACTTCTTCTCCCATCTCATCAAACTTCCAACTCAAGAAAGCAGGACCTAGATCATATTGCAAAAGAAACCGTTCCTCTAGAATGTGGTGTTTAATGCAATCAGTGGATCCTGGAGACAAACAAGAGCAAGAGTCAGGTTTCCCTTCTCCAATTGCTCTCACAATGGTTTCTGTGCTTTTGTCATCAATGGGCCAAATCCAGGTGCCCAACCTCCTTGAGTTTTCAGAATCAGCATCTCCACCATTAAGAATTCCCTTGTTCGTTGGTCCGGTCTAGCTTGAAACATCAGCCTGGAACCAGGGTCCAACAGGAACAACCATTCTTTGAAGATGATCACCAATGAAGTTCAATAACCTCATTGATCGTTGAGGTGCCTGAAGATGCATTTGCTTTGCCTTCTCCGAACTTGAGGTGAACGAACTGTGAACTGAGTCATCCAAATCCAGTGAGGGTGGCTCCTGGACGTTCAGGACTCAATGGGTTTGAACCATCGATTGATTCCTCAGAATCAACTAATGGAGCGGTATCCTTGTTAAGCGGACCCCAGTCTGCTGCGCTATTGAGACAGGAGAAGTCAGAAGCTACATGGTTCCCCAGAATATTGTCCTCAAATGTCAATACACTGCCTGAACTGTGGGGGCTCAAGATGATTTTCTGGTTAAAGCTCTCAGTGCAGTCAGCCGTATTGAGCAAGCATGAAACTGAAGAGGCATGAGATAATTGCCCTCGACTCATTTTTGTGACACTTCGTTGCTGATCATACATCTTTGAAGCCAATCCACGGTCAGTTGTGAATTTATCTTTTAGAAACTTCTGCTTCCTCTGAAAAAATGAGGGAAAAGGTGATCCCTTAGAATGGGAAAGAAGAAAAAATTGCGGTTCATGTTATAGAGATCACGTCTGAAACAAAAATTGCATCAAAATACAAAGAACTCAATTTTGATATCAGAACTTAATGCAAACTAACATGTGTTCTTTAAAAAACACTAAAAACTTTATTTGAAAAAATCATAAAATGGAAAATGGCTCTTTCCAAACTAGTAGTTATTGTAAAATTTATATTTATCTCACTGATGGAAGTGGGTGAAAGCCAAAGGACAGACATTCCTATGTTTAATAACAACAATAACAACAACAACAACAATAATAATAATTAAATAAACAAACAAAAATTTCCACTTTATGTTTCTCGTCATTCAAAGTGGTGACTAAGAGTTTGATGTCATTTGAGAGTTCGGAGCTTAAAGGGAGAATTTTTCAAGATTCTACACGTCAAAAAATGCAAATTTGTTGAATATTTATCCTGATGTAATAAGATCATGGGAAACACAGAAGAAAAGAGATCACACTGACAGATAATAAACTTGGGGCACAACAGAATCTCATTTCATCTGATCATGCTTATCAATGAACCTAAGTCATCAATAAAGGTATTAACAATACATAGTCCCACTTATGCATTTGCCTTCTATTTCTCGTTTTAATTTTAATGCTTTCGGTATGTTCATTATATACTCCCTTCAGGACTCTCTGTCCATCTGCAATCCAAAATATCAAGATTCCATGTACTTCCCCTAGTTCATTCACTCTTGATTAATTTGCAGAACGTCATTTACATCAATGTATCAGTAAACCATGGGAAGGCACACAATCCAACTATGGGCTTCGCAAAAATAGGTACCAGAAAACCTTATGATGTGCTACAAGAATAGCAACTTTTATAATAGGTGGTAGTCTAATCCTCTCCCGCCCCCAACCATGCACGCACGTGTGCAGTGGTGTCTCTGTGTGTAGATATGGTAATGCCATGGCAGAAAATTGTCAACCATAAACTTTAGCACACTCCATTAGGATTCACTATATTATCACTATATTTAGCTCTCATGATACCCAATTATCATTAAACTTTCTGTATTAACCTTTTTAGGTAAGTTATACACTATGACTTCTTCCCATTTCACAGCAATTAGTAGACTTACGAATCTTGTATTGTATTGAACCATCATAATTGAATATGCATAAAACAACATACACAAAATCACAAATTGACAAGTGCCTTGGGAGTGAACATTCTAAAGTTGACAAGTAGATCTGTATAGCACCAAAGAGGAAGTATACGGACTTCCCTCACAAGGTCAAAACATATATAAATGAATGAAAGAGTACCTACAGAAAGCTATTGTGCAAATTTTATGCCTTCATGTTTCACTATTTGTGTGTGCGTGCGTATATGTGTGTAAGTAATTTATTTATTTTTGGCTGAACATTATAAAGAACTTTTATGAATAATAATGAAAACAAAACAATAGTAAAGCCATAAAAACAAAAAAAACCTAGGGAAACAGAAGGTTCAAGAGGCTATAGGATCAAAATAAGGATGACTCAGCCAACTTGAGATTTTGACACTATCGCCACAAAAGAAGAGTTATTGGAACTTTTTTTTTTTTAATTCTTTCATATATTTAGAGAAGATTAAATCAAAGATTAAGAAGTTTCAAATTTTCTATTACACAATCCTTTAAAAAGTTGAAAAATTAAGTAAGAAAAATGAAAGGCCTTCGTATAACATGAAGTGTGAAGAAATTTGAAAAACAAGCAAGTAAAAGGGGAAAAAAAAGCATTTTTTTCTTTTATTCTTCATGTCCAGGATAATGTCCTGTATCATTAGATGCATTTCATAAGTGTAGCAAAACTAGAGGAAGAAATTGAGAAATTAAGATTGTTGATAAATACATTAAAGGGTCACTAGTTCCATTATCTCACACAAAGCATCCAAAAGAACCAAGAAATGGAATGGAACCTAGTTTTTAGAAATTTTAAAATAGAATGACTTAAATGAAGAGGTGATTTTCAAGTGTTGTTTGCACAATTTGTATTTAAAACATTATGAGAGAAAGTTTAAAAGAACGCTATATAAACCAAGCGGTAGAGAGTGTTGCATAGTTTAAAATCAATTGTGTAGGGATGGCAAAATGCCTTGGCAAAATGCCTTGCCCCACCCCTAATGGGATGGGTTTGGGAAGAAAATAAATGAGGTGAGGCGGGTGTGGGTGCGGGTGCAGGGAAGAGATTAAAACCTGACAGATTTAGTGCTGGGATAGGTTTAGGTACTCCTACCCCATTTTGTCCCAGTCTAATTATATATTTAAATTATATAAATATCCTTCAATATTTTCATATTTTCTTAAATATGCCACACACACACATATATAGATCTAAATATGATTTTTAAAAGGCATCATAATTAGTGGGATGAGGTAGGGATGGAAGAAGACACCCTTCAAACATGGTGGGGATGAGGAGGCACCGTGCCCCATTGCCAACCCTACCAATAATTCTTACTAAACAAAAATGAAAGAATTGAGGATGTTTGATTAAGGAATGCTTAAGCATAAACAGATTAAGTGCTTGCCAATGATGCAACTAGGGAGAAAGGGCAAAGGACAAGTAGAAAGAGGATAAGGCAGAGGGTTCATGCAGTAAGAAAAGAACCCCCCAATCCAACAAATAAAAAGAAGGACAAATAAAACAAGGCCTTAAGAAAAGCATAATGGCAATGTGTCAGCCCCTCACTAGGTTGACATAGGTGGCATGACATGCCATGCCTTGGTGGCGTGTTGTCAAGTGTTGGCATGGGCTTGGGGAGGCATGCCATGCCTTAATGTTGAGTTGTCTAAATGTGGCATAGGTATGGAGAGGCATGTCATATGTTATTTGAAGTAACTAAATAGAGCCAAGGAAGGTTGGCCTTACTTAGTGTTGTTTTAAATTTTCTGGAAAAATAGAAAGGAGGCATGGTTCCTGTCATATGGGTAATTTTTTTTTTTTGAGCAGATACAAGGGGACAACGCTGCCAATGTTGAAGGCTTGTGAGCAGAGTTGCATAGAGGCATGGTTATTCCGGTCAAAACTGAGAATAAGAGTTCAACATACTTAGAGGAGTAGGGACTCCTCATAGCAGAGTTGGTGGCATGGTTAAATACAAAAACGATGGATGTTCCTGCCTGCAAGTCATTGGCATGACATAACTTACTCAGCCCTAAGTTCCGTCAGTGTGACTAAGTTGGTGTTTGTCAAGAATGGGGGTAGTGCATAGGGCTTAACTCGGTGGCTAACGCGAAGTAACTCAGTGGGTTGACTAGGTGTTGCATGGCTGAAAGGCATGGCATAGGCTCAGCCTAGTATGCCAAGGACATGAAGACAAAGCCTTTGGGGTGGCATGGCTTGGCACAACACGTGGCTGGGTATGATATAGGGCTCATGGCTTAGTGTGCTGCTTAGGTTCAAGTGGTTGAAGACACTTGGAGTGGCTTGGGTGCCTGGCTTGACACGTGGGTGGCTTCAAACATGAGATACAAATCAAACTTGAGGCATGTGTTGTGTGGCAAGTTGTGATGGGCTCTCATGAAGTTGTAATTACAGGCGGTTGAGCTTGTTTGTATGCAGAGCTGAGACATTGATAACTGCTTTATCTATGTAGTGCTGGTCTGAAGCATACAACAAGGCTGGCAGTTATGCTTGGAAACTGCCCAGCCTTTGTGGGGAAATCTGGTTGGTATTAGGTGTCCTAACAGTTGGGGAATGTCAACTGTATCTTATGTGCTCATTGTTGGTCCAGCACACCCTAGGCAATTGGGGGTGTCAATTGTTGATGTGTATTTATAGGTGGCAAGGCTCCTGCAGATTTGCAGTGAATGTATTCCTAGTGTGCCTAGGGGATTGTAATTGTTCCTTAGTATTCATAATTGACATTAGTGAATAAAAGGCTGGGTTCCTTCCCTGTAATACTGTGCTTTGTTTATTATATTAAACACTTTCTGTGGGTGTGTGTGGGAGATTTTGAGTGGCTGGTTGCAGTGGCAACTCTATCGCAGGTGAAAAATTCAGTGCCAAGAATTTACCCCGTGACACAATGCATGATTAGTGTAGATAACACCTCATAAAGATTGGAAACGCGTGGGTTGAATTGATTTAAGACCAGCATGTTAATCTTTCTATTCAATACATCACCAAAACAATTAGTACAACATATCTATCACTAAATTTGTACAAAATGGAGGGGGGAGAGCAGAGAGAGGAATACTATTTTAAGCATACCCGAGGAAATTCAGTATCACTCAAAGCCATAACTTTTCGCACTTTCAGAGTCTGATTCCAAAATGGTCGAATTGAATTGCTTGATATCCTTGATTTACAAGGATATAAAGCAAGTTCTCTTATCCAAGATAACATGTCCGAATCAGCATATTTGCCAAAAACAGATTTTCTTTGCCCAATCACGCCTCCATGGGGTAAAGAGGCTTTGGCACTTTTGTCATGCTTCTCAGAATCACCCCAGCGACACGGTCATCTTCATTTGTACACACCGGCAATCAAAATTTATTCACTCTTAAGTTCCACCCTGAAAGAAAAATTCACTCACCATTAGCCCTGCCACCCAAGGCATTGTAAACAGGAATTATAGACAAAACAATCAATGATCAAGATAGTAGCTCAAATAATTGTGAAAGCTGGTGTATCAAAATCGAACCCCTGTAATTGCTTGAATCTTTGCACACCCAATTGGGTTGTGTTCACTTGTATTTTATATATACACACACACCTGTGAGGAGAGATTCTCTCCTTGATGAAAGCTATAGGAATTACAATCCTCGTACAAGTATATTGGAAAGATTCTCTCTATAACAATTATACAGATTATATTGACCAAAAAAAAAAAAATTATACAGATTGTGCAGAATTCATATGCTTACACCTGTCCAACCCACTTCACTCGAGCAAAACCAGTTATTTTAAATCCAGCAATTATTAAGCTTTAATTTTGGTTTCAAGCACATAATTTCAGCTTATCAAGATCAAACCATTAATCATCGTCACTTTCCCAGCATTATCATCGCAAATGAAAATGAACCTCAACAAAGCCAATAAGACTATGTACTTCAGCTTTGCCGTTTAAGTTAATCCAAACATTTGCTCTTTCCTTCCACACATTCAACCAAAGAGACCAAATAATCCGTACATGGAGAGAGATGCTCAACTGTGGGCTTAGATATGAGCTAAAACAACCGGTCAAAAGCGAACCCTAAGCCAAGAATCGGATTTTATTCGAACAAATTGATATATTGATGAGATCTCTCACGAACGTCAATCCACATTGAAGAAATACTCATGCAATCGTTCCGCAAAAGAACCATTGGCCAATGTACACTGCAACCTATACATACACAATAATTTTGCAATGTCAGGCGTTATGATGAATTTTGGCGGCTTCACTCCCTCTGTCCGGCTTGATTGAGGGGTTTCATGAGATTATAATTTTAAAATTTTATTTTATTATAATTTTTTTTTTAATTAAAACTAAATATTCATCAAATTAAATAAGTCACAGATTAAGATTGGAATAAGTAAGATAGAGGAAATTCTTCTTATCTTAATTCGTTTTATGATTGTAATTGGAAACTTAATTCGTTTTATGATTAAGATTGTAATTGTAATAAGTATTATTTCTAATTATAATTATAAAACGAATTAAGATATTTAACATCAATTCGATTAAATACTCGTTCGAAACTTGACTCGCAACCTAAATAAATTAAGTTGGAACAAATCTTAAAACTGAACTCGACTTAATAAGTAAAAATGTGGTCTGATCTTATATATAAAAAAATAAGTTAATCAATTTTCAATATTAAAATTTTTTTGTTGGTCTAATATAGTAAATTTTTATGTTAGTTAATATTTTAATTTTTTGTAATTTGTTTTTTCAAAATTGATCTATAATAGTCATCAGTTAATAATTCATTACTTGTAATTTTAGAAAAAAATATTAACAAGTTTTTAAACTAATTTTTTCAATTTAAAAAATCTATGAAACTTTGTTTCTATCTAAAAAGAAACATTTAATACAAAGTCAAATTATTAATTTACATTTTAATATCGTTAAAAAATATTATAGACTATACTAAAATGACTTTTAAAATACATTTTAGAAAAAAAATACCAAAAAATATATAAAATAAAATTTTCAATCTTCAAAAAATCATAACATTTTATACAGTAAAAATTTATTTTTTAGGCATTCTAGATAAATAAAAAATGTGTTTTTTTTTTTGGATTGAAAAATTTAGTTGTATCTATTATTTAATATTTTTTAAAATATATCTTGAAAGTTATTTTGGTCTAATTAATAATATTTTTTAACGGTGTTAAGATGGAAGTTAATAATTGAACTTTTTTGTATCAAGAGTTTATTTTTTAGATCTTTTAGATAGAAAAAAAAAAATACTATGAACTTTTTGGATTGAAAAAATTATTTTAAGAATTTTTTAGTATTTTTTCTTATAATTTTTTGTCTAAAATAATATAGAATAATAGTAATTATCGTGCCTGGACTGTGCCTAACTGGCTATGCCAATTAGGGGAGTAACTCGGGCGAATCAAGTTTTGGTTGGGTTATGTCCAAGCTCAACCCAAAAATCAAAAATGTCAACCAGACCCCGACCTTGAACCCGAACAACTCGACCGGAAGTAAAATTTATTAATACGGGTTTAACTCGAGTCTGGTACGAATCCTGATTATTAATTTATTTTTTAAATTTTATTTATGATTTCTTTAATAAATTGTTGTCTTTTTTTTTTTCTATTTTGATTATATATTAAAAGTTACAAAAATTTCTTTCAATTTTTTATTTATAAAGAAATCAAAAATCGTTAAAATAATATATTTAACATAATTCAATTTTGAAAACATATTAAAAATTAACAAGTTTTTTAAATTATAAAAATATAAATAGTAATTATTGTACAAAATTTCTATTAATCTAGTAATAGATAGCTAGAGTATAAAACACATCATATATAAAATATTGAATTTGGATTCGAATTGAATCACGGTTTTCAAAATCTCAATTTAAGTTTAGTCTAATTTAAATTGAACTTAAATTCTTTTACCTAATCCAAAATTTAAAAAATAAAATTCAAATTTAAAAAAATTCAGAGTAAACTCATGTTAGATTCGAGTTAACCACCCAAATTACACCCCCAATGCCAATGGAGTTATCCTTGCATGCCGTGTCATGCTGTTCCAGGCCCGGCACGTTCCGCTGACCCGTGCCAACCCGGCCCAGTGAAGTAGGAGATGCCCTAATGGCCCAGGGCAGAGCGTCATTTCTCTTTGGGACTAGCGGAGTCCCCTAAAATCTGTCTCCAAAACGACTTCTGAAACACCTCAGGCAGAGAACACCAACTCATCTCTGTTTCTCTCTCTCTTCGATCCAATGAGTCCCCAACTGGTTAAGCTCAGACTCCCGCCGTCTTCCACCACATCCTCCGACGATCCGTCGACCCAAAACTCGTCTCTCACGGGACCCGAATCGTCGAGCTGATCCAAACCCAGAAATGTAAGTGTCCCGAAGACATTGACGGTGATCAAGGCCTATTTCAATAGTTTAATGAATGTTATGTGTTAGTGTGTTATAATGTTCTGATTGATGTTTTTTTTTCCCTTCAAGAAAGGGGATTTTTTTGGAGCCGATGAGATCTGGGAGAGGTTGTTAAAAGGGTCATCTGTTTATCCGAATGTCACAACTGATAGATTTCATGGTTAGTGGTTTGTGCAAGTCTGGAAAGTTTAATGGGAGTTTAGAGATTTGTCATCGATGAAGGAAAAAGTGTTTGCTCACAGGAATGTTATAGATGGGTTGAGTGAATAGGGAAATGTTGACGGGGCTTTGAAAAGTTATACACAGATGATTGAGCGTTGGGTGTCGCTTGATGTGGTAACATGAACTTCTTAATGGGTATTGTCGAGCCGGGAAGGTTAAGGTGTGTTTTGAGTTGCGGAATCTGATGGAGAAGGAAGGTTGTCATAGTGTAGTTAGTTATAACATCATATCGACCAGAGGGTTGTTTGAGAATGGGAAGGTGGATGAAGCAATTTCCATCTGGAAACTTGATTAAGGAAGGAGTGTTTTGAGTTGTGGAATCTGATGGGGAAGGAAGATTTTCATAGTGTAGTTAGTTACAACATATTGACCGGTTGGTTTTTTGATTATGGGAAGGTGGATGAAGTAATTTCTATATGGAAACTCTTGCCTAACTGTGTAATTGATTCATGGATTGTATAAAACTAGGTCCTTGAACAGGAATTTTGGGTCTTCAACGGAGTAGAAGGGATTCCTATGTACATTGTTTGCCCATTCTTTAAAAGCTTAAACTTTTAGAGCAATTAGTTGCTTCACATGGCATTAGAGGCTTGGTTTGGTTATGGGAGATATTGGTTCTTCTTATTTGCATTTATTTTCTGTTTGCAATTGCACTTTCTTCCACTTTGCATCTGGGTTGAGGAGAGTGTTGAGAGTTTGATATATATGTTAGGTCTATTGTCTAACAACTTAAGCTTTTAGGACAATTGATTGCTTAACCATACTTACGTGGAACATAGCAGTTTATAACGATGGTGCTTCAACATGCCCCCTTGCACTGAATATATTGGAAGTAAGTTCCTGACTCTGCACTATTTTCTTTGTAATTTTTCATCACATACACGGGTTGCTTCTGAATTTAATCTAGATTGCAAGAACAGCTAACTAATGATCACATTTTTGGGGGGTGCTTTATTGATCACAGTATTGACTTCTTCTTCTTCTTTTTTTTGGGTGAGATCTTCTTCGGCACCACTAAAAGCCAAGCTGCAACCTGCAGTGTGTCCTTCCATCCCGATTGTTAGAAATTGTGTTTGTGTAAGATACTTCCCTGAATCTGCCCCAAGGAATTACCGGATGGGCACATGGAGACGTGTTGGATTAGAATTACTTGACCTTTTTTTTTTTTCCAAAGTTGGAAGTATTGAGTAAAAATTTCATATTTCCTAGTTCGGTTACTACTTTTCTTCTGTGTCTCTGTTAGGTACTTATTCTTCGGCTGAAGTATTTACTTTGTGTTATATTAAATCTTGGAGGTTGAATTTGATATCCTAGGGCCTGTTTGGGAAAGGCTAGAATCGGTTTTGTAGAATATAAATGAACTCGTTTTAAATTTTTTAATCGGTTTTGTAGAATATAAATGAACTTGTTTTAAATTTTTTATTGTTTAAGTACCTTTTAAGTTTTAACAATATATTGGTTCATATCTGGTCCTAAAAATACTTAAAACTTGAAAAAAGTCATATCAGAGAAGAGTTGGTTTTCTGAAAAATCAGATAACTTACTGGGAGTATTTTTTACCTGATCCAATATAAAGAATTCCCAAACGGCCCCTACGCTTGTTACATATATTGTGTGAAGACTTCTAGGACTTGGGTGATGGCAAAATGGTAAGTCCTTTGGAGTCAAGGTTACTAACTTGGCTTGTCAAATTCTAGTTTTCATAGTTGATTTATTCTGTTCTGGTTTTTCCAAGTTTAATTTTTCCATTCATCTAGATTTTGTTACACATTTTTTGGGAATAAGTAGCCCTAAAAAATTTGGCTGCAATCGAATGAAATAACACGGAGCTAAACTTCCTTTGTGTTAGTCTCTTTTTATCCATCTCATGGAAAAAAGAAACTGGATTTAATCCATGACTAATGGATCCGGAAACTATGGAATGATATACACAGGGTTGACATACTAGTAGCAGTTGGGCCTTTTCCGTTTAAAAGCCATTGAAGTACTAATGGCATTGACCTTACCACCTGATCAGCATCATTACTAAACTCAAACAAGTTTCTGCTTCTTTGTTTTAATTTTATGTCAGCCAAACGCTTCATTTGTTGTATAGACTTCAGTATCAAGCTGTCAAATATCTTACCTCTGAAAGACCAGAAATGGGTTATTTCCTTTGAGCTTGGAGAGTTCTGGCAAAAATGAAATGCTCTTACTTGTTGGTTTACTTTGCTGAAATGCTGCCTTGTACATACTGTCAATCGTTAAATGGAAGTATTGCAGAAATTAAAATAGATGTATTCTTTTCTTGTTTCATTAAGCTGTACATTAATTTCTTTTACCTATATGAAAACTGATGATGTACAAGCCACTATTATTTCTTTCATTTCAATATAATAATTTTTTTGGCAAGTATTCATTTCAATATAATAATAATAGGGAAGAAATACATCATAAAGCATCAAATGCAAATGAGTTTTGGCGATTACAGTGATATCACCAAAAATAAATGATGATGCAAAAGCAAAGTAGCATGATGTATTAGTCCCATGTAGTAAGTTCTTACTTGGGGTTATTTCTCATGCTATATTCATATTTGGTGAAAAATGCTGCACATAATTAATTAGCATAGAGGAAAAGCAAATACTTCATTTTTACTCTTCCTCAGGTTTCTTTGTTTATGTTCCCTATTTCTGATAACATTCTCTGCTGATAGATGAATTGAGCAAGCAAAGCCACCAAAATCACCCCAAGGATTGCTAATTTATGCAATGGGATGATGATGAAGAGATGGCGTCAACAAGCAAACCAATTAACATTAAGGTAAATGTTTCTCCTTGTTTTCGATCCAGGATTTCTTTAGTAAGCTCTTTGATCTCCTCCATTTCCGCCTGAGCTTTTTGTTTTTTCACTAGGCGGCTTCTGCCTCGAGTTCTTGTCTTCTTGAAGAACAGCCCTTCATTCCAATCTGCATTTTGACCTTCGAATTCTGCTGCTTTCTTTTGGTTTTTCTCAATCTGCAGTTTGTTCAACTCTGTGGATTCTTCAAAGGCTTGCATCTGTCTTTCTATATTCTCCATTATCTGTGAATCACAAACGAATAAGAACTGGGTTATGGAAGTTTTAGTGGCAAGACTGTCAGTTTTGCAATGCATCAGATGGACAAATAAGAAGTTTGGACAGACCCTGGCAGCTGCTTCATCAAGTCCTTTGAGGGCATATTTACCAATCTGATCGAACTCAGCATGGACTTCTTCCGTGAGTTGAGTTAGATAAGCGGATCTCTCGTCTGAGTAATCTGTCAGATGAGCTTTTTGAGCTTGAAGCATTGCGATTCTGGCAAGCAATTCCTGTTTTCGAACATCTCCCTCTGGGAAGCCTCTAAATCGGAATAGTAGTTATACTTGCAGAAGAGAGGATGGATTCCTTCTTGTAGAGTCCTCTTGTATGGAAGAGCCAAGAGGTCATCTTTGGTGGGAAGAAAGGAGGCAGCTCAACTGAGCAGGAAATCGAGAAGTATTGGATGCCATGTGGGACATAATATACATGACATTCTATTATTGGAGGGTGGCACTGAAAATATTCTCGAGGGGCAATCATGATTTCTGCTCATATGCCTTTCATGTGAGAGTACTCAGAGGATCAATTATGTGCGAGTAATCTTAGGATTATAAGATAAGACCTTGATTTTCATTTACACTTCCTTTGGTGCTGCTGTGAGATCGTATGATGAAAGGTGGGCCAGTATGTAAAATAATAAAAAAAATTGCTTGGGGTATACAATGTAAATTTATTTCATGCTGGCAGTTAAATGGCTTTTGGTTGGGATATAAATTAATGTAACCTCAAGGACTTATTTGTGAAACACGATCAAAATCGATTCAGTAGAGTAGTACAAATGAATAAGCTTTTATCTTTTATTTATTTTTTTATCTTTTTGTTTTTTGGATGCCATATTCCCATTATTCGGATCAGAGTCCCACAAGGAAATTTTGTGGTGTGGACGCACCATATATTTGTATCCCAAATTTACAGTTGATGCATGGGTACGACTTTTGTATCAGAGTTTATTTTTGAGAACAGGCCATACTTTTGCTGGACATTTTTTCAAACAATTGGTGTGAGTTTAATTCTTCACTTCTATCATTAAATAAAAAAAATGGTAAATATGTACCTACTTACCACCCATCATTCCAACATATGGAGGACAAAGTGAGTTTTTCACTTGAGGACATATTTAGCAGCTCAAAACAATATGATGTTCACCTTGCTTAATGCTCATAGTCCAAACTTCCAACTACAAAACTAAATGTGATGAAAACTTTAGGAGTCATCCCCAAAGTTTCTAGTTAGACAAAGGACTTAACTGCACCCAAAACTTGGCGTGGGTTCAAATTCTAACTCAATTGAGAGATTAGTTCGTGCAAGATTCACCAAAAAAATCTCCATTAGGATCAAGTTTTGGGGAGATTTCCTTGGGGTTTGACCCTTACATGTGACGAAAACTGTTGTATGAGAAAGCGGGTAATGACTTAGCGGCATTGGGTTCCAGAAAAAAACCTTTTTTCTTGCACAAAGATGTTCTCCCTGCTTATATAAATTCACTAGTTCTATCTCGCCAAACAGCGATGAATACTATCAAATATAGAAAAAAAAAAAAGAGGACTTTAAATTGAAAATTAGTTATGGCGTTTGAGGTTGCAGGGGCTTCCAAACTGCAACAACAACAGAATAGGAGGAACTATCAAATGCTCAAATTAATGATTTAATCACTTTGCAGAATAACACAGCCTTCCAATTAACTAGCACCCTGAAAACAGATTCAGCAGCAGAAATTTCAAAAGGAGAAGATCAACAAATACTTTCTGAACTAAGATCAACAAACTCCTATCATTAGTTACAAGCACATTTAATCTCCAACACAAGTAAAAACTTGAATCTTCAAACAGCAGCAGAAACAAGACTAAACTGAAATAATATAATAGCTGACCAAGTACACATTTTCCATTTCTACCATTACTAGATCATCTTGGTTTCCCTACAGCCTTCTTGTAAGTGTACCGCTTTGAAATCCAAAGATACACAAAGAAATTAAGCAAGCTGAGAATGGCCAAGAGCCAGTAGAAATAATCAAGATGTCCCCTGTTCAAATTATCTGGAATCCATCCGAGCTTCCCGTGCACTGTGGTCACTTTAGTCACAACCGTAACAAGCAGAGTACTCAAGTAATTCCCCAAAGCAACAGTTGTAAGCGAGAGAGCTGAGCCCAAGCTTCTCATTGCATCAGGTGCCTGGTCATAAAAGAACTCCAGCTGCCCAATGAAAGTAAAAACTTCCGCACATCCAACCAGAAAATATTGTGGTACTTGCCAGAAGATTGACATAGGAATGTACTCGAGATCATAGTAGTTATTGCTCCTCACATAGTCAAGCCGAATGACCTCCAAAACACCGGCAACAACCATAGCAAAAGTGGAAATTACAAGACCAATGCCCATCCGTTGGAGTTGAGTGAAGCCACGTTCATGGCCGGTGAACTTTCTCGCGTATGGGATAATTTTCCAGTTATATATGGGTGTCCAGATGAGGACACTGATGGTATCGAAGAGGGAGAGGGAAGCTGATGGAATCTTAAAGTGTGATCCAATGTGTTGGTCCATGGTGTTGCCTTGTAGGACGAACATGGTGCTCATTTGACTGTATACAGTAGCAAAGACTATCCCAGATGCCCATACTGGGAGCAATCGGATGATGGACTTCAGCTCCTCAACTTGGCTTACTGTGCAAAGTCTCCATGGATTTACCATGTCCTTGACATGGTCAGTTTCAGTCTCCACAGCAGCTTTATCCAAAAACCTAAAATTGTACAATTTTTAATTAGTGGCCCTTATCAATAGATAAACTAAGCAACTGGTTTGCAGATTCCAAGTAAAGCACATGAAACTGAAATCAAAAAGCTATTTAATACTTGGCCAACAAGGCCCATTCCATCTCAAGAAATCTCAAATGACTCCTGTTTAGAGCAAAAAATTGGTTTTCCATTGAAAACTTATTGTTTGGAGAGTAGTGATTTGGTCAAGTCAACTAGACACAATGGCACGCCAGGTAATGTATTGCAATTTTATGGGTGATCTTTGGCTTATTATGTCGGATAGAAAATCATTACAAGGATCAAAATATCGTTTCGATGTATAGTTTTGGTCTGTCCGGAAACGGAAACGTTTCGAAAACGTTTCGGAAACATAATGAAAACGGAAAAAAAATGGGAAACATGTAGAAACATAACTTAAAATTTATTTATTTATACAAATAAGCCTATTTATTGAATATTTGTGCATGTTTAAGGCATATATATCATATTCATGATAAATGATACTAATTCATGATAAATGACATAATAGATATAAACTATGTAATATCCACGAATTAAATAATTTGACACAAGTTACATATAAAATAAAAAGTAAAAAAAATAGTAATTTAAACCTATTATAATTAGTAACTTAGTATTAAAATAGTTGTTTCTCTACACTTTATTTCCCCTATTACTTTTCTATTATTTTAGAAAAAATAATAGAAATATATCTTCTTATAATTTTGTGTCTTAATCCTTGAAAAATAAATGAATATTATTTTTTACTAACTTCTAGAATTATTGTTGATATAAAAGAAATGTTTCCTCTGATTCAATATGTTTCCACGGAAACAATTCTGTTTTCATGAAAACATGTGAATTTCAATATTTTACTAGTGTTTCGTTTCGGTTCCCTAAGAAACGGAAACGTTTCAGCCGTTTCAATGGAAAAGAAATGAAACTTTGATCCTTGCATTCTCATCTCTGGAACCCAACTTTCTTTAATGTCTTGCAAGTGTTCACTTAATCTCATACTTCTATCATTTCAATAGTTATAGCAACACAAACATGCAAAGTGTATGAGAGTACTGATCATGCAAGTCATTTAAATCAAGGAAAATACTATAAAAATGTTTCAAACAATAAAAAAAAGCACGACCATTGGAAATTAACTAAGATGAGAAACAATTTTTAGCTTATTGAATCTGGGATTTGAAACTATTACCTCAACTCTTTTGTGTGCTCAAGCTTGCGGCTTCCTTTGATGTTACATTCTTCGTCTGCAGTCTCATAAAGAAGAGACTTATCTGCAGGGACTTGTACATGAAATTTTCTAATGGATGCAACCAGCACCTGGAAAATCCTTGTCAGGGGACTGCCTCCAGGTCTTTGGAGTCGGTACAAACGGGTACCTGAGAAGAAAAACACAATTGCAATGGCCATTGCAACTGCAGGGACCCCAAACCCCCATCCCCAGCCCACATTCATTTGTATATAGACCAAAACTGAGGAAGCAATAAGTGCACCCACATTGATTGAGAAGTAGAACATATTGAAAAAAGAGCTCTTCTTCTTCCTCTCAGTTTCATCAGTATCATCAAATTGATCTGCACCGAATGATGAAACACACGGCTTGATTCCACCAGTTCCCAGAGCAATTAAGTACAATGATATAAAGCAGACTGCAGTTTGTGATGCGGTTGGGTGGCAAACATCCTTATCACATGATGGCTTTAGTCCATTGACTGATGCCGACAATGTCAAGAGTGTCATCCCCTAAGACAAAATAAAAATATCATCAATTTTCAGGAGGAAAATTACCTATAAACTCGATGAAATCTTTGGAAAAGGAGTGTGTGTTCAGCTCAAGTTCTTTAATACTCTGTTAAAAAATAAACTTTGAACTTGACTGAGATTGAAATGAAGTCTTCTGATTTTTTTATTTTCATTTTCTGCAAAAACTCTTGAAATTTAATGAAAACATAACGAAGTTCTCAAAGCCTAAATGATGCACCCTATGTATATCCAATTCCAGCTTTTAAGAATTTAAAAGATGAACAAAAGTCACTTACAATAACATAAATGATTGAGAAAATGGCAATTGTCCAATATCTTCCCAAGTAGGAATCAGCTAGAAAAGCTCCAATCAATGGTGTGATATAGCAGGTTCCAGACCAATTAGTGACATTATTTGATGCTGTCACATTTCCTTGGTTGAGACGTTCCTCAAGATAGTTCACCAGATTGGTACTCATCCCATAGTAGGCCAACCTCTCACAACATTCATTTCCTGGGAGAAATTTAGTATATATTCAGCATCACAAGGTTATCCAATAAGAACACACGCACACACATGCAATTAGCATAGACAGTAAAATAATATAACCTTGAAACCATACCAAGGATGAAGTGGCAAGCCCTCCAATTTCCAGTTTCCTTTCTAATAGCAGGGTTTTTACGGAAATCTACTGTTCCATCATTTGTACATACATCATCTTCTGCCATGGGGTTGTTCGTAGATGAGCTACCAGATAGCCTTCTTTTGCTAAATGAATTATTTCAATGGTTCACCTGCAATATACGTGTGTGCAAATCAATAAGCTATTGTTATAAATTTCTCAAACTGGATTATACTTGAGCCTCTTCTTTTATTATTTGTCTAGAGATGGTAATAACAAAAAAAACAAAATTCGGAAAATTTACGATGATGACTATGTCAGTTCCAGAGTATTGAAACATTTTGTTTTATCTCCTTAATATCTTGGCAACCCAAGAGAGCACAGCAGTACAAAATCCGAAAAAGAATCATGTAACTATTAATGAATATTATGAGTGTGTGGATCATTCCAAAATTGAAGGAAACTATCCTAAAGTTTTCCAATTACTAGTGAAGAGGCAAACAAACATTTTTTTTTTGCTTGCCCAAACTCATTCTTAGTATTCCAAATCAATTAACAATAGTTTTCCAAATAATTTTCACATCGAAAATTAAAAATTAAAACTAAGTATATTTCACGCAGAAAGAGAATGTGACATCTATAGGAGTAGAATATGACCCATACATCTGCGCTAAATTAAATCTTAGTAACATGGCCTTCATGAAAGAGAGAGATCGCTAGCCTAAACAGACCAAGGCAGGCGTACTCAGGGTCTGCTCAAGACAATTGAGGTTTAAAGGGACAATTCTAAATTAGGCTTACTTATTTAATTTTTAATATTAATGTAAAAATTTAATATTAATATTATGATATATACAATTATAATAGTGTTCTAATTGAAGAAATGTATATGTTGAATAAAACTCTAATAATAGATCTTTTATATAATCGAACAAACACAACTTTTTTCTTTTATCAAAAGAGATAGCAAGTTAAAAAATGAGAATAATAAGACTAATTATTCTTATCTCTGCATAATGGGTAGGTCAAGAGCCAAAAAGTGGAAAATTTTACCTAACCAAACAGGGTAAAAGCCCTAAATATGATCTGAAAGGTATAAGAAAATCAAGTAATCCAAAGTTCAGTCAATCATTCATTGCATAACTGATAATATTTGACTCACAAATTCACATGATCTTTCCTCCCCTGTTTTAAATCAACTATTGACGATAAAAAAAACAGGCCCCTCCAAAAAGACTCAAGATATACCATAGTTGCCCAAAAAAAAATTCTGTCTTTTTGCTGTCAATAAATAATAGTGATAATTACAGTGACCTTTACATGGACCTCTCCATTATACTGACATTATATACATTCCTTCATCTGTACAAAATCCGCCATGGACGGTGGTAGGATTTTAACCAAACCCTCCAAATGGATTCAAGATATACCATAGTTGCCCAAAAAATTTCTTTCTTTTTGCTGTCAATAAATAATAGTGACAAGATCCGCCATTGACGGTGGTAGGATTAGGTAACGTAATTCTTTATGAAACCTAGTCCCATTATTCAACAGACTCCAAAAAAAATCAAAAAAATTTGAACTGGGTATTGTTATATACCTAATTTTAAACACACACACACACACACACACACACACACATATATATATATATATATATTTGAAAACACCTATAGATGGATGTGCCTGCCCACAATGAATGAAGATGAAACACAGAGAGAACAAGAAATGCAGAAGCCATTAAATCATTATATATAGAGGATGATTATTAGATTAAAGATGAGACAATACCTTTCGGAGTGTGGTGGCAGTGGCTGTTAAGGGAAGTGAATCCGTGCGCATAACCAGGACACAGCCACCTTAAGTACCGCTCGTAAGCACTCAAAGAGAGAGAGTTTTGGAGATCACCTTGTAGTGAACGTATGGCATGCCCTTTATATGCTGCTGAGCTGTATTCACGGTGAATGTATTCGTGTCAATAAGTCAATAAATATTTAACGCGTCTGTCATATCTGTAATTTTATTTTATATGTCATATATTTATTATATAATATATCAAAATTAATAAATTACTATTATTTATTTTATTTATATAATTTTTCAAATTTTAACTGAAACAATAAATCAAATCAAGAAAGTGAATCTTAACCACTTTTTAAAATTTATTAAATTTGATTCAAATTTAATTTTAATAAAATCTTAAATATTTTAATATTATATAAAAAAATCAAATTATTTAAGTTAGTCTCGTAATTTGCTTCGTTACTTAATGAAAAGAAACCAAGTTTAAATAATTTAAAAAGCAAAGTAAAAGTCAAACCAAATTTAAAATTTATTAATTTAAATGAATTAAATTTAAATAATTTACTGAATTTGATTAGTTTGAAGCAACTCCTTTAGAATCCTAAGAATTCTACATATGATTCAATTGTCCCAAAAATACATGAAGCAATGAGATTTTACATGCCAATTGTAAAGATTAAAATGATAATGCAAGTTATTTAATGATTTGGCTTCCAATCATAAATCATAATATGGGAAAAGAATTCATAATGGTAGCTGATTGAAAAACCACAAAAGGGTTTAGGTGATAACTATCTAAACAACATTTGGGATAATGGAGATTACAAATATTTATGGGTGCGAAAATAATTACACCAAAAAGTATGGGACTAATGCAAAATCTTGAATAAACATTAGTTATTCTTTTACTAGATGTATTCCTCTAATAAAAGTCAAAAATAGTAGAAAATATTCCCAAAGGTTTCTAAATCATTAGTCCTAACTGTTCAAATAAATGTTATATGTGTACTTATATATATATATATATATAGTTTTTAATTGAATTGTTTGGGACCATTGGTTCAGAAACCTTAGAATAATTAGTCCAGAAATAGTCAAATTAAAAATAATTGAGTACATTCTAATTAAACTTGTCATTAAGACCTCTTAAAACCAAATTGAATACAATGACGGGTTGGAATTGTGTAATCATCTCTTTCTCTACCCATTGAATAATTGTACCATAGTAATAAAATGAGATGGTCAACAGGCAGATACATATATATAGGGCTGGCAAAGAAGTAAACTGAAGTAATGAGGTGTCCCATCTGGGTGATTTCATGATTCTATCATTTACTGATGAATTTAATAACATTATAAACATTTAAATCACTGTTAAAAAACACATAATGAAACAGTCAAGAAATAATTTTGTGATTGTAGGGCTAAGCAATGAGATTAATGCAATGTTATGCCTAACTAATTTTTTTTCTTCCAATTCTCTCATTTCGAAATAGGAAGGTAATGAGATCTAGTATAATAAATACACATAAATCCCTTCTTATGTCTATATGTAAAAATAAAATAAAATAATTTTTTTGGGATTTAGTATAATAAATGCACCTAAATCCCATTATCTTATGTCTAAAAGTAAAAAAAAATAGAATAATTTTTTTAAATAAATTTTGGCATTTTTTAATTACAATACATAATGGGTTTGACTCGAGATAATTAATTTTTATGGGCTTCCAATGAGGCATTGTTTGTAGTACAAATTAAGATCTTCGTACAATGAGCTCAATGGATTTTCCAAAAAAAATATTATATATTCCAAATTTATTTATCACATTTTCTAATTCTTGAATCCATGGTAATAAAATTTACTATAATAAATGCATATAGATCTCATCATCATAGTTAAAAAATAGGGCGACAAAATTTATTATGTTAGGCATTTACTTATTGCAAAACATAATGCGTTTGACTCGAGTCTAATATTTATGCACTTCCAACAAGGCAATGTTTGTAATGCAAATTGAGATCTTCGTAAAAGAATGGAGTGATGATATATATAATCGATTTTCCTCAATCTAGATACGAGGTTATGAGATTCATATATATGCTTGTCTTTGTAAGTTATGTTTTCTTTATGTTAGTGAAAAATTAGGATGAAGGGCATAATATTCTTGAAAAGAATGTGTTAGAGATAATGGCCTCATATTCTTATAATATATAAAACTAGTATATAGGTCTTGTGTGTGAAGCGAAACATATAAGGCGTATGCGACTAAATTGAATTGTGTTGTGTTGTCAAGAAGAAATAATAGGTTGAAGTGCTCCCACAGGTACAATAAGGATATATAGAGAATTTTAACGTATTGGATTAAGGATTAGGGTTTTAATTGCGAGACTAATATAATATATATACATTGTAACTTTATTTTTTGAATAATAAAAAATATAGCATTTTTCGTATACGTTTACACATTATCAAACCGTGTAAATTCTTTGTATCATTCTCTCTATTTAATTGCAAAAGTTTCTGCTACAAGCTCAGAGGAACAAGACATCTTCTTGGCAATTCTGCCCACAAGCTGAATCCTGTGATCTTGAATAAAAACTCCCAGAGAAGCCCTTACCAAATGATTTAGCAAAATCCCCCATCTGAATTGACTTTAAACCAACCTTCTAGTGGAGGAATCCAATTAGACTACGGTTGTTTGTCGGTTTAAGAGTTAGATTAGATAACATAATTTTATTGAAGAGTTTACCTTATGTTTGTTTATATAAATAAACTCTTTACTAATATCGCATAACATAATCCTATCCGGTTGGAGGTTTTAATTTCATTACGGTGGGAATATGCAGTGAAAGGGGAGATGTGGGATTATTAGTCCCCTCAGTTATTGTTCTTGGACTATTAATAAAAGAGTAGAACTAATCTACCCTAATTCTATCGGCTAAACAAACAGAATCTTAAGAATAAGATTTAAATTTGTAAGAGTCCGCAAACTTTGCTTAATAAAATTAGGCGAGTTAGTCTATTCGATATGAAAAGATTCATCTCTCTCAGTTCACACAATTCTAATTTAAGTCATTGCACACACATATAGTATTGAGGATTTTCCCGTCCCCACGTCCCTTGTATATAAAAGAACAAAGAAATTAATTAAATAATTCATCCACTGCATCTTTAAAAGAAATTAATTGAATAATTCATCCACTGCATTTTTTGCTTTAAAGATGATATCCCCTAGATTAATAGTCATAAAATTGAACTGAAATTCATTTTGACAATTGCATAAGATCATGCAATAGTATCAGTAGATGGACCAACAGCCCTTTTATATGTGTACCACTTAGGCAACCAAAAGATAGACTCCAAAATTCAGCACACTCAGCACAGCCAAAAGCCAGAAAAAGTAGTGAAGATGACCATAATTCAAATTGTCTGGTATCCAACCAGGACTCCCATGCCTAGTGCTCACATCCATAACCACATTGACAAGCAGGGTGCTGAGATAGTTTCCAAAAGCCGTCGTCGCCAGTGACAGTGCTGAGCACAGGCTTCTCATGGCATCAGGAGCCTGCTCATAGAAGAACTCCAGCTGCCCAATGAAAGTGAAAACTTCTGCACATCCTATGATGAAATATTGTGGGACTTGCCAAAATATTGACATGGGAACATGCTTGAACTCATAGTAATTGTGCTTCCTCACCATTCTTAGCCTCATGAGCTCCAAAGTTCCAGCAGCCAGCATAGCAAAAATGGAGATAACAAGGCCTATTGCTATTCTTTGAAGCTGTGTGAAACCATTTTTATGGCCAGTGAACTTTCTTGCTAAAGGGACAATCAAACGGTCATAGACTGGAACCCAAAAGATGACACTAATGGTGTCAAAGAGGGACAGAGAGGCTGAAGGGATCTGGAAAGACCCAACCATGTGAAGGTCCATGGTGTTGCCTTGCAGGACGAATAATGTGCCCATTTGACTGTACACAGTGGTAAAGATGATGCCAGTGGCCAATATGGGGAGCAGCCTAATAATGGACTTGAGCTCTTCAACTTGGGTCACTGTGCAGAGTCTCCATGCATCAACTGAGCCTTTGATATGATCTGATGGAGTTTCCACAGCTGCCTTGTCCAAGAAACTGTGTAAGAAATAAAAATGAAGCATTAGTTGGTACCACCATGATATATATATATATATATATATGTATTATTAGTTTAGAATATATTGTTGGCTCATTCTCCGAAAGTTGAAGTTTTTGGAAGTAATCAGTGATTTAATATGATATCAGAACTCTAATTTTAAGAGGCTTTGGGTTTAAGTTTCATCTCCTGTCCATTTGGTGCAAAATTTTCACTCTGGCACTCTATTCTCTCGATTTCTCTTGCTTTCATCTTGAAATCAAGTATTTTCGTGCAAAGTTTGCACTCTCTCAATCTCGCACCTTGTTATCTCGTTTTCTATTCTCTTGGATTTGTCCCAAGTTCAAGTCTCTCCTTTCATCCATTTGGTGCAAAGGTTGCACTGTTCTCTCAATTTGGCACTCTATTCCGTCACCATCTACATGTAAGATGGGATTATATATACATTGTTGGCCATGCTTTAACTGGTGGTTTAGTTTTGGACCAGCTAGTGATCTAACACACACACACACACACACACACACATATATATTATAGCTGTGAGACCCTTAGTTCAACAGTGATTGTTGTAGCAAGGAATTGTATTTTTACCTCAGCTGCTTTGTATGATCAAGTTTGCGGCTTCCTTTAACAACAGATTCTTCATCCGCAGTCTCATACAGGAGAGACTTGTCATTAGGCACTTTCACTCGAAATTTTCTGAAGGATGCAACTAGCACCTGGCAAATGCGAGTCAGGGGACTCCCTCCAGGTCTCTGGTTCCTATACAACCGTGTGCCGGAGAAGAAACTCACAACTGCAAGAGCCATTGCCACAGCTGGGATGCCAAAACCCCAACCCCAACCCACATTTGTTTGAATCCAAACCAGCACAGTTGCAGCAACCAGTGCACCAATGTTGATTGAAAAATAGAACCAATTGAAGAAAGAACTCTTGGCTTTCTTCTCAGCCTCATCAGAATCATCAAATTGGTCTGCACCGAAGGATGAGACACAAGGTTTAATGCCCCCAGTGCCAAGAGCTATTAGGTAAAGTCCTAGATAAAAAACTCCAGTTTGCAATCCTTTTGGATGACAAACATTTTTGCTGTCACAGGATGGTTTTAATCCATGGATAGATGCTGATAGTGTTAATAATGTCATCCCCTGTAACAAATAAAAAAAACATCCAGCTTATATTAGGGAATATTGAATCACATAAAACAAAATGGTTTTGAAAAACATAACCTCAATCATATCATTGTGGCCCAGTCCAAGTCAGTTTGAATCATGCATGTACTTGAACAAGGTGAAATTCAAGTGTATGTGTGTGTGTGTGTGTGAACATTCAGGTGTACCGTTGGCATCCCATATAGGATGGCAAACGATGTGGTCTAACATGATAACAAATAAGGATCGTGCCCGTGTCGAGGTGAGGATGTTGGCACTGTCACATAGGATGTGGGCGATGCCATCTAGCAAGGTATGAGAGCGGAGATTGTGCTTGGGCAGAAGTAGGGATCTGGATGATGTCCAGATAAATTTATAAAGACGACACAAGATACCTCTAACAGAGAGGCACATTTTGGGTTTAAAGCCTAAAATAAAAGGGCTTGAAGCTTAGGTTTGCCAATGAACTTGCAGATTAAAGTGGACAATATTGTCTAGACTCTTAACATGTACTTTTCTGAAAGGGACTTACAAAGACATAGATGATTGAGAAACTAGCAATTGTCCAATATCTTCCCAAGTAGGCATCAGCTAGAAAGGCTCCAATCAATGGTGTGACATAGCAAGTGCCAGACCAATTTGTGACACTACTGACAGCAACAACATTACTCTGGTTCATTTGATATTTGAGATAGTTGACTAGATTTGTGTTAATCCCATAGTATGCCAATCTTTCACAACATTCATTTCCTGCAAAAATTTCAAGGTGGGTTTGCCTTTGGTTACATCAATCAAGTTTGGGAAAGGGCTAGGAAAGATAAAATAAACAGAGGCCACATGAAAATGGACATACCTAGAATATAAGGACAAGCTTTCCAGGTTCCTGTTTCCTTCTTGATGGCAGGCATGTTATGGCAATCAGTTGTTCCATCTTTAGTGTATCTATCTTCTTTTGTCATGGTGATTGTTACAAAATGCTCAGTATGCTTCTACTTATTGCATCTGTTTTCTCACTTTGCTCTCAACTTCACAGTTTGCTGCCTACAATCAGTACAACACGAAGGTTTGTGTTTTATTAAATTTTACAAATGGTGCATGCTTCGTTCATAACTGCATATAAATGATACATGTTATGAAAACCACTAAAATAATATATTTTTAATATGATTGGATTATGATAAACCATTAAAAAACAACAACATGGCATATTATATAATAGAAAAAAAAAAAAAACAGAATAAAAACAGTCATTGCCATTCATATTATATGAAATGATCCTTTGTTGTAAATCTAGAGTACTATGATCATGCAACTAACCTCATAGACGTGCGAGTAAAGATATAGACCACCTGCTTGTCTCAAGATAGCTAGCAATGCCTCCCAGAGGGGTAGAGAAAATAATATAGTAAACAGTTATACCTGGCTCTCCATTCAAACCTTATAACAAATGCCTTTGAAGATATAGTCCTCCAAAGAAGCTCAGCTTTGTTGAAAATGGAAGTCCTGAGCCTAAGAGAACCCGGGACTAATTTTTATCATATTTATAAGTGAAGAAATCAAAAAAAGCAAGACAATTTAAGTGGGCCCATACATAAATAGGCTGGTAACATCACTATATCATCCTACTTCCTACCCTAATTCTTCTCTTCTCTCTCTCTCTCTCTCTCTCTCTCTCTCTATATATATATATATATATATATATAGATAGATAGATAGATAGATATACATACACACACACACCCCAATGTTCCAGATCAGTTTAATTACTTCACTTGAGCTTGCATTTTGAGCCTTGACTAGTTCTGCACTTGCGTTGTTAATTGAATGAGACTAAATGAGCCTCTTGGCAATTACTTTTCGCCCCTCTTTCCTAGGTCAAATACAGAACCAGAACAACCAAAAAAAAAAAAACTACAGCAACTAGAACAAAAAAATGACAGAAAAAAGGGATACAATAAAACCAAGTGACAAGTTGCTTGCCGATAAGATTTTCATTGACCAAGGTGACAGACTTGGTTACATGTTAAGAGTTTTTTCAGGAGGGTCATAACTTAGATCGCCTCATGAAAATTGGATAAACCAACTTAAAATTTTTTGAAGGCTCAATTTGCTTGGAAACAAGGCAATCAAGATATTTATAGACTATGTTATCCAAGCTTATTAACACTTGTGAAATTAATGAAACATTTAATCATCTGTTCATAGAACAATGCTAGGTCTTTTTTTAAGTGAAAACATTGGTACAAGATGTGAGGATTTAGTCTGGACAAGGTTATTACCGAGGTTGTTTTGATGTTTTTGAGTTCCAGAAGGCAAAGGTCAAAGGGCAAAATTAAATTAAAAGATATTTCAGTTGAATTTAATTTGTTGATCATGTTGCATGGCACACGATTCAATTTAACCTTAAATGCATTAATTGATCAAGTTGTGTCCTTATCGATGGGCTGTAGTTAGGTTCATAACAATATGATTAGATCAGGGAAATGGTTATGTTATTGTAAGTTCGAATTTAGAGGAGACATGATATTTTAATCATTAAAGAATTTAAAAATTAAAAATAAAGTGGTTGAGATAAAATGAAAACTTAATCTGAAAATCATCCAATAATTAAAATACCATCCCGTGTGAGCTCGAATTTACAATTGTATTACCCAATCAAGAAATCAAGAGAGAAGTGACAACAAATGTAAATTACAGAACATGTGTTTTTGAAAGGATAATGTTATTATAATTTTGTGTATATATGAGACATGATATTTTAATTATTAAATAATTTAGTGGTTATTTGGCCAAGCAGCAGAGGAACCTTTTTTTCACACTGGGGAGCAAAAGCTCATTCTCAGCAACTTTTGAAGAAAACACTACTCTAAGTCTCTATGTTGTTGGGCCAAACGGAGTTTTAAAAATTTAATTTTTTTTTGATACAATCATTTTATTTTTAATTTCTAAATCATTAAATAATAAAAACACTCCTCATATATTCAAACTTACATACTCCCAATGTCACCAACTTACAATATCATTACCCATGAATTTAATTGATTCTGGCACACTTTCTTAGAAAGAAGAGTTACTGCTAGGATCAAAACATCTTCTCTTCTCTGGTATTGTGTTTAGCACTGCAAAGATGTCAGACCTCATATCAAGACACTGTACACTCTCAGTGGGCTGATCTGATCATCCTAACTCTCTTCAGAACTTTTGTATAACCTTGAGAGGCCCCCATGTTCCCAGGGCCTTGTCAGCGGGCCTTGCTTCAACTTTGAACTAGACCGCAAGCTAAATTGAAATGTAATGGTTTCACCTATTTAGGAAAAGGGCAAAAGAAAAGTTTGATGAAGCAGCCAGTGGATCAACTTCGGGTTGGTTCAAAGGTCCTGATGAAGCATTTTCAAGCCAAACCCTACTTCTGAGCCTCTCTATAACATAGCAATATATACATATATATATATATAAATAAATTGAAATACCAACTTTGTTATAAAAAAAAAAATCAGAGCAATTGGGTTGATTTGGGTTCAAACACTCACATACAAAATCAACAACCTAATAGGCTATTTCTCTCCACCCACAGCACACGAGTTTTTGTTCCAAAACATTATTTTTCACAATGTTGTTTTAGCTTACCCAAAGAAGACATAACTGATAAGATTGGGATACGTGAACATTTAAGTAGCGCACAATCTTTGAGCTTGAAAACCTGGACAACAGACCTTTGGGTTAGTTCGGCAGAAAACCCTGCCTCTCAAGTTATTCATTTATAGTACTGGCACCTGAGCTAGAGCAAAATGCAGTTCGGTACAAATGCAGAAAATCCTATTAGCCCGGCTATACTTAAAGTTCTTGATCTCTTATAAATTCGAACAAGAAAACTACTATTTTCATACTTATCTAATTGATACTAAAATCCTAAGAGTTGCTCCACGAAAGATTCTATCAAAAACGACAGTTGTTCTACTATATAATAGGGACAGGTATGCACTTAAACTAGAAGCTCATCTTTGATTACACTTTGAGCAACCTTTTCTTCCTTCTTTGATTTGATCGTCAGAATACCTGTCACCAGAGCTACTCTAGTAATCTTGTTTGCTTCTTATTGTCTTGCCGAAATCGTACAAGCGATGCCAACCGTCTATCTAGCCCTTGACAGTATTTTACCACAACACTTCATTAAAGAGTAGTAATTACATGCCCAAAACTACCCAAATCTTCCAGTCAAACAACATGTCTTCAAACTAGTACTTCTAATGTATCTCATTGTCTTTCTACAATTCGATAGATCGACTAAACTTATATCTAAGGTTTCTATTGAGTGCTATGTGCATTATTTATTAAGGTTAATTTAAGTTAATTCTTTGACACTAGGGCTTAATATATCGCAATCAAAGTATAAGAACTATTAGTTCTTTGCACAACAAAAAGTATTTACTTATAGTCCTCTAAGAGTTGAATAATACTGTCTATGTATCTAGAAATTTTAGCACCGAGTCTCGAACTTAGGACTACGTTTGTGAAAAAAAGAACTTTTGCCATCTCAAATAGGACCTCAGCCCTGTCATTAGGTAGTTTATTAAGTAAACGTGCTTAAGGCTTTGATTTCAAATACATCATTTGGGTAGCTAAGATAACTAGCATTTTAACAACCTTTTGTTGATAGATTTAATTGAAAAGGGCAGTGACACTCCTGCGCATGCATCCTAAGATGCATCATAGTACCTAATGCCTTTTTCCTAAAATGGAAAATTGTCTTCATCTTACGCATAACACTAAAATTCCAAAGTGAAATGCATCACATAACAACCTATAACTAACCCCTCTAGAAGGATGTGAAATGATATTATGGTTGGTGATGTGAAATTAGTTTTACATTTGAATCCAAAAGGGAGTAAAAATGTAGGAAAGGAGGTGGATTAGATTGGTTAATTGGTTGCAAAAGTACATACTAATTCTCACCAAACAACATTTAATCCCCCTTTGAATCTAATTGTTAGAATTCAGGTTGAGTTTCTCATGCACTCGTAACCCATGGTGCATCCACAAGAGTTCATTAAAAAAATAAGATGAGATTAGTTGTTATTGTATCGGTTTAAATGTGGTTGGACTCTATGAGAATCCTATTCAAACTTGGTGTTGGAAGACTACTCTATAATATATATATATATATATATATGTGATATATTCTATTACAGACAATTTACACTCTCTCTTGTATTATCAGAAACTCATGATATTGTAATATGAAAAATTTATAGAAGACTTTGATTGTTTTTCTATTGATGAGAAATGTTCCACAATGTTGGTATTTATTCAAAAAGATTCGTAATACAAGTATAGTAGATCTTAGATAATTCTGCATAATTAGACAATAGAATGCAAACCGAATCCAATACAAGTATTTCATTTTGATTTCCTACCCTAACAATTATCAATCAAGAATTTGATAGAAATTGCATTTAACACGCAGCTTTGCGTGTTCCTTCTTATCCATGTTCATTCATGAAAATTCTTTAGAATCTTCTTCATCTCCTGTTAACTCTAATCTATGTGAAAGTGAAACATAATCCACCATATGCCACCAAAATTCACCTTCCAAAATTTTGAAAAATCTATATATTTTTTTAATTTCTATAGAAAATTTTAAAATTTATCGTTGCTCTCTCAATCCTATTTTTTATATTTTCACAAGAACTCCTAAATTCTAATTCATATACCCCTCAATACATTAGTATATATAAAGGGGGCTAGGGGTGGTCAATGCTCCTCCAAAATTTTAAAAATTTGATATTTTATCCCTATTTTCTATAAAATTATTTTTTGCAAATTTGAAATTGTTTCCTCAAAATTTTTTTATTTATTTTATTTATAAAAAATCCTTTAAAATTTTAATTTTAATTTTAATTTTTTATCCCCTATGTTAATGGCCTAGATCCTGCAACCACATCCTAAAAGAGTGACCATCATTGGTTTCTCATCCTTAGATGTAGCAAGAGTGAATGTAGATATGTTCATTATCAACCAATCATGAGAGTAAATGAAAATATGTTCATTATCAACCATTATGATGAAGATTCAGTTTTAAATAGGGAGATCATCATTGATCATTGACCATAATCTAAGCCGGTCCAGGCGAGAGAGAGACAGGAATATGGAATATGAAATATGAAATGGAGAAAAATTGAAGAGGAGGTTGGAGATGATCTAACCAAAGAGGGGATCGATGATGAGTTGTTACTTACCCACCGTTGGTTCAATCTTAGCTTTCAAAAGATGTATGATGTCCTGTGGGACTATCATTTGTTACATGGCACGAAAGCCATTTTTCAACTAATTATAATCTCAATACTAGTCAACATATGGAAATACAATACAAGAAGGTGCCATCTAACTTAAGTAAATAATAAAGCTTTTAGGTAATAGTTAATAAAGTCAATTTTTAGGTAGTTGTCAAACTAGTTTTAACATTTAGTGAGCCAAACAATGCCTTTAATTAGACTTTACTTATTAAAAAAATCTCAAAATTTATGTGTTTATTGTATATAATCCTAATTTAAAGTCTAACTTCACAAATAAGGCTTCCATAAAGACTCAAAAAAAAAAAAAAAAAATTCAATTCTATTTGTATATAATTTGTATTACTCTCAAAATTTTAATTACTATCTCTTTAGATTAAAAAAGAAAGACATGAATAGTTATTTTTTATTACCTAGTTTATATTTTTGTAAATTCCATTATTAGAATATTAATTAATTCTTTAATTATGTAAAAATTTTATTATTAAATTTTTATTCAACATATTCATCCCTTCTATTGAAACACTATTAAAATTTTATGTTATATATATATATATGTATATATATATAGGAAACAAAGTGTTTAAAATGTTTATATATATTTTATATATTTATTATAGTTTTATAACATTAATATTAAACAATAAAAAATAAAAAACCTCATTTAGAATTTTTACTTTAGCTCTTGAATTGTTTTGAATTGACCATCAAAATGACATAGAACAAGTAGCTTAAGAAATCATGGAGCAATATTAGGAGAAAAAGAGGTTTATGTTAAAGCTAAATTATTTTGTAAAAGTGAATGAAATTAGACACTTTAATATAAATATACCCAAAATTTTCATGACCCGGGAAGACACAACGAACTTACCCCACTGTATTGATTATATACGAAGGAACTCTAAATCCCTGAAAGCAGAGTGCAACATTTGCTACTTTTATATTTTGTTTTCTGGGTTGACCCAACTTCGGTAATGGGTTCAACCCATCACCTCCTGGTTGAATCAATTCAATCACTCAATGGCTCTCCCACCTGGCTAAAAGGTGATAGGCAATGGTTTGACCTATCTGAATTAGATCAGCTTTGTGTACTGGACCTGGCTTGCATGGCCAGAGTCATTATCAGCTCTACTCTTTATTCTACATTACAATTTACAGAGAAAAGGCGCAATTTCTAATCATTCCCAAACTTTTATCAGGCAATGCAAAGTGAACAGACTTTAAGAAATTTGTAAAAGTAACCACTTTATTCAGATTCGTAGGTTTTCAATTCAATTTGTAAAGGCTCGTTTGGCACTGCACGTCTAGCTCCAAATCGAGGGGACGGCCTACTGTTCTCCCTCCCACTCCTCATACTTCCGAATGAAGAATCACATGCAAGAACAGCTCACTTTTTTTTTTTCTCAGACTCTCCCGCCAAATATGCTCCAATACCTTTTTCAAGACATTGCATATACATACCAGTTCTCTCTCTACAAAAGCCTAATGCTTATATTTTCCATGTACCAAAATCTAAACGCAATACAAAAATTTGGCCAAACCCAGGTTTAGACTCTTACTATAATTAAGTTGCCTCCTGAGAAAATGGATGCCAAAATTATTAAGAGGACAAATGAGAATTCTGTGTGTGTATATATATTGTACTAGCAGATCCAGAATTTCTATCTAAAGGTGAAACTATAAGGTATTAAAATTTAGGAAAACTACTTCTGATAATATAAAAACTTTTTAGGACCCCACTCTCAATTTTTTTTTTAAAATTCTATCAATAAATAGTAAAAGAGTGTGTATATATATATATATATATATAATATATATATCCTGTTACAGGTCAAGTAAATTAAAGTAGAAGGCAATCAACCACTCACATCCAAATCTGATCCGGCTGACTCAAATTGGTCAAGTTAACTACAGCTTTTTGTATTTGTGGGTAGGTTGTAAAAGTAATTTACATGTTGGTACGTAGAAGTTTCAAGCAGCTACTGCGACCACCACCTAACAAAGAAAAAAGAAAGCAGTGGTACGGAATCGGACAAATTGATACACACACATATTATATATATATAGAGAGAGAGAGAGAGAGAGAGAGAGAGAGAGAGAGAGAGAGAGAGAGAGAGAGAGAGAGAGAGGTTGTTTTCAAGATTACTAAATGGCAAGTGGGGACAAATATGTATTAGAAGCAGTAATAATTTCAACTAACCAACTTCTGATTAAGACTCTCATCACATGTAAAATTAATGGGATGAGGAGGTTAATTACTTCCAAAATTACACTGGTCCATTGGAAAACTACTTTATGTAACAAGCAAGATATCACAGGAAAATCTTAGTTTCCCTAAGAAATCTTGAGTTTCAAGAGTCTAGCCATTGGCACCTAACAGGAAAAACGACATGGCAGCAATGGCCTCTTATCACCTATATAAGCTTCCGTTTGCCAGTCATGGCTTAGTGCAACAGGCCAGCAATAAAAAACACAAGAACTGAAAGATCAATTAAAAGCAGAGATGGAGTTTTTGATTCGAGTTTTAATCCTGGTGGCATGCTTTTTTCCGGCAGTGGTTGAATGCAGAGTTCGTCACTACAAGTTCAATGTAAGTGCCTACTCAATTGGCTGGTTAAATACACAGTGTTTGTATTATGTGTTTTGTTTATATATGAACATGTGTGTGTATATATATATATATATATATATATATATAGAATGGAGCTAAATGCACTCCAACAGTACCATTTTTATACTCAGACATTCCCACTTATGCGTCATGAATTAAAGTAAAATGTATGATTATAAAAGAGGAATGCATTTAGCTAAACCATATATATACTTTTTTTTTGGGAGTCAAAATAACTATGGGGGTAATATGACATTTATAGAAATAGAAATGAATAATGTTATATATAATAATTTTTCTCAATAACAAAGATAGTAGGACTAATTATAATAAATATATATGAGTCTCAGGAGCTTGTAGGTGTAAATAAAAAAACTAGGAAGAGAAAATCGTTTATGTATAATATTTTCAATAAGTATAAATAAAAGATATTTAAAATATTGTAAATGCTCAAAATATATCTATTTTATCTATGGCTGTTTTCACAAAGTTTATATTTTATGCCCATGCATCAAATATCTCCATGCCATGGAAACTTTAGTGTACAAAAATTTTCCTAAACGGACCTGAATATAATGATCAGAATGACAATTATCGAGATATCTCATGAATTTGTTAAACACACACACACACACACACACACACACATATATATATATATATAACATGCCAAATTCTTCTAAAATGCCTCAAACAATTTCATCCACTTGCAACAAAGCATTACAAATCATAAATTATTATTTATATATAATTGCGGACAAAGTAAGATAAAATAATGAAAAATAGTGTTAGACTAAAAGTCAACGTAAATTAAGCAGAGTAATCCCCATCAGCTAAGATAAATAAGTTAGAAGATTAAAATAATTCTAAAAGACATGAATAGGATATCGACAAATCAATTTCAGAACTATCTTGGTCGGACTTATATTTTTAATTGATCATAATTAGAATTTTTATATATTTCTAATTAATACTTTAAACTCTAAACTTAGCTGTGTGGTTGTGGGTAATGTGGGTGCAGGTGGTGATGAGAAATGTCACCCATTTGTGTTCCAGCAAGCCCATTGTCACCATCAATGGACATTTTCCAGGGCCTACTCTTTATGCCAGGGAAGGTGATACAGTGCTTGTCAAAGTCGTCAATCATGTCAAATACAATGTCTCAATTCACTGGTAAGAATTCCCAATTCATTATTTTGTCCAAGAATTCTAGGAGAAGATATTAAAAATATATATGATCATTTGCTCACCTAGAGGCCGTTTGTTGTAGAGATTTGCTGGCATCGTGAATTTTTACTGTGGGCAACTACTAGAATCCACGACAAACAATACCCTGGTGTTCATTTGATTGAGTTATTTAAAGTTTCTGTTGTGGATAAGCTGTCACGATTAAAAACTTGTTGAGGTTAAGTAGGTGATAGAGATAAATAACTTAAAAAAATATTTGGATATTTAGTAAAAATTATTAAATATCAAGAAACAGTTTATTAAAATAAGTTGATTTCAGTTTAAAAAGTGTGATTCTTACTGATAAAGTTGATTCTAAATTAAACAATCAGTTTTGAATTAAATGCTTAATTTCTTATTCAAACGCAATAAACTTACCTCGCTAACTAGAAAAAAAGGAACTCTTTTAACACCTTATAACATTAACTTGATTTGCTAATCAATAGATATCAAGGGTGTTTTTTTTTTAATGTTTCAGGCATGGTGTTCGTCAACTCCGAACAGGTTGGGCGGATGGTCCAGCATACATCACCCAATGCCCGATCCGAGACGGGGCAAAGTTATGTATACAACTTCACCATCACAGGGCAGCGGGGGACACTTCTTTGGCATGCACACATTTTATGGCTAAGGGCAACACTCCATGGTGCCCTAGTCATATTGCCTAAGCGTGGCTGTCCCATATCCATTTCCCAAACCCAACAAGGAAGTTGTTGTTATATTAGGTGAGCTCTAACCATTATTTTTTTCCATATATATATATGTGTGTGTGTGTGTGTTGTGGTGAAAAGTTGTATGAACAGATCAATGATTGAGATTTCTTTTGAAAAATCTTGCAAAACAACTGACAATAAGGGTCAATAGAGAAACCCAGACAGTCACACTCGTGATCAAGTCAGATAATAATAATTGTACAATTGAAAGCAGTTAATGAGCGTTAGTCTTTTAGGATGTTTCTTTTACCCTTTTTATAGGGGTTTACTTGCCGTTGTGATAAGATTCTTGAGAGTGAATCATGAGATATAGATACAAATGACATTCTTAAAGTAACAGTTTCCTTTAGGACGCTGATAACAATTCAAGTTTGAAAGTCCTGAGCCGACTTGTTTATGCCAAGCTTAATTAGGTTTGCCGAGCTAATGTAAAATTTAAAGTCATTACATAGACCGGACTGACTTGATAGATTTATGAGTTGTCTCAGAAAGTTAATAGTCCATGCTATAAGATCACTAACTGGGACTGTACACGAATCCTGATCCTAAGGGTGGAGTCATTTTTGGACACATCAATATAGTTAATTAAAAACAATAACATGGATATTGATTAATTTGAAAATCTTAATTGCAGGTGAATGGTGGAAATCAGATACAGAAGCTGTAATCAATGAGGCTCTAAAATCAGGTGTGGCCCCAAATGTCTCAGATGCTCATACCATCAATGGCCATCCAGGGCCTCTCTCAAATTGTTCTTCACAAGGTACAAATTAATTAACTAACATAACCATCAAATTGACATTAACACATCAAATAAAACTGCTTCTCTAAAAACTCTCTTTTGGGGAAATTTCAATTAATCATGCAGGTGGATTCACATTGAGTGTTGAAAGTGGCAAAACCTACATGCTAAGGATCATCAATGCTGCACTCAATGAAGAACTTTTCTTCAAGATTGCTGGACACAAGCTCACAGTTGTGGAAGTTGATGCCACCTATGTAAAACCTTTCAAAATTGACACCATTGTCATTGCCCCAGGCCAAACCACAAATGCCATCGTCACCGCCAATCAAGGCTCCGGCAAGTACATGGTCGCCGCGTCCCCGTTCATGGACTCACCCATCGCCGTCGATAACATGACTGCCACAGCCACTTTACACTACTCAGGCACCCTGGCAAACTCCCGCACCACCTTCGCTAGCCCAACTCCCCAAAATGCCACCCCAATTGCTAACAAATTTGTAGACTCTCTTAGAAGTCTTAACTCAAAAAAATACCCAGCTAAAGTCCCATTAATCAGTTGATCACTCACTGTTCTTCACTGTTGGGCTAGGAATCAACCCGTGTCCTACCTGCAAAGCCGGCAATGGAAGCCGTGTGGTGGCTGATATTAACAATGTCACCTTTGTGATGCCAACCACAGCTCTCCTTCAAGCACATTACTTCAACATAAAAGGAGTGTTCACCACTGATTTCCCCGGTAACCCGCTGTTTGCCTTTAATTATACCGGCAGCCCACCGGCGAACTTACAGACCACAAATGGGACAAAAGTCTATAGGCTTAGCTACAACTCTACAGTTCAACTTGTCCTGCAGGATACTGGTATTATTGCCCCAGAGAATCATCCAGTTCATCTTCATGGGTTCAATTTCTTTGCTGTTGGCAAGGGACTAGGAAATTTCAATCCGAAAACAGATCCTAAAAAATTCAATCTTGTTGATCCAGTAGAGAGGAACACTATTGGAGTACCATCTGGGGGATGGGTAGCTATTAGATTTTTGGCAGATAATCCAGGTAAATTTATTAGGAATGATCTATCAATTGATTTTAGGCCTAAAATCGGTGAGATTATTGAGTGAAATGGTCACACCATGTCATGATTCGAGTGTGACTGTCTCTCACAAAATTTAATACTTTTATAATATTTATAATTTAAAACTTGAACATATTACACTTAACATGAATTCTGGTAGGTAAATTATAAGTAAACTTCAATAGTTTCAGAAAATTACACTTAACTTGACATAGAAAAAAAATAAATTATACTTAAGTTGATATGTTATCAGTTGTTCACTATGTTTATCAGCTTAAATACAATTTTTTAAAACTATTGAGTCCACTTATAATTTGACATTAAAGTTCATGTTAAATATAATTTTTCTTAAAAAGATATTGTGAAAAATAGTTGTACTACATCAGATAATGACATAGAGTAACTGTCTCACTTGAATACATTCTCCTAAAAATTGAATCATGGTTCTTTTATTTTCCTTCACTTTCTAGGTCAATTTCCATGGAAACTATTTTATCTAATTACAGTTCCTTATATGGGATTTTGTTGTGTACACTTGCAGGAGTTTGGTTTATGCATTGTCATTTGGAAGTGCATACAACATGGGGACTAAAAATGGCATTCTTGGTGGACAATGGCAAGGGCCCTAATGAGTCTCTTTTGCCACCTCCCAGTGATCTTCCAAAATGTTAGCATGGCCTAGGGAATCTTTACTACACCAAATGGACTGATCTCAACAATCAAAGAAGAGATAGAGAAAGAGGAAAAGGCTATACATTTCATAAGAATAAGAAAAGAAAACACTGCTCAAGAGGATTTCAATAATTATACAAACATTTTCGATTTTGAGATGGAAGTTTCAATTTTTTTACATAAAATATATGTATTGAAATATTGATCTGTAACTTCTTTGTGATTTCAATAAATTAAAGTTTGGAAATGATCTTGCACTTTTCTTTACATGGTTAGTCCATCTGCAGGAATATGAGCCATTTTGATGGTTGATTTGAAAACTCAAAGAAGGAACACCAACAAATTTACTTACCAACAGATATGTTGGGACATATATACCAACAAAATAAAGATTAACAAATCAATCAAAATCAATCACACAAAAGGAAAAATTTATGTACTTCGGCCTTAAGCCTATGTGAACAGACGAAAGAAGAAAAGGGCAAGTGGTGTAAAACCAAGTGGTGGCAAAAATACCAAAAAAAGGGGTAAATTACAATAATTTTTTTCTAAGTTTCTAATAATTACAAGGACTTTTTCTTAGATTTTTGAAATTCTATAACCTTCCTTACTTTACCTAACAAACTACAAATACTTTCTTCCAATCAATTTTTTTCTTCTAAAATCACAAAAGTGCCCATTTCATAATTTTTTATATACATTTATTTAATTTTGTCCATTTTTATTTTTATTTTCATTTTCAAATAAATATTGTTTAAAACCTTAAATTTATTTTTATATAAAATGAAAATAAGTTATTTACCTAATTTTTATTTTTATATCAAATAAAAAAAATTCTTTAAGAAAGTTAGAAAAATTGGTCAAAATAGAATAAATGCAAAAAAAAAAAAACATGAATTTGTCATTTTGAAGAAAAAAAATTGACTGGAGAGGCATTTGTAGTTTGCCAGTATAAGTATGGGAGGTCAGTGTAATTTCAGAAATTTCAGAGGAGTTTAATATAATTGTTAAAAATTTCAAGAAAAGTCAGTGTAATTTATTCAAAAAAAAAAATAAACAAGTTTACAAACATATAAATATAGCCTAGTCGGATACACGAGACTCTTGACATTGTAGGGTTCAACAAATGAAATTAATGTAAAGCATTTCCATATTTCCTTGTTTTAACTTTGTAGCTTTTGCAAATTCAAATTAGTGACCTGCTGGAAACAGAGTGAAATCATAAGTGGGTCATGAATTCAATTTGAACTAATGTGAAATGGTATTGTTTTGAGTTGAAATGTAGCGGTATGGAAATAGAAGACTGTGACCTGAGGTTCAGTTTTGTCGTGGTCATGTAATCACAATCTTATGGCCCATTGATCATAAAAGTATATGTCTCTTCTGATGTTAAAAAAAAAAAAAAAAAAAAAGGGAGGATCTTTTCAAGTGATACAACCAAACCTGCCAAATTATATTAGGTTTGAAACCCATTAATGAAATGAAATGCCATGAAACTTTAATTGCTTTGTTGGTTGGTATGCTCTTGGTGGGACTTCTGATGCTGACTCCCCATCAGTTCAATGATGCAGCTTAGGACCTTAATTTAGCCAGCCAATATACCATTTCTTCTTATTATTTTTGCCTTTATCTATCAAATGGCATGGTTCTTGCATGGAGCTGGCCTAAGCACATTGGAAAAAATATATATCAAATGGATATAGATTTTAAGTTATTAAAATGGGTATTGCTTGGTGTAATAGTAAAATGCTTAGAGATTTTTGATGTAGAACAGGTTACAACAAAAGAATTCAATTCTTAGCACGGAACTGCGTGCAACGCCAGAATGGTCGGAATTGTGTGAAATTTGGTGGGCGACTTGGAATCGACGTGCTGATTAATAGTCATAGCTTTGCTATGACGCATGCCGTTTTTCGGGCGAATTCCTTCGTTTTGGCCGGCAAAAGTGCTTTTTTACTACTTTTGGTAAAAAATTAGCTGCTTGATTTATTATGGTTACGGTTGACATTTGGAGTTGATTTTTAACCAGATTGCTGCTTAAGCTTAGGACTTTTGATTTATTATTTTTTCAGAATTTTCCTATTTTTTGGACTTTTTGGTCTTTTTCCTTATTTTAATTATTGCTTTCCTAGTCCTAGTTGAATTAGGGTTTGTTGCCTATATAAAGGCTTTTCTTTTCATTGTAAGGTTAACTTTCATATAATAAAGAATTTTATTTTTGAGATCTTATTCTCTGTACTCGTGGATTCGGGTGTGTTACGTTTGTTCGTGGCTTCGGACGATTCTCCAAGAGATAGGCGGTGCCCTATTTCTTTACAAGCTTCCGCTACGTCAATTTTCGGGCATGAAAATTTAAATTCAAGTATGAAAGCAGTTTGTGCAATCTCTCATTCTTTTCGTTGGTAAAAAAGGGAAAGATAGATAATCTCACATCGGGTAAGAGCTTAGCCTGTTGGTTGCATTTAAGACTCTACTCTTCTTTTAAAATTTTGTCCCTTTTGAGATCTCCTTCCTTCCGTTGGTAAAAAAGAAAAGAAATAAAACCACATTGTGAATATAAATAAATAAATAATTTTCTTTTCTTTTCTTGCTTGAGCAATGAGATATCAAGAAAAAGCTAAAACAGCTTGGCCCATAACCTTACCATATTAATCAAACTTTGTATGGAAGGTCTTGTAAAAGTAGTTTTTGGCCCTACTCACTTTTTTTTTTTTTCAAATTTTTATAATTCACACAGTTTTTTTAAAATCCAGATAAAAGTTAATACATATCTTTTCGAAAAGAAACCTATTAAGTTTTTCATAAATTTTTTTAAAAAAGTAAAAAATGCATAAATTAAAAAAAAAATCGATAAAAAAAATCAAGTGTGCAAGATCAAAACCTCAGTGATTTTGGGTACCTTTCATTGAGGCTTAACTTTATGCTTTGCAACATGAAATTCTCACCTATAACAATGTCCAAGGATGTTCTTTTTTTTTCTTTTTTTTCTTGTTTCCTGTAATTTAAAATATTTAACGCTTTACAAGTTGTATATGAGCTGATGCACTGTACCACACGAGCTTTTTTAAAGAAGGAAAAGAAGAATCTTTCCCTTTTTGGAAAGTCTCCGCTTTCTTTAAATGGTCATTTTCATTTCCAACAACATCACAGGGGCAAAATTGGAAAACAATACTAATAAATATTTTTTTTCCTCTCTTTAGAAAATAGAAGAATTTGTTCATAAACATAGAAATATATGTGATGGTTTGCATATTTTATTAGGAGGGTTTGATGTTTCACCGTTTGTATCCTCCACCAGAATGTGGTGTAATACATAGAGAAATAGATGGAGAAATCACATCTTAATTTCAATCAATTGACCCCATATTATGAAGGTTTACACTAATTTATACTCGAAGGTTATATTCGTTTGTTGGTTTGAGAACGAGATTTAATAAATTAGTATTCAAGGTCTTGTGAAGTTGGTGTTTGAAAAAAAAAAAAAGGATTCACTAATAGTACCAAGAGTAAATAACAGTACATAGCATGGATAAAATAATGAGATGAGAGGGATGTGATTACTAATCATATCATTATTAGTAAAAGAGAATAGTTAATCCACCCTTATACAGTCCATGAAAACAAACATCATCTAGGAAAAAAGCCAGAAAGATGTGCAATTTCCAAACCTCTTACCCCCTCCCCTCCTTTGGAATAAATTATTAAATGAGTCTGTCACACAGCGTGACAATCTTTATAATTTTAGTATTTTGTAAAGTTTATATTGGACCTATTATAAAACTAAAATCCTGGGAGTTGTCACACGCATATGATGAGTTCATGTAATAGCTTCTCTCATTCTTTGCCTGTTCAGTTAAGGATTCAATTATAACATTTTTTATACTTTGCTTTTGCATTTCAGTGATAACTTTTAAATTTTCTATTACAAATATTACATCATAAATAATGTGACACTATATTATTAGTAATATATTAAATCAATGAAAATTTATAATTAAAATTTAACAAGTATAACATTACTATCTACATTTACATTTGCAAAAGTTAATTTGAAAAACATGTTTGGCTGTTTTATCAAACTTTTAAAACTAATTTGAATTCTGAAATACATAAAAGTCCATTTGTGAAAAAACAACACTAAACCACTTTTCCAATTTAAAAAAGCTCTCTCAAACATTCACTAAGTTGCTTGATCTCAAGCACATGTGGGCCTAGACTTTGCACCCCATTATCATGACTTATGCTCCATTAATTGCCACTGATTAATTAAAAAGAAAAAGAAAAAGAAAGGCAATGAGAAAAAAAATAATTTGTTTGGGGGATTATTTCGTGTGAAAAGTGGATCAACAACTTGAATAAATTACAATACAAATGTAGCCGACCACTCTTTATTTTTTTCAACCTTATTTTCAACTAGTGTCAGCAATGAACAATCCTTCCCTTTTTTGTTTTGCTCTTCATATTAATTATTATATATATAAATTGAACAACAATGGAAAGAAAAGAAAAGAAAATGAGATAAGAAAAACTTCAATAGCCATTTGCAATATTCCCCTGAACCTGAGCTACACTACATATATTTCTGAATTGTGTCGCTTTTCTCTATATATTAAGTGTTCTCTACCTAATCCACTGCCCTAATTTGGCTTTAGGTAATGACAACTTTGATATGCCTTAATATTTCTTATGTTGGGCCATCTCCAATGAAAATGATCTCTTTTTGGTGAAGTTATATAATTTCCATGGTATTGGAGGCTTATATCACAATATAGTATTTTACAGAGCCATTCATCATTTCATCACACACACACATGTATATAGAGAGAGTGTAATAGGGTGTGTAGGGGGTGTCAATTTATAATACAACATGATAATACCACTTGAACACGATACGGAGTTAGTGGTTTTGGATTAAACTTAAATTAGTTTAGGTCATAAATAAGTTGACATGATTGACACGATTATTAAATAAATTGGGTTAAGATTGACATGCTGGTTAACATGGTTAACACTGAATATATATATGAATAATTAGAAATATTTTGTAATATTAGTACTACTATATGTAATAATTAATATTTTTTTATAAATATGAAAAAAATTTAATATTATTTAATATTATAAGTATTAATCTTTTTTAATACTAAATCTATATTTTAATTTAATGGAAATATAAAAAAAAAATACATTAAAAGAAAGAGAATAATTCAACAAGTGTATTTTTTAAATAAGTTATACATGTCAAAACGAGTTATATGTGTTAATTGTATCGATTTTAATATGGTTTATTTATTAAATGGATTAAACAAGTCATATCATGTTACTCATGTTAACACGATCCATTTATTAAACGGTTTACACAGATCGTGTCGTGTTATACATATAATAAACATATTGTGTTAGGATCAAGCATTTTTACAATATTAATTAATCGTGTCGTGTTCGGATTGACCCATATAATCGAATACTCATATCTCAACACGACATGATTGACATCCCTAGGTGTGTGAAAAACAAATTGACAATTATGAGGAGTGTTAATAGCTCCCACTCATAACTCAAAGAAATGTAAATGAAAGTGTGAATAACTTCACCTTATATAGATAACAATTGAACAATATTAGGTATCCCTAATTTTTTTCTCCAATTATATATCCAATGTGATATGTATCATACATTCTAAAAGACTCAAGTATGTCCACTGACTTATTATACAAGTATGCGAGTATTATTTAATCAATACATATGAATATTGTAGATTTCACATGCTTATGATTCATCCATGTTGTATGAAAAAACCTTACAAGATTGACCCTAAAGTTTTTCCATCAAAAATTGTTTGCTTCTCCCTTGACCCTTCGTCTCTTTCATTAAAGTTAAATTTTAGTAATGGTACAGTATTAAAAATCTATTTTTGGACATTTTTATTTTAATGGTTAAATATTATTTTTTGACAAAATTATTATTTTTCTTTTTAACTATTAAATTTTAGTAATGGTACAGTATTAAAAATCTATTTTTGGACATTTTTATTTTAATGGTTAAATATTATTTTAAGTATTAAAATAAAAAATAAAAAAAATAAACTTGGTCAAATCTAAACTATACATTTAAAATAATTTGAATCGTTGAAATAAATAATAATTACTAAAATAATAATTTACTCAATTAAATTTTAAAAACATAAATAATTATTATTATAAAACTATTTTAAAATTAAGTTAGAAGTCTAACAATTAGAGTTGCTCGAGCTTATTTATGGCAAAACTACTATCTAGATTTGACCTTTGTGACTATAAGTATGACTTACAGTGGTCAGAATTTTCAGTCAGCTGCTAGGACATAAATGGGGGCGTAAGATTGCCCATCTTTTGTTGTCTCGAGGCCTCGAGATATTTTAGCAGTAATGGCAATTGGCATCTCTCTTGTATTAATCTATCTGCATAATATTTTGATACTTTGTCTAATTCATAGGCCTTGAAATGGAGCTATGTTTTCTCCTGATTTAGCATTGAATAGGATAGAAATGCACTTGCAAAAGGAAAAAAGTTCAGGTGAAAAAAATCTTTAGTAAGACCTCTATTTAAATTTGAGGATTGCGCGAGATTTAAGAAAAGAGTGATAGCTACGAATTTTCAATTGTATCTTTTACTTGATTTGTTACTTGCATAATATTTTTTAAAATTATACTATATGAGACTCAAAAATATCATATAATGATAAACAAAACGTATTAATATGATATAACATTATATGATGTTTTTAAAAGTTGCATCATAAAAGACTCAAAAATATCATATAATGAAACATCACATTAAAAATATAAATTGATCATCTAAATAATTAAAAATCTAAATGACGGTCCATAAATATTTGGGTCATAGTTATTAGAACTGGACCAGACGATGAACCGATGAAAAGACCTGGTTTACAGGTTTACTAGTTCAACCTGGTTTTATAATTAATATATTAAAAATTAAGAAAATAACAAGAAAAATATTTTTTTTTATTATCTAGTGATAAAAAATAAAATATAAGCATAATCTTTGAAATTATCTTAATGTATAAATTTAATATATTTATATATATAACAAAAATACATGCAACAATATCTTATTTTATACGAAATTTCATCATTTAATCAGTAAATATACAAATATTGTGAGAAAAAAAAAATTATAGGTGATAAAAGACAAATGGCGGTTCAACCGTTTTTTTTAAAAAAAACAGGTCAATTCACTCAATTTTTTAAAAAATCGGCCGATTCAACCGATTTTTTCCGGTTCTTTGACATAATCAGTATTTTAATCGAACCAAATCGATTTAATACTGATTCCCTATTCAACCGATCGGTTCTGATAACTATGATTCGGGCTAAACATTTTTTAGAAATAATAATAAACAAAATAGATTTTCTCATCCCATTTTTTACTCCTAAAAATAAGATTGTGGGAGACACATGAATTTGAGACCCACTATAATAAATGCATGTATCCCATTATCTTGTGTTTACTAAATGCATATGAGCCCCACTACCTTGTGTGTGAGAAAATGGGGTTAGAAAATGAAAAATATTATGTGCTTGTTTCCCCCAACATTGGATGTTTGGGAATAGCCAGAAGCTTCTCTCTGAAACCTTGGTCAAAACATTAAATTTAGACTTTGAAAAGGCTATGCCAAACAGAGCCTATTTATCTTTTGTGTGTTAGGATACGATCATTTGGGTCTTACAAAATGTAATTTTCAAATTCTTTATCCTATCACATTAAATTGATGATATATGACAATTTTGGGTCCCATATAATATGATTTTTAAAATCATTATATTCTAACACATTAAATTGGCAATACAATCAAGAATATAAATTCAAAATACCTACCACTACTCAGTGAGAAAATAGGTTATATTTACAATTAATAATATTTAAGAGGTTAATAATCTCTAATAATTAATAAAATTTTAAAGAATCGACTTGGTTTCATGGTAAATAATTAATAATTCTATTATTTAATAATTAATAATTTTTTCAAAAAAAAAATTCATAATATTAATTATTAGAGAAATAAAAATAATTATATATGTACTTATATATTTCATTTACGATATGTTTTGATAATTATATTTGTAATTCTATTTAAATTAAAATTATATGTATTGTAATGAAGAAAATTATGACTTGAGTAAACGTAAAAGTATAATTTCTTTAATTTAAAATGATATTATGAATTTTTATATGTCTTAAGTAAAATATTATATATTTTTTTATAAAATATTAAAATATGGTAAAAATATTGAATTTGAATTCTCTTTTATGTCAAAATTTTCATATATATATGAAATAATTTTCTATTAATAAAAATATAAAAAAATTTATAATTAATTATTTTAATAATAAATAAAAATTTTATTTTCTATGCCCATTAATTATATAATTAAGAGTGCTCACTGTAATATTTTTCTTTTTTTAAATGTCAACACTATGACATTGTCATCACCAAAGCAAATTACAATAATAACCCAAATGCATTAACTTTAGGTAATGAGTAATGACAGATTGTCCTTCTTTAACTTTTGATTGGGCAGCTTTCTCTCTCCCTCTCTCAAGACCGTATAATTAGGGATTTAGGGTACTTTTCTTTGGCTGCAGCCCCCACAAAACACCATCCCAGCCAATCACAACCCAACACCTTTAACCTTCCTCTTACTTTCCTCAGTTGATACTGTGCCTTTGTTCTATTGATCTCTCTCTGACAAACAAGTACAAAGTGCTGGGATTCTTGGATCAATTCTTTATACTCAGTTGTTGCCCTTTCTTTTGAATTTTCTTGTCGAGTTTCCTCTACTTCCTTGAACCTCCAAGAAAAGAAAAACCTTTCCCACTTTCGTTGCTTCAATTCCTCGAAAGTCTCTTAGTTTTCTCTGTTTTTCTCAATCGGATTCCTCTTTCTTTAGACTATTTTGATTAGTTTTTGCTTTATACTAGGTTCCTCTTTCATGGATCTTTTGAGTCTCACTTTGTGAGCTTCAAGATCTGAATTTTTTTTTTTTACTGTTTCTTTAATTTATTTTCCTTGTGTTGTGGAAAGAAGTTTTTTTTTTTTTTTTGTCTGGATTCCTATTCTCATGCTTATGTCAAGAAAAGTTTCCAGATTCCATTCCAATGCTTCTTGATTTAATGCCTATTTGGTCTTAGAAACCTCCACTACACTGCGTTTCCTCTCTGGGTTTCTTCTATTGAGGGAGATAATGAGAAATTTTTTGAATTCTATGGCCTTCTAGATATGCCCTCCAACTGCACTGTAATTATTCTGCAACCATGAATCAAGAAATGAAAATTCTCCCTCAAGCATCGTATTTTCAGAACTCTAATTGGTTGTTTGAGGAAAGCTTGGGGACACAATGGACAGCCGAAGAGAACAAGGAGTTCGAGAAAGCTCTTGCCTTATTCGACAAGGATACTCCGGATCGATGGCACAATGTTGCAGCCATGATCCCTGGCAAGACGGTGAACGATGTGATCAAACATTATAGGGAATTGGAAGAAGATGTTAGTGATATTGAAGCAGGGCGCGTACCAATTCCTGGGTATACTAGCAGTTCTTTCACATTGGAGTGGGTGAACGATCAAGGGTTTGATGGGTTGAAGCAATTCTATGGTCCTGGTGGGAAGAGGAGCTCATCGGCTCGGCCTTCGGATCAGGAAAAGAAAAAAGGTGTGCCATGGACAGAGGAAGAGCACAGGTAACTGATTTGTATCACAAAATCATATATTCTATAGCAATCTATATAACATGGCTTGCAAAACAGTGACATGCTTAATCATATTTTCTATTGTTAAGTACATAAATGGGTCCAGCAAATTAACATGAATTCTAACAATTTGGGTACACAGAAGAAGTGGGTAAAAATTGGATTTTGAAAAAGATTTATTATTTGATGTCATTTTCTCTTGGAAAATATCTAGTTTTATATTGATGTTTTTAGTTTCTTTGTGTGGTTCGTGATGCTGTGTATTGATGGGTAAATAAAACCTCAGGCAGTTTCTGATGGGTCTGAAAAAGTATGGTAAAGGGGATTGGAGGAATATCTCTCGCAATTTCGTGACCACGAGGACACCTACTCAGGTGGCTAGTCATGCTCAGAAGTACTTCATCAGGCAGCTTTCAGGAGGGAAGGATAAGAGGAGATCCAGCATCCATGATATCACAACTGTCAATATCACAGAAACTAAATCTGCTTCACCCGACGACAATAGACCTCCTTCACCGGATCATTCTATCACCGTTAAGCAGTCACAGCAGCATTTGGATATGAATGGCATGTCCAAAGCATTTTATGACTGGAAAGCACCAAATGAAGAAGCAACCATGGCTTTCAACCTGCCAAATAGCAGCCTCATCATGGCACCTCATTGCGGAACTTCCTCATATGGACATAAGCTGCAGGAACAAAATATGCACGTAGGCACTCTTCATGGATATCAGTTTGGACTTTACAATACAAATTTTCAGATACAATCCACACAACGGATGTGATTTTGTTAATTGATGGAAGCGAAGTTCTGAAGGTAGTAAAATGAGAAATTCTTTTGTGATATTGGATGTCTGTCCCTGTCCATGATATATAGTGGTCTCATGTGAATATGTTGACGAGGACTAAAGAAATCTCTTCATTTTGTTATTTTCATATTATGAGCCATGCATGAAACCAAAATGGATGTTATCTAGCTGAAGTTTGAGCTGTTTCCTCAATGTTTTTTTGTATGTATGAAGGGAATTTGACGGTACCCAGAAGACATCTACACATGGAGAAGAATGGGTTACAATTAGATGGTCGGCTGTCTCATTATTTTTGAGTTATTGGCATCAAGTAAAGCATGAAAATTTTAAGTTCACAGAGTGGATGAAAATGCAGACATCAGTAAGATAAGTTCTTGTGAGGATGAATTTGGAGCTCTAGAATGGTTTAGGCAAGATCGAACTCTTAATTTAAACATTGTTAATATTATTATTGATTGTGAGATGTCATTATCAAACTAGAATTACTTTGGAAACTTTGTTGTAGTTTTTCTGTTAGTTGGTGACATTTGTAAATCCTTGTCTATTACCCACCTTCTGGCAATAAAATTATTTGAGCTGATGTTTAGTTTTCATAATATATGTTTTGCTTTGGGATCTGTAGTTGCAGTTATTTTGTATAAGAATGGGAAGGATAAGGATAAGTTATATTACAATAACATTTTATGAGAATGAACCATTGTTTTGGAGGGGAAACATCCAAGTAGCTGATATGGTTTGACAGATTGAATCATTTTGTGCTCTTTACACACATCATAAACCAAAGTGGAAGCAGTTAATTTGGAGTTTGGACAAAAGGCCAATGTCATCAGTTGCTAACTCCAAATTTTCCGAGTCACAGTGCACTCTTCAAAATGACACAATACAATATATATATATATATATACACAATATATATATATATATGCCAATTTGACTGAGTTTGACAACCAAAACCTGACCAGAGCAGTCTTAGATTCTCCAACTTAAGCATCTTATGCTTCATTCTGTCTTCTTTTATCTTTGTTCTCAGCTTAAGGATGACAAGAAAGAGAGGATCACAGGCAGGGTAGAAGAAGATCCCATTTGATGTAGCAGTTAATTATTAAATTAAGGAAATGGGAATCCATGTAAAACTATAGTTGTTCCTTTTTGTCTGTATATTTACTTAATTAATAGTTAATATCTTTTTTATTAATTTAATCCTTAAATATATTTGCTGTACTTTCTCTTCCCTCAAATCACTGGTCCTTGCACTTTCAATGGATACTTTTTACTAATCTCAAAAGGGCTCATGGGTTTAGTGATTCTTAAGTGCATATACCAATTAAATAAAAAATAATAAGGTCTAAGCTTTCACTAAATCGTGTGATCTCTCTGTGACCCTGTTCAAGAAGAAAAGGTATCTAGTTTGTCATTAACAAGATAATATACTTTTTATTTCATGTGTCTAAATAGGTCTAAGATTCTCCCCTTTTGGAGGTGAAATATCAGTGTCACCATAGATTTCCTAAACTTCTAAAGCAAGAATCTTCTCCTTAATCAAGTGAAGTGAAGAACTAATTAAAGATCTAATTATTAACTGACAAGACAATCCACCATTGATTAAGAATTAAGTGGGTATATGTAGGGTTAAAATTATTAACATCAATATGAAATCCTTTGACTTTCTTTCCATAGGGAAAAAATTGTCGGCACGAGTCTAATCCATAGTTATCACAATTCACTTCTTTTAGCGAATTGTGAATTAGATCGCACGATCTAAAACTTGAATCATTATCAATTTGGAACACAAGATTTAGTATTTCAATTTAAAATATCAAGAGTCCCAAAAAATATATAAAAAATAAGAAAATACACACAAAAAATTTACGTATTTCGTTCTAACAAAATAATTCAAAGAAGCTTACTCCTAATGTACCAAGTATTATAAGAAATAATGTCATAACGATCCACGTTTCAAGTAACATTGGTCTAACCACTTCTAAAGGAGAAATTATTATGTTTCAGGACCATTACTCCCGACCAATCATGAGCAATTATGCAAATATATTGGATGCGCCTTGAAGCACGCGTGCACCGGTGTTATACAGTTCTGTCCACCACCCAACTACCTTCCACCATCTCCCCTTCAAAAATCCAATTAAATATCTATTATCCTACTTCTTGTGGTTTGAAAAAAAAAAAATCTACAGGGTTTGCAGTCTAAAAATGTCAATAGAATTTGGTTTCTTAAAATCTCCTGTTTCTATTTTAGTGATATGTGCACCTTCCTATTGTTGTTTGCTAGTTGCTGCTGCAACCATCTTCAACAGCTAGCCTTGTGCCCTCCAGCATCACTAGCACATATGAGTCTGGTCCCTCCCACTACTAGAGAAAGGATTCAAGGCAACATGAGCAATATGGAGAAAGTATTGGGTGCTCCAGGGCAGGCCCCACGTGCTATGCCACCATTCAACAGCAGGCCAACACGTGGGCTATGTCCCACTCAAAAAGGTGAGACATAGCATACATGATATTTCATTACGGGAAGGTGGCATAACCGCGTTGGTGCATTGGGAGTACTGAAAATTTTCTCGAGCAATATGACCAGTCTTATAAACTTTGCTGGTGAATGACAAAACTGCCCCCACTTTCTTTTGAAAGGGGGCTGCTTTCTGCAACTTGCATAGGAAAGCACTTTGGCCACCTTTATTCTGTTTTTGACATACCCCTCAAGTATATTAAGACCACAAACCTTGTCTCAACCTGCAATTTGGTGTTTTATGCTTTTTTTCTATTTGTTTAGCTCTATTCTGATACCTTGCTTCAAAAGGATTTTCTTTTTCTTTTTTGAAAAAAGAAAGCATCACTAGTGCTTGTTCATAACTTTCAGCCACACTAGAGTTAAAAAGAAAACTGAAAAAAGAAAAAGCTTCCATGAATGGTTTATTCAGAGCTAAGCTATATATTTCTCTATGGCTCTCATTTTCTGTTTTTGAAAAGTATATTAAGACCACAAACCTTGTCTCAACCCACAATTTTGGTGTTTTATGCTCCTTTTTTTCCTATTTGTTTCGCTATTTCTGATACCTTGCTTCAAAAAGAAATATTTTTTTTTTTGCAAAAAAAAAAAAACATCACTACTGCTTGTTCATAAATCTCAACCACACAGGACACAGCAGTTAAAAAGACAATGAGAAAAAGAAAAAGCTTCAATGAATGGCTCATGCAGAGTTAAGCTATATTTCTTTATGATTCTTATTTTCTGTTTTTGACATACCCTTCAAGTATATTAAGACTACAAACCTAGTCTCAACCTACAATTTGGTGTTTTATTCTTTTTTTTATTATTATTTGTTTAGCTATATTCTGATAACTTGCTTCAAAAATAATTTTTTGTATTTTGAAAAAACAAAGGCAGCACTAATGCTTGTTCATAAATCTCAACCACAGCGCAGTTAAAAATAAAATTGAGAAAAGAAAACGTTACAATGAATGGCTCATGCAGAGCTAAGCTATATTTCTCTATGGTTCTTCCTTTGTATGCCCAAAGATATATGAGAATGATCTCAAGTGGAAGCTTTTGATACATTTCAAAGAAAAAGGAATAAAAGAAGACATAAAGTAGAAGATGTAGTACTATATACCATGTAAGGAAACTTGCATCATTTCAGTACATACCAGATAAACAAATAACAGTAACAAGTGAGAGGTTTTTGGATAAATCGGGTGCATGAATCAGACCAACCATACTATGACATGTGTAGTGGCGGAGCCACGCTAGACCTCGGGCCATTGCCCACCAAAGTTTTGAATTTTTCACTTCTTACCTTTATTTTTTGTGATAATTTTTTTAAAAATTAGTAGTTGCCCCCCAGATTTTTTATTTTATTTTTTATCTTTTACAAAATCCCTCCTTACATTTTAATTTTTGTATTCTTGTTGTTCTCAGTCTAATATCTAAGTCGGACACTGGACTTGTGTATGTGTTATTTAAATGTATAGTATAAAATGATTAATCAATTTTATTGACTTGATCAGTGAATCCTGTTCATTTAAAATTCTTTGTAACGAATGGCAAGAATTAGGATATAACATACGACACAAAACTACAGCATCAAGAGTCATAGTTCCCCCAACAAAACAAAACAAAAAAAAAAAAGTAGCTGTCGGGAAACATTAAAGTTACAATGTCTTCTTTTTGTTGGCGCAAGCTTTAAAGACATTTTTTCTGGCTTGCCATCAACATTAATTTGCAATTTGTGGAAGCTTTTCATGCCCATTATTCAGCTCAAAATATCTGTTATTTACTCTCACTGTTTCCTGCTAGACAAACATCCATTTTCTTCAACATATTTTTGTTCAAGTTGCCAATGTTTAAGACCAAAAATCTAAGACTAATTTATATACATTTATATGAACGTGAGTGTTCTGATTTGGGCCAGTCCATTCAAAAGAGGGTGTACTTATTATTGGGCCACTCCATTGAATAGCCTGGGATTAATGATGATTGCATATATAGTGGAGATGCTCAAGATTGTTGTAATAAGTGAGAGATAGATTCATACATGGAGCAATTCTGCCATGTCAGACAATCAACAGATCCTAAGGCGAGATAGCAGGAAAAAAAGTAAAGGCAAAATAGAATCAAATAGAAATTCTTGAAGAGTGTAGGACGATGGGTATGAGTGTATCAAGATCCTGATAAGGACTGATGATGATAGCATGATATCCAGGGTACTTTCAATGATTTGGCAGAAATGAGAATAATGGCCGAGAGCCCTAGGAGTAGAATGTTATTAATTATTGTTCGTAATAATGTATGTGAGGGCACTATTTGTAGTAGTCCCAGTATTTAGGTAAGATGGTTAAGGGGTGGCATCATCAATAACAAATTAATCACATGATTTACTTAGTCCTGAAATAAAGAGTAATTAGAGGAATATAGTAGAATATGATAAAAGGTTAGTAAAATCTCGGTAAAAGTATTTAATTCTAAAAGGTCTAAGAAATTTCGGCATTGGTAATACAGTAAAGACCTTGGAGAATTCAATACTTTAACTTCTATATCACAAGATCCTGAATATTTCAATAATAAATTTATGTCATGTGGTTATATCATAACCACGTGCTAGACTTTAAAACCTTCTAAAGACTTGCCCACAAATCTTTTGAGAACCTTGAGACAAAAGGGTAAAAGTTTCTTTAAGGAAAACTTTATGTATAATGAGAAGTTATGCCACATTAAGAAGTCAAATATTAGCTTGATTAGGTCTAACATCATCACACCTAGTTAAGAGTAGCTCGACTAAGTCTAGCACGCAATAATAGATACACCAATAAGTAAAGTTACTCTATCGTGAGTGTTAAAGAATTTATTGAACAAAGATTCAACGATATGTGACAATCTAAAATTTAACGACACATAAAAATCTAAGTTAGTGTTGTGTCATTCAGATCACGTATTAAGTTGAATTCTCAATGTAACAATGATTGCCACGAATCATAATAGAGGTAAACCAAGTGCGCACACAGATATCACTGTAACATTGAGCCTGAACAGTTGATTTTATACTAATCATATATACAGAGGATTTGACTAATTAGCCTACATCTCAGGTTTACATAAATGATAAGTTGGTGTTGTTCCTTTTATTTTATATTATAGACCATCATTCCATAAAAAGTTTGGGCCATGGAAGAAGGCCCAAGGTGGACCGTGGGTTGCAATAATATTATTAATGATCAGGCTAGAAAAATGTAGACTGGGGGCCTTGGACAACCTGGTTTAACTTATTTTCCCTGCCCCTTTCACTTTCACATGCCAATATGATAGAATTAGAGGCAAATCAAGAATTATTAAGTTACGATGAAGTTAACCAAATAACTGTATACTACATAAGATTATATATAAATATATATATATATATATATATATTCTTATTACTCTTATTAATACTGGACTATTGTCATGATCAGAATGAATGAATGATCCATTCAACTTTAGTCATTCATATGGCCTTGGGTTTTTCAATTTATGTGATGAGTCTCATTTGTGTGATTTTAAGAGGGTTTATTTTAAAATGATCTTATAATTATTGAGGTAGATTATTGTCTAGTTGTATAAAAGAAAATCACAGGTTCCCACCTGTTTCCATACATATATATTTGTTGGTAACTTCTCATGCATTGAATCGGGTTATCACTATTGATCACTAGTTAATTAGACGAAGATAAATATATCATTAGCAACAAATAGAGGCGATATGACATGAAGAAATGTCCCTTCTTAAAAAGCCTTGTGTAACGGTGACAGGTCTAGTCTAGTCTAGTCTTTAAATATATATATATATATGTGTGTGTGTGTGTGTGTGTGTGTGTGTGTGTGTATAGCTTTTGACTACATTGATACGTACGACTGAATTTTCAATCATCAAAAACCTATTAGTTACTTCTATAAAACTTTCAAATTTCATTAGCTTACATACTCTTGTTCCATTCCAGCTTCATTTTTTATATCCTTTAAATCATACCTCTGCTACTTTCATTTTAGTGATTATTGTAGTGTTTATCTTTAAAAGTGCCTTTTTTAGGGCATGTCTTCATCTTTCATATCCCATAGGTCATATATATCAGACTATTACAAACTTTTTAGCTCGCATCAAATAAGTATTAAGATGTCTTGAGCTTTATAAAGCATGTGCAGTATATTTATCTAATAGACTAATCTTTGAAATTGGAGACCTGGCCCGTTATTTGCTACAATGCCAAGTGCCCTGCATCATAGGGTGTCCGCGTTGGTAGTGTGTTTACTCGCTTATAGGGTGGAAAGGTTGGAAGGGTGGCCCATTCACAATGAGGGTGTCGTGTATTTGGGTGGGAGAGAATGTCACAGACTTTTTGTCTCACATCAAACAGGACATCGTGCATTAGGCCTTATTTGTGTGTCATGTATTCGACCCTTATTTGGGGTCACACCAAGTGTCCTTATCAGAGAATTTTTATGTTAATAATGAATTTACACGCTGGTATGATAAACATGTAAATAAGATAGTTCAACTATAAGGATGACATCAACATATTTATCTCACGTCAAATAGGAGACGAGGGCATCGTATATTCGAGTTGGGAGAAAATGTCACAGAATAGATCAAACAAAATTGATGTGGAGGAGGATTCCTAGCATTACTCTCCTACTTTTGGGTTGGATTGGGTCACTAGTCAATCAATACTGCTCATTGGCTCACATAGATCGACCAAATTTTGATTTTATGCACTTAGTTTATCTCCTTCAATGTGTAGTGAAAATGAAGTGGGATAAGACCTTATCCAAACGATGTGCCATATTGTGTGGACGCGGAGGAAAGTGACAACCCTAGTGTTTCCTCTGCCATCCAAATCAAAAGAACATGATCAAACATGGATTTTTTCAGTCTGCTATCCCATCTGGGGTTGCCTGATTCGACAACTCCGACAAAAGTATAAGACCAATTTACTTCTTCACAAATATGCATGGATACATGCATTGCCAGACTAAGCTTTGAAAGGATGGGCCAACTTATATTGTTTGATTGTGTGAGAAATCTTAGTCAGCGGCATCAACAAATGACTCTAAGACGTGGCTATATTTCGAACCAAGAGTGTGGGGGAGCTTTTCCAACTCAACTTGTCTCTCTGTCTCTGTCCATCGGGTACGTGAAGGGTATGTAACCCTTTGCTTTCGTCCACACTTGAAAGCCATTCAATCATATTATAGCTATAGTCCATGGTTGGCTAAGCTAGCCAGTCTAATATTCATACACAGAGTGAGCAGTTGCCTTCTTTCTAGCATCATAGTCATTGAATACAGACATATACATTTTTATATTACTTTAGTTATATAAAATTTAATTATTTACAACTAGAGAAGGATTCTAATAATAGAATTTTTATATAAATTTTTTTATTTAAATAAATGTAATAAAAGATTATAATAAAATAAGAATAAAATTTTATTAATAAAATTAAGTTTTTTTATAGAGTTTTAAGAAACTTTTTAAAAGAATTCGATTTTTATTAAACTTAAATTTCTAATTTGATTATAATATAAATTTATAAGATTTGAGATTTTTTAGAATTAGTATTTTATTAACCTTAAACTTTTAATTTGAATATATTATAAATAAATATAAAATTTGATATCTTTTTTTAAGTAAGTCTGAAGTGATTATTTTATTAATTTTATGATTAAGCCGTCCTTGCATAAGTGTGTGCGCACCTTGAATTTGGGTCACATATATTAAAAAAAAATTATCATTTCAGATGAGGCCTTAGACCCAGCAATTCTTTCATTCTACAATAAAAAAAAATTTAATAAAAATATCTCATCGTATATGTCATGAGACTTTTATTCATATTTAAATATGAATACGAGACTCACAAAAGTTTTACAAATTAATCAAATTTAAATGTAATATCATTAATAAAATGTTATCTCTGTGCGTTATCTTTCAGTCTAACATCCAAGTCGTTGAATACACACGTGCACACACACACACACACACACACACACATATATATATATATATATATATATATATATATATATATATATATATATAGGGTGGGGTTGATAACATGTGTCCTTTTAATTGAGGATCATGAAAAGGCGAAAACAAAGGGTTCAATGGAAGGTGAAGGAATCAATCAGATGATCATTAATTATTTTTGGCTGCTGATGGATATATAGTCTCATGCATGAACCTTGAATAAAAGTATCTTCGAGATATATATATATATATATATATATATATATCAATAATTAACTTCTCATTATTAAAACACTTAAACCACCAATGCCCTGATTAGTTGGGAGTTAGCAGACGTCACAAGAATACCCAAACACATTTATCATTTTATTATAATAAATTTTGAAATTTTTATTTTTAATAAAACAAATTAAAATTAAGAGTTATTTTCCAAGGTTTTATATTTTCATGAATTCTTAAATCTTTTTTTCTTATGTTTTTGTCTTTTAAGTTTGTATCGTTCCAATCCGTCATTGTCAGACCAATGGTGTGAAAAACATAATTACGACCTTTACAAGTTGTGAGGGGACCTTAGAAACACTAAATTCCAACAAGAACAATGTTTCTTGTCTTTGTTTGTATCTTTTGGACTTCCCTCATAAAGGGTCAAGACGTCATGTATTTGTGGGGTTACATTCTGAACTGCAGTTTAAAAACAATTATTTTTTAATTTGATTTTATTTTTAACTTATTTATAAGATTATAGTTATTTTTAAAATTATCTGTCTAAAAAATATTTTTTTAATTAAAAAATCGTCTTTTAAAATATTTTAGAAATCGTCTTTTTAAAAGTCGATTTCAAACAATTTTTTTTTTTAAATCCTCCTTTAAAAAGATGTTTTTTGAAATTTTTTTTATTAACAAATCGTCTTTTAAAAATATATTTTTAATAGCGTTTTTTTGAAAAACAATTTCAAACAATTTTTTTTTAAATCATCTTTTAAAAAAATAATTTTACAAATAACTCTAATTTGATAAATAAGTTTACTGTAACCTTATTCTTAAAAAAAAATTTCAAAATAATTTTATTTTGGTCAAAATTATATATTTGTGCAATCATAGTAACATTAATTAAGTTTTAACTTGAAAATTGTGCTCTTAAATTATTAACTTATACCATTTCTTTCCCTCTTAATTAAGCCCTTATGGTTCTTTAATTATTGTTTTTCTTTCCTCCTCAACAAATTCAAAAACCGACAAAAAGTGTTCTATATTATAAGAAGGTCAGTCAGTTACGTGATCTTCATTCTAATCTAATTAGTATGTGTATTATATATAAATATGTGATATTAATATGTGTAATATATATATATATATATCAATTAAATTATAAATTTTTACGCTCACAACTGACACTAATATTTCTTTTTCATATTTTATTCTGACAACCAACTCCAAGATAGGTTTGTTGGTTCTTAAAATTCTCATTTGAAAATTCTTACATTATGCTTGGATACATAAGAGAGAAATGAGAAAAGATAATAACATTAGTTACGAGGGAGAGAAAAGTGTAATCTATCCTACATGTTTGGATAACAAATGAGGAAAAGAGAATGTAATCCTCTTATCTTGCTTGGGAATAACATAAAAATAAAATAAAAATAAAAAATATATCTAAACTTTTTTACTATTATGTCCTAGAATAGAAGTGTTTTTTTTTTTTTTTTTATAATTCTAAAGTTAGAATTGATATTATAAAAATTTCATTAAATGTTCTCTCATTCTTTTCCGTTTCTATCCACTTTTAGGAGGAGAAAAAATTGAATAAAATAAAGATTAAGATATCCCTCCGCCCCCCTTTCTTTTATTCTCTAATTTTAAACTAAGTATAAAATAACATCTTCATCCTTCCTCTTTCCTCTCATTTCTTTCCAAATCCCTTAATTGAAGCGGAGTGTCAATGATGTGTGTTTGGTTCAATTTAATAAATTTTAAAATTGGAGTTTTCAAGTTCAAATGGATTTTTTTTTTTGATAAATTAGGTGTTTAATTTAGCTTATCAACAACACTTTTCAAGACTACAATAATCTCAAAATGAGCATTTTAGTTAAGCTGCTAGAAGAGACTTTTGCAAATAGCATTTTTTCACATTTCATCCAAACAAATACTTAGATGTACACAACCTTACTTCTACATGCAAAGACGTTGTTTTCATGGTTTGAATATTTGACTTTCATGTCACAATAAAATAATTTTACTATTACGTCAAAACTCGTCCACAAATATTCATATACATGAAAAAAAATTTGTGAAAAATTAATTAATATTGTTCAAAAATTATTTCATGTTTTGATCTTATTTCTCAAATCTATGTTTTTATGATAGAGAGATCTCTTGCAATGACCTTTTTTTTAAGCATCTTTTGAATAAACACTTTGTTTTTGAATAATTTATAAATTAAAGAAATTTATTGTTATATAAGATTTTATACTTTCAGTCAAAAAAAAAAAAATCTATAAAAGCATATGAAGAGTTTTTTATCCAGAGGCTCTGTTACTAGAGATTTAATCCCAAGAGATAGCTTAGCTCGAAAGGGTTTTAGTGAGTCATTATTAAGATTTTCAGTTGAAGTTTTGAGACTAGTCTTTCCTATATTAGTGTACTCTGTTAGTAGAACGAATTTTAAGTGACTATACGAATCGTATTCAAAATTTGGTTATAACTCAAATTTTTGCAATTACACAAGTTTGCGACTTTAACTTTAATTACATGAGTTCACGACTTTAATTTTAATTAATTTCCAAAAATTTAATAGAAAAAAACTTGAATTTGCTCAAAAATTAGTTATAGTACTCGTTTGGATGAAATGAGAAAAAATGCAATTTAAGTCAAATTGTAATTTGAATAAGTAGTTATGAAAAAATAAAGTTTGAGTTAATTTATTTAGTGTTTGGATTAATATATTTGATAAGTGCTTAAATAATATTATAGTATTTGGATCAGTTATTAATAAGTATTAGTAAATTACTTTTTAAAAAAATTATACTAAAATTGTTTATTTAAAAAATCTATTTTAGAATAATTGTAGCTAAAAAATCAAACTAAATATCTAAAAAATAAAAAAAAAAATATTTTAAATTTAAAAAAACTATTACATTTGATATATAAGTCAATCAGACATAGCCTATAATCATGTCAGTGTGAATGAAATAATATCCCGTGTATCACAATTTCATGTAATAATTGGCATAACTTTTGGTGGGCCTGGTGGTCCCGCCCAGTCCATGTTAAGAGACGTCAACGGGTAAATGCGCATCAGATGCATGAACGAACGCGGACACGCCCCTTTTACTAATCTCCTAACTCTGTCCATGGCCCAAATTAGCCCCCCACGGTTTATATTACATAAGTAATGATTATATGGGCGGAATTAAACAAAGAATTTAAGTCTAAGTGGATTAATCGAGTTGGCCACTCATATTTTCTTGATTAATTTATTAATTTTGTTATTATAAGTATTATTTTTATTTAATCTTGAACTGAATTAATTTTTTAAGGACTTATATTATCGGAGAGAATCTTACCGCGCACGTGCGAAAAAAAAAATAATTAAAAACCTGATAGATAGAATTTAAGAATAGATAGAATTTAAGAAGGTATTGAAGTTGGATCCCTCCTCTAATCATCAGTTTGATTATACTGAAATATGCCCATCTTCAATGGATGTAAATGCCAAATGGAAAATTGGAGGGTCCCATTTTGTTAAACAAAATAATAAAAAAAAATAAAGAAAGGTGGATGCTTGTGTCATCAATAATTCTCATCCTTGTTTATAACATGTCACTTTTGTGTGGATATTAAACAAACCAAACTGTTTATAAACAATTTTGATTGAGGAATTATATTTAGTCTGAAACTTTTAACTTGTTTGGAAGTGGGTAAAATAGAAAAGGGAGGGTAATTTAAAATAGATGAGAAAATAAATGATTAAAAAAATATTCATTTTCATAGCATTTGAATATTTAGGAGGGAGATTCAAAGAAAATTATTATCTTTTTTTTTTTTTGAATAATTAATAAGAAAGAAAAAAAATTAAAGTATTTGATAATTATACTCTTTTTTAAAAATTGACAATTATCCTAATTTTTTACTTGTGTATTTAAGATTATTTATGGTATTATCGGTTCCTGGTTTAACAAAGTTCTCCAATAATACATATGGCTCCTTTACCAAAGGACTCTGGTGCTCTAGTAAGGATGAAGCTATTGGAAGAGCTCTCCTCTATGCAATGATTCTCACCTCATCAACACTTTATCAACACAAGCCCTTGTTAAGGCTAGCCTATAGAGTAAAGGTCCCAAGATTTGGACGACCAACTTTCTATTATGTGACAAATTTGGTCGAGTTAGACTTTTGGTTCCTAACATGTTACAAAGGCCCCAATAATCCTTATGAGGAACTCTTAGATTCCAAAAGAGTTCATGTGCCCTTCCATTTTATGGTTTCTTAGGACTTGGGGGTAAGTCCTAATAGACCTTCATAATTTAGCACGAAACTATGGTATGGCATTGACGCCATAATCTTAACTTCGGAATACTCAGGGTTGTGTGGCATATAAGCTAAAGTATTCAACTCTTCAAAAACTTTTACAATCTTATTGTGAGATTTTTTTAGCCTTCTAGGACAAAGAGATATTCTACAACCTTTTAGCAACTTTTTACAACTCTATATAACCTTCTACACCCATCAATTATATTTTACAACCTTTTATAATATTTTATAACTACCTCCTATTTTGGACATTAGTTGGACACATTGAGATTCTACTGTAGTTGGTGCAAATCTTAAAAAAACTCATTGTGTTATACTATAGACAGACCTAAAGTCACATCTTTTAAAAGATTCTTGAGATACCCAATTACTATTAATCATTAGAGTAGTGTTGTATTCCATGTTGATATTGTCTTTATATTCACAAATCCCTAACCCCAGTTGTTCCCTATCTCTCATGTTCTAAGTTGTCATACTCTCTCTATTGCTCCATTCTACAGAACCCTTATTTTATCTGATGTGGATGTTCGTTCTTATACAACTCTGTCTCTAACAAGTTAAACTTACAAGTTTCACAATGCATACTATTCACAGGTATTCTAAAGAGTAATGTTAAAAAACAGATTTTCTAACTCTATTTTTCACTTCTCGATACAAAATGGTGAGAGCCACTATAGTAAATGCATGTAGTCCCATCACCTTATGTCCAAGAATAAAAAAAAAATGGGATGAAAAAATCTATTATATTTAGCATTTTAAAATTTTTATTCCATGAACTTTCTTTTCTTTACCAATCTTAACTTTTGGAGAGATTGAAGAATAGAGTTTAATATCTTAAACACTTTCTTAATATTTTCTTTTTTCTTCATCATAACAAACATAATATTTAGGTATAATATGTAATTTATTACGAGTATGAGTAATGTTATACATAATAGATTTTTTCACTTAATTGTATTACTCCTAGATACAAATTGATAGGACGACCTAGCATATGTCTTGCCTCTCGAAATTAAAAAATAGGATTAAAAAATTCATTATATTTAACATTTTTCTACATGAATAGATGAGTTTTTTCATCTGTGTAATCGGGTTACAAATTTTAACTTATTGAGTCAAAGTAAAAATTATTTTCCATTTTGATTTGAGTGAATTAGAATCTTGCTTTGCTCATGCACCAACTAAAAGAGCTAAAGTCAACCGTAAGCATAAAACACCATTGCTTTGCAAGTCTAAGCCAAATCAAAATCCACAAATTATTAATACATTTTAGTTTGTGATACAGTACAAAAACGTAGAAAAGAAATTATATACGTTAAACTTTTTAGAAAATAAATAACATGAAATTCTCAATCTAACGAGGAATAATAAATCCAAAAAGCTTAAATTTATAAGTAAATATTATTGATAAGAAAATTTAATCATAAATACCTATTATATCATATTTATACAAGTAGAATATTAATATTTTTCAAATGCACTTTAGAATTTAGACTTTAAACCATTTGGGAAAGCTTCTCACTTTTGTACTTACAGAAGTTGCTCCCGAAATGTGCGTGCCCATTTGACCAAACTTTTAAAACTATTTTTTTTATTTATTTCTACATTTTAAAATTCACAAAAATATATTTGTAAAAAAATAGTTCTAAATTACTTTTTTTTCATAATAGACAGATTTTTTTTTCTAAAGCCCCACCTTTTGTGTGTGTGTGTGTGTGTTTTTAATGACCCTAAACCCCCACTTTATACATTGGGAAAACATTTACAAATCCAAATACCCAATTCTTTTGGGTAAAGTAGATGTAACTATTTTTTTTAGTATGCCTCTCTTGACAACATTGTAGTCAAAGTTGGCATTGTAGGAGAAAGGCGCACAATTAAAACGAGGCTAATTATGAGGTTAACATATGGGCACGTGCGCGCACTCTTGTTTTGGCCTAGTGAAATTTCAAACACTCAAAAGACTACTTTCATATTGACAATGGGCACAGGGAAACTTCCTTGGGGGTGGTTTCTTTTCCAAATCTGAAGAAATAAGAATGAGAAGATAAAATGGAAAAAAAGGGGTTCATGAATCATGTTAATTATAATCAATGATGTTAATGAGTTTATCTGATTTTAAGAAAACATAAAAAAGTTCTAATCAATTGATAAATTTTGATTAGTTTGATTTATAAACTTAACTCAGAAATTTGATTCATCCAAAAATTGCTCGTTCTGATCGACGATATGTGAAATGGGGATATGGTTTTGGGGAAAATGGCAACATTTGTTTCACATTTTAACCTCCCCATGTGTTTTATGCTGGCCTCAATGGCACTTTCTCGGCAATTAGGTATGTAAATGCCATGTCTATTTACCAATAAAGTAGTCCAAGAAAAACAGAAATAGTGTCCAAGAAATTGGAATAGGCAATTGTTGTGCCACTTTGAGTCCCACATCGATTAGAAGTCGAGAACTGACGTCGTTTATAAGTCTCAGACTACTCTCTTTCTTGCACAAGACTTTTTCCTCCCTGGAAGAACAAAGTTGTGAGAGCCTCTTAAGGCGGACAATATTGTGCACGAGGAGCCTATGGTGTGCCAGGACAAAAAAGTGCAGCATCAATTTGACACCGTATGTGAGAAGGAGGCCAGTTACGTACTGCTCTTCCCATGCTCCACCAGTCCCGACTGGGGGGAGTACCTGTTGTGTCACAATATATTTTCCTCCCTAGAAGAACAAAGCCGTGAGGGCCTCTTAAGGTCCAAAGTAGACAATATTGTGTACGATGAGCCTAGGTGTGCCAGGACGAAAAAGTACAGTATTAGCAATGACTAATAATATACATGTATAAATAGAATTTTGTTTATAGAAACTTATATATCTATGTGTGTGTGTATATATATATATATATATATATATATATATATATACACACACACACACACAAGTATAGACACACAATACATATATACAAAATGATATGGCTGAAAACATCTGCAAGATGTAATTTGGATCATTTCAAAGTTATATTTTGGCAACATTATTGATGTACCACAAACAGACACACCAATCACCTTGAGACAAGTGTGCCCACGGAGTTAACAAATCTCCATCCTACAAAACTGATAATTCCGATCATACAGAACAGCCACAAGCCTTCAGGGCATTCTCATATACGTCTATCATACAGAGCCGATAAACTCGGTCATACAGAGCATCCACAGCCTTCAGGGCATTCTCATATATATATATATATATATATATATATATATATATATATATATCATTTAGAGCCGATAAACTCGGTCATACAGTGCAGGCAAAACCTTCAAGGCATTCTCATGCGAATATCTTCCAGACCTTCTGTTCTGGGCAATATTTATTCGACACTTCATATGGTTCCGACCTTATGATTTCCTTAAACAACTGCCAAGCAGGGAATAAGGAAACAGTTTTCAACACGGAAACTACTATCTATGATTATCTCCATCTACGACTCAATGCTCCACAAGGTAACTGCAATCTCCGATGATCAAATCCCTATATTCATGGCGTCAAATCCTAATCAACTTAGGAGAGCCACGGCTTATAAATTAAACCCTAGAGGTACGCTTTATTTTTATGTTCATTCTTTGGCTTTCAATACAGTCTTTCAATTCTTTTACTTACTTAAGCATCGGAGCGGCTACCGCCGGAGCCAATCCGGTGGTCCTCTGATCATCTTTCTGAGTGTTCTACAGGTCACGGAGTCCATACTTATTGCGAGCCGAAAAGTGCAGCATCAATTATAATACCCAAATGCTATATTTTGCATTTTTACTTTAATGATAAAAATGTACTACTTTCTCTCTCATTACTTCATATCTGGAGATCAACTCTTAATTTTCAAAAAAAATTAGCAAAATACATAAGGTAAAGAAATGCAATTTTCAAATCTTTTGGAGGCTATGCCCTCCCCCCCCTCCTTAGCCTCCATGTACTGTATATATTAGCAAAACAATAAAGTAAGAAAATGGTCTCTATCAGAAACCTATATATATATATGATCCATACATCTCTCCTGGATATGAGGTAGCTTTAGTCATATCTCCATATCATATTATTTATACCCACTGTTGATAGTCATATGAAGCTATATCTATGTGGAGGCCACATGCAGCTAACCAAATATGTTGTTGAATATTACAGACACATGATATGTATCAGTCTGTCTACATACAAATACTGTATATATGAAATTTAAAATATATATATATATATATATATATATATATTTGTGGACGTGGCTGATGGCTGTGGAATAAAGGCAGAAACAGAAGCAGTTCACGAGCCGAGTTAGGCCTGAAAATTGATCGATTCCTATAAGAAAACAAAAACATGGTTGGTAATGAGGTAAAAAACAAGAATAAATTATTTTATGAATTCGTCAAACATTGAACAATAAAATAAAAATTAAGAGAAATTATTTTATAATATTAAAGTCGAATTCAAATGAAATTGAGATAAGTCGATCCAAATCTAATCCATTATTGGATTTAGTACTTATACTATGAATCTTATGAATTTTGTAAAATTCTGAAATTATGAAAACTATCTTAGGAAGAAACTAGTCTTTTGTTCAGACAATAATTTGGAGACAGACTGCTTTTTTGAGTTTTTGGCCTTCCAAAAAACTAGTCCTTGTTAAGACAATAAGTTGGAAAACAGCAGTCTCAGTCCTCCATATATACAGTATTACACAAACTCGAGCCATATCAATAAACTAACCACTATTGATACATCTGTCTACCTCTAAAACTTCCATGTGTCCCTCCTCCAAACACTTCCCCCTTATTCTTCTAACTCCTCACCACGTGTCGCCCTTCTTCTCATATACATATATATATATATATAGATAATAAGGAGTGTTTGTGAGAGTTTCGAAGTACATTTGTGGGAAAATAGTTGAAATATACTTTTATGTATTTGAACAAATTCCCTCCCTCAAAATAAACAAGTTATTTTAAAAGCTTCTTTTAAACCTATTAAGCACATTTCTTAAACAATTTTTATAAATATAAATACAAAATTGAAGGATAAATTTTACAAGTATTTCACTTTTGGAATTAATCTTTTAAACTCTTTTTAATTTATTTTTCAAATTTAATAATGTTTCCCTATGTGTGAACTAACTAATATCATGAGTCACATGAACAAAAAATTGCACTCGAAATTTTCCTTTACCAAATAAAAATTCACAAATAATTAAAATTATTAAGTCAGATGCAATAAGTGGCTTATAGTACGTTTTACATTTCATCTTGAAAGCATAATAGTTTAAAGAAGAAAGCTTAAGAGTTGTTTACCACTAATTTTATTTATTTATGTTGTTGTAATTTAGTTAACTTGAAAATAGATATTCGAATTACAAAAATAGTTTTCTTATTTTGTCACACTCTATGCCTCAAAAGTTTAAAGGGTACTAAAAATTATCACGAAATATCAATAATTTATTAAAAATAAACAAGTTAATGAAAGTCAACTTGACTTTCGAATACTCAAGTTTGATCAAGACATTGTCACGTTAAGACACCTAAAATTAGATATTTTAAATACTTGAAATTTGAATTTCAAGAACCTAATAATTGTTTTTTAAATTTTCAATAGTTTAAAAATAGTATCTAATATATCATAATTCTATATTGGCTAAAGCATAATTTTCATGAATTTCAGAATTTTATTATTCCAACGAGAAGTTGACTTTTTATTTTTAAAAAATTAATTTTATTAAATTAGAAAAAAAAGATTATTTACATTTAATGTTTTAAGGTGTGTATATATATATATATGAGAGAAAGCCTTGTAGGCAATAAAACGACCCGATCTATTTGCGTTCGATTATTTGTTATATATATTTACTCTTTACAAATAAAATAACAGATACAAGACAGAAACAGTGAAAAAGCAACAGTAGCCCGGAAACAACCACTACCAAAGTGCATGAATGCAATCCCTTACCGGCCTCTATATATAGCCCCATAACCTCTTTTTCCCAAACTCACACTCACAAATCACAACTGATTCATAAGTTTACGTACCCCAAAAACAAAAATGCCTTCTTCTTCTTCTTCAGTTGCTATCATCTCCAAATGCACAGTCTGTCCCGAACACAAATCCACCATCAACACTCTCAAGCTCTCAGTTTCTGACCTCCCTATGCTCTCCTGTCAATACATCCAAAAGGGTGTTTTGCTATCACGCCCTCCTCTCCCCCTCGACTCTCTCATCTCTCTCCTCAAACTCTCTCTCTCTAAAACCCTCTCCCATTTCCCTGCCCTCGCCGGCCGCCTCTGTACCGACTCCGATGGCTACGTCCACATCGTATGCAACGATTCCGGTGTCGATTTCATTCACTGCCAAAGCCAAACACCTCTTCATTGATAACATTCTCGCTCCTGTCGACGTTCCCTATTGCTTCAAAGAGTTCTTCGCATTCAACAACACTCTCAGCTACGCCGGCCATTATAAACCATTGGTCGCCGTACAGGTTACTGAGCTCGGCGACGGCATATTCGTAGGCTGCACCGTCAACCACGCCGTCACTGACGGCACATCGTTCTGGAATTTCTTCAATACGTTTGCGGAGGTTTGTAAAGGAGCGAAAAAGATCTCGAAATCGCCGGACTTTTGCCGCGACACAGTCTTCAATTCACCGGCCGTTCTTCGATTCCCCAAAGGTGGACCGACGGTGACCTTTTCAGGCAACGAGCCCTCTACGTGAGAGAATTTTCCATTTCAGCAGAGAAGCGATTTTGAAGCTCAAATTCAGAGCTAATGACCAGTTACGAAAAATGATGAACGCCGAAATTTCGGATTCGACCGAGTCCGAGATATTCGGAAAGCAGTGTGATGACGGTTGGAAAGTTGTTAACGGTAAAACTAACGGCAATATAACGTCAGTTTTGGAGCAGATTTCTTCGTTTCAGTCCCTGAGTGCTCAGCTATGGCGTTCGGTGACACGTGCGAGGAAGCTAGCCACAACAAGGACGACGACGTTTCGAATGGCTGTGAACTGTCGCCACCGGCTCGAGCCGCAACTCAAGCCGCTGTATTTTGGGAACGCGATTCAGAGCATCCCGACCGTTGCTTCGGTTGGGGAGCTCTTGTCTCGGGATTTGGGCTGGTCCGCGGATCTGCTGCATCAGAACGTCGCTGCGCATAATGATGCTACGGTGCGCCGGGGTGTGGAGGATTGGGAAAGCAACCCCAGGTTGTTTCCGCTAGGGAACTTCGACGGTGCAATGATGACTATGGGTAGCTCTCCTAGATTCCCGATGTACGACAATGATTTTGGGTGGGGCCGACCTTTGGCCGTACGGAGTGGTAGGGCCAATAAATTTGACGGCAAGATCTCAGCCTTCCCTGGTCGTGATGGAAAAGGGAGCGTTGATCTTGAGGTGGTATTGGCACCTGATACGATGGCAGGTCTGGAGAGCGATAGGGAGTTCATGCAGTACGTGTCGTAGATTATGGGTCCCATATGACGTGGCACGATCACAGTGCTATTCAGGTTCTGATGCTGGACCAGGGTATCAATCAGGATCAGAAGGATGGACGGTTGTGATGCAAAAGTGTTGTAAAGGAAACTGGAAAAGTAGAAGTATGGCAGTTACTCGTCTACGTACAGTACTATGAAGTAGCATTTTCCACGTGACCCAAAAAGAAGCACAGACTTTAGAAGTCTCTGTTGGGTCCTAGTTATTTTCCCAATTGAACGGGCATTTTAGTCCGAAGACCTGAAATGAAACTTTGTTACATCCATTTTAGTATTAATCTTAAAGCATCTCTGAAGCAAATGGTGCACCATTCAAACAACAACTTTTACATCTTAGAGTATTGATCCTAATCGTAGTTATGTTTAAATGGACATTGTCATTTTTGAATTTAAATTGAGTTTTTTTTTTTTTTTTAATATTTTGAATGTTTGTTTCGATATTTTTAAAACACATGTTTAAACGTTTTTAAATCCAAAAAAAAAGTTATTTTAAAATTTTTGTTTTGAAAATGTTCATTTTCTATCTATATAATACAATCAACACTTTTAATAATTCATTCAAACACTACAATATCATTTAAATTAATTTTAAATATATTTATTTAAATACTTACAATTTAAACTTCTTCAAATTTTTTTACTGCTCATTTAAACAAAACACTCCAAACAATGAAAACGTACCTTTTCAAACAGCCCATCCAAACGAACAATGTAAACGGCAAAAATGTACATGACAGGTTGTGATCAAAGGTAGTCCCGGAAATTAATCTCATTAAACTTAACAAATATACAAGTGTAAGACAAACTATAACAAAGATCTATAAGTTATTATTATATTTCTTGTAAAACAAAACACAGCTCAGCCTATGAAGGGAAAAAAAGTTCAGTAATAATGAAACATAGAGGCAACATTTATGTCACGTGTTTAAAACTAAAATTGAAGCTAATTTATATTACCATAGAACTTTTTTATACTATTTTATCACTAAACCAATTTTTTTTTTTTATAAAGGTTGCCTTGGGTGCGTGATGCGCCTGCACAATATGCACCATGCACTCGAGTCTTCTGTGATATACAGTGAGGTTTAAACACTGGCTTCTGGATGAAATCTTGCCAGCTTTGATCAAGAAGCACAAAAACCTGTTCATAAGCCTTTTGTTACAGGAGACATTCAAGGTCAGGCTAGTGAAATTGGCCACAAATTCAGGTTTGAACAAAAGAAAAAATTGCACCTCAAAGTTGATTTCCTTCATAATACAAATGGATGTTACAACTTTCAGGCAAATAATTCATAATGTTTATTACACTGAAGTTAAACCAAATGAATTAATCTCAATGACACCACAACTGACCAAATTTTGTGGTCCACACTATACAAATCAACATGTTGATGCAATCAATCAATCAATCACACACACACACACACACACACACACATCCTACAACGACTTCTTTAAAACCAACCCATAATATGCTTCAAGAACCAATCTTGGAAACCCAGAAAATATTTGTATTACCTGTAGTTCACTTCCGGTGACTGGAAAATTCGCTTTGCCAGCCACTGGAAAGGTCTAAGTAGCTGCACTCTCTTCTTCCGCCAAAACCAAATCGCAGCATTGTATTGTTCATTGCGTATCTTCGAGGTGGCCGCCTTCCAATCATACTTCTCCATTTCTTGGCGTGCAGCTTTGCCAATTGTTTCTCTTAATGCACTGTCACGCAACAGAGGCTCCAATTTGCTTAAGCAGTCATCAACATCTCCAGGATTATAGAGATAACCAGTTTTACCCTCCTGAGCTTCAGGAATGATATCGGGGATTCCTCCAGCACGAACAGCCACTACAGGGAGTCCTGATGACATGGCCTCCAAAACAACGAGCCCAAGTGTCTCGGATTCTGAAGGCATCACAAAAACATCCCCACTGGCATATGCCTGAGAGAGTTCCTCACCTTGTAACATCCCCGTGAATACTGCAGGCATGCCAGTGAACATTTTTTCCAGCTCCTCCCTGTCAAAATGAAACCATGCCTTATTAATACTTTTGGAGGTGATTCTTAAAAAAAAATAGAATTAAAAATGAACACATTCATGAGATAGTAAGAGTAACACCTATAGAACAAAGAGCAGTAATGCATTAGTAGGGAAGACCGACAATGGCGGGCTAGGGGTGCCCACGGCCCCTCTAAAAGTTTAAAATTTTGATGTTTTACCCTTATTTTCTATAGAAATTTTAAAATAAAAATAAGGAATCCTCCTCCCCCCCCCCCAGCCAATAAAAAATAAAAATATCATTTTGTTTTATACAAGACTCCTTTAAATTTCATTTTTTTATTTCACCCCCCCCCCCCCCCCCCCCCCCCGGGGTTAATAGTCTAGATCCGCCATTCAAGAGCGACATAATTCATATTAAAGGTCATGTTAAGAGACAAGGGTCTTAGGTAGAGAGAATTAAAAAAAATTGATAGTGTGGTCTATTTAAAGGAATGGTCTTAAATAGAAAAGAATTGTGAAATAAGATTCATATAACTGACCCCAAATAATTGGGATAAGGCTTTGTCGAGTTGTTATTGTTTGTTGTTGCAGCATGTCAGTGCAGGCAGGCCTGCATGTTTGTTTTTTTTGTCTTTCAACCAATGATTTTCATTCATAATTTAAGAATAGGGTTAATTGCACTTTAGTATCATAAAGTTTTGTCCCAGTTTCAAATAAGACCATTGATTATCAATTGTAACGATTCAAGTCCCTTAATTTTTAATTTCATTTCAATTGAGGCCACATGCAAACAGATGTTAACGGTCATCTCAAATTCTTAACGGCAATCGTTTAGCATTAAAATTATAAGATCTTATTTGAAACTCGTATAAAATTATAAGTCCCTATTTGAAATTCATATAAAATTATAGGCCCTATTTGAAACTCGTATACAATTACAAGGTATTATTTTGAAACCCATATGAAATTACATGATACTAAAATGTAAACAATTTGGCACGGTTGTTTGAAATTGGGCTCAATTGCAAATGAAGTTAAAAATTGAGGAAATGAATTGTTACAATTGATAATCGAGGATCCTCATTTGAAATTAGGACAAAACTTCAGGATACTGAAGTATAATTATACCCTTAAGAATATGATATGTAAAATAGGCACTGGAAGTCCAGTTAGCAAAACTAGAGTTTTTTTCCTAAAATCTTCTAGGAAAGACTGGGCAAGCAAGACTGAAGATCACATTGAAAGCATCCAGCACAAAACGTTACCAATTTTTTATTTGGTTATAACAGACTAGATTACTAAAAAGTTATATGCATTGTTTAAGATTGGCTGAAAACACAGGCAGATTGGGATGTAGAGAGCAGATAGACCTGAATAATTGACCTACCACCCTAACCATCTGGTAACTACTTTGTCCAACACCATATTTGCACCTAAGATTTCCATGAGGTGGGGTGGTGGCCTTTGGTTTGAGAAACTGACTTCATAGAGAATTATACTAAATTCCGTCTTAGAGAATGTAACTGTAAAAAGTTAAGAAATTAAGCAGCTATAAGTGTTATAGTATTATAGTACATTACCTGTATGGCCCATCCCCGATAAAAGCAATTCGTGCATCCGGAAGCCTATCCATCACCCTATTCAATCATGTATTTCAAACGTCAAAGGCTACAACTTACAACATAAATAAGATGATCCGCACAAGCACAATTATTGCTCATTGCAAACAAAGGAGACTAAAGAACTGATTACAAAATTGGTAGTGAACTTGAAAATTTCAAGCAAAAATTCCTTGCATTAGACGGAAACTGATACTAAAGAATCACTAAAATCACTTATCCCACAGAGAGAGACAAATTTGTTGACCCACTCAATAAATTTTGAACTTTTTCCATCAACTCTTGTATTGCAGCAAGTATACATCAAACCAATGATGAACTCCAATTGTTGGAAAGACAAAAGTTTAAATGGCTAAAAAGCGTTCAGGACTTGGGTAGAATAATAGCGTACTTAACTGAAACTAGGAGCTTACTCAATTCAGCCCCTCATCCAGTCCAAGTCATTTGTTATTGTTAATTTTTAATCTTGACTAAGGGAAAAACTTGGTTACGGCATCGCATTTTTGGCCTAAAAAGAGATAGAAAAGGTACGAGGACTGAGGAGAGAACTGGCCATCCATCCATTTCCAAGACATGCAAGCAAAAAATATTTCCTTCAGTGGAATAGAAGAGCAATACCTTTTCAGGAAATCCAAACTCTTCTCAACTCCTAGTCGTCCAACATGGACTATCAATGGTCTCTCAGGTTCACCATTGCTGATTTGAAAAGAAATATATATTAGCAGTTAGACTAAACTCCTAACATATGGCAACGGAGATTAGAAGGTTGGGAGGAAGGTCCTACCTCAGTCTTAATCGCATTTCATGAGAGCGAAACTGGGGGTTGAAGCTTTCGGAATCAACACCCTTGTTCCAAAGACGAATCTTGTTAGCTAAAGATAACCAAAGAATTAACAGCAATTCAGTTTCCAAGATTGATGCATAGACATGGATATGGGTTGTTTAATCAACATGTGCGTAATGGGTATTTGTGGAAGTGGGGTGCATAATGAATTTTACTATTTTGAGATCAAAATAATAATAAAAAAAAAAAACTGACAGAAATGCAATTGAGGCAGAAGGTAAATGTTGAATCTTTTTTTTTTGTGAGGTCAGTTGCAGAGCGAAATGTGCTAGGCATGAGATATTTATTTTCACCTGCTGTTACCCTAGCTGCTTCAAGATCCTTTCCAATAGCAACCGATGGCACCAGAGTAAGATCTGCTGCTCTGTGAAGAAATTCTAATGAGGAAACAACAAACCTTATTTATTAGCTCACAAATAGGAAAAGTTCGAATCCACAGAATGTGGGGCACAAAGGGAAAGCTCACATACTTATGACCAACCACATAGGCTTCACCAGCCAACTAAAGGTGTATCTTGGAATGTATCTGTGGACCAAAACAAAAATCAGGTTCAGCTCAAAGCAGTAATTTTTTATTTTTTTTTTTTATCAATAGCCCAAAGCAGTGATTTGACATATCATACTGATGGACTAGTACAGATTTATTGCCTGAAAATTACTACATCTTATAAAGAAGCAGCATATGAATCTGTGGGTTTTCTACAGTGTAATGTAACAAAGCTAATTAAACAATGTGCATGCTAAGAACTTTTCAGGAAGATCAACTGAAAATCGAACATACACTGGAACATGTGTGTGATAAGACATCACTATAGGGACGCACAAAAGCTTGGCAATAATGAGAGCACCAAATACCTACAAGACCCAAAAAAAAAAAACTGTGAATAATGCACTACAAGCTAATTTCTCTTAAACTATTCTATTAAGAAAGAAGAAGAGGGGAAGCAATTAATGAACTCACCATAATACCAGGGGATGATGCATGTATTATGTCAGGCTTAAATTGGGCAACCTCCGAGATTATTCTAGGGCTAAGTGCTAGGGAAAGGGGCACCTTCTGGTACCAGGGGAGGGGAAAGCTGCAAAAAGATTTGAGAACCGTTAGGAGAGAGCCATGTTTCAGACCTCAACTGCAGACCAAACTGAACTAAGGCACCCATTCAAGAGTCACATGGTTCAACAATCCCATTGCTCAGGATGAACCAAGAAAGAAAAAAACAAGTTAAATTTTGTCACAAAATTAGCAAATTAAGTTTACTTATTAGACAGATCAATAATTAATGAAATTCATTAACTTGTTAAGTAAGAAAAAATTTAAATAATTTACATTTAAACATAGAATATATTTCTGTAATATGTTAAATGCAACCAAGGTTGCTTCCAGAACCAGGGCTCGAAAAGCTATTTGATGGTTCTAAAGCCGATCATGAAGTTGTTTGAGTTTGTCCACTACTTAATTTTACCTGATTTTCTGATGTTCATGTCCTCAAGACAACTTTTCAAGTTATCGTTTAAGTTTGACTAGATATCAAAAATGAACCTTTACATTGGAATTAAAAGTACCATATTAATAGAGAATATTTTGCTTTGTCTTGAAACCCACTGGAAAATATGCAGGTCTATATTCGTTTAGCAATAAAATGCATGTGAAACTAAAGTAGAAATGATGGGAGCTAAATGACAAAAAACTTTTTGAAATTGAGTAGTTACAACCTCCGTGAACCAATCAATTTTGCTCCATAGAATTCCTTGGGAACTCCTTCATGTGTTGTCACAACCATCACCTACACCATGTGTCCATAAGCCATTTTAGCAGTTAATCAGTGAAGAGATTTTTAGAAACTATATCAAACATAAATGTTCAAACCATTTAAGGAAATTCAAAAGGGAAAAAAATGGAACAAAAGACTTTGGCTGAGTAACTGATAGACATGTTGCAAGACTTACCAAGCTAAGGAAATAGTAACATGGAAACCATAAGCAACACAAAACTAATTAACATGAGATTTTTTTTTTTTTTTTTTGGGACTTATGATGCAAAAAGGAGCTCAAGTTCAGTCAAGATTGGATCAGTTTCATTCTGTTGGTCTACTGATGCCGCTCAAAAGCCAAAAGCTGTAACTTATTAATGCCAACTTAAATAATTAAAAAAAGTATAGATTTACAGATATAAAACATTAAGCCAATTTCTCCAGTAGATCAACACAATGTTGCCAAGCTGCATGAGATTGCAATGAAATTCAAGGTTCTAAGAATTAAAAGCCTCAGCTCCTAGACATCATGCAAACAGATAAAAAATGTACCTCATCCCCCATTTCGCGTAAATATCTAATAAAATTCTGGAACCGATTTTTGTACCCCGAAACATAACTGCAAATACATCAGAAAACAAACAGTGGTTAATGAACACTTATCAGGCTAGGCAGGACTTTCCATGTAAGTCCCAAAATGATTTTATAAAATTTCATTTTTACTATTTCTACATAACACAAATGAAAACTGGCACAATGATGAGAGTTCTTGTTCTGAATATTTCAAAATCTCTCTATTAAAAGCATACTCTAATGTTTTTTTCTTTTTTAAGTGACATCTACAAGATTATTGTTGGCTTTTCAAGACAATGTTTACAGATTCTTATGGGGACAACTCTTGGAGGTAGAATAGTGGGTTTTTGGGTGAGGGGACTTAATTTCTCATGATGAACTTATTCAAACATATAATATTTTAGTAACTGCATCAGCATGAGTTTTATCAGGGACCACTCCATGGTTCTGAGAGGTGAGACTTAATCTGCAGCAAAGCAAGTTGATCGTTTCAAAGACAAAGAACAGTCGGTATTCAATACTGTTTCAAATGACTATAAATTCAAAGTCATGTCTCTTAACAAGCACAATCATCGTATCTTGTCTGTGCATTCACACGTAGTACAACCAACAGTTACAAAAACTTCTAATTAAACAAAACCACGTAATGGATTTGTTGCAGGTTATAAGTGTTGAGACATAAGTTACCGACTAGATTATATGAATTATGGCAGCACTTACATGCATGATATTATTATATGGCAAATGCAGCAAAACTTCAAGATAAGAGCACCCAGGGGAGAATAAAACGGGAAAATAAAAAGTGAATAAATGAAAGGTTTTCGGATTACAAAGATTGCAGCATGTAATCCAATATGGGTATCAGGATATGCATAGCCAAAAAAAAGCCCATGAAATAAGGAACTACATACTTGGACATTTCCTATTATTTAATGAAGAAAAATCAGAATATACTAATTTATAGTCGCCAAAAAGAAAAAATGAGGTGAAATCCAAAAGCAATTCTTGTCAATCTCATCTTGACAGCATGTAACTGGAAAAAAGACACTCCAAGAAGAAAACAGGAAAATATAAAAAAAACAAAAATGGTGAATATTAGTGTCATGCAGCCATCAGATAACCAAATTAAAATTTAATCAAATTCAGAACATAGGTAGCAAACAAACCTCCAAGAATATAAGATGCCGATATATAATAGCTAAAAACAGATTAACCAACAAGCTAACAGCTACTTTTATGAAATCCACATCAATGACAGTACAAAAGGACGAACCAACACAAAAAATAACATATCAAAATTAACTTATTGTGCAAAGAATATGTCAATGTGAGACGGCCACTTATTAGATTATTCCTGATGAACAACACCTACATAAGCAGCATGTTACCTAGTTGACAACTTATGTTTTTTTTTTTTTTTGTGGATCAATAAGTGTAAATATATAAAAATTAAAAATAAAAAAAAGAGGAGCCCGAGGGAGTTTGTTGTTGGGGGGGGGAGGGGGGGGCTAACCCATGTACAAAAGAAAGGGAAGGACTACAAAAATTAAGGTCTCAACTCCCCCAAGAAAGACAAAAAAGAATCTCTGCACCAAAAAAAACAAACCCTCAAAAAGGAATACACAACTTATGTTCAAAGCATAGAAATCACTTAATTAACTATTGGTGACTAGAACAAAATCCAAAATAAAGAAAATCTACCGAGGACAAAAAAACTAATCTCATGAATCAAGATGCACTCTGCCATAACACATTAATATTAATAAAAAATAAGTAATACCAATAGCATCTAATTACAAACCCATCCAATTACAACATAAACCATAAAGCCCATGAGACTACATAGTATGCAATATGCACAAAACATTAGCAATTGTTACAGATAAATAATCCTAATTTGACAGTCATGTCGAAACCTAGTTAAACCTACAATCAATTTACAGTCAGAAACCCATTGCAGTTACAATTAATTCAAGAAATTAATCTCACACATTCCACACAACAAGCGGCAGGTAAGTTAAAAAGCCAGGCCCAATCATGAATACAAAAATAAGCCCATGAGACAAAATATTTTAAAACAGAATCTTATAAGTTACAGCTAAACAAATTTAATATACCAAGGTCATGTCATTATTGGAGAAACCAGAAAATTAGCAATAAACTTCACACCAACAGCAGCTGGCAGAGCAAATTACTATACAATTATTATAAAAACAAAAGCCACATCAAGCATCCTGCACCCATGGAATGTAAACCAAGCTTATAGCAACTTACGTAGGTTTTTGCCTAAAAAAAAGGTTATAAAATTAGAGTTCAGTAAAGAAAACCAACATAATACACATTGAAATCCAACAAAATACAGCTAGAATTAACAACTTAGTCAAGTACAGCTTCGCATAAAACTTGTAAGGTCACAATTATTTCACAGCTCAACCTCACACAACTGAAGTGAACTCATCAAACACAAAGAAGTCATAACTAATCCAAACCCAAACCCAAAACCATCAAACCAACAGACAACAACAAAGAAATTAACCAAATGGGTTATCATAGTTAGAGTTAATTAAACATGATTAGGGCATCTCCAGTAGTTACTTAAACCCAAATCCAAATTTAATTTGAGTCAAAATCCACACCCAAAAAAAAAACCCATACTAAATCTACTCTTACTTAAACTAAAACCCAAATCTATAACTTATTGTTCATGAATAAAATTTATAACTATAACTCAAGTAAAATCATTAAAGAGCATAAAACTCAAAACCAGCTTTTACTCAAATTTTAAGTTAAATCTGAGTAAGATTTTAGAGACACCAACATTGTTTTGTAACTAATCAAGAAGCATAATTGGACACTCACGAAAAGGGAGAAGGCTCGACGAAGAGAGCAATACGGCGAGGCCTAGAATAGACCTCTGATTCAAGCAAAGGAGGACTTTCCTCTTCTTCTTCCCTTATCTCCGTAATAGTCATGTCACTAGCTGCAATAAAAAATCCCTTCCTCAGGCTCCCACTTTTGGGTCTTTTAGACCGAAAAAAATGAGTTTGCGCGCAAAGCAGGCTAGGGGGTTTCCTTGTTGAAGGACAGACACACGAGATTCTAAGAGAGATTGGAATACCTGAAAAAGAAGAAGAAGATAGAGAAGAGGTAGAGGAAAGAGGTGAAAAAGCAGGATTTATAGGGAGAGAAGAAATGGACATGATGATTGATGAGTGTTAAATACAATTATGTATGGTGACTTGCGAGAGAGAGTTGTGTGGAGTTGAATTTGATTAATATTGTGAGAGTGCGTGTAGAGTTAGAGAGAGAGGGGATTGGAAGGAATCCAAGGGCCATGGAGGGAAATCTTTCGGCGGATATTCTGCTCAGGCTGGGACTTTGGGGGGAATAATTGGAAAGTCTGGAAAGCATATGCTGTCATGCCCTCTGGGGAGGTTGAACTTCTTTTCTTCTGATTGTGATAATTGAAAGATCCTAAATAAAATTATATAGGAGTATTATGGTCATTTTTGAAAATTTCTGAATTAAATTATTAAAATAATTTAAAAGAAAATGTACAAGAAGCAAAAGCACGTTTAAATGCCTTTTGTCAAACTTCGCGTTTTCCACATTTTAACTCGAAACGTGATGAGTTATATTTTTTTATTAAGTGATATAAAAAATATTATTTAAATTAAGTAAGGGTTTAAATTAAATAATTATATAAAAATATTATTTAAATTAAGCAACTGAATATTTGATTAAACTGTTAAAAAATATTTAACAACCATCAAATAAAAATATTATAATAAACTGAACTAATTTAAAAAAAAAAATTAAACTTATTAACTTAGTTCAAACAACGCTTAATAGAAATTAGGAAGCTCAAATTAGAAATTAAGAAATGGATTACGGGTTCATTTGAAGAAGATTTTATATTTTTACTATTGCATTTATAAAAGTTCATACAGAAATTGTATTAGCCATTTGATATGGATTTTAAAAATTAATTTTGAATTAATTTTATTTTCTAAAATATACACAAGTTTTGAAAAACAATTTTGTTGGAATATACTTTCTTGTCTTTGAAAAGTCTTCAAACACGACAAATGAAAAGGCACATACAAAACAAACCCAACATGTGAAAATAGTTCGATTGGCAAAACTTCTAATTTGAGAGAATTGATTTTAAATAATTAATTATTAAAAAAGTAATTTTAAATAATTAATTATTAAAAAATTAATTCTAAAGAATTGAATAATTATTTGACTATTTTAGTAAAAAATTTGTAAAAGTGTAACTAGCTATATTGTGAATTTATCTTCTTATGCTTTATGTAAGTGATAAATTTAGGGGTAAGATCTGTAAAAAGTCAAAAAATAAAAGAAAAGATTTTTAAACTTTTTTAAAACTCTGTTTTACAATCGAAAAGTTGTAAAACTTATTGCAAAACTCTATTTTGTTAAAATTAGTGAAACATTTCAAAAGCCGTTTCCTTTGTTTTTTTTCATGTAATAAACCACATTTTGGATGCTACCAAACGACCTCCTAATGTAAGTTGGCCTTAATGACCAAACCACCCTTGAGGTTGACATACTTTGACCTAATCTATCTTTGTCCTTTCATGAATGATGATTGACATTTCTTGCCAATCTCAACTCACACCACAGGCACAGCCCCTCACCCCAAAAGGGCCAAAACTCAGAGGCACAGATAGATAAGTCATAAGAGAGGGAAAGAAAATATATCCCATTGAATTTGACATTTTACTACTTTTGTTAAGGAGGGATATTAGTGATGATACATATTAATATATAGAAGGTAATAGTTAATTATTGATAAGTTGTTGAAAAGATAGAAGTGTTTATCAAAAATTTATAATATTATAAAAGATTATGCTAATATTATTAAGAATAAAAAGTTAGAGATTTCTACTTGACACTTCTACTGTAAACAAATTTGTTAAATAATAAAGTTCATAGATCAAAAAGTAGAATAGTGTGACTAAATGAATTTCCTTATGAGTTGTGTTCAATTGTATTTGTTAATTATATATATACATATTTGTGTATATACTATGCAAATAAGAGAATAGAATAAGGTGGGTTAAGTTGAGTTGAATAAGATTGGTCTTAGGTTGATAAATATCTTGAAACATAAATTTAGGTCTTTATAAATATGGATTTATCCAATAAGTTGATTTATTAGAATTGAAAAAATTTATCTCTTTCGTACACTCAATTCTAATTTAAGTTATGGGCACATACAGTATTTAAAATTTTTTTCATTACCCACACTTGTATCAAAATATAAATATATATATATATATATATATATATATCGTGTGCAATAAAATAAGTAGATTGGAAGGAAGTCACTGGAATAATTTAAACAGAGTTCCCCGGAGAATGAACTCCGGGAAGGTAGAGTAGAAATTAATATGATAAAATATGATAAAGTAGTCAAAATGAATGAACACGTTCAATAAAAAAAGATTTCTTCTTTTTTCCCGATTCTTTTTTTTCTTACGACACGACAATCAAACCTGGATTCTAGGATTTTTCGAACAAAATATCAATCTGCTTGTAATTTTAAATTTCTATTCACTATATATATATATATATATATCCCATGTGCGAGGGTTGTAATTTTAAATTTCTATTCACTACATAAATATTAGGTTGCTTCTAATTAGATTCCATCACTTAATATTAAAAAATTGAACCTACTTCACACACAATCAAATTGATTTTGTTTTTATCTTAATCTAATGATAATCTTGATAGTAGTTGTCATTTTTGTTTTCCATAAATTCATATTCCACTTGGGATCGTGTCTTAAAGGAACTCTCTGCTTTGATTCAAACTTAAATTAATGGACCATCGATTAATTGTTTTGAGCTGATGTGAAACTTGGAGTATTCAAATATCTTGGAATAACGGAATCATAATATATTCCATTTGGATATCCTCTTCTTTTTGTTTGTTTACTATCTTCCACATCATATACAAATAATGTTTGGATAATTTATACTACCCACTCTCTAGATTTTTGATAATTATAAAAAGAATTCTTGAGATATTTAAAATTATATTATTCTTCTTTATTTTTACACAAATTACACATACTTTATTTTCTGTCCCTTTTTTTCAAAATGACAAAAACACTTTATTTTTATTTTTTTTACATTTTTTTTCAATTGTGACCAAGTTTTTCTAACCTTTTTTTTTTTAAAAAAAAATTCATTTTATATATAAAAAAAAAATTTAAGTAAATAACTCAAATTTTTATTTTTGATTAATTAATATTTAAGTGAAAATAAAAAAATTAGTCAAAATTAAAAAATACAAAAATAAAATAAAATGAACATTTTTATCATTTTGAAAAAAATAGACTGAAGGGGAGGTATGTATAATTTTTGTTAGCAAAAATAAAAAAATCAATGTAATTTTAGAAACCCCATGTGAGATTAGGAATGGCAACGAGGTAGATTTGGGGCGAGGTAGCCCTTCTCTAACCCCGACCCCGTTTATATTTTTTGCTTCCGACCCGCTCCGTCCCGTTTAGAGGTTTACCCCGACCCTGACTCCGTTTATATTTCTTGACTTCACCCCGCCCCGCCCCAAACTGAACCCCGATCTATATATTTTTTTAGTAAGTTCAAATTTTTATTTTGATAAGTAAATTATTTTTTTTTGCCAAAATAACTAATACAATAAAAAAATATATGAGTATGATATGAAAAACCTTAAAACTAATTTATATAGTGTTATTTATTAGTAAATATAGTGTATATAAGAATAAATAAGTAAAAAACTTAATATATAAATATCCCCCGAATCTGCTCCGAACTCAACGAGATTTTAAAAGTCACACCCTAATTTCCCCCGACTCCGTTATGAGCACCCCATACCAGCCCCATTAAGGACTAGATAGGATGGGGACGAGGCGGATCTCCAACAAAACGGGATAAATTACCATCCTTAGGTGAGATCAATATGATTTACTCATAATATTTTTATCTAATCTTTTACATATCTTGTCTAGGGCTGATATACATTCTTTAATAATTTAAATTTTAGAAATAATTAGTTATTTAACAATGAATCAGAATCTTTATTACGAGAAATAACTCCAAGCCTCAATTTGCACTCATTTTCTCTTTACATTTACACTCTACCCTATTTTACATTTATATGTAATTTCTATCTCTTCACATAAAAGTTGAAATTACACGTAAAGAAAAGTGTCCATTTGCATTCATAGACTTAAACTTTTGAAATGATTGGTTGCTTAACATATCTCACAGCCACAAAGCCGCATGCATCCGAAATATATATTTTTAACTCTTAACATAAATATCTTTCAGAGCATTTATAATAAAAAATTTATAGATTCTCCAATAATTAATATTTAATAATTTAATAATCTATATTAAGTAATAATATTTCAAGAAATTAATTTTATTCCATAATAAATAATTAATAATTTTATTACTCAATAGTAAAATATTTTTGAAAATATGTCTAATATTAATTATTAGAATAGAATAATACACATGTATATGTATAAATTATATGAAATATATTAATAACATTAATTTTTAGTAATGTGAAAGAAGATTAGGAACTTTCTTATAATTTAAATTAGATATAATACATATTTTTAAGAAGAAAAAAAAAATTCACCCTTGGTATGTAAGAATGCCCTATTTTTATGATAATTTTATATATAAATTGGCCAATTTGTTAATTTATCGGATGATTTGATTTGATTCTAATAATAATTTTTTATTATATGAAAAAAATTGTTTATTAATTTGGATGAACTACACTCAAGCCAATAACCATACATTACGTGATTAGTATCAAGTAGTCATTAGCTCAGGCACTCAACCAATGAATAACAATTCCTATTGCATATGTCTGTACCATACTTGAAACACATCATGTGCAGTTGCAGGTGGTTACAATAAAAGAGATGTATATAAATTAAATCACATGTAAACTTTGTTGCAGGATCAAAGTCCAAATGGTATAATTATGACAGAAAATTTGAAATATGATTCCAATGGCAGTGATGATTCCAAAGGCTTAAGCTTTTGGGCTAAAGAGCCACTGGACCCTACTTTTTGGATCTGAAACTTTCCAACTTAATGATGAATGAATATTATTTTTTGATACGAGGAAGGAAGGAATCGAAATTACATAAATGAACACTTGCATTATTTAGATAAAATTTCAATTCTATAATAAATGAATATTAAATTGATGGAATAGTAATAAAGTACAATCACTTTGCTTTCTTACATCAGAGGGTAATAGTAAGAGTTCTTTTAAGATTGAAATTTTATTCGAGTGATACAAGTATTTATTTTTTATATAATTAGTACGAGTTTGATTCTTTTCATTAACGCACATACACGACTTGTAGTTAGTTTTTCTTTCCCATCATTGGATATAAAAATAAACAAACTCTCTTATTGTTCTTATTTTTTTTCTGGGATAACGAAGAATCTTAGTCCTAGACATTGTAGAATTGGGTTAGAGCATCTCCAAGAAAGGAAGGCTTTTATTGGAGGAAACAATTATATTTGCTTCTAGCTACAGTGTTATGCATTTCTCATCATTATATTATGCTTACAAACGGATTAGATTCATATCGGATCACACTGATCAGGGTTGATTTTAATCCTATTTATTAATAAAATTATCATATCATATTCAAATTTTCTGATAGATCTATAAATTATTAATCTATATCCGAACTTGTTAACTATTGGATCATATCAGATTTGATCTTATCCGATTCTATAATAACACTAGTATATTATAATATAATATTATATATTAGTATATTATTATAATATATATTAATATATGTATATAAAATATTATGTTACAATATGTAAAATTTAAAATATGTAAACTCAGCTCAATTCAACTTAAGAAAGTCTTATATAATTTAATATTTAACATATTATAAAATATATTTTTTAATTATAATACATAGGTTACATTTAATCAGATTCAGATCTTCTTATTCTAAAATGAGTATAAATATTATATTTAATTAGATATCATTCGAACAATGGTATCTAAAATGAGTATTTATTTTATATTTTAATATATTTTTATCTGTATTCTCTCTCTTTTCTCACCAACTTATCACCTTTTCTCTCTTTTAATTAATTTTCCCCCCAATTTTAACTCCCCCCTCTCTCTTTTTCCAAAGGATGCAAATATGAATCTCTACATGCATTGTATGCATTTTGCATTTCTGGATGACTCTCCTCTTGGCTCCACTATTGAAAATGCTCTTAAACACTAAATACATATAAGGCTGCAATTATTCACAAATTATACGTATCTCATAATTTTGAAAATTAAAACTGGATTAAAAGTATGTCTTGGATAACTCAAATGATATATATCCTTTGCCTCGTGATGGGTGGTGATCTAGAAAAACCAACTCAAAACTAAATTGTCTCCTTGAAGTGATTAAAATTGATTATCTCAACATATCGTCTACTTGAAACTTTGATATTTTGATTGGATTCTAATTACCGCCCTTGACTGTGACTCATGCCAAATTTAAGTCAAATTCATAAAGTTTTTATTATTTTTGGAAAATATTTTTTCACCATATTTCTTTAATTATTTCGTGTAAGAATTTCAAATTGAGTTATCGTCTGTTTTATCTTTTTCTCATGTTATTTGGTTTCTAATTGTGAGCTCAATTGCGAAAGTTCACAATTTTTCTATTTTCCTAGTCTTATTTAAATTAACCTAGGAGTTGTAGTTTTCTAATCAACGTAATAATTTTCTGTCATATTAATATTCAAATTTTGTATTTAGAATTTTTTTTCTCGTTTTGAATTGATTGTTTCTTGTTTTTAGATATTGACATAATTGTATCCATTGAACACGTTTCATGTTGCATTACATCACTTACGATAATAAAAGCCTACAATTCTATTATTTATATTCATATATCTAAGCATGCATTGTTGGAATTGATGAGTTGTACATCTAAAACCAAACATTATGTTTGTCTACAAGGTAAAATGAGGAAGCATCATATATATAGAAAAACTACTTTATGTAGATCTCATCATTCAAGAGAGGTGACCCCCTTATACCATATATATATATATATATATATATATATATATATATATATATATATATACACATACACACACACACATCTCTCTGTTGCCTGTGATTATGATTGTGGACATGTTGATGTTTATCTTTTGATGACAATAAGAGAGTAGTGAATTTTCGTGACATAATAAAAGAGAAATGAATTCGAAAATTTTACTTTTAGAACTCGAGCTTTATCTAAGTGGTACAAGTGTTCATTCTCTATATAAATGGCGTGAATTCGATTTTCTCATCTCGCAACGTTATATCAAATTCTAGAAGGTTCCCAACTAAGATCAACACTCAAACACCAAAGATGGATGGAGGTGGACAGCAGCCTAATAATTAAGCTTCTAATAAGATAAGACCCAACTTCATATGTGGCTGTTAGATATAACCACTGGCAATGGTATTCAAATGTGTTGTCACAAAAAATGTCCCATTTGCTTGTCCTTGGGACAATTGTTGGCAAACACAAGGAGGCCAGAGCCACTAGTTATTACACTGATGTTTTTGTTAGACCCAACTGTCTTTGGATGTGGACCTGCACCAGCCCTTGATTGTAAGCTAGTGTGGTATTGATAGAAACATGACTACTATTTAGATAATCCCGAAATATTGTACTTCTACCGGTGAGATCAGTAATAATATATGTAAAAAAGTATTATTTTTGAACGGTGAAATCAATAATTATGTATGCAACAATATTTTATTTTTGAACATGTGAAAATCGACAGTTGTAGACCTTAAATTTTGACGGCAAAAAATAAAAAAGTTCAAATTTAAACGAATATTCTGTAAAAATATGAGAAAATTTGAGAGGACAATTCTTAATTTTTTTAAAAAAAATTATATGGAAGTATAGGAAAAAAATCAAAATGTTAAAACTTGGGGACGCGGGAGGCATTGTCCCTCCTAGTCCCCGAAACCGCCTCTGACAATCGATCTTATTGTTTGAAGTTTTTGTAACTTTTCAAACTAGCAAAAATAAAAATAATTATTAAGTGAGACTGTTACACTAAGTCATTGTTTAACGATATTTCACAAACAATTATTAGGTGAGACTACAACGCTAAGTCATTGTTTGACGATATTTCACAAATTCCTTAAATTTAAAAAATTTGTAAGAAAATGATGTAATGTGACAGTCTCATTAAATAATTTTTCTATTTCTAGAAGTGCACAAAGTTACCGACTATATTTAAACCTACAAGTGCAAGTATTTTTCATAATTGTCCAGTATAGTGGCTAAAAATTTTCTTCATATTCTACATATAACAACAATAAAAACAATAATAATAATAATAATACCCAAACACGAATTAAAAAAGACAAAAAACAGAGAAGTCAAGTGTGGCCCAGTATGCTAGAACTTGGTCTACTAATGTCTAGAAGGTCATATCAAGCCCAACTTAGATGGGACTTTGCAGATCCGGTCCGGTCTATCCTCAACAGTATTTGGGCCGGAATTGGAGTGCACTTGATAGCCAAGCATATATATGAATTTAGATTTGAATTACAAGATTTTCTGACTTCCCAAACAACCCCAAAAGTTGGATTTTCTGACTTGCTAAAAGTTTTCTCAGTACAGAGTGAATGATAGTGTGTGAATCATAGCGGATTCGTATGAACACCGTGCAATGGAAAGTGGTGCATTAGCATCTCTCTCCAATTCCGACGGTGCAGTATTCATTCTTCACATTATTGTGGAAGACTTGAGTGTGTTTTTGAATTCATTGTTGACATCAGGCCCAAAATGGGCTTCAAAGTCCCAACTATTGCATCAGCTGTGTTGATTCCACATACGTCTCTATCGACAACAGAATGGTACAACTACAGTATTATAAAATAACAAAAGTCTACCCAACTTTATGAGAGTAGATTCGGCTGTGTTTGGATAGTGATTCAGATATGATTTTTTTTAAAATATTTTGAAATGTGTTTCAGAATTTTGTAATTAATTTTTTAAAAACTATGAAAATATGTTTGATTATGCTAATCAGAATTCAGTTTCTGAATTAAAAATTATGAAAAATGCGTTTAGATGTAATAATATTTGAATTTAAATTTTTAAAAACAAACAATAAAATATATTTTGATCTGAAATTTGATAGAGAGAGATGTAGGGTAAGTCGTTAATAGAGGGTAGCAGACCGCATGATTTCTATATTGAGCGACGTGATAACACATTGTAAGTGATAGGATGTCCTTAACACTTACGTGAGAAATATGGTAGCCGATACTCGAACCTTTTTGGTTTCAAGAAGCAACTTTAGTTGCTTTTTCAGATAAAGTAAATAATGCCCTCTATCATGTAGACTGACCAAACACTATTTGAAATACGGTTTTGAAAAAAATATGATTTTCGGTATATATCCAAACATAACTTTGAAATCTCTTAGATAGGGGCTTTGTATAGACAATCCAAACAAAACAATTTTTTAATCTGCTTAAAGTTGGACAATATATACACATAACTAATGAACCCGTCACTATAAGAAAGGTTATTTCCATGACTAGAACTCGTAATTTTGAAGTTATAATGAAAGTAACCTTACCTATTGCAATGAAACCTGACCTTCTTCAAATAGGCTGTGAAAATTCTATTCTAATTAGCAAAAAAATATCAAGAATCCTAGAATGGAAGAAAAGATTAAACAAGGGAACAGTTATCCTTGCAATTTCATTATCACTATAGAACCTATGTGGGTTATGGTTTCATTATGACTGCATGTGGTAGTGGGACAACCTATCTTAGCCCTCACATATAAAATCATTGTGAACTTTGTATGCCTTCGTCGGATTTCGGACAGAAAATTTATTTATTAGTTTGCTATATATTATTTCTGATTAATAAATATTTGACACATTAATTAAATAAGTGAATCACATCTCAAATGATCATCGGCCGGATGCATTATAGGCCACTTGACAGGGGAGGGAGAGAGAAGGCCTCTCTGTTGCTGCCAGTCAAAAAACTTCCCATTTCCCACCAAACAGGTTTTTTCAACACAAAGATTTTTCTTTGTCAAAGAAGGTAAATAAAGGTAAAGATGGGGTGGTTCCCTAGTATTCACGCCAAAGTGCCCTGTCCTCCCAAAATTCAAACACACACACATTTCTCTCTCTCTCTCTCTCTCTCTCTCTCTCTCTCTCTCTCTCTCTCATGCATTTGAAAATGGGCCATCTCTAGAAATTCTGATTCCTGAGCAGAATCAAGATGGCCAACAAAAGGAAGAGGTAGGCCACTGACAGCACATCAAAAGAAACGCTGATGAGAAGAGGATCAAGTCTTGTCTCTCTGTCCCCCCTCCCCAATTCCTCTCCCTCCTTTTTCCTTTCCTATACCTTCCTCTTTTGAGGGCACCACCACTCCTCTTTTCTTTTGACCAAACACATTTTCTAGTTTTCCATTCTATTTTAAATCATATACCTTATATGTAATCATTCATACTACCTATATATCAACTCAAGTAGGAGTAAGTAATAAGAGAAGACTACATTTCTGGTATAGTGTCCAATTATTCAAGTACAAGACATTATTACACTGTACCAGCATAATGAAGATGGATATGAGTATATAAAGTATAAATAATTACAGTGATGCTATTAAAAATGTTTGGCTTACTAAATTTGTTCACCTAATTGATGTGAATTTTCTTTTATGAGTAAAATATATGCATTGGAATATATACACCATGCGCATGGCTAATTCATATATATATATATATATATTGTGTGTGTGTGTGTGAATAAGATCTTTTAGTCAGTAGTAAGAGCGTAATCAAAACACTTGTTTGGTCCTGCAGTCAACCTCGTTGCATTAGTATATATTATCACCAACAGTCCAAATTTCTCAAAAACACACTAAGAAGCTTAATCACTTCCTTTTCTTTTCCCCACTCTCCTTTTCTCCCCATCTCTCTCTCTCACCAATTCATCAATAAATACTCTCTACAACCTCACCAACTGCTCCTTATTTCATCTGCACTACAGATCTCCTCTCTCTCTCTCTCTCTCTCTCTCTCTCTCCTCCCCTCTCTCTCTCTAATATAAATATATATATATATATATATATGTATATCATAGTTCTATGATGTCAAGAAAAATGAGTAAAAGAGTTGGGTTTAGTCCTGACGTCAATGATAAGCTGCCAACAACAAATTTTCATAAGCGCGGTGGCAGTAACAAAGTTGCTGCAAACAGGAAGAGAGTTATCGGAATTTGGAGTTTCAGGATGCCCAAAAGCTCAAGCTTTTCGCCGGTGAGATTTCTAAAGTGCATTGGAGCTAAGGTGGCGAGAGCTCTACATCTTGTATCCATGAGGAAGAGGTCTTCACGTAAGGTTTCATCGGCCAGTTTGGCAAGGTCACGATCATATGCAGATCAAATTGATTCTCATCGAGCCGAAGCTATAGAGGATTGCATCGAGTTCCTGAATTCTTCCTCCTCTTTGCAGAGATCGTACTCGGTTTCTTCAACTTCTTGATGGAATGGAGGTGTTTGCACCCATATATATTGGAAGGGAAAGGTCATGTAAATGAAAGAAACAAAGATTTTACTATTCATTGATCACAAGGAGTTTATGTTCTGATGTAGACAATTAAATTCATGGCAAAAATTGCACTCTTCTTCTAGTAGAGTATCAGTGAACACTTTTTTTTTTTTAATTTAGACGCACCCACTTTGTTTCATTTTGGACTCGATCCTCAACTTTCTCTTTGAAAAGCGAAGGAGAAATCACTCAAGCTAACGCTTGATTTGATGATACCAGTGAATTGAAATCACGCATTATCATTGTCAAACTAATATTTGTATGTATATATGTATATTTGTCATCCCATTTTGGACTCGATCCTCAGCTAACACTTGATTTGATGATACCAGTGAATTGAAATCATGCATATCATTGTCAAACTAATATATGTATATTTATCATCCCTAGGAATTGGGCATTTTGGATTTAATTTTTTGTACTTCATAGGTTTTAAAAAAATTTTATGCTTTGAATATTCAATTTGATTTGATTATTTTTTTTTTTGGGGGGTGTTTCCCAATCAGTGTTTGGATTGAAGGGTTTCTATGAGGAATTTTCCCAAGAAAAGAAAAGGAAAACCATTAATGTTTTCATTATTTTCTATGGAACTTAACATATGATATATCACCACCATCCAACTCATGGAAACAGACCAATCTAAAAGTGTGCCATCCTGATTCCTGACACTGGAAAAGTCACTACCAGGAGGCCCAGGGCCATTATTTTACAAAGCTCTGTAAACACCCTTTGGCATCTGCTTATCTCCTCGGCCACTAAGAGTCCATACCAAGGTTGTTAAAATCGATATCCTATAAAGAATCGATTTAGGATCAGATTAAAAATTGTGTCAAAATGGGAAAATAATACTAACTAATATTTTGCATCTTAAGAATCTTTAAAAATACATAATACATAAGTTTAAAACAAATGAAAAATATAAAAAATTCATAATAAACCTTTGGAATACAAAAGTTTCCATTACTCCTAATAATTTTTTTAATACATTAGTATAACAAATGTTTTTTTATATAATATTTAACTAAGATTAGACATTAAAATATTAGATTTACATAAAAAGAAAATTTTTAATTTAAAATATTTCGATTACTCAGTCTTGAAAAGCTTTATCATAAAACCAATGATATAGGAAAAACTCTAGAAACTATTTAGTATAGGAGATCAATTGATTCAAAATAAACTTACTGATTTTTATATAAAAGAAAAGGGGAGGGGGAGGGGGAGCGGAGGAAGCTAATTAACCTAAAGTAATTTTTTTAAATGACTTAAATTAACTAATACAACACTTGACTAATTCAAAGCAAATTAAAAGAGTTATTGAGCAGATTCAAGAAGTCAAAATGTGAGAAGTTTTGAAATAATTGTCTCACTTAGGATATTGAAGTAATTTTATAATATTATTATGGTTTTAGGTTGTAACTTATTAAAGATACATGTAAGAATAACATTATATCATTATATTATAAGATCGTTAAAATCGGTAGAGTCGGGAATCAACTTATGATCCTAGACTCCTAGTGATTTTATAGAAATTTCATAAGATCCTACTCTTGAAGGGATTTTTTTATGGGATCCAAATCCATTTTTTATTTTTTAGATCATAAAATCATAGGATCGTACAATCCGGGTTGGGATTTTAACAACCATGGTCCATACTACACAAGGTTGAATGAGAATTGAAAATCAAGATGGCTAACTATCACTCAAAATTTTACCATGGATGAGCAAATCAAAACTAACCTCAACTAGTGAGAATATGAAAGAAATTGAGGCTTCAAGTTGGTGCAGAAATCTGAACGAGTTGTAGGAAATACAATGCAAAAGGTGAATGCTTCATGGCATGTACTGGACACTGTCCTAAATACAGTAGTTGCCCCCACCAATTTTGTGTAGACGTACAAATGGGTATATTCAAGATACAAAGATACAGTGAAATAACACTGTAAGTAGGTTTGCACAATTGAAGACAGATCGACCGTAAAAAATCCACTGGAAAAATTTACGCCGTCTGGAATTTTGTTACTGCAAATTAACATAATACAGAAACAATTTGTAGAAAAATGAAGGAACGAAAGCAATAGAAAGGTTGCAGTAATTTGGAATGAGAGCAGGAGAGGAATGATTGTTGATGCCAATTCGCAGCCTGAAACCATGTATATATAGGCAACTAAGTGGTTCTTCATTCCTGAATGTGACTCTCTGAACAGGTGACTGTTCAATTGAAGCAGTACATGTTCATTTAAATTGGTGACCATTCATTTGAATGTTGCAACGGATCATACCCATTCATTTAAATGGGTGTCTATTTATTGTAACGGGTCATATAAATTGAATATTCACTAAGAAAACGACTTGCACCCAAAAGCAATGAACAACGTTGCTGTGGACCCTCGGCGTGTGTGCTAAGTGCACCATCTAAGGGCCACTATACAAACACACAGCCCGTTGCTCTGACCCCGCTCCTGGGTCTACGTTACACATGGACAATTCTTCGCACTGTCTTAGGCTAACCCAATTCCATGGTGTAACCCATTTGCTAGGAAGTAAAGACTTCTATTACACAAGGTTATATACCTCTTTAACTTTTCTCTCAATCGGATGTGGAACAACTCCCACTACATGTATAAGCTTCCAAACCACTTCCTTTAGTTCCTTATTTTAAAAGTCTCCAACATTTTTCCACCATTTTCAAAATAAGTTTTGAAAATAATTGGCACATGGTGATTGTGTCTCGGGACTTGAACCAATTCCCTCATGAAGATTTTATCGAAGTTGATCAAGAAAGCGTAGTAGAATTACTTTTTTGAACTAGCAATCCATATTGACCAACCAAACTTATTTTCACTTAAGTTTCTTAACCAGTAGATATTCATAATAGCCTACACGTGTTTTAGGCCCTGTGTTTGTACCTTGATTTCATGAGTGCTCTAAAATTAAGTCTTGTTTTCATGAGAAGTGACACCACTTCCACACTTATATAGGTAGGCTTATCGGAAGTGTCCCTAAAACTATAACACTCCATCATATAAATTTATTTGCCTCAAATATAGGCTTGAAGTCATGCTTATTAAGAAGGCTACTAGAAACTAGGTTTTGCCTAACTTCAAGTACATGACAGACATTAAAAAGGCTAAGAACTTTTCCAGAAGTGAACTCTAGTTCCCTTATCTCTTTGCCTTTGATGTGTGCAATAGAGGAGTTTCTCACGAAGAGAACAGTCCAGAAAATATGTTTCTATCCTTGTACACATGCCTTGTTACACTCTATTTCCTTGCATTTAGTGCTCTCTGTTGTTTCTTTTTGTAGAAACAAGAATTTCCATGGTATAATTCATTTGCTAAGAAACAAAGACTTCTATCACACAAAAGGTTATACACCTCTTTTAACTTTTCTCTCTTTTCCGATGTGAGACAAGTCTCACATTATGTATAAGTTTCCAAACCACTTGGTTTGGTTCCTTATTTTGAAAATTTTCAACAAAATATTATTTCTGTACACAAATCTCCATTCTTGTGTATCGTCCTCCCCTTTTTTGGGCTTTATACTTTTTGCCTTGCTACCTTTTTTTGTATTTCCTTATATATGCCCTTGTAATTTGTCTTCTTCCCTTCTTTTTTAAATAAAAGGTCACAAAAAATAATATATATATATATATATATATATATAATATAAGGAGGCATTGCACTCTCCAACTAATCACTTGCACTCTATTTTTTAATGAATTACAAGATTGTCCCGACATTCTATTAAGATTAATTTTGAAATTTTATTTACAAATCATGGAGTGCAAGTGACCTATTCGGGAGTCTAAGAGAGGCGATATATATATATATATATATATATATTTCTTCTTCTAGGCCAATCATAATAGATGGGGCTCCATAGAAATGATGAGATCATTTTTTTCTCAATAGCATTTCATGGACTACTTCAGAGGCCCCATAATAAAATGAGGAAGTCATCACAAGTTTCTTTTATTCTATTATTTGTACACAAAATACAAAAGAATATCAACAACATTACGCGATGATCAAACCAACTGGACCAATGATCCCTTCCAAAGAGAAGATTATTAGTTCAATTCTCACTTGTTTCGAGAAAAATATGAGATTAGTTCATCCTGCCTAATCATAAACCAACCAGGTTGAACTTGTCATCGCAGTGCCCATATTAAAGTGGCTTATATAATATTGGCAGTTAGAATTTGTAATATATGTGGGTTCTTCGATACTCTTGTATGTTGAAAGTCTGTAATACTTGAAATGTATACCATAAAATAATTGAAAAAAAAAAAACATTACATACTCCAGAGGAACTTGTATCAGAAACAATTAAGTGTAATATCCGAAGAAGAATTAGTAGATAATAAAGGGAAACCACTTGGTGGGAAATCCCTTTCAATAGCAACCTGAAATAAACTCAAGCCAGCTGTAGATTTGCAGGCTTCTCTAAACATCACGGGAAAGACTTGCTCCTATAGCTAAAGAAAATTTAAGAGCATATACCATTCACAATCAATCTAATCCAGTATGATAACCAATCCAATACCTAATAATTCTTCATTTTTTGTGGCGATGCTGCAAAATTTGCAAGTAATATGTGACACGCAACGGAATGACCTTTTCATTTTTGAACATCTACGAATAGTCTGAATTCTTTTCTTCATTGAGAAAAAAGAAAAAAAAAAAATAGAAGCCTCTAAATGTAATTGGGGCAGCAACACACCATATCAACATGATGATATGATGTGAATGTCCCACTTCATAATTTCTCCTATGAATAAGGGCCATTGTCAGTTCAGCAAGATAAAATGATGCGTTTGCACAATAGTCAATGTGTACCCAAGAATAACTTAGTACTATCAATTATATCAAATCTAACCATTCCAAGTTTAACATATATTTCAATGGCGTCTATGGAAAAGTTGTATTAAATAGTACGATTAGGAATCGAGCGATAACCTCTCAAAATCTCGTATTCCATGACTAGAAGCTTTCTTCAACTCAAGGGCTCTCTTATAAGGAGGAGCAATTGGGGGTTGTACAGGATCCAAGCTTTGGTAAGTTCCTTCTGCAACTTTAGGAAGTGGATATGAACGGTCAGAGTCATACCCACTAAGGTCCCCACAAGCCAAAAATGGGATATACACCTTGTTTGGCCCTTCCAGCCACCCACTACTGCAATCTGTCATGCAACAAATATAAAAGAAAGTGAAAAACTGAAAAAAAGAAAAAAAAGAAGGTCATAATGCAAAATTCACATGTAAGCAAAGAAGTATTACAAAAAGATGCTCAGTCAAAAGTAGAACCAGCATTCTGATTTGTGTGATATTTCCTTCTCTAAGTCAATAAAAATACCAAAATAAGATAACTTTTCTGTATACCTTTTCTTTAGTTACACTAAAAAAAATGCCAATAATTTTCCATTGTCACTCTCCCACAAATGAAACCAAACTTTTTGTTATACTCTTGTTTCAGGTCAATTGGCCAAACAACGTTTAATAGAGAACAAAACAGACTTAAATTAAAGTTCTATTTAAATTACAAGGGTTTTCTATTCGGAGTGGTTCCAATCAACATTTATGAGAAATCTAAAAATTTATGGAACCCAAATAATATTGAATTTGATGTCAAGGGGGCCTGATCATCATGAAAAATAATTCAAAATAGTCGCAAACTTTGGGATTGAAAATAATCACTAAAAGATTCTGGCAAAAAGAAAGACAGATGTGAGATGGAAGGTTTCTACTACATCCCAAATTGTGTCTGGCTGCAAGTCTGTAAAACGTTAATGATTGGATTCCTTAATTGGAGACAGAAACAGTAATTGGAAACAGGAACAAGGATAAGAGAGCAAATTTAACATCAAGAAAAATACATGCCTGCACAGTGTCGCTGTAAAAAAGTCGATTAAATGAAAAAAGATATAAAAATCAAAGTAAATAAATACGATTACCTAGATCATCGGCACCAGATGGACTTCCAACCTTTTCTAGAAGGTGATGCAAATCCTTCTCATTAAATCCTTCAGGTGGGGAATAATTCTCACAAACTGCAAATGCCTCTGTATTACAAACAATAATAGAATTAGATAACTGTGATTCATTGAGGTCAACATACTTTCTTCACCTGGCATTCAATATTAAGTCTAGTTTATTTTAATGACAAGCCCATGGTGAGCGTGCCTCTACCACACCTGCAGCTGTGATCACCGACCAAAAACAAACAAATAAAAAAAGGGTACAACATAAACTATTACCAATATAATGATGAAGGAACCTTAGCAGGAATTAATACCATGATCTCCCATATGGAAACATAGCAAGGATGGCCCCAAACCACTTGAATTGGTGGGGTTCGACGAAGGTTCTAAATAACGGCCGTTACGTATCGATTTTTTTACCCTCCGATACCGTTACAGACCGATATATCGGTGTAACTAAAATTCACAGCCATATCAGCCGATATCGTTACGTATCGGCAGTTACGCCCATTACGGGCCATTACCCCCGTTATAGGACTACTACGGTTGTTTTGAATTTTATTTTTTTTAATTTTAAATTTTAATTCTTTTTGTGGAATTCTTATGACTTCTATTTTTGTAAGATTTATATACAAAAGAGATAATACAATAATCCAAAAAATTGAAAAGAGTTAACTAAACATTTGAGTCAATCCGACATCGAAAAGGCCTCTTGGCCTTAAAATTTTTTTATTTTTTTTAATTCCATAACTAATTACACCAAATTGATTTTCATACTTATAATCTTTTTTATTATTATTTATATTACTTGTAATGTTATTCAAATTAAATGCTATTTTTTATTAGTTTAACCTTAAAAAATTCATATAAAATAATAAAATATCTTCTTAAATGTTATTTAAAGGAAGAATATTTTTTTAAGTGTTAGAAAATTAAAAAATAATAGTAAAAAATATTAACATGTGTTACATTGTAGTCAAGATATGCGTATGAGTTCCTTTTAAGAGATTTACTAGTGTTTGAAAAAAATTCACAATTGCGGTTTCTGATTCCCATTATGGATAACCCGATACTCTCGATACCGTTATACCGCAATCCGCAACCACGATTTAAATCCATGGGTTAGACTCATTTTAAATGTTGTGAAAACCAAAGAGACACTTCAAATGTCTTGTAAAACATGATGTGAAATGCATATGGAAGATCATATCATCAAGTCCTGTAAAGAAACCTTCACCATATTATGTAGGTGAAAATTCATAATCAAAATTCTTCTGCATGTTATTCATTCCTTGCTTCTTTTCCTTTCGTTTTTGTGGGTTTTTTTTCTTTGGAAGAGAGACCCAGCATTTTTAAGAGAAACCTTTGGGTCCATGGAAGAACTGAAAGACTTTTGGTTTGTCTTGATAACAAGTCTTTTGTAATTTAGGAGATAATAGAAATAGTTGGGCACTGAACAACTATGAGGTATCATCTAATTATATTTGGTGGCATGCAGAGAATAGAGATGAACTCCTAAAAAAACTAATTTGGCAATCTCCAATCTAATCTAAGGTGTTCGACATGCACTAGACAAGATAACAATAGTGGATTACTAGATTTTATGGAACTGGGTTACGCCTAAACTGGTTTAGGCTTTGTGGATTTGATAACACGGACGCAAACCTACTTATCATTTCTCCCCCTTCTCTTCCCTGTGAATCAGATTCTTGAACAGGTTTCTATGCCATAGTTCAGGTTCAAGTCCAGTCATGACTTGGTGGATGCTTGGATTCACTCCACTTCTTAAACAAGAATGGGAAAGCGACATGGAAAAGAAGGAATAGATAAATATTTGTGGTGGTTGAATCAAAGATAGATAGGGAGGAGGTAATTTACTAAGCCACTGGCAGTCTTGCAATTCACACTTTCCAAGGGACAATATAGCAGACTTCTATAAAGCTTGGACCTCCTTGTTGCATGCACAGTTCTTATTCTTTTACTCTTTTCTTTTATTCCCTTTTGCCTCCCCGTGTGATATTAGCAGTCTTTGGGGGTCTCCGTTGCACTCATAAATTTTGTACACTGTTCAAACCCAATAAAAAATAATCACCACTATGAGAGAGAGAGGAAGTGAGAGAGTGAGAGAGAGACTTCATATGATATATTGAATAATTTGTTCAAATATCAAGAGATCACATCATTTGCATTCTCTAATTACCTTTTTCTGGAACAGCTCCAAAATTTTGCAATTATTTTATTTTTGTTTTCTGGTAACTTAATCTGAAAAGATGGATTTGGGCTGCTGATTTTAATGGGGAATCCATATTCCATACGCCCCTAAATCAGAGGCAGAACTACATGTATAGAACCCCCCCCCCCCCCCTTTTCTTAAATGACAAAAAAGAAATGATACCTGAAATTTTGGCCCATTTTAACCTAACCCACTCCAAATTTTTGGCCCAAATCCTAATCTCTTAATCTCTCCTCTTTTGCCAAACCTCAATCTATTCTCTTCCTTTTTCTTTTTGGCCCAATCCCATTTTTTGGCCCATTTTAGTTGTTTATTATATTTGGGCTTGATACTATCCCCATTCTGTATGAATTCCTAGCTCCGCCCTTGCCACTAAACTATGAAGCACGGACACTCTATTTTGACTCACGTGTCCGTGTCGGACAATAAACACTCTCGGACACATGTCGGACACTTAAATCATGGATGTTGATGATTAAATAAAGAAGTTCTTTTATTTTTATTTAATGACTTTGTTATTTTAATAATATTTTTGTGATTTAAATATTTTTATAACAATTTTAATTATAATAACATTAGGTTTTTATTATATAGTCATATAAAAAAATTATATATATTTAACGTGTCATTGACGCATCCATGTCCTACTTTTTTAAGAAATAACGTGTCTGCATATCCATGTCGTGTCGTATCTGTATCCCATGTCCGTATCTGTTAACCACTAAATGTAAGTATAACTCCAAAATAAAAGTAATTGTCACCCAGTCAAAAGATTATCAAGAATACAAACAAAACAGACTTATAAAGTAAAATCTCACCTATACTAGAATTACGGCTGCTTTTTGGTTTTGCAAAAGTCACCTCTGTGAAAAATAGTTTAAGCTGCAATAAGAAGGCAAAACATCAACAATTGCTTGAGTTAGAAATTACCTAATCATAATTCATGCTATGCATTACTAATTAAAAACTAAAATAATTTACCTGTTCTACAATACTTAAAACAATTATCATCAAAATCACAAGTAATTCTTTCATGAGTGTTAATGAACTTAGCAACTCAATAAACCCAATAACATGATGTCGAAATAACAATATAACCAAAAAAAAGTCGAAAGACTAGTAACTCATTGATATTTTTATTTTTAGTTTTATTTTTTATATGTACTCATTGCTAATTTACCAACTACACAAAACAATATATGAGTGCCAATGTGTTATTAACATTGCAATCAGAGAAAGTACTGTACAACATTTAGTGCAAGCAACACAGTAGCTCTCAAATCTCCCAATATTAGTTACATGCTCCCATGAGGCCATAAACTAAAACCTATTCAATTGGCTACTTTCCAACAAGATTTAGCAGAAAATAAAATCCATTCCAACTTCATATGAATGTATTGTTTTTATAAATGTCAGAGAAAGGATCTCAAAAACAAAAAATATGATAGCCAACATTGGCCGATTTGGGGGGTGGCCATCGCCCCTCCAAAATTTGCCCCAAAAAAAAAAATTCTACTAAAAATTTATTATAATTTAGAAATTACCCCTTCTAAAATTTCATAATCTCTACAATAGCCTTCCTATATATATTTTTTGCCCCCACTATGAGTAGCCTCTGGATCGGCCATTGATAGCCAATGCCACTGCAGCACAGTGAAATGGTGGGGTTGAATCAAAGGGTTCAATTCTTATTGCCAATTGATCCTTCAAAAGAAAGGGAAAAAAAAAGAAGACGAAGAAAAAGCCAATATGATACAGTCAGGATTCAGGAACATTTATAAAAAATAATAAAACAATAATAGTACAGTTGGGAAATAAATGGAGTCAAAATTTCTCAAGCCAAATCTAGGTTTGATGAAAACTCTTGCAAATTGGGGTCACTGTTCCCTCACACCACCAAAGTGATACCAGGAGCATGATTAACCCAAAAAAAGAACAAAAAAAGGAATAATAATTTTCTAAGAGGTATTTTGATAAAGCGTCCAAAATGCACCACTTGACTGTGGGTGGATAAGTTCAATGGTCTCGTTTGTGAATTCAGACAGCTATGTATTTAGGCCAAATTGAGATATGGACAAATGGGATGCAAAGAAATTTTGCACCTGAAGTCGAACAGAAGTGTTATAATTGAAACTATATTAAATCTGATGAAATTAATTCCCTTTTTTTTTGGGTGGGGTGGGGGGGTTAGCAAGTAAATAATTTACCTGACAGTAAAGGAGACTTGTATCTTTTCCACGGAATATCTTTGCAATAAATTTCCCACCTCTTTTAAGTATGTGGGTGACTATTGTTAAACCCTGCAAGCAAGGCCAGCTGATAACAGTTGAAATACAATTCAACAAGATTCACAAATATCTCCAAATACCATAACAAATAAAGCAAAATGCACACTAGACATAAACCAGAAAGTATTCAACTTCAACCATATAAATTTAGGATATACAAAGATAAATGCAATGAACACGTTGACAATAAAATAATGCAGTTTCAATTACAATCTCATATTTTTATAAAAGCAAAAATGACAAAAGATAGTCAAAACGAGAAATGAAAGGGAAGGTTATCCTGCCACGTCTGCAAGGCAGGCATGTGGTGTAGGGATGAAGATCCCATACTTAGAAATCAGTCAACCGCCACAAGATTGATCACATACCACCAACCTAAGAAGCACGGACACGGACACGGGATACAGATACGATATGACACGGACACGCAGACACGTTATTTCTCAAAAAAGTAGGACACGGACACGTTAGGGACATGTTGAATATATATAATTTTTTATATTTTCATATGATCATATAATAAAAACCTAATGTTATTTCAATTAAAATCGACATAAAGACATACAAATTTTAAAAATATTATTAAGATATTAAAATAACAAAGTCATTAAATAAAAATTAAAGAACTTCTTCATTTAATCATCAACATTTATGATTCAAGTGTCCGAACACGTGTCCAGGAAGTGTCCGAGAGTGTCGGTGTCCGACACGTGTCTGACACGAACACATGAGCCAAAATAAAGTGTCCGTGCTTCATAGCCACCAACCTTTGGTTATCCTGAAATGAAATCCATGGACACCGACTGCCATGGTCTCTCAGAAACAGGCAAGAGTTGCAGCAACTCAGCCTCTTTCTCTCTCTCCAACTCGTCTTACCAGATGAGTCTTGACGTATCTTCTACATCTTATTCCATATTGGGCCAATACCATACTAGGATATAGGTTACTTTCGAATCTCAAAAAAAAAAACATACCAATTTAAGGGGGAGATTTATTTCTGATAATTCTTCAACCCTCCCAGCTAATAATACAAAATAAAAAATCATAGATTAGTTCTTTTCCCTAAACTGCCATAAGTAGTGGTGCTAGCTACCTTTCTCCAAATCCTACCCGATTCAAATCAATTGTTCATTTTTCCTTAGAAAACAATTATGCCATGGGAGAATGCGTAATGTGGGTAGCTCAGAAAAGTTAAGTGTATTCAAAAATAGTGTTCATTTCATCCCAAAATTAATATAAAAAACAAACCTAATGATTGCCATCATTTATCATTTCACTAAATTATAAGAACTGCTAGCTGAGCAGGATTGAGTGGTGAAGCACAACAAAATGCTTGTGCATCATGTGTTGATAGTCCTACACAGGGCAAATACTACCCAAAAATACCCACCGAAATAAATTTCCCTCACTAAACATTGATCATTTTAAACCAGAATTTGAATACTCACTGCCAATATGAGTTGGGATTGAACAAATTCATCCATGTCATGAAGTCCTGTAACTGCAAATCAACATGGAAAAATGAGTCAGAAAATATGGATAAAATATGAATAAATAGAAGGAGAATGGAACAATGAAATATGAAGTTAAAACCATATTTATTGGCCTAACCATCAGGAGCACCATCACAGACAACAAGGTCAGCCTTGCATCCATCAAAATGTCTAATGACCTGGAAAAAAATTTGAACGAGGGATGGAAGTACATTAAAAAGAATTAAAAAAAAAAAAAGATATCAAAGGACAAGGACCACAAAGCAGCCTTCGGCAGGGGAGAAGTTGGTTATAAGCATTATTCATATTAAGGTCTATGCCTAAAATAAATAAATAAAAAAAAAAAGAGGAGAAAAGTGGTGAGCGGTGCGGAGGAGAGGGATCCATTTTAGAGAATTAGAGGTGAACGCACCAGCTCGGTGACATAAGACAAAGTCAAAGTTCACACCATTGTGTGAGTGCATATGGCAATCATGAACCCATTAATGTGGGAGTTCTTGTACCAAAGTAACTATAATCAAAGCATTGGACATGAAGAAGTGATATTAAAGGCTCATTTCACACAGGTCCAGCCAAATCAAGCCAATAGGCCAAATATAATGTCGAATACCACTCATAAGCAAGTCAAATGAACAAACCTTACTCAACTAGTTGGGGTTAACACAACTTCCAATTTCTGTTATTCTACCCCATCTAGATTATCATCTTCTAGTACATTACAGACTCGTGTCTTCTCCCAAAACAACACAAATTCTTTTGGTGTTCCTCATTCCTCACAATGCATCCAGCTCCAACTATAACACACATTCTAAAAGGTGCCATCAATGATCTTCATTAATGAAAAAGCAATCCAATTGACTTAGTTATCTATCAACCACAAAGAAGCTCCAGTCATATGGATGCTATATACAAACCCTACTGGTGATGAATAAACTGAGAAACCAATTTTTTAAGTGCTTAAGCAAACAAGATTGCATTCTGAATCTACATTCAGACCAGTAAAATGAGTATAGATTAATCACATACTTTTGAATAGGCATCAATAATACTCTGTAAAACGAACAATACATGAGAAAGAATCAATTTTCATATTTAAGAATCATTTTCATTTTTTCTTTGATCAATGGTAAGAATTGAACTCCTAACCCCAATCCTCCCTTATAAATCCATGCAAGCATTCAACCACTCTACTACAACAGCTTTGGTAATAAATGCAAATAATTTTAGGGGGAAACAAAAATATATATATACATATATATAACCATACCACTTCAGCTGTTCGAGCATTTGTTATATCACCCTGCACTTGAATAACACCTTCAATTGGAGCCATGGGCTGCAAATCAATAGCCACGATAAGCGGAAGATCATTATCCCTGCAAATTAAGATCACAGGGAAAGAATTTATGCTCTTGACCACCAAACTGTTATTTCACCCTGCACTTGAATAACACCTTAGATTGTATATAGAGGGGATGACCTAAGATAAAGCAAAATAGCAAAAGTAGATTCATGTAGTCAATCCTAAATAATTAAGATGAGGCTTTGTTGATATGAGTTAAGTTGAATTAAAATATTAAATAATAGAATTATACACTCATTTGAGAGCCACCAGTCTTAAAAGAATACTAGTGAATGGGAAAATTTTAGGTAAAGGGAAGTAAAAAATCAAATCTTTTCAGAATAAGGCTTTGTCTAGGCATCTCTCTGTTTAGCATGTTCCAGTTCTGAAGTATCGAACTCACAGGGCACTGATGCTAATATGACTGAATTTGCCTGTTCCAAGGGTTGGTTAATTTAGTGGATCATTTAAATTTATAATCAATAAGTAGGTAGAAATTTCATGTGTAAAACTTCAAAAACCTAGAATGCTATGCAAGTAAGCCCATGCCTATACTTTTCCAACATGCATGTTCATAAGTGTCAACACAGCAAAACAAAATAAAATAAGAGAAAATAAAAAGCACGGATGGAAACTATACTCAATCTATCAGAAGGATAAGTAGTAGTAACAACAACAGCAGTAGCAGCAACAACAAAAATAATAATTTTATTATTATTATTATTATTATTATTATTATTTTTTGTTGACAGGTGAAGAGCTGAACAAGGTGTCCATGCTCAATAGGGAACTTGAACATAGTTTTGTGGTATTACAACCTCCCATTTGCTTTTTCATTACTGAAGACAAAATTGGCAATGGCATACTAGTGGAAACTGCAGACAGTAAGCACAATGTTATCAAGAAAGCTTGGTTTAAACAAGGAAACTCACTTTGAATCAGGTGACAGCTTTGCCGGGAGATACAACTTACGACTCAAAACCTACATATAAGATCCAAAGTATTAGAAATGGTTAAAATGTTTTTTTTTAAATTTCTCGTTACCGCAAGAACATAATATAAGTATATTGTCCTCTTCAACCATTGATTTTTATTTCGACTTTCATTGTCATTATCATTGTTATGAAGATTATTAAATCTTTATATTATTTCTACTGAATTTGGGAACTGGCTTAAGCACATCCCACAATTTGTCATGTAGTGAATGTAAGATCATATAGAAGTAAAACACTAATTACCAAAAATAAAATAAATACAAGTAAAGTAATACAATAAACCGTGTTAGAGTTGAATACTTTCACTTCAGTGTGAACATGTTCGAGATTAACAGTGCAAACATTTTCTTTTTCTTCTTCTTTTTCGGAAAAGTTAACGCTAGCACAGTGGATGAAACAAAAATATCAAAGAAAGCAATGGTTTCATTTGTATCAATGCATAATTCTCCATTATTGTTCCAATCTTTTATTTAAAAAAAAAAAAAGAAACGAAAAGGAAAGTAAAGGGTAATTCAATAGTGATTCCCCAATAATAGTTACCTGACTCCAGCTACCAGGTGCTGCACATAGATCTACCACATGCTTCACTCCTGCAAATCAAATGGGTATCAGACAACCAATCATGATAATGTTACTAAATCATAAATAAATGCATAACCACAAACAAAACAGCCACCAAAAGGTTTGTGAGGATTTCCCTTGGCAAAGTTATAGCAGAACTAAAGTTCAAAGAGTGCAATGAAATTAGTAAGTTTCCAGGATGGTAAAATAAAAAATATTGTACATTATTTATAAAAATAAATAGAGACAAAAGATTGAACATACTTTTATCTCCAATGGTGACTCAAACTCACACCCAAATTTCACTTAAAATTTGAGTAAAAAGTTGAATTTGAGTTTCATGCTCTCCAATGGTCTAACTCAAATTAAATTACAGCTATAAATTTGAGTTTACAACAGATTTGGGTTTAAGTTTGAGTAAAAACAGATTTAGTATGGGTTTGAGTCTAGGGTTGGAGAATGTTTTACTCAAACCCAAACTCAAATTTAAATTTGAGTTTGCATTTGAGTAACCACTGCAGATGCCATGCATAATGCAAAGTAACTTCTTGTCATTCTTATGAATAATATTTTTTTAAAGGCTTTGTGGAGAACATTTCATTTATCATTTTAAGAAACTGCATTTAACAAAACAAAAACAGTCTTTCACCCGTAGAAAACATGTGCCTAGAAATTTCATTCATACTGTAAAACAATTTAAATGAAAAAGAAAGGATCTGATTTATATCACAGAATCCCCCGTAACCTAATTCCTCCTTATGATAAAAGGTGGAAACTGGAAAGTAATCAACTTTACAAAGACAAGTCTGGTTGCACCTTCAAAAATGTTGAATTCCTCGTCAATTTGAAGGAGTTTGAAGGCACTTCGAGCACGCCAACCTTCTTCTTTCGCTTTGCGATAGTAAATGTCCTGCAAACAAATCAATCCCATTATAAGAAGCTGCAATAAGAGACAACCCTAGAAATGAAATAAAGGAAATCCAACCGACAAAACAACAAACGTACCCTTTTATCCCTTGAAGCTTTGCCCATGTTTTGAACACCTGGTTGTCTTGTAGGAAGTAAAATAAAGCTGCTAACAGCAGGGGTAGTTCCACAGCCACAGAAGGTAGGAATATACACAGGAACAAAGTAAGCACAAGTTTTCGCCTCCTTTCAACCGATCGTAGTTTGTGAAGGAACTATAGGGGAACAACTGCAGAGAACTGGATTCAAGTTTCACTGTTCGGAAGATATATAGCCACAGCTAGGGGTACAAACTTGTCCCGGTCAACTCCAACCCGAACCTAAGTCTGGCCTGGCCTGGCCCGGCCTGAGTTTTTTAAGACTCAGATTAAGATTGAAATTAATCGAGACTTTGAAAATCTGAACTCATTTTGAATTTAATATTTTATATTTTAGTTCTTTATCATTAGATTAGCAGAAATTTATTACAAAAATTACTATTTGTGTTTTTATAATTTTAAAAATTTGTAAATTTTTAACTTTTTTTAAAATTAAATTATGTTAAAAGAATTATTTTAATAGTTTTTTATTTCTTTTAGAAAGAGAAATTGAGATAAATTATTAAAACTTTTAGTGTATAATCAAAATAAGAAAAAAAGATAGCAATTCATTAAAAAAAATTTGAATAAAATCTAAAAATTAAAATTAATAACTGAGCTTAGGTTTGGCTTTAGTTGAATTCAATACTAATAAATTTTAATTTGATCAAACTCGGATAGTGTTATTAAAGTTCAAGATTGAGTTCAGATCAAACTCAAATTGATTATTTCAGAACTCAGATTGAGTTTAGACCTAACTCAACTCAGGCCCATCGAAATTGTCCCTACCCATAGCAAAATGACCATAAAATATAGGATCCATTCAGTCCCTTTGTAACATAAGATCATCATTTTTTTCCCTTACTAATAAACATTTTTATAAACCTTATAATTTGTAATCTTATTTTTAAACATGTAAGAAAATATAATGTCAAGTTTAGACGGTGGGATAAGAAGGTTGGATAAGATAAATATTATCTTATCTCATGTGTTGGTGTCTTTCATTGAATTTAATATTTATATTCCCGTGAATCATTTATATCTTACCTGAGTAAAATATAACTTATTTCAAATGGATAGTGGTATTAGAATTATCTCATCACACTAGAATAAAAATACAACGTCATGTCATAAAAAATTACAACGTTATAATATAAAGAGATGAAGATATTAAAAAGTCAAGTTAAAAAATCATATTTTTTCTTTTTTGATATTTTGTGTCAATAAATATACTATTTTATATATATATATATATATATACACACACACACACACACATGTAATAATTAATCTGGATGATTCTTAAAAATACGGATCATAATTTTTTTTTGAGTCATTTCGAAAGTGAGAGACTATTATATTTTCAATGATATTTGCACAATCACATTCTAAAATATTATGATTATGGTTATTAGATTTTTCAATTGATTTGTGAATAAAATTTTAATTTTAGATACCTCGAATACATATATTTGAACAAAAAAATTAAATGACTTTTATAAAAATAATTTTTGAACACCAAATTTTATATTCGAATCTAATATCGAGTAGGTACCTAAACATAGAAATAGAATATAACAACACATCCAAACTTTTTATCCAAATCAATTACAAACACTAGATTAAATTTTTTAATATTTCACAAAATTTTATATAAAATCCGATCTAACTATATAATAACCAATCTCATCTTCTTATTCAATAGTTCAAACAAGGCCTAAGTGTAAATATATAGTCTACATATTCAATCTCGTTTTTTTATTTGATAGTTCAAACAACACCTGAGTGTAAATATTTAATCTAACTAGGCCCGTGAATGTTGCATGGTCATTTGTGGATTGACACGTGACCAACCTAATGACAACACCAGCATCTTAGTTGTTACCATCAAAACCACTTACAATATGACACGTGGATACTATAGGCAACCCTAGTCGAGCGGATGTTTAACGAGTCAATGTGCCCAAGAATTCTAGGTCAACCATCTCTTCACAATTCGCAGACTTGGTTGAGTTGAAAACACTGCCCTAATATACTGACATAACCTCTTAAGAGAGAGTTTTACCCTTGACAAAAAAGTCTATATGCCTTGCCATCACATGGTTGCCTGAACTTAAGGCCAAGCCATAAGAGACCTTCACGGTCTGGCGTGGCTATGACACTAAACTTAATACCATAACTCGTAGTCTTGAAATCCCTTAAGATCTTGTGCCATGGAAGATAAAATATTGGGCTCTTTAAAGAGTTTCGGGACCTTTAAACGTTTTTAGAATAAAGAGAGCCTTTCCTGAGCCTTCTAAGAAAAATTCTATAACCTTTTGTCATAATGAAACCCCAGAATTCTAAGAACCCCCAACCAACCAGACTTACCTTTTGTGCTGGTGCATGGGGTTCGATGATTATTTAGATCAATACGTTCATGGGAGCAAAGCAAATTAGGCAAACAAACCTGCAGGCAATGGGCAACACTTACAGATTGATACACATGTTCAACTTCTGTCTCTACCATACAGAGGTCACATTGACTTATAGAAGTACAATTGAAGGAAGATTCTGATTTGAAGCACAAACAAGAATGGCGGCGTGGAGTTCAGATGCCGAGTAAAAAAGAACATAAAATGCTATACCAGCTGGCTGGCTATTTAAGATGGTTACAGTTCAACGAAAATGATTAATCTCAAGTTTGGAGACCTATTATCTCTTCGGCCGCGCTATGTAGTACTCAAAATTCTTATGAACAATAACCCTTGAAGTAGTGCACAACAGATTCCGCTGCCCCCTTATAATGCTTGAGTTCTATGATGCCTAAAAATCAGATGTTCAGTAAAATCTTCAGGTTCCAGAGACAGGTGGGACTGTTGCCGGCTTCAAATCCTCAGCTTTCTCATGTTCTTTGTTAAGCATCTGAAAACATAATTTGCAAACTTAACGATCATCTGAATAAATGAAGGCAATTACATTAGTTATCGGCAGAGTCTTTATAGGGAGATGACTTGACGGGAACATCAAGAAAAATTCCAAGTTTATGCATCTTCATTATACAAGTATCCCCATTACCCAAAGAGTAATTTCATCACTTCTGTGAAATCCATTCTGTATGACAATGACATCCATAATAACGAGTGACTTTGGGTGTCATCATTTCCACACCCGATGGCAGGCTGATTTTAACTCTTATATTTGTCCCTCCTGTGAAAGGGAATTTTAAAAAAACAAAAAACAAAAAATAGCACCGCACACCATATAGTCATTTGTACAAGCAATATAAAATTTTAACACTTCTATCAATGCATTCAGCTTAAACAGGTATCCATAAAGCCATCAAGTTACTTCCGTATACATTTGTGTGAGAAGAGCATGTCACCTTGTTGTTAATCAAATTGTGGAGTGCTATCACACTTCGAATCAGGGATGAAAGATATATGACCAACATCATATCATTTGTTTTCACTGCACATATATAAAAGAGGTAAAAAATTTACAGAATGATAAAGATACAAGAAATAATATAATATGATAACATCTTTCTTCCTCTTCCTCCTCCTCCTCCTCCTCTCTCTCTCTCTCAATGAATAATTTAGTTACCTGCAAACGCCTTGATTAAATCAGCCACATTCAGATTTGGAAGAAGGTTAAACACGTCCTGCAATTTTCATAAAAATCCAATGATGAAACCTATAGAGAGAAGCTTAGATTAAATGATCAATGAGGACAGCAGTGTTTTAAGTAGAATAAAGATATATTGACGAAGGAAGCCTTAAAGTAAGGATAAACACAATAGGCGTACTTGTAAATGATAAAGAATCTCATGATTTAAGGGAATCTTCTCATCAACAACAAGATCAAGGTAACCACGTATTTCACTTAACCGAGCATCCAAACCCTTCAAGGCAGCAAGTTTTCCAGTGACCTATGCAAGAAAATGCAGAAGTGAAGTTCACGTCTCCTTTCAAATATGCAGATGAAATGCTCATAAACTAACCTTCCAAAAAGGAGGGAGAGGGGGGGGGGGGGCATAAGGAATATGCATAAATGGAAATCCTCAATTCTCAATCAAAACTGAAGGAAAAGAAAGAATTGCAAAAATCTAAGAATCGCAAAGAAGAAAAACCTCAGTTGCAAGTGTGCTAATTGTTGTGTCCTTCACATCCCTCAGCAGGTGCTCCACTCCTATCAATAGGTGACATGAGAAGTATGAATATCAATAACCCACAATCCAGATCAATTTGCATCTTCTTCAATATTCAAATGGGAGAGAGAGAGAGAATTGCTAACTGGAAAAGTACATAGTCATCTCATGAAATACCAATTTCCTCAACTTCATGAGCAGCAATTTCTGAAGGCACGTGAACAAACACCTTCTGGCTTTTCTGAGTTGCATTCTGCAACCGCAAGCAAAAATAGTTTTAACATTAGAACGATGAAGAATTTCAGCTATTAAAGGCAGAGGCAAAAAATTTGTGGTTTCTATTAGTTTCTCCTTGACCCTCAAAGAGCCATCGTAGATGAAATAAATCTGTTCAAATCTCTCCTTATATTCAAGCCCAGTGTAACATTTCTGATCAACTAGGCACAACAGCTGGAAAAGAAAGCATAATAATGTTATTACCTCTTTAACCTCTTCAACAGCATAATAAGCCTTGGTGGGTATTCCCAGCTCCTTAGGTTGGACATCAATTATGACCAAGACAGGATTTGGAACATAACTGCAACAACAGAAAACCTGACAATCGAGGTAGATAGACAAGGAGAAAAATAAATCATAATAGATGAATGATGTGTGTGTGTGTGTGAGAGAGAGAGAGAGAGAGAGAGAGAGAGATAGATAGAGAAGGGGAAACCAGGAATGGGCGTTACAACACCAACATATTGACATGACAATGTTCACTTCCAATTTTAGGATTGTGCTCCAAGATGACTTTGATGCTCTATTAAGCATCAAGTTTTGAATTGTTCGTTTTGAGCCTATACTGTGATTGAGTGAATCCAAAACTAGTAGCCGTGTACTCTTCTAAAGGCTCATATTTTGTACAAGTAACAAGAGATGATTTCAGATGAATGCCAACATGCTAACTTTTTTCAAATAAACTAATACAGTGTTTCTCAAAAGATGAACTAGCATGCCATGCACTCTCCTAGAAGGATCCATACTTTGCTCAGGTAAAATTAAAGATGATTCAGAACAATTGCAAGTATGCTATAATAAGTCTTTCAGAAATCTGAAGCAGGAAGCAGTTTGAAACAGTCTGGGCAATTTTCAAAAGCCAGGAAAAGAAATCATCACAACCAATTAGGTTGTGTTCACTTTATATGTGATCCTTAGGAAATATTAATATAAAAACTAGGGAAATTTCTGGTTATAACAAGAATTGAGATAAGATTAAAGACACCAACTGTAGGCACAATTTGTGATACTCAAATTCCATGGCTTCACATTCAAGTGTGAGCCTCACATAGGCTGCGTACCATGTCTTAGGCTTGATTTATGTAAGGAACAGGCAACTGACTCATTAACTAAAATTAAGGGCATATTAAACAAACATAATGATATGACAGAGACTATATAATTTCAATCTAACAGAGCCCTTTACCAGGCAGATGTTTAATGAATGAGATAATTTATCAACTACAATACCCTCCATCACGTAACAATGATTATTAGAGGTTCAGTGGATTGCACACCATAATTAGAATAACCTTCAAAATAAAAATTCTACAGTGGGATTTTTACCGTCACGAAAGTTTTAAGTCGTTCATAACTAACTGTGAAAGCATCCCTCATCTAAATAGCCCCTTTTGAAAAACGATAGATAAAACATCGATCTCGTTGCCTTGATAAAAAAAACAACGTACATTCTAATGATGTATTGTGCTGCTGTCAAATAGGATCATGGTTTTAAATAGCGGTTGTTGCGTCGTTACGTATCGATTTTTTGACTCTCCGATACTGATATTGGCCGATATATCAGTGTGACTAAAATTTATAGCCGTATCGGCAGATACCATTACGTATCGACCGTTATGATTGTTATAAGACTGTTACAAGACTGTTACAACTAACTGTTTTAAGTTTTCTTTTTCAAAATTTTAATTTTTTTTTAAATTTTTTTTGCAAAATTCTTATGATTTCTATTTTTATAAGATTTATATACAAGAGAAATATTTGAAAAAATAATCAAAATTTTTTTTTGAAATAAGCTACCAAAACATTTGGGTCAATACGAATTCGAAAATACCTTTTGGCCTCAAAATGTTTTTAAAAAGTTTATTCCGTAACTAATTACACTATATTGATTTTCATATTTATAATCATTTTTTGTTATTATTTATATTATTTTTTGTAATGTTATTCAAATTAAATGATACCTCTCATTAGTTTAAATTTAAAAAATCCATATAAAATAACACAATATCTTCTTTAAGTGTTATTTATAAGAAAAATATTTTTTAGGTGTTAGAAAATTTAAAAATAATAATAAAAAATATTAAAATACAATAATTATAATCAAAATATGTGTATCAATGACTTTTAAGAGATTTACTAGTATTTGAAAAAAAATTACAGTTGTGGTTTTTGATTCCCATTACGAATGACCCAATACTCCCGATACCGTTACACATCGACCGCAACTGAATCGTATCATGCAACCACGATTTAAAACCATGAATAAGATACTATCCAAATTTCAAAGGTAAAATAGGAAGGCATGAAAATCCATAAACCACATATAAGATACCGAAGTTTGAATAAATTGGCAAAAAGTAAATAGGAAAAAAGATCGTGAGGTGATACAAAAAGCATTCATAAATTTTTAATAACACGATTGACATCCTTTTCAAGAATAAAGATATGTGATCTTACTCGTTAAATAAACCGTGAATATCTAGATCGTTTTCCCGCAATTTTGGGCCCGTGCTATACCAACCCACGACATGCTCCTTTGCTGTAATGACGATGCCAAATTTTATAAAAATGAGATTATCACAAAAACAATAGAAGAGGCACTTCATTATTGATACTAAATTTGAACAAGTTATACCATTTATTCTCTTGAACATGGAGAACATTGATTCATGGTAGTTGTGATCAAGAAACCATATGCTAGGATCCTTGTCATCTTCTTCAAAAGGCACTACAAATACGAAATTCTACAATTTAGAAATATTGTATTGACATAATTCATGACAGGAGATATTAGATTTCAGAAATCAAAGTACAATCTTAACAGTAATTAACTGTATCCAAATGCTATGATCAACCTCTATTTTTTTATCACATCTTATTCCAATTAGAACACCCACTATCGAGATTTTCAATATATACTAGGGGGGGAAGATCAACAACAAACATGTTTATTTTCATGTTATTGCCATGCAACAACCTAAGCTGCAATACATTCCCACGAAACAGGGAATGAAACACTACCCGGTCAGAACATTATTCTATAAGAGGTAGAATACATCAAATCAAAAAGTGTGCCAGGCACAGATAAGAACATATAATTTCTCAACAGTAAAAATTTTTATTTTAATAATCTTTCACCAGTTCAAATTTTTTATTTTCAATAAGTTCTTACCAGTTCATATATATTAAGCAACCGCACCACCTTTGTGCTTTTTGTGGTAAGTCAAAAGCAGCTTGAGAAAATTAATTACTAATAGAATGGATAAGATTTATTTGAAAGACTCAAAACAGTAATGGTTCATTTCACAGCGCAACCTGAGTACATGAAGATTCCTTAAAAAAAGATCCCCATCCGGAATCAACCTACTTATGCGAACCAGTAAAATATGCAGTACTAACTGCAATATATAAACCAAAAATTTGCCCCATTTTCATGGGTAATTTTGTTTATTTGTCACAACGTGTCTTGGAAACTATGGGTGTTTCCTTGCTTCAGATAACTTGGGTGTTGCCTATTCTCAAAGGGTGGTGATAGGATAAGGGTTTTGGTAGAAATAAGACTTGGAGAAAGTGAACCGTCGCTAGTACAATAATTCATGCAACCATTTGAGTTTACTGTCCTTGAAAAGGCCAAGATTATATTCGACTGGATATAATAATATAGCAAACTTCAAAGGATAATCCAAAATGAGAGCTGTCTCACCCAAAATCAATAATATCATGAGCCAAGACCAAGTTGGCTCAGTGAGACAGCCTGAGACAACTCAAGCCTTGTCAACACTCCAAAATCCAGTCTTTGTTCCCGTAAACACTCCAGAGGAACTCCAAAACAGTACTCTAGCATTCATTTGAAGAAATTAGACCTTAAATTTGAATATCCTAGAGCAACATTATATTTATCATCCAAGTAGTATGTTATATTGTAATACACTACCTTGGCAGCTCCTTTTTTTTTTTTTTTGGCGCTGCCTCATTAGCTCTTGCATTCACCTTACGGACCACGCTATATGCATTAGATAAAAATATTATATGGATCCATTATGTTTATGGATTTTTTGTGATCATTTTAAATTATCACTATTAGTTGCACATTGTTGTATCTTGGTTAAGTCATGCCGCCTACCAAAAGAACATACCCAAAATGAAGCTTTAAACCAAACAACGAACACCTCATTTAAGATAAGTAAAATGAAGTACAAAAGCCATACAAACTTTTCATCAATCATATTTTCAGACCATATTGCAGTACCCCGTACTCTTAGATAGTTGTTTCCCCATTTTGAACTTAAAAAAAAAAAAAACTACTTTGTTCTTATTAGTAACAAAACTATACTAGGCCTTGGAGAAATTCTAAAAAGTAGTTTTCTTATAACAGTACAATTATTAATTTAGTTGTTAGGTGTAGAAGCTACAGATATTTCTTGTGAAACATAATAAACTAGTCCTTAAATTCTCAAATAAAAAGAAAGCCTAAGTTGAGCCTTGACCAACTCTTCCTTCTCAACTACTAATATGATGAACTAATATAACATTGACTCCAAATCCTCCAAATTAAACTTCAACGATTGAATAACTAATTCCTTACATTTTATTAGCTAATATCTTAAACCCTAGCTTCGTCAAGACCCTAATGAGCAAAGAAAAAGTAAAAACAAAACCAAACAAAACTTACTTTTGTAAAAATTCTAAGAAAGTAAGTCAATTCATACTCTCTTTTTTTCTCTCTCATTGTTTCAATTATGTCCTAGCAATCCTTCTGACAGCCATACAAATCCGAAATCTAAAAGTTCAAGTTAAACAACATAATTAACTTCCAAACTAGTGCCTTATCATGTGAGAAACTAGTAGCATGGACACTACATTTTATTTATATAAACAAATTTCATACTTGATGCTTTATCAGAGCTAAAAAAAAGTGTTTATATATATAAGGCATTGTTGAGTTGAGTTATATATAAAACCCAAAAACTGCAACAAAAAGGAAAAAAAACTAGACAAGTAAAAATCTGCCATGTAACGACTAAAATACGAATAGGAAAGGGAGCCATTTTAAAGACTCATCACTTCTCTCATTCTCTCAATTGGTTTTCTCTCCTTCCTTCTTAGAACTAAGTTAATCCTGAACCTAAGTTTTAACTCTAATAACAAAGTTAAACCCCTCAACCTAGAGGTATTAGTGGCTTATCATGCAACAAATCCAATAGCATAACCCCAATTTTCTTCACTCCAACTAAATTTCGTAGGTGTGATGCTTTGCAGTAGCCCCAGAAAATCCAGGTATTTTATCGTTCAACTATATATAATATATATGTATCTGTGCGCGCTCGCGTATTGAGAGAGATCAGAAGCTTAAAAGACAAGAATGCAAAGAATTCAAGTGGAAGCATAAATAAATTACAACGACCTCAGATATGATTAGAAGGAAGAAATTTATTTGAAGTATGAAAAAGAGATAAGAATTGGGGGAACGAACCGGCGTAACTGTTGGTGACATCGACGGTGCCTTTGAAGGAGCTGCCGAGAAGGACACCGATGACGCGCCTGCGAGTGTCTTTGGCAACCCTGTTGTAGTTATCAACGATACTGAGCAACACCAGAGGGTGCACTATCACCTTCTCGATCGGCCTCGCTGATATTTGCTGTGACTTTATCACGTCCATCGCTGATTGCTAATGTCTCAAGTCAATGATTTCTCTCGGCAAAACCCTATATTGTGGTTCCCTCTTTGCTTTCTTTTGAGTTTGAGTTTTGTGCAAGAAAAGGAACCTTCTCAAATTCTGCAACTATTGTAGGTTGTATTCCCCTGCTTTTCCTCCTCGACGTGGAAAAAAGTTAGTGCAAGAGCATTTTAAAGTAGCTTTTATAATGAAGGAAACAAATGTATTCTCCCTCACTACTTTTATTTTTGAATAAATTACATTATATATATTTAAAAAAAAAATTTGATAATTAAAAAACTACTTTAAAAATTTTTGAATGACACTGATTTTTTTTTTTATTAATAACAAATTACAAAGAACTTCTTTCTAATTTTATTTTTTTTTTAAATAATAAAATTATCTTTCTTATTCTTTTTGTATTTTTTTTTCAATTTTAACTTTTTATTAAATTTTTTTAAAAAATTTCTCATTTTATATAAAAATTAATTTTAAAATAAATAACTTATACTTTTTTAGTCAAAAAATATTTTAATTAATACTGATTTGAAAATGAAAAAAGAAAGTTCAAAAAAATCGGCCAAAACAAAAAAGAAAAAGTTAATTACACTTTAGTATTATTAGGTTTTATTCTAATTTCAAATAAAGTCATCGATTATCAATCGTGATAATTTAGTTTCTCAATTTTTAATTTTATTTTAATTGAGATCACATATACAAATTGATCATCTCAAATTCGTAATGATAGTCGTTTATGTATTAAAATTATAGAATCTTATTTAAAACTTGTATAAAATTATAAGATCTTATTTAAAATTTGTATATAATTATAAAATATTATTTTAAAATTAATATAAAATTATAAAATATAAATAATTTAAGACAGTTGTTAACCACTATTTATAATTGGACATCTTTGCAATTGGACAGTTGCTTTTGTTTTTACTTTTGCTTTTGCTTTAGTGGCCGGAGGTAAATGAGATGACAGTGTAACGAAGTTTCTTTTTTCTTTCCTTTCCATCTCCGTTTTTTTATTTTCCTTTATTTTCAACTATTACATATATGACACACATGTATGTGTGTAATAAAAATATTTAGGAGGAGAGAATTATTATATTCGTATGTTCAAAAATTGAAGCCAGGTGAGTGATTGAAACTTGTTTTTAGGAAAAAGAAAATAAGTAATTTTAGCATATATGTTAAGTTTTTTTTTAATAAATTTTGATCGAGAATATCAGTATAATTTATCAAAATACATATATTTGTTTAAAGTATGTTTTAAGCTCTATTTTAAAACAAATACATGGATTTCCAAGGTGATAGCAATGAAAATGTCTATTATAATTCCAAGGAAAGTCCCAAATTTAAATATTTACTTCTTTAAATTAGGAATTTTTTTTTCGTTGGGATGGAGATGTGGTTTTGATCTAGAGTCGGTTGAGTGAATTTTCTTATATATGATGAATAAAATTGGACAAGTTCAAGCCTGTCAATTGTACAATTGAAACAACTCAAAAAAAAGAATTGAATTTTGTATCCTATGCTTTCTATGACTCTTTTGTATCCTATGTTTATGAGGTAGTCTAGAAATCACATGAATCATAAGCATAGCCGAACTAAATATAGAATCTCCGAATTTACGACACATCCTTCAAATTAATTTTCCCACCACTTGAACTCCATGTTTTCAATGACTCATCAATAAAGTCATACTTAGTTATACTAGAAATAAGTTTAATCAATCTTTCTGATTTCTGTCAAAACTATTGCAATATAGTAATAATGCTAGCTGCTGGCACAGCATCACAAAAAGGGGGAAAAATCTTACTACTATAAGGCCACAAATTCACCCGTTCAAATTATGTCGGGACAATTGTAGAGAACTTCAGAAATTCGTGAGCTGCCAAAACGAACACATTATCACAAGACCGAAGCATTTGGTAGCCTGGTCAAGGCCCACTAAGGACGGGTGTAGTCTCCAGCCATTCTGGATAGACGTAGTCTTCAGATCGCAAGAAGCACAACCCGACATAGGAAGCAACGAGCGCGCCACCGCCCAGGAGATCCAAAGCAGATCAGGGACACAAACAAGAAACACTCCTTGGGGAGGGCACGTGCTTCAGGGGACATTAGGGGTCTAGTGGCATGGTGACTCAAGTATGAGATTTCTCCATTGATGCTTAGCATTAAATAAGGAAGTGACCACAACCTGCCTCCTCATTTAATGCGACAAGCACTGCGGTCTAACTTGGGGAAGTGGATCCTTACTTGCATTAATGGAAGCAAAAATGCAGTTAACTTATGAAAATCAACAAATGTCCAATCAGCACCATGCGCAGAGCACGTGGCACAACTGGGTGGCTTTCCACTTAAAATCAACTTTGTCAAACACGTCTCCTTCGTGTTATAAATAAGGGACAAAAATTCCCCTACTACATATAGACACATACAGAAACACACACAGACAACCATTGATGAAAAACAAAGCATTCAGTAAACTTGAACCCCATTAAAGAGGCCTCAATTAAAGTTTAAAGGGAGAATAAAGCTGTCGGCATTGGTGAATGCCCAGTTGGTCCCATTCTCCCCATAGATTTCTCTCCCAAAGTCAGCCTCATACCTTCTCCCTACAACCATTCTACCCTATAGTGTCGTTTATTACTCATCATTATCATTCTGGATATTCCTCCACTTATTACGAGGGAACGTTATCTGGATATTCTGGCAGCATGGTTGCAACTCTGAGTTGCTCATTCACCTTCAAAACACTTACAAGCCTAATTAAATCAAACTAATTATAGTAATATTGTTACAGCAGATGATGGCTGCACATAATTTTGATACAAATCATTCCTTTCACGTGGGACAAAATTTGTGAAAATGAGTACCCAATCTACAACAAAATCTTTCTATCCCTCAGTTGAAATAGGTCTAATTATCACAAATTTATAGGTTTCTTGAGAACATCATATACATCACGCAACATGTTCATTTTCAGAATACAATAAGAAAGAAGACTAACCACAACAGCATGTCTGCATGCGCATCTAACCACAACAGCAACAGTATTGTGTGTTATTATCATAGCGTTAAACTGATTCTGCATTCTCTGGTGCTTCCTCATCTTCTGATGCTGATTCCCTATAGTTGTAGCACATTGCCCACCAGAATGTAAAAAACAAGATTGACAGTACTTAACACCGCCAGTGTCCAATAATAATTATCCAAACGACTCCTATTTAAAGTATCTTGAAACCAATTCAGATTCCCTTTCCTTTCACTAAACTTACCCACTATATATACTGAAAGAACACTAGCCATACTTCCAAGACCAAATACTCCGTTGCTGAAAAAAACCAGGTATCTTCTCATGGAGGGAGGAGCCTGATCTTTGAAGAAATCAACAATGCTCTTTTCACAAATTCCATGAAGAGTCCCAAGAAGGAGAAACTGTGGAAGCAGCCAAAATATACTCATTGGGATTCTCTTGTCAGGCTTGTCAACTAAATCATGGCTCCTAATCACATTGAGCCTTCGAGTCTCCACTTTGGCAGCAGTAATACAACATAATACGGAAAATACCATTGCTACTGCAATTCCAATAGGGGGAGCATACCGTTTTGATCCTGATCTACCTAAGCACTTTGCCAAATTGAAATATATTTTGCTGAACTCTGATTTTGCAAATTCATAGAACATTAAAAAGATTGGAAGAGGGACCTTCAAGTGTCCAACCTTGCGGTTCATGTGATTCGCTTGCTCAAGAAAGTAGGTGTTTCCAATAGATAATACCACCCCACAAATAATGAAGGTCAGCCACATTGGGACCATGCGAATACCGATTTTGGTTTCTTCTACTTCTGTAACGCTGCAAAGTCTCCATCTATTTTTCTCTTGCTCTTCTTGAGTTTGAGGGGGTGGCAATATAGTGGCAGCCTTGTCTAGGCACCTGCATTTCAGCAATGTTACAATTGTGAAATGGGAACTGAATACATGAATAAAATGGTAGTTCTCGCACACCAAGAAACTAGATAGATTCTTCTATTTTGCTTTCCAATAATAAGAATCCTCTTCTTATTAATTCAATTTCAAAACAATTAGATAATTTAAGAGAAATAACTGGGTATTTAGTTTAATTTAATCTTCGGCGGCAGCAATCTTTCCAAAGTAGTGATGGTATGACATCCAAAAGTACTGGCGGGTTGAAGATTCAATGAAAAAATATTCAGTAATATGGTGCATGAGAGAGAGAGAGAGAGAGTCAAAACCTAAGGCCACGTGTGTGAGGAACCGGCTGAACAATGTCACGTCTCTCGTAGAGCTCATTAGCATCCTCCGGGCATTGATGGAATATCTTGGAAGCAGAAGCCACAAAGACTCTGACCACAGTAGTGAGAGGGCTCCCTTGTGGCCCCTTAAATTCATAAGCATTTGAGCCACTAGCGAATAGAAGTGTTGCAACCAAGGAAAATATTGCTGGAATTCCAAACCGAATCGACCATGGTTTTATATATGGAAGTGCAATACCTCCAATTATGGGGACAAGGACCACACCAAAGATGCCTCCAATTTTCCATGGAGTTTTTCCTCCATCATCATCCTCCATTTGACTTTCATTTAAGAATGACTCTAGAGAGACTAAGTGACCAGATATTCCCACAGCTATCAAAGCTAAGGCAGTGTAAAAGAGGACCCTTTGTGTGTCACCGATGCATTCTGGCCGGTATGCACTGCATGTTCCGGTGGATTTGGAAAGCACTGGTGGCGTAGACATAGCCAAGAAGCTCAACCCCTGAAAAGAATCAAGTTCATTTATTTGTGCTTAGTTTGTTTTTTGTTCTTGTGTTTTTTTTCTTCTTCCAAAATGTTGCAAACTTCATAACAACCAAATTTTAGAAACAAATTTTGATCATAAAGCACATGCTAAACTTCATCTAGAATGGCAAATTCTTATCTATTGCTCTAAATTCACTAACTGCTCTTAGCCATTGACATTGACATAATTTAATGAGTGTACCCATCAAACCCATTCTCAATTAGTATGGTTCAAGTGTAAGACCCTTTGGTCCAGGGCACTGCTTAAAGCCTTAAACGTTGCTATGACCTTAATTTCAAAGGGTTAAATTGTGGATCCACTTATACAATACCATAGTGAAGGTAGAACAAATGAATGATCATAGCAAAAATTTGAAGGAGATCTGACGAAATTTGGTTCCAGCAAAAATAGGAAACTTTAAAAAAAAAGCGATTACTTACAATGCTGTAGGCAATACTGGAAAGCAACAGCATTGCATAATCACCCATGACGGTGTCTACAAGGAAGGCAAATCCTATTGGCATTATCAATGCTATGCCCCCACAAATGTTTATAATTCCAGCAGCGTGCACGAAATTAAGCTTCCAAACATTTGTTAAGTACGTCACCATCACCCACATTGCATACGCTGCTAATATGTCAGCCCAAATCAGGACTGCCATTGAACGGAAACAAGGAGGAAGAACCATGTAAACATATAATATAAGCAGCACTTGCTTCACACTAAAGTAGTAATAATAATAATAAAAAACTCCTGCTGCTCCTTTGTCGATGGCTTAATTAGGGGATGCATTAGAATCATATTTTTAAGCACTGTATGCAATTAATATATAATATGTGAATAATCTGTATTAATTAATAATTTTTTGAGGAAGTAACTTCATTCTTTGGTTTTCCTAGAAAACTACTTCATTTTTATTACTTAAAACTAAATTAAAAAAAAATCTAAAAATTCTTTTATAGTACTAATTTTTAGAATGGAAAATACACACACACACATCTATAAACAGTAGTCAGTGAAATTAAGTTTTTACTAATATAGAAAGAGATTAAGAGTTTTCTTATAACTTAAAAAAGCACATATCTTTACGTGAAAATAGTTTATCATTCTTGAGAATATTTACATGTCCATTTTTTTTTTTGGGTTGAAAATCATATATTTGGGGGGGAAATTTTCATTACTAAAATTTTTTTTTTTTTAAAAAAAAAAACTTAATAATTTTAGATCTGCCAAGATTATTAACTATTAGAGAATCGACTGTATATGCTTATTGAAGAAAAAATATGTATAATTACTGTATGAAATTAAACAGAATGCTGTTAAAAATGGATTTAATTGATTGAAAAGTCACAGTTTAACTTAATTACCTGTAATCCTCACAAAGGATGCCATTTCTAGGTCAATCTGATCGTCCTCACTTTCTGCGAAAGCAGGTTTAGCAAAATCAAGACCATTTCGAAGGGAATTGTAAAAGACAACTTAAGCCTAACAAAAAACAAGGCAAAAAAGTAAAAATGTCTGTGAATTAAAGCAACCTACAGGAAAGATTATACGAAATAAATCCATTCATGTTTAAATGCAGAATGAAGAATTAAAAAAGGAAAGTCTGATTGATGATCTACTTAAACTTGCTAACCTTGAAATTTAATAGTAAAAGTAAAAGCTTACCTCGTCGGAGCAAAACTGATACAGTTAAACGGAGAGAGAGGAATGCTCTGTTGTGGGAAGAGGAGTTCAGACTGTCATGGAAAGTAGGAAAATTCGCAGGGATGTTACTCGGAGAGACGTAAACCATATAACCGCGTTTCGGCTTGTTAGCCCTTTGTCTCATTTAGTTGACCGTTGACGCCAACGTTATGAGTCGTCAACTCCCTGGAAGAAATCGCCCAATCAGAGTTATTCTTTCAGTCCTTTACGGTTGATTTGGATAAGTAGAGGGAGAATATAGTATTAGTTAAAGGAAATTAGAGGGAGTGTAATTCTTTCTATATATTTGAATAATTAATGAAAAAAAAGAGAAAAAATTAATATAATTTTTTTTATTTTATTTAAGAATGATAAAGGACAAAAAAAAAAAAAAAATAATTTTATATTATTTTATTATTATACTCTTTGAATATCTTAGGATAGAGGTATCATTTTTATTTTTATTTTTATAATTTTAAGTATAATATTAGTATTATTAAAAATTCATTAAATCATTGTTTCATTTCCCTCCATTTCCTCTCACTTTTGGAGAGATAACAAAATTACTTAAATAAGGGTTAAGCCTCTCTCCCTTTCCCTCTCTTTCCTTCCTAATTTTTAAAACAAATATGATATAAGCTCCTATTCCTTCTCCTTTCTTTCCAATTCCTTCCATCCAAACATAGGGTTAAGGTCGTACATATAATGATTTAATATATTTTTCAGTATTTTTATAATATTAATTATTAAAAAAATAAAATAATTATATGTATATTTGTAAATATTTCATTTATAACATATTTTGATCATATATTTATTAATTATTTAGAAATGGAGTAAAAAATATTATAAATAGAGAAAATTACACTATAAGCAAACACAAAAAATACTTCTTTAATTTAAAAAGATATTACGATTTTTTCAATCTCAAGTTAAACATAATGTATATTTTTTAGGGTCATTTAATTAGAAATTCATGAAAAGTATAAGAATTATTCTCAAGTAAAAGCTCAAATTTAATGACTTATAATGTTTTTCAAACTTACCATGACTAAAATATTCTTACATTCCTAATAGTTCATTGATTCAAAAACACAAGAGCGTAAATGGACACTTCTTTTCAGAAAAAAAATTTAAAATTTAATAACTTATAAATTATAAATCAACTTTTTAATAAAATTTATATATTTAGACTCTAAAAATCGAAATCTATCAAACAATATCCATATTGAATATGAAAATCTGAACAAAAAAATCATTCTATAAGTGTAAAATTTTGTCAACAAAAATGTACAATTTATATTTTTACAGTGAAATGCTTAGTGCCAACTAAAAGTGTAAAATTTTACATTTTTTTAAACTTGTAAAAATTCATAATTTTATAAAAATTAAAAATTCCTTGGCCACATGTTGGATGCTAAAAATCAACTTTTAAATGTGTGAAAATTTAACCCAAAAAAAAAAAAGTATTTAAAACATAAATTATTAAAAATACACTAATTATAAAAGTGTAAAATCTTATACTATTATAAAAATATAAAATTAGACACTATTGAACCTTACAGTTGTACAATGATCCTATAATATGTAGTTTATTAGCTCCACTTATAACTGCATAGGGTTTCATCTACTTTATATGAGATGTAACAAGTTGTACCTTAAAAGTATTAACCAAGGGAAGGTGTAACGAATGCAAAGAGATCTACCACTCCCAAACCCAGTATCATCATGACCCCGTTGCACAAATCATGTTCGAGCCACTATTTTTTGCTGCAAGAATATTGGCATGCAGCTCAAGATTCAAATCAGGGTGCCATGATTTCTAAGGAATCTCATTAGACAATGTTAAATTTATAACCCATCCAAATCTATTCAAACCTATCCATTTTGCCAAACTTGCTTTAAGCCATCACAAAAATCAAAGTTCTTAATAATGGGTGACATTTAGTATGAATTGAGCTATCAACTATGAACTAGACTTATTTGTAAAATTATTCTTATACATACATACTCTTTCTATTGGCCCAAGAAGAACAAAAAGCCATCACAAAATAAAAAAATTGGTAGAACTCTTTTTGGCCCCATCACAATGGCCATTAACTCGAGCTTAATTGAGTAATTCATTTATTCCATGTGCTTAGAACATAGAGATAATTTTCAAAGGGACGGAAAAATATATATTTTTGATAAAATTCTATCACATAGATTATATTTCATTAAAATAGTAAATCATTTCACACATAACAAAATATCGTTAAAATGACATATTAATACATCATTATACCATGTCTATTCAAAGAATTTTCCCACCACAAGTTAGATAATCAAAAGCAACTCAATCTCATCCTTTCTACTTTGCAATATTTACAAAAGTGGGCGTGTGCAATAATTGGTCCTCTTTTACTTTTCCTTTTCTTTGATGAACAATGCAAGATGTCCCAAGGGATCACCATGAACCAAATTGAACATCGAGGACGCAAAGCTTTTCCAAAGATTCAATTTTGATACAAAATGTTTTGGGGGGTCACAAAATGGACACTGCACCAGAAAAATTAGAACTTTCCCATACCTCAATTCCTTCCACATTTTCTCTACAAACAAACAGCCTATCCCCACCACCTTCAATTTTCTTTATGATCCCTCTCTCCGAGTCTTCCATTTTGTCCACATAATTCCTCCTGTATGACCCTTCAGATAATCTACTCTCTCTCTCTATATTTGTTTCTTTCTCCTCCACCTTTGACCACACCTCTAATTCACCCTCTCTCCCTACAAACACTTGCTTTCTATAGCAATGTATCACACTCTCGCCCCCTCCACCCGTGCTCCTCATACTTGGGTTCTTCTCTTTCAAATACACCCACGGATCATCACCTAAATTACGCAAATCTGCCACCGCCACATCACCCGATTTGGAACATATCTTGAACAGAGTTGACTCGTCCGTGTCGACGTCCACGTCAGCGAACGAGTCGCCGAACCTGCTGCTTCGGCCCGAGCCTGGCTCGTTCGTCTCCCACACCACCTCTCCAGACCTAGCGTCCCATAAACGGATGTAACCGGAGTAACCGAACGCACCGGATGCGACGGCACTTCCGACGAGAAGGCCGGAGTCTGGTAAGTAGGTCAGCTTTTCGGCGACCATGTTTTTGGCGGAGCTGCCAGGTTGCCGGGCGAATTCTGACTCAATTTTGAGCGTTGATTTGTCAATCACGAGAATACAGTTCTCTCTGTGAGGACAATCGAAGGAGGCAAAGACTTGACTCGGTGAGTCAGCTATGGCGGCGACTCGAGCCTTGTAGATTCTCGGATCGGACTTATCAGTCCAGTGAGCTGACCCGACGCGACTACCGTTGGAGAAGTCGTAGAAATGGAGCCCGGCAGCGATGTCAGATCCGACAGCTGCGACCTCCGGCCAGACGCGGCGGATTGAAGTGATGTCCTCAAGATGTGTGCGAATCGTACCGGCGTGCGTCAAGTTCCAATCGTAACCGGTAATTTGACCGCCGTGCGCTATCCACACCGATCCGTCCCCGTCGCCGGCAGTAAAGGCCGATACGAGGCCGTCAGATGCGGGGTTGATAGTGGCGACGCGGGAGGCGTCGATGCCGCTGAGCGGAGTCGGCAACATCGCCGACTTGAGTTGCGACTCGATGCCATAGTACGAGGCTTCTTCGGCGAGCTCTTGCTTGGTGAATCGGCGAGCAGTGGAGGGGAGGCGGTTGGTGCGGAGGACGGAGAGGAGGATGGAGAAGATCTCGGGGTCTCGGTCTATGAATACCGGATTCGAGTCAAGTCTCGGCCGGTTCGAGAGGGCGGCCAGGAGTGAGTCCGGGCCGGCGGATTGGAGCGTTGAGACGGTGGTCTCGAAGAGTTTGCTGCCGACGTTGAGCTTGATGCGGTCGTTGGGTTGGGACCCAAGAGCAACATGGGAGATTCCGTCGTCCATATAGAAGTAGGTAGAGATGAATTGGATTGGGTGATGGAGAGAAGGCTCAGCAAGAGTAAGGTCACACCAGAATGTTATTTATGTTTTGTAATTAACAGTACTATATCATGTTATGAACTTTCTAAATCATTGCCAAAAACTGTTTCTGACTTTTTGATTTTTAAAAACACTTTGACTGCGGTGGTTTTGTGTTTTCAAAAGCATAAACCACTAATATGATGATGCATGCATGTTACTTGGATCCAACAGAACATAATGCCTACCATTACCATTTCAGAATAGATCACACATTGGAGTTTTCTTTTATTCTCTTTTATGTCTTAATATATATATAGTATATGTATATGTATATGTATATGTGTGTGTGTGTGTGTGTGTGGATCCAATTTTAGAATTTTTGTTACAATTACGAATGGATCATACATTGGAGTTTTCTTTATTCTTTTCTGTCTTAATGTGTGTATGTGCTCAGGCATCCAAATTTAGAATCTTTGTTTGTTCTTAATTTTGTAAGATGTTAATTCATTAAAAAAACTGAGATCATAATGTAAATGTTTATTTCTTATGTAATTAGCATTGTCCTCCGTTTTATAGCTGTATAAAAAAAAAATCTATTAGATGCTAGTTTATGACTTAACGAAGCCATGAGTGTATGAAAATAATAAGCAATGACCCAAAATTGATACATGAGTCCTTGTATCATACCAACAAATTTGTAATACAGAATTGGGAGTCTCTCCATTTCTCATGAAATGGAGGCTCTCGATTTGTGACTGTGAAAGAGAAAAATTGATTAAAAATAATAATAATAATAATTTTTTTTTACTTGTGAGACAAATGGAATGTCTTTATTTCTTATGACATAGAAATATACCTAACCCCGTAATACACACCGTTAAGTTTTGAGATTAGGGGTATGTTTGGTTTAAATTTATTTTGATAATTTGAAGTCAATAAATTTAGGGTAAATTACACTTTAATACTATGAAGTATTGTCTTGATTTCAAATAAGGTTATATATTATTAATTATAAATTACATTTTAGTATCTTATAATTTTATATGAGTTTTAAAATATTACCTTATAATTATATACGAGTTTCAAATAAAGTCCTATAATTTTATACGGGTTTCAAATGAAGCCTAATAATTTTAATGTATAAACGGCTGCGCATTCAGAATTGGAGATGGTTGTTTTGTCACGTCCTGGGCCTTATAACCCGAAGGCGTGATATTTAAATTAAGTTACATTAAAATGATTAAATTAATTAAAATATCTCACTAGATTTTAATAGTAAAATATATATAAGTTTAAGTGTGAGAATCGATTAAGGATACTAAATATGAGAGTTTCTAAAAGTTAAGATTTTTTTAAAAAAAAATTTGAAAGGGTTCGTGAAGATTTTTAAAAAAATAATTGAAAAAGTCTGCCCTAATTATTGATTTGTTGTGCCTTTCAAGTGTTCAACACTTAGGTAATTTTTCACTAATTCATTCTTTTGGTACTTGCCAACCTGATAATTCAATACATATTTCATTTCATCTCTTTCTCATCCTACTTAGCACACACTATAATACATATATTTCTATACATAGAATTTATTTTAAAGCTACTATGTCATGAATTTACATATCCCAAAAGACATATCAATTACATTTATATATCCCAATAAATATACGAATTTCATACTACATGATTAACAAAAATAATGGAGAATGTTCCATTAACATCATAGTATGTCTTCGTATACATCAAGTAAGCCCAAAAAAAAGAAGCACATTAAGCCTATCAACATGTACTCCTCAAGATGCGGGATCTTTCTCGGTACCTGTATCTGGTAGAGGTCAGTATCCCAGTAGGATAACTAAAACAAATAAAACATGAACGTTGCAAAAAAGTGTATGCTTGTACTAGGTGGGTGGCATACTATGACAGTTTATAATCAATTCAACATATAAAGAATCCATATTTGTCTTATTACGTTTTATGAGATTTACTTAAATTCCACTTGAGTTCATTCAAACAACGACCAAATTCTTAAATCTCTAGGTTTTATTAGAAACTCAAAAATATCAAAATCCTAATTCATCACTCATCAAGTAATCACTTGGCTTCCGATATAGCGAAACATGATTTCATAGGCTACTAACCTGTAGGCAACTATAACATGTACCACCACCACGCAGAACTCTCGACTCAACTGTCGAACCTCGAATATACCCACCCATTTACAACTCAATCCACACCACAACATTTTGAGTACTCACATTATCTCATAAGTACACAAAACGCGTTCCAAACCAATACTCTTGGTTCTTTTCATTCTCACTCATTATTTAATTTTTTCAAGGGTTTTTCTCAATTTTTTTCTATCTAAAAAACACATGATTTTTTTTTATTATCATAATCTCACTCCACACTCCTCGCAAGTGTAAGTGGTAACAATATTATTTAATAAAAACATATGCTTAGGGTCCTAACAACCTTAATATAAACACAGATTTCAATTTGAGAATGTATGGTCGTGCTTCACGTACATATTAATTAACAAAATTGAAATTTAACACACAACATGGCAATCCTAGCATACTTTTATGAATGAATGTCCTCTAGCAACCTATTCATTCCTATTTCATAATTTTTAGAAACCTTACCTTACTTTTGTACAATTTTAGCAAAGTTTTCTTTGATTTTTTTTTAGTTAAGTTGCCCAAAATCAAAGAAAAATGTAATAAACCTCAACCTTTACGAAAGCCCGAATGACTTGTTGAATTTGCTCCTTTTTTTTTTTCCTTTCTTCTTATTTTTTCTTTTTTTCTCTTCTCTCTCCATCTCCACGCCGTTGTGCGTCTCTGGAATGTGAGTGTGTGTGTTTTGTATGAGTTGTATGTGTTTTAAAAGTTCAACCACACCTTTCACCTTTATTTTTTTTATTTTCTTTTGTTTTATCTTTACAAAATATTTTACTTATTATACATATATTATTAACCCTCTGCCACACACCACTCACACTCAGTTACACACACAAACCGTCACACATCTCACTTGCTGCACACACACACACATTCACTTTTTTTTTTTCAACCCAATTGTCTTGTACATTATTTTATTTTCTATCTGTATACATGTACTCACTTAAATTTTATTGATAAAAATTTATTCCTCAACTAATTTAATTAGTTAATTAAATTTTAATTTGTTCTAAAAAAATTATTTATTCTTTTTAATAAAAAAAAATTTACTAATCTTTACACGTTTGTAATTGGCTTTAATTAAAAAAAATTATAAATTAAGAGATTGAATTATTATAATTTATAATCGAAATTCTTATTTAAAATTGATTTAGAATAGTAAAATATAAATTAAAGGTAAAACCAAACATGATATGCTATATGTATAGACACCTTCACTAATATGGACGCTTAGCTTAACACAAAACCAAGTCAAAGACTAACTCGTTAGACGAAGATACAATAATCTTTTAAATTTTCAAACAATGGTAGAGTGTCTCCATATGTAGCCCATTGTGTCCATTTGCATACGAGAAACCAGGCTTGAATCTGTCCACATTTCACAATGGCCCAACTGGGGCAATATAAGCAATGCATTTGGACCCAATATCCACCTGACCTTGGATCATTCCTTGCAAAACAATCACCAATCTCGGTTGGAGCACTGGTTAAATTATTATTATTTTGGTACGTAACACTGGAAAATTATTACCTTAGCTTTAGATAAGATTTTACTTGAAAAAATCTAATTTTATGACCGAGTTTTTACAGTGTAAAAATAACTTAAAAGGATCTCTTAAAAAAGTAACTCGCATTTTGTATTTAATAATTCAAATATTTTACCTACATTGTATTAAATAACATAAAAATAAATATGCAGATAAAATACTTCACATATTTGTCAGGAAAGTTTTCCCAAGCACCTGTTGACGCTTAGGAGTGTGTTTAGTCCCAACTTACAACTACGGACTCTCGATCCTAGATGGAGGTGGGACAACATTAGAATTTTACTACTGAACCAACCAGAAGTTAGTGTAAGGTCCTTTAAATATATATATATATATATATATATATATATATAGACACAAACGATGCACCATTCTCTTTTAAGTTTTAATCTAGGAGTTCTCATTTTGTTATAAACAGCGCCAATTAATAAACCAATTTTAAAAAAAAATGTATATATATATATATATAAATATAGATATAGATATAGATATAAATAAAGACACAAACCATTCCCTTTAAGCTTTAATCTAGGTGTGCTCATCTTGCTACAAAGGGCATCAATTAATTAACCAATTTAAATTCACCTTCCATTCCAAATTTCCAATATTTTTGAACCATGAAATAACAACGGATGTGAGAAGATTTTCATCCTAGCTATGATTTGATACAAGGGCCAGTGCTAAATAGAGTTGAATGGAAAAGATGATTTCGTGTAACCAACCCTAATTTGTTGGGTTACTGTTAGTTGAGTGTTGAATAGTAAAATTAAAAGTATGAGAGGATTGATATTGACTGCAATTTATATATACTATATATGTACAAATACTTAGCTTGTGTTGAAACTCAAGTTTCATATGAAATGACAAAATCATCTTTTTTTTTTATTTTTTTTTTTTACAGATACAGTCCCTTTTCCATTATTGTACAAAAAGAAAATTTAAATAAATTCTCCATTTATTTCGAAAACTTTTGTACTCTTGATTTTGCATTTGCATTTGCATTTGTATTTGTAAAATTTTTTCAAAGAATGCGTTTGGTTTTTGGTTCAATCTTTAAAAGTGCTTTTGTGTAAATTTTATTTTATTTTATTTAAAAAAAAACACATTCGTAAGAAAGTAATTCAGAATTATGTATTAACATATATTTACACAGTACTGTTTCACGTCCAATTTACAGAGCTTTAATTTGATGTGGACGGTTTTGGCATATAAAGGAGGAGAGAGTGTTGCGTTGGTTGGCTGAGTTGTCGTTGATGTGTCGGTATACATTAGCCCCGACAAACATGACTTTCGGACCATGGACCACGTGAGTTTCGGCAAGACTCAAGCGTCTGGATCCAAAATCTGAGCTGGTTTGTATTAAGGCACTGGCCCTCTTCTGGTTATGATCTTGCAAACTGTTTTTTTGGTGGCCAAAAATAAGAAAACATTGGAAAGGCATTTGGCTGTTTTCATTTTCTGAAGAACAACTAAAAAAAAAAATGGGTGCATTTTCAGGGACTGCTGTTTAATTCTACATGAAATGCGAGAAAATTATTTCATAAAACCGTCACACGATATTATTGTGTAACGATTTATCATATAATGTTAGTTTTTTCATATTTTTAGGAAGAGTTTTTTTCTTATTTTTAAAAAAATTTAATATTATGTAAAAGATTGTCATACAGTAACATATTGTGACAATCACACGACATAATTACTCATGAAACACAAAATGAGAATTACCATGCACTGAAGCTAAATATCAGCCAAGATAGTTTGGCAAAGGCAGAGAAGTGAGGACACTGGATAAGTGATGTAAGAAAAATATGGTACTCTAAAAATATGAAAAGTTAGTTTTTACATTTTAGGGTACCATATTTGTTCTACATCAGTCTCTCGTATTTAAAAAAAACTCATTCTCGAATTGATTGGATGTATACAACTACGAACTCGTCCATAATCTCATATTAATGGTTGAATCTTTTCAAAGACAATGAAAGACTCAATTTTTTTTTCTTTCGCATCCTACATGAAATCTATGATATAATAAAACAAAAATTATCTTTTTATTCTACTACAATTTCAATCTTTTCATAATCTTCAAAATTATTATTCGCTAATTCAGGTTTAATTTCATCTTTAATATTAATGATTACCATGTAAATTTTTGTTTTTTCTTGCATAAAAGAATTTGTAGAATCTACTAAGTCTGAATTTTCTTCTTCTTTCTCCACAATAGAACTCCCAATGAATTGCTTTTCTTTTTCCATTGCACAAACTGTGTTTCAGCAATATCAACAGAAATAAATTCAATTTTATTTTCGATTGACTTCTTGTGGTCATCTTAGTATAAAAAATAAAGAAATTAGTAGTTTCTTATTTAAATTAATAGCCTTCGTTGTAATAGAATTAGTTTAAAAATAGAAGTTTTTTTTCCTAATCAAAAGTAGTAGTATTGTAGCACCATAAATATAATATAATAAATTTTTATCATAATTTTTTAATAAGAATAAAGATATATGTTACATCTCAAATATCTTACTTTGTATTCCCTCTTTTCACAAGGGACGAGACCCATTAGCGGGTCTCACTCTTTAACAAAAGTGAATTATAAGAGCTTTTCTAATGCAACACTCAAAAGAGCTGCTATACCGAGACAAAAAAATAGGAGGTGATGCAAAATCCTGTATATAGCATGCTAACACATGCCTCAAATTATGACTTTCTCAAATATTCTCTCAAATATAACTAGAAAAATAACATCAGTTATTCACAATCAACAACTTAGATTCTTTCAATCTAATGGCTAACAACATCCCAAAGCAATAAACCATTTTTGATAGTTAGGAAGAAGAATTAATGGTGGTTTCTTGTTTTTTTTTTTAAAAAAAGGCATTTTAACATTAGATAAAAAAAATATTAAAATATAACATTTTAGTAGTATTAGTACTGTTAAAATTTAATTTTTAGCTTTGGAGGTACTGATTAACAAAGCTTTTGAAGCCCACTATCCTCTGGCATGAAATGATCCAGATTTTGCATTCTAAATATAAGTCCATGATAATTAAAAGTCATGTGTTACAAAACATATATAGTATCAATGCAATTAAAACTTCTTTAGTTAATTGGGAAAAAAATAACAATTGTTGTGTTAAACTGTAAATTATGGCTAACCGACAATAAGAAGAATGTCAGTTTGTAGTCTGACATTAAAACAATTAGGTGAGATGACTTATTGTGGGGTTGGTACACCCACCTGCAACCTATTACGAGGACTCCTAATTCATAGGCTGGAAAATTATTATATAGTTCAGGATTTTATGTTTGAGCAAGATTAAGACAAAGTTTGAATAGTATTTCAGATATAATTTTTTAAAAATTATAAAAATGTATTTGAATATGATAATTTAAATTATAAAAAATTTAAAATTAACAACTTACTGAACTGCAGTATCTCGTATTTTAAAACTTAAAATTTATTTTTAAAAACTTAATCAAACAATACCTAATAATTTCGTCCGATTCAATAATTTCTCTTTTCAAAACATGCATTTTGTTCCTTTTCAGTCTGCAGTATGTGGCAGTAAGGTACAATAGCCATCTTGCACAACTCTTTTAAAATAGACAAAATATAAAGAAATTATTTAACGGTTTAAGTCTTAATAATTAAATGATAAGTTATATGTGTACGTATATTCTAATATTATAAACATGATTATTAGTCTGACACTCGAAAACATCAATTAATTGCTCAAAGATGTGACCTTTTGGCTTATCCATTGAGTAGTACCAAGAGATCAACTTCCATACAGCTAGAAGTGAATCATCACTGCATTCAGTTCTTGATGAATTGATTAATCAATAATTCAAGGGGAACATGTACAATGTGCATGTTCTTTCATTTATTTCTGTTCTCTCTGTGTAAATATTTACTGTTCTATGCCCTATGACAACAGAACATTTAATGTCATTATTATTTTGGAACAGTGGAGAAATTTATTATGTTTTCTGGTGAAGGTATAGTATAATTTTTTATGTAGGATACATATGGTAACTGTCAAAAATAATAATATGTATGTTTCAAAGTTTTTTTTTTTTTATGTATGTTTCAAAGCTATTATAGTGTTCTTTAGTTTTTAAATTTGAATTTATTTTAAATTTATTATTGTAAATAAAATATCTATTTTTATAGTCTTATTAAGATTAATATAAGAATAGTAGTTATTTTGCCAAGCAAAAGAGGGACTATAGTTTTTTTTTTAGGCAGGGTCACCGCCATAATGCCAGGACTATTAGTCTACTACTATTTGCCAAGCAAAGGAGGGACTAATCCCCATTCTTTTAGGCAGGGCCACCTCCGTAACACCAGGATTATTAGTCTAGTTTAGTATCAGAGCATAGATTTGCTTATGACAAATAACGTAGACGGAAACAAAAACTTTATTTAGGTTGGTTGTGGGATGAAGGCTAGCTATATGAGTTGCGATTGATGAACAAAAGTAACAGATCACACTAGTCAACTGACTAACTTGGTGCGATTAATGAAATTCTGATAAGTGAATAATTCCCGTAGTTGATTCAATCCAAAGAACCTGAACCTGAACCTGCTCAATTCCTCCTCGATTCGTACTCTCTTTTCTGCAAGTGAATCCAATAGGAAATGAAATAGAGCATAACTTTAGCCTTACTCTTTGAAGTGTTTAATGTTTTAATTAGACACAAACAGGATATGTTGATGTGTTGAATTTGGTTTTTTCTTTTTAAATTTTTTTTAAAAAAATTATGATACTTCATATTAATAGCTAGGTAAATAAATTCCGAGATTTTTTTTAGGTACACATAGCATTTCTTAATTTAAAAAATATATACATTGTGACAGCAAACTATCTTTCCTACCAAAATCATTAAGGACACAGCTTAATTACTCCCAGTCCCAACCAGCAAGGTTACAACCACCAAAATATCCCCATCAAGTTACAAAGAAGCATTGGTTTCCAACCTTTACCCAATAACATTAAAGTTGTACACATGGAAGAGCAATATACACATAAAATTGTTATATATATAGTCAACATCATGATCATAATGAACTTTATTGTTTTGATTAAGTTTCAAAACATATGGAGAGAGAAACAGTAGCTAGAGAATCATTGGATCTTTTACTTTCTTGATCCTTCCCTTTCTCAGGACTTTTCCTTCTTGTTTGGAACACGGCCATCTGTGCCGGCAATCATAGCATACTTATCCTTCCTAGTCAAATTAGTGCACTCAAATCCCAATGCCCCAGCCAGCACCTTTTGAATGTAATTTGCAACTTCAATGGAGGATTTTCCACCTCTGCTCGTGAGCTCAGTGGGCAGTTGATTCAAGAAAGTGATCTCAAAAGTTGGCATTGGATTCATGAAACCAAAATATGGATCCAATAATTTATGCCCACGAGCTGTTGTCCCATAAAACACACTTTGTTTTGTATTGATTGCCACTGGCACAATTCTATCAGTAAGCTCAGCAAAAAGTGCACTGAATCTCAAGAGAAATGGCTCTCTGCAAGTAGTTCCCTCAGGACATATAACCAAATCACCTTCTTCAAGCAATTGCTTAATATGGGCTGCATCTTTTTCTCTCTCCCTTGTCAATGCAACAGCTTTAATGGGTGAAATCATTTCTGAGAATTTGCTTATGCTATAAGTGACACAACTGATTTTTCTTCCAAGGGCGACGGCGGTGACAACGGGGTCTAGGACGGTCCGGTGGTTGCAGACAAAGAGGACACCACTTTGGCCTTTCTTGGGTGGGGGTGGAGGGGTACCCTTAACAATTAGTTTGATTCCAAGGATTTTATAGTTGTACCAGACAATTTTCTCTGGCAAGAAAATGTTGAGGTAGACCCTAAGGATGGAGAGGATGATGCCGATTGGCATCCACAAGAAGGTCAAGAGGGCAATCAGAGGAGTTGGCCTTTGAACTAAGCGACCCTCATGGAAGATGATTGGGCTTAGAAGCTTGTTTCTGGGTAGTGGCTCACATTTTGTTCTTGGCACCATGTATCCTTCCTGGGCAAAATTCAGAATAATCCATGATCAATAATCAAATTATCAATAATCATACATACATATGCATACGGGCTTTTAAAGTAGTGGGACCTACATTTATATATCATGTGGGTCTTATTATCTTGTGTTTAGTAGTGAAATTCTTTTAAGATCAAAGCAGGTAGTACTAGAGGCGGTCCCAAGGGGGACAGGGGACAATCCTCATGCATGTAATCTTCATGAGCTGCATAATCCCAGGCTCTCCCACTAAATGGAAAGGTTGGTGGGAAATGAAAAGTTCATGTTGATTGCCCTTTGCATGTCCTCCAAGTAGAAAGCAAATGGTGTTATAAAAGTAATGTTATTAAAAGTTTGTTTATATATATAAACCAGTCTATTATCCGTTTTTAGTTTACAATTATTTTAATCTGGGAGTAAAATTCAATTTCAAAAACTTTTTAACGAGGTTCATTCGCATGTAAAAAAGATAAAGTAAAGAGTTAGAAAAACAGGAGAGAAAAAAATGGAATTGAAAGGAACTTGAAAAAATAGACCGTTAGGAAATTTAAACGTATCTAAGCAATCCAATTTGAAATTATTGAAAACAATAAGCTTCCATCAAACTTTAGTTGGAGAGGAAAAAGATGGTGAGTTCATGAACAAAGCATTACAACCATAAAAGCTCTCACCAACCTTCCCATCAAAAGCACTATAATCATAAAAGCTTTCACCATGCAAGCCTATATATGTCAAAAATATATAGTTAAATATATATATATGTGTGTGTGTGTGTGTGTGTAGACACTAGCTAGTAATAAAAATAATTGAGGAGATTGAACCTTGCATATGGACATGAAGTCATGATCAGTTTCTCTATCTCCCAGCCCCAAATCTGGTAAATTCATGCCAAATTCTTTTACGATGGCGGTTTTCTTGTGTTCTCCAACAAGAACACCAGGTTTCTTGACAAACCCAGTTGCCCTCCCGGATTTTGTCACCTCCAACTCAGTCCCAATAACCTTATCGGCTCCCAAAAAGTTCTTCACAAAGTGTTCGAACATAATTCTAGGGTTTGCAGTAATTATATATCTCTTGCCAAAGGAATTAAACACTCTCCAAGTCTCCGGGTGAACATCCTCGGCGTAAAACTTGGGCAAGACAGACTTTGAGACAAGCTCAATGTCTGTAATTTTCAATCCAGCAGTGGAAATGAAGATGAAAGTTTTGATGGCATTGGATTCTGATGCAAATAAGTATATAAAATATACAAATGGAACAGATAGTAGAAGGACTAGTGCCCTTATAAGGCTACCAGCTTCTAGAGCAACCAGAAAGTAATAAGGAAAAGCACTTCTAGACACAAGTAGGGTGCCATCTAGGTCTGCTGCCACTGTTTGATTCAATCTCCCCTCACTGCTACATTTTGAGATTGGTTCAAAATGGTGATGAGTAGCCATACGTGTGTGTGTGTGTGTGTGTGTGAGAGAGAGAGAGAGAGAGAGAGAGAGAGAGAGAGGTGAAGTGGGTTTTGGTGGGAGTTATGTGGGTTGATATGGAGAGAGGAGTTGGGGTTATAAAAGAATTGGAGAAAGATGATGCGCATGTTGTTGGTTGTGGAGGCTGCTAGCATGAAAAAATTATGTGGTTGAGAGGGAGAGGGAGATGGGACGGTTAACAATTATTGTAAGATAACTCTTTTTTTGACGCTTAAATTATGCAGTTGTGAAGGGGGGTCCAATTCCTAGACCAACCAATGCAAGTAGTTGAAAGTCGATTCCAACGCCTACATTTATATTCAATTAGCCTACATTTTAGTTTTTAGGCGCCGGCCGCCTGTTGCCATTATATAAAGCCTTGGCTTAGTCAATCTCGTATTTGGCTGAAGTTTATAGTGCATCAACATGTAGTTAAATGAAACTACATGTTCTTGACAAAAGTTTTGTCACCAAAGAGAGATAACAGGTGAATTAGTCCATGTTTATATACACAATATATATATATATATGAATTAGTCCATGTTTATATACACAATATATATATATATATATGCATATGCATATGCATATATAAACATGTAGACCTACCTTTCTTTTGTGTATACTTAAGCTATTACATGAGTTAATAGTTTGACATAAAATTAGAGTAGAAAAGTGTTGAGTGGTTGTTATGAATTCACCCGAGTTTTTGATGATCTGATACGAATTGAAGAAACTTTTTTAACCTATTTTGTTTGGGTATTTTTGACATAGTTCTCTCTTATTTTGTAATTCGCATATATAAATGTAGTGTTTTTATGATTTCTTCTTATAAAAAGATAATTAATTTTGTGTGAGTCATCGCATTAGGTGTAAAAGAGATTTCGGATTTTTGAATGTTTTGTTCTTATAATTTTCTTGATACATAGTAGATTGGTCATCTCTACTCTTGAATGTATATACCTTTTCAAATCACGTATATCCTATGTCTTATCTATGTATTTATTTATTTATTATTATTTAAGATCGATTTACTATTTAGTTTTATTGCTTTCACATAATAAAAAGTTGTTAATTCAAACCGATTACTATCATTCACATAATATGAATTGATACATGTGTTGACTTAATTTCATCATGCAAAAATCATGTTAAAAAATATATTATTAGAATTACATATTTTCTGATGACTTAAATTTATAAATGATTTGATGATTTAAAATAAAATCACAGTCGTATTTTGAGTGATTTAAATAAATCCCTGATACCTACAAGTGTTAGGTACTTTTAAGGATTTACATTGCAGAGGCAAATGTCAAATTAAACTTTTACAAGTAAAATATTTCAGAAGATTCTTCAACTTTTACTCCAAATGAAAGTAAAAGTGAAAATGGATGACTAAATGCATGTCAGCAATCTCTGTCTCATAATGGCCATGTACTCACGTTCAGTTTTGTTTTCACTTCATCCATCATGCAGGCAGTTAATTTCTTGTCAGTGAAACATGAATAAACTTCACATGAAATGCTGTTTTGATCCAATTTATTCACAGTGAAGAAGATGTATAAACTATAAAGAGAGGAAAAATGAATTGATTTGAATTACGCCGTGTTTGTTATGTAAGAAGAGAATCATTATTTTATAAAATAAAATAAAAATAATATAAAATGAAATAAAATAAAAATTATTTATCTGAGTTAAAAAATTACTTGCAATGATTTTTAAAAAAATGTTTATTTTATGAAATATACATTTTTAATTATATCAAACAAAAATAAAAAATAAAAAAATTAGAATGAATATTTTGAAAATACCCATTATACCGTATCAAACCTGGTCTTAAACTCTTAGAACTTGTAAGAAGTGAAGCATTTTTTGTTAATAACTCAAAATCGAGCCAACCAACTGTAACACTAATGCAACTTTTGGTTGTATGGTCAAATTGTAAATCAAGTCCCTACTATAGTCATGCATTTTGCATAAATTTATACTTACAAAGAGAGTGATTATGAGAGTACATGTGAACTATTAAATCAAGGGTCTTATAGTCTTAAATTATTATTCTTTCTAGCGTCTTAAACCGAGCTAATCCTTAGAATTGAAGTGAAGCTTTCACAATTCTTGAAAATTGGGAAATGGCGGTTTAACGGCACTAGCAAACTAAGAGAAAATATTACATCATTTAACTCACCAAACAATCCACAGCACTGTCTTTCTATTATAGTCAGTAAATTTTAGTGGTCCCGGAAAAAATGCCAGCAGAACTGAAGTATTCATTGGTCTAAGAAGTATCACACCCGGATAGTGGTGGATTCAGACCATTAATTTAAGAGAAATAAAAAAAATTAAAATTAAAATTAAAATTTAAAAGGCTGCCTTATAAAAATAAGAGTAAAATCAAAATTTCAACATTTTAGAGGCGTCATGGCCCCACTAGCCCCCCTATATCCACTTCTGCACCTGAGCCGACGAATACAATACCCGGAATTAATGAATAATTTTTTTTGCAGAATTGAAAAAGAAATGACTTTAATTACCTTTCCTACTACAAAACTAATGTGGGGTGGGGCTGCCTGAACATTGATGGGGTGACTCTTATAATTGGTAATCCTATTATTGCTTTTCCAACAAACCAAGAGAAAACCCAAGAGTGAACAGCCATCTGTAACAAGTTTTATGATACAATGTACAAGTCTGGGTTGGGTTCTGAGGAGGAGTATTAAATCCTCTTTAATTGTACTTTCAAAATCTAGGCCTATATGGTTTTATGAAAGTGGTGTTTAATTAAGTTGTACTAGAGACCTTAACCTCAGTCATGTGAAGGAAGTTTTTGTTAGTAATTTTCAAAATAAGAAAACATATCTATGTAAAGAGACTTATACGATGTCAGAAAATTAAGAAAGAACATTTTAAAAAGTATAGAAGCTCAAGGTCTCAAGTAGTAGAAGTCTTTGATTCTTACATGATGGGATTATACTATAGAGCTGGGTCAACCCAAGACAGTATGAAGCAATGTTTGGACGCCTTGAAAACAGTGTCTTGTATACACCTTAAAGTACCTTTTTATTGCAGTGCCAATGGAGTTCTTATAATCACATTCACTCTGTCTAAAACAACTTTGAAGTCCAAAGATTTAAACAATCGGTTTATTTTTTACTGAATAAAAAAGTCACATCCATGACAAAATGTTATTAGTAAAGTTTCATAAATCAGATGGTAAGATTTTACAACTAACATGTCTTTAAATGTGTCCTTAATTAATTAATGCTAACTCCTGCTTTTTTGGGTCTCTCTCACTCTAATTGGCCACAGTTGGATTTTAAAACAATTTAAACCCAACAGGCAATGGATCCCTCGGACTGCCTTAATTAAGTACAGAAATTGGAAATTCCATCTTTTTGAAAGTACTTCACACAGAAAAGTATGTAAATGGTGCCAAGGACAAGGTGCGGCCTTTTAACAAACTGATAACGAAATGGGAATTCCCTAATTACCAAATGCATCATTAATTCCATCACCCAGCAAGTTAGTAGCTAGCTAGCCATCTCACTCCTGAGCCATATTATATTCTTGCAAAACGCAATATATATATATATATATATATATATATATATATAATTAAGTGACAGAGACCCTAATAGGAAGCAGGAACTAAATTACGGTGGTACATCTTTTCAATGATAAGAAATCAAATCAAATTAGAATAAGTGTAATAGAAATAGAAAATTCTTGTTATACGTCCATTCCAATGCTTCTATTCTAGATTCATCGATGTTGAATTAATCGAATACACTTCCATTTTGGAGGTCATTTCCTTGGACAAGATCCCTCATCCCTGACCCGGTCTCTGTTCTTTGGTTTTCGCAAAAATGCATATTATTGTAGTTGAAAAGTTAAAAGACTCTTCATTTCAATTAAAATTGATAATTTCCATTTTTCTTATAAATAAATGGAATCCACGTATTATAATTGTAATATTTTTTACATGATAAGAGTGATCCTCATCTTCTTATAACAAAAATAGAGATTATCTATTTTAGTTGAAATAAAGACACTCTCAACTCGTAGTTTAATGAACGTTAATTAATTCAAGTAGAAATTACAGAAGGTATCAATGATGATATTATTATATAATGTATGTGTTATGACCTGTTTGTTTTTTTTTTTTTTTTTTCTCTCTGTTGGACCATAATACAGTGATAAATGTTATTAAAAAAGTACACTTGTCACGTAATAATATATATCGCACAAAAAAATATCTTAGCAGAAAGCAGACTTTGATCTGTTTTCAGTAGAGTTAGCCAATCATAAAGCTTGAGCCAAGAGGAAGCTTGTAGCTGAGCCAATTTTTTCCCAGGCTAATGAATGCACTAACCGAATTGGATGGCTGACTTTGAAGTTTACACAAAAGGGTTGATAACTTCCTTCTCAATTTTAATTTTAGAGTTTGGTTGGTTTATGTGAATTTTTTATAAAATGACTTTAGAACTGTCGCTTGCCTGAATTTTAAATCGGTACCTATCAACATCAACTGGCCAGCAGTTTAAAAGAGTTAGTTTTCAATGGACGAAATTTTTGTTATTACAAATTGAAGAAAGATTATACATACACAGTTTTATTTTTACAAGTAATGAAATTATTTTTGCCACTTAAATGTGTGAATTTTCTATAGATGACTTTGGAACTAACGCTTGCCATAATTTCAAATTGGTACCTATCAACATTGACTAGTTGGTCTAATAGAGTTAGTTGAGTGTACGAGGTTTTTTTATTATAAGTTTGAGGAAGATTACATGTACACAATTTTTATTTTAGCAAGTAAATAAATTATTTTTGCAAATTAAATTCGTGAATTTTCTCCCATCTCCTAATTTTCTATAGATGATGACTCTGGACTATCTCGTAGCAGAATTTCAAACCAGTACCTATCAACATCAACTAGCCAACCTAAAAGGATTACTTTAGTTAGTGTATGAGGTTTTTGTAATTGTGGGTTCGAAAAAGATTACATGTATACAATTTTACTTTCGCAAGTGAAGCCGCGACTCAAATCTGTGAATTTTCTATAGATGACTTTAGAATCACTTCTTGTCAAAATTTCAAACCAGCATCTATCAACATCGAGTGGTCAGTCTAAACAGATTAGTCCAGTGTATAAGGTTTTCGTTATTACGGGTTTAAAAAATATTACATTGTACACAGTTTTACTTCTGTAAGGAAAACAACTTTACAAACAAACAAACTCTATTTCTCTCTTGCTTGTGATGAAGAAGCAATCTAAACCATGTAATAGGAAAAACTAGAAATTTAATACAAGTGGTTTATGTAGTTGCATGTAGTTAGGAACTTCCTTCCAGTTGTAATCCACAGTTTGACATTAAATTTAAGCTGTTGCCAACCAAACCCACGTGCACATCTACGCATGGTTTAGCAACAAGTTGTTGGCTCATTTAATTTCCCAATCTTCTCCCAAATCATTTCTGTGTGTTTGTTCTCAGAATACAAAATTCTCTCTGTTCCATATGATTTCAGAATTTGATTTCCATTAAACATTATCATATTCTATTCTTCACTTGAACAATAAAAAAAAAAATTGGATGGATTCATCAATGGATTTATGGACTCTGACATGTCAATCAATAATAAAGTCTAACCAGAAATATATAAACATAAAAAATTGTTTGGAAATTATACACTTCTGACCCTACTTGTGTATCAAGAAAGTTCAATGCACTGTCGGCCATTGCTAATTTTTGGCATAGCACCGAAAACAAGAGATTCAATTATAATTATCAAAATCGGATTGAATTGATCGGTTTAATCGATTCAACCGAAAATCTGACATTAAATTAGTTTGATTTGATTAATTTATCATTTATGTTTAAGAATAGAATATATATATATATATATATATATGTATATGTGTGTGTATATATTTTAAAAACAGGTTGATCAACTTTTTTGTCTTTTTAGTTCTTACAATTTTTTTTTCTTCACAAAATCTCTTATGTTGATGATCAAATGATGAAATTTGAAAGAAAATAAAGTATTGTTACATGTATTTTTGTTGTATATACAAATATATAAAATTTATACATTAAGATTATCTCAATAATTATGTTTATATTTTGTTTTTTATCACTAGATAATAAAAACATTTTTTTCTTATTATTTTCTTAATTTTTAATAGATAAAAAATAAAATCGATTGAACTAATGAACTCTGAATTTGTCCCTTCCATCGGTTCATTGTCCAATTTAATTATGATAACGCTGACTCCAATGCCCTGCTATTCTCCATGTCATTTTATGACAATGTCATTCATTAAACTGTTTTTAACACGAATGATGTAAGATACTATCAATGCCAATCTTTTTTTTTTTTTTTTGTAACTCGGTATCCGATCTTTCGAGCCGACTAATTCGAAAGACTAATTTCACCATCTATTAACGAAATGCCCAATTAAAACCAGAGTAGCACCCCATATTGCCAACTCAGTAATTTTTTGTTTTCACTTATCAATGTAAACACCCAACAACTATACATCTAATTTTTCAAGAAAAGAAATAATTGTTGGGTCAAAAAATGGCAGTTTATCATTAGAATATATATGTCAAAATATAACTTTTTAACATTAGTAATGTCAAAATATAGATTTGCAATGATCCAATTAATGTTCTCTAAGTCACCCAACAAGTATGATGTAGAGACAGAGAGATCATTAAGGTTAAGCCTACAATAATTCTATACATCCCAAATTAAACTTGTATTTCAATTTTTTATCCCGAATGACATGCAATTGACATGATACTATATTATTGTACCATATTAACTAAGTAATTTAAGCTATTATTAGTTTTACAATATCACGTCAGTTCCACGTCATTCTGAATAAAAAATTAAGATACAAATTTAAGAAATGTTACATTACTCAAAGCCTAACCACATAGGGACAAGATGATACAGATCATGCATTTATGTGTCTTAAGTTTTGTTTTGTTTTATAAATTGGTACCTGACCCTTTGGGTTAACTAATTAATTTGAGAGATCAACCCCATCATCTACTAGCAGGACATCCAATTAAAGCTGGGGCAACATCTTGTATGGACTGACCCCAAATGCGTCTTAAGTTATTGAGGTGACATACGAGAATTTATTGTATGATCTGGGACTAATGGTTTCGGCCAATGATGAGTTGACAAATGTATAATATTTGTAGACATAATAATTTATGATTGATTGTATGATTAATCATTAACTTAGTCAATAGTTCAGAATCATACAATAATTTCTCGTGACCTATGTACAAGTAATTTTTTTTAGTTTAACTTACTGCTAACACTATCAATCTGAGATTAGGAGACACTCCCTTAAACAGTTTAGTACTAAACAAAATTATTAGAAGTAATAACGCCTTGGCTGACTAATATCAGGGTCCCCAAGGCCTTAAAAAGGTACGGTGTCCCTTTGCAAAGACAGATCACATTAGGTAATATATATATATATATATATAGGGTTCGTGCTCTCAACTTGAACGATCATTTCATCATGTATAGTTGTCCATTATATGTGCACCATAAAATTAGTTTTAGGGCACACGCCACTGCCCTCCATCTCACCTAATTAATCGGTCACTCTTGAAGACACATTTTACTGTAATCAATTAATCCATAATTTCATTATAATCAAACAATCTTTTTCATACTAGTTTCTCCGTAATCAACAAACAAATGCATGATAATGACCTAAAATGTATAACCTCTATCCCCTCGATCGATCGGAGAGGTTAGAAGGAACAAATGTTTAAAAGTTCATAGTCCCTGATTTAATATTACATGGATATTTTAGGTAAACTTACTGCTAATACTATTAATTTGAGATTACAAGGCACTCTTTTAAACAGTTTAGTACTTAACAAAATTATTAGAAGTAATAATGCCTTGGGTGACTAATATCAGGGTCCCCATGGCCTTAAAAAGGTACAGTGTCCCTTTGCAAAGACAAATCACATTAGGTGTATATATTTATATATATATATATATAGATATATAGGGTTCGTGCTCTCAACTTGAATGATCATTTCATCATGTATAGTTGTCCATTATATGTGCACCATAAAATTAGTTTTAAGGGCACATGCCACTGCCCTCCATCTCACCTAATTAATCGGTCACTATTGAAGACACATTTTATTGTAATCAATTAAACCATAATTTCATTATAATCGAACAATCTTTTTCATATTGGTTTCTCTGTGATCAACAAACAAAATATATTGGTTAAACATGATGTGTGGATGCATTTATTTGATATCTACATCGAGCATTAACACTTAACCGAAAAGAAAATACAAGATTGTATTCAAGATTATTGCAAGGTTTGTGATGGATCAAGCTTGGGAAATCCATGATAATGACTGAAAATGTGTAAGTTGGGAGCTTAGGAAATGCATGATAATGACCTAAAATGTATAATGTATAAGTTGGGAGCTTGGGAAATGCATGATAATGACCTAAAATGTATAACCTCTATCCCCTCGATCAATCGGAGAGGTTAGAAGGAATAAATGCTTAAAAGTTCATACTTCCTGATTTAATATTACATGGATATTTTAGGTAAACTTACTGCTAACACTATCAATCTGAGATTACGAGACACTCTCTTAAACAGTTTAGTACTTAATAAAATTATTAGAAGTAATAATGTCTTGGGTGACTAATATCAGGGTCCCCATGGCCTTAAAAAGGTGAGGTGTCCCTTTGCAAAGACAGATCACATTATATATATATATATATATGTATGTATGTATGTATGTATAGAGTTCGTGCTTTCAACTTGAATGATCATTTCATCATGTATATTTTCCCATTATATGTGCACCATAAAATTAGTTTTAAGGGCACATGCCACTGCCCTCCATCTCACCTAACTAATCGGTCACTATTGAAGACACATTTTATTGTAATCAATTAAACCATAATTTCATTATAATCAAACAATCTTTTTCATACTGGTTTCTCCGTAATCAACAAACAAAATATATTGGTTAAACATGATGTGTGGATGCATTTATTTGATATCTACATCGAGCATTAACACTTAACCGAAAAGAAAATACAAGATTGTATTCAAGATTATTGCAAGGTTTGTGATGGATCAAGCTTGGGAAATCCATGATAATGACTGAAAATGTGTAAGTTGGGAGCTTAGGAAATGCATGATAATGACCTAAAATGTATAATGTGTAAGTTGGGAGCTTGGGAAATGCATGATAATGACCTAAAATGTATAATCTCTATCCCCTCGATCAATCGGAGAGGTTAGAAGGAATAAATGCTTAAAAGTTCATGGTTCCTGATTTAATATTACATGGATATTTTAGGTAAACTTACTACTAACACTATCAATCTGAGGTTACGAGACACTCTCTTAAACAATTTAATACTTAATAAAATTATTAGAAGTAATAATGTCTTGGGTGACTAATATCAGGGTCCCCATGGCCTTAAAAAGGTGAGGTGTCCCTTTGCAAAGACAAATCACATTATATATATATATGTACGTACGTATGTACGTACGTACGTATGTATGTATGTATGTATGTATAGGGTTCGTGCTTTCAACTTGAATGATCATTTCATCATATATATTTTTCCATTATATGTGCACCATAAAATTAGTTTTAAGGGCACATGCCACTGCCCTCCATCTCACCTAACTAATCGGTCACTCTTGAAGACACATTTTATTGTAATCAATTAAACCATAATTTCATTATAATCAAACAATCTTTTTCATACTAGTTTCTCCGTAATCAACAAACAGAATATATTGGTTAAACATGATATGTGGATGCATTTATTTGATATCTGAGCATTAACACTTAACCGAAAAGAAAATACAAGATTGTATTCAAGATTATTGTAAGATTTGTGATGGATCAAGCTTGGAAAATCCATGATAATGACTGAAAATGCGTAAGTTGGGAGCTTGGGAAATGCATGATAATGACCTAAAATGTATAACCTCCATCCCCTAGATTGATCGGAGAGGTTAGAAGGAATAAATGCTTAAAAGTTCATAGTCCTTGATTTAATATTACATGGATATTTAGGGGCAACCATTCCCTCAAATGAAACTTGTGTAAAATAACGTCGTAGAGTGACCGAAAGTTGTGATTAGTAGACTCAATTTCGAGTTATTAAAAAAAAAAAAATTGTATAACCACACCCCGCCCGGTGGGGAGATTGTAATGGGTCCGTTTGGGACACCTCCAGCACTTCTGCATTTGTAAATGCCATTTTGAAAAACATGGTTGTTGTTTCACCAAACTTTTAATACTGCTTTTGTATTAATTTTTCTTTTCAAAATACATAAAACTGCATTTGAAGAAGCGCCCTCAACCGTCAACACCCACTTAGTGATATTAGTCCCTACTTATTGCCACCACATTGCTGCAAATAAATAACCAATCTTATCCCCCAATATGACGTATCAATTTCTGAATCTGTTATCAACATCATTTGGTCAACGAAATCTGCTTTCAAATCCATTCGAAGGGAGGATTAGAGAAAACTTATTAATTTCAGTTTTTTGTTCTAAATCTTCCAAATATTTGGGGTCGGTTATTATGTGGATTCTTACAATATTTTACGTTGAATGTGAGTTACTTAACGCAATTCTCTTTCTTTATTCATACTTGGGACCAAAGGGGTGATCCTTCCAGTCATCCTAAAATAAAAGGGACGATCTTGTAGTTCATGGTCACGTTGTACTAATAGATAAGAAATTGCTATTAATTATTTTTATTATTATAATTAAAAAACTACTAATTTTTTATATTTGTACAATCTGAACACAATTAGAAAACTGAAGAATCTAAGGAAATGGGTTAAAATTGGCATGTCAAAATCGGGACCAAAAAATAAATTTGGTGCAGATTTTTCTAGTTTTTTCAGGTCGTATTCGGGACATCATTGCACGCATGACTTTTCTTGGAACAGACCTTGGAACACTCCTATTGATCCATGAAACTAAAGGTCATCTGTTCACACCATCAATGAGAACTCCCTTAAAAGTTTGTTTCCAAGATTGTACAGTTTATCAAAGAACAAAGGAGTAGAATTATATGAGATTGTTAGTGGCAGAAGCAGAAGGGAAGAGCATCTGGTATGGAAATTGCAACTTCGAAAAAGATTTAGGGTTTAGGATTTAGGAATAAGGGCCATAATTAAACATGAGAAATGAAGATTCTTGAACTGAGTTTTTTAGTTATACGTGTCAATCCGTTTATTACTTAAACTCATTTATCTTCAATCTAGAATCATTAACTCCAGCCCGCCAACTTCATTGGCCACATGGTGCCAACATAGTTGGAATGTTGCTCTCCAACCGTGGTCCCTTTTACCCTATCTATCTTTTTGTATTATTGATGTATTGAATAAAAATTTATGTAATCTTTCGATATGATCAATAAAATTTTCTTTTATCAGCAAGAGTCTACTACTGATTAATTACAAGAGCTTTCAGCAAATATTGAATAGCAAATTGAAATAAGAGTAGTGCATTACTAAAGATAAAATGGAGATATAAGCGATTGCAATTGCACGTCCATCTTCAGCTTTGGCTGGGTTTTATGGGAATGAAGCAGACGGTTGGGCGGCGGTGGAGCCACTAGTGGGTGGCGGAGGACGGGAAGATGAGGCGGAGCTGGGCTTTTGCTGCTGCTTCTCAAGGCGGATGTAATACTTTTGGGCATGACTTGCAACTTGGGTTGGGGTCCTTGTTTGGACACAGAACCTAGAAATACTCCTCCAGTCTCCCTTACCATTCTTTTCTAAACCAATCAGGAACTTCCTATAATTCAATTAAAAGAAAAATTAACATTGGAGAAACAAGAAAGATTAGTTGTAGATATCATTATTAACAAAAAGACAATAAAATCACTAAGAAATAATAGGTAACGATAATATGCAAGCTATATAGTTAGGGTAGGGTTATAAATGAATCGATTTGAATTGAGTAATGAGTTGCTCAAGTTTGGTTCACTAAAATTAACAAGGTTTAAATTATATTTAAATTTAACTTATTTATATCTCAACCAATCTCAAATAATTTTCTAATCAAGTTAATCGCAAGCTAAAGCTATAGAGTCGATTACAAAAAGTACTAATTTGCAAGGCTCGTAGAAATTAATCCACTACGAGATTTAACGCCTGAAGTACTAAACATAATATGTATTATTTTGATAATGGTTAGAACAACAAACTCAAATTCGACCAAAATCTAATTTTTTTTGATAGTAAGAAATGGGAATAGGGAGTAACCTGATTTTTTATATAATATTAAATTAGCTTATCTATTCGAGCTCAAGCCAAAAATTAATTAACTAACAAGATTCAAAAAATGTTCAAGGCTTCATGCTTGAATTACTTGTCTAACAAGCAAATCTTTAACGAATCTTTAATTGAGGCGGTCACAAATAACATATCTAACAAGCAAGTCTCTAATCGAGACGGTCACAAATATCTTAATTCATATTACAGCCCTAAGAGTTTTTGCCTTAAAAATACTCAAAAAAATTAGGAATATTAGTTTTCTCATTTCACTTTAATTTACAGCCTTCAAATTATTAAATAACATACCTATGAATGCTGATAAACCTCTTCTCAACATAGGTGATGATGTGTTCTCTCTTCAAAGAAAAATGATAACTATTGTTCTTATTTCTTCTAGTGTCATTACATAGGTGCTTTAAAATATTCTCGAAGTTGTAAGCAAAATTAAAAAGAGAAAGAGACATATAAAGAGAAAATATATATATATATATATATATAAATTTGTGAAAATAGAGAGACACATATAAAGAGAAAAATATGAAAGGTTGATGGAACAAACTCATGTTCACGTTCTCTCTTTAAAGAAAAATGATAACTCTCTTGTTCTAATTTCTTAAAGTGTAATTATATTGCTGGTTTGAAATATTCTCCAGGTTGTAACCAAATTAAAAAGGGAAAAAGACATATAAAGAGTGTTGAGCCAAGCTCTTATATTTGATAGTATAATAGTTTTTAACTTTGTTTTACATCGATTTTTGTGTTATTTATTTTATATGTTTATATATGAAAACTTATTTCTTATATTAAATTAGGTTCTATAAGGTTCTTATTGACCCATGGGCTAAATCAAGCTCAAATGAGTTATAGCTCATGAGAACAAAACACATAGCACGCGCTTTCGTACGCAACGTAGATTCATCAAAGGCAAACTAATTTTTTATTAATTTATTTTTGAATCGCCTGATAAATGATCCATATTAAAAGATGATCAGATTGATGCATTGAATAAGTGTTTCATGAATAGGTGACTCCTTTTTTTTAAAGACGCGTCTTTTTTAAAAGACACATTAAATGGAATGGTAATGACTCATTTTTTTAAAGACATGTCATTTGAAAATGTTATGTCTTTTTATAAATAGGTTGCATCTTTTTATGAAAAGACACTCTTGTATCTATAAATATAGCAGTATCAATTAGAAAAAAATATAACCAAACTCTCTCCTTCAGAATATAAATTATAATTAAAGGATTTCACATGAAGTTCTTCAACTTTGTTGGTTGCAGTTCTTCAAACTGAAGGCTTTGTTGTATCCTGAGGATGACTTTGTCAGTAACCCATTAGCAGACTCTATCGAGAGGGGACAAATTACGTTCTAAAGATTCATACTGTCCCAACAAAGAGAAATATATATATATATATAATTGTGAAAAAATATATATATATATATATATAATTGTGAAAATAGAAACACACACACACATCTATATATAAAGAGAAAAATATGAAAGGTTGATGAAACAAACTCATGTTCTTCTGGAGACCAAGGAGGCCCTTTCTTCCAATGGTTAGGTATATTTCTAGTAGCATATGCTGATTCTTTCTCATCCTTCTTAGTAGTTATATAAGGAGGCAGCCGAACACAACCGGATTCGATCATCTTGATATCATCAACCAATGCTTCATAGTGTTCCTTGATCTGTTCAACTGTTTTTCCAGGACCTCTTAAACTGATCTTCTCAAATAAATCTGGATTTTCAAGGTTCAACTCTGCAAGAGCATTTTCAAACAACTTGTTCTCCTCAAAAGTCCACTTTATTATATGTTCTGGCTCTGGCTCTGGCATTTGATCATCCATCTCTTATTGTTCAAACTTGAAAAAATGAAAAAAAAAAAAAAAAAAAAAAAAAAGAGAGAGAGAGAAGAAAGACAAACAGATCTTTCAAAAGAACTCTATTTAGGTGAAAAGGAATCTCTAAAGGTTGATACATAGTGATTGAATGGTAATAAACTTAACTTGCTTTAATTTGAATTTGACCAAATTAACATTCATGCATCTTCTAATAGATTTTATTTGTGGTAATAGAATTTATATTAGAAAATGAATATATTTGTCTGACTTACCCAAAAAAAAAAAGAGAATATATTGGTTTGAAAAAAATTAAGAAACTTAATATTTGATGAGTTGATATGATTGGATTTGGATTTGGATTTAGTAGGCTAGAATTCGTTAGCCATTTGAATCAAAGTGACATACTTATTCCAATTAATCATCCACGTATTCTCAATAAATTTCCCTTTTTAGTTATATCACAATATCTTGGACTTTCTTGTTGCATTTTGTGATTGATATGAGTAGAAATTCACTTCAATGGCTCCCTCCTGTGTCATAGACAAGAAAGATTGTGGGTGGCCATATTACTCAATAATGCTTTACAAAATTAGAGACATTTTGAAGACTTGGTTTGATGCAACTGGTTATCTTTAACTTATTTATATGTAATTTACAGTTGAGATGTAACTTATTCTTAGCTTTTCAATGTAATCTTTTTGAGCCCTTTTCCAATACCTTAGATTACCGGTTGCTAAGATTAAGATAGTAGACCTGACAATGTATATCAAGCATTGATGCTCTCGCTCGACCTGTAATCTCATTTTGCATGTGGAGAGTTGGCACATAACAAAATGCAAGTGACTGGTTGCTATACGAGTACAGATGCGGGTGCAGGTGAATAAGTGCAAACTTTTTCCGAGAGGTAGAAACTTGAACTCAAGACCAATCAAAATTAGAATTTTAATACCATGTTAGATTATCAATTACAATAAAAAGTTTAGTTGTTAGTGAATAGACGGACAATATATGTCAAATGTTGATAAATATTATGTTTTTTTTTTTCTTTCCAACCTAGTTTGGCTAATATAGCTGAATTCATATCTTTGAAGTACTTTAAAACATATAAACATGCATAGTTCATATATAATTATTTAAAGCAAGTGAAATTATTTACATATAAACATCCATCTCCCACTGAGTAATCACTCTGGGATTATTCTTTATACCGCAAACATAAGATCCCAACAACAAGAGAAGGAATTTAGTCGGATGAGATGCATCATTGTGATGGGAAACAAACAGAAAATGGGGGAAATAGTAGCACAAGAACATAACATCTCATTATTGTAGATTGGTTCAAATATCAACTGAGCAATATGAAGAGGATCACTTCCCCTGACTGATCATTTGGATTTGAATGGGATGGCCCTGATCACTATCTGATGGTATACAGCTGCAAGTGCTGCCCCAACGAAGGGTCCTACCCAGAATATCCACTGCACCCAAAATTAATTGAAACAGATTTTCATAAACATATGCTAGTAATATTGTCACTCTACATCATTATTTAACGTGGTCTAACCATCTCTCACAAAATTTTAAAATTTTTTGATATTTATGATGAATAAACCTCCCGAGGTCCTAAGTATGTCCTTTAACTTTCCAGTCATACTATCTGATAATAACATAGTGGCCATCCCAGTGGATACTTAATCCTACATAATAAATGGTCTAAATTCCAGAATTGAAAAAAAAAATCACGGGAAGGTCTCATGGTGATATTGTCGATCATATTTGAATATTTATGTGAGACCCACCTGGAGCCCATAAATGCTCAAATTTGAGCGTCATATTACACGGTGAGAGCTTACCACCAGAATGCTCAAAATGATGGAAGCTTACATGGTCATCCCACGCATGTTCCCTGTTGTAGATGATGGCTGCACCAAGGCTCCTGGCTGGATTGATACCGGTACCTGTGACAGGGATGGTGGCCAAGTGCACCAGGAATACTGCGAACCCAATCGGTAGTGGTGCCAATATCTGACAGTCCAAATTCAATAGTCAAAATCATGAGTCCTGACATATGACAAGACTATATAACTAAGTGTGAAGATTATACTTACAGGGACATGAGAGTCTCGTGCATTTCTCTTAGCATCAGTGGCAGAGAAGACAGTGTAAACAAGAAGAAAGGTGCCCATGATTTCAGCACCAAGGCCGTCCCCCTTGGTGTATCCATGGCTCACAGAGTTGGCTCCGCCACCAAGTCTCTCATACTGGCTTTTCTGGAAACCCTTCACAATGCCGGCACCACATATGGCTCCAAGACATTGCATCACCATGTAAAACACTGCCCTGGTCAGTGATAGCTTTCTCGCCAGCAGCAGCCCGAATGTCACTGCCGGGTTAATGTGACCCCCTGTACCAACCAAGTACCAAAAACAGTCCATATTGCAGAGAGTTAGAATAGTGTGATCCTTTTATCTTATTTGAAAAAAATATGTTACGATATTGGAAGGATAAACATCACATTCAAAGAGACCGGAGAGTCCAGGAAGTGGTCTTGGATTCAAACTTGACTCAAAAACTTAAAGTTATTAAGTCTTGAACTATTAGTCATTCCTTATTATACTAATTGTCAAACACATTACTTCTACAAAATATAAGAGAGGGGTAAGAAAAAGATTGCTTAATTATGTGATAGGATAAAATAGTAATTCACTTTTAAAAAATAGGGACAAAATGGGTAATTGCTAACTCTCTAATTCTTTCACTTGGTCTTTTTCCATTTTTGAAAAGAGAGTAAAATGGTCTTTTATACCTCATTTAGATGGAATGATGTGAAGAGAAAAGAAAAGATTCAAATAGATTAATATCACTTTCTCTTGTTTGGATATTTATGATAAAGAAAACGTATACATTAGGCTTTCTTCTCCAACCTCTCCAAAAGTGGAAAGATTTTGCAAGAAAACAAAGTTCATTTAATAAAAAAGCTTAAAATGCCAAAAATGTTCTTAAATACATAAATTAAAATTAAGATAATTGTCAAATAAAAAGGATATGACTATCAATTAGGTATATGTACTTTCTTTTTTTTTCCTACATATTATTCAAACATCATATAATAATTTTTTTTCTTCTTTCTCTTGAACATTTAAACTAGGCAAAAACGAATATTTTCTCCTCCTCTTTTCTTTAGTATTTTAAATTATTATTTCTTTTCTTTTCTCTTCAAGATTTTTAAATGAAACCTTAAGCTCATTCCTCTCCTTCCTCTTCATCCTTATTTTTAAACCAAACATAAAATAAGTTTTTCTCCTCTTTTCTCTCTCCTCCTTTCCTTCAACTCCATCAATTTCCTTCAACATCAATCCGAACACATTGTTGAGTGTTTTGGTTAGTTTTAGAGCAGAAAACAAGAAAGGGGTACCTGAAATGCCAGCAGTGCAATAGACAAGAGCAAATATCATACCGCCGAAGGCCCAAGCAATGCCTTGAGTTCCTACAGTAGAGCACTTACTGGGAGACCTAACGACGCCCATCACTGTAAGAACAGTTATGTAAAGGAACAACAAAGAGGCAACAAACTCGGCAATGCCGGCCCTGTAGAAAGACCATGAGGACAACTCTAGGGGCTCGAAGAGCGGTGCCGGTGGTGGCTCTACGTAGTCCTTGTTGTCTTGGCTTTGCGCCCCCGTTCCAATTGGTTGCCTCTCCGGAAACCTGTTTGCTCCCACCTTCACATCTTCTTCCCTCCCTTCCATCTCTCTGTCTCTGTCTCTGTCTCTGTCTCTCAGATGGGAAAGCAAGGGCGGTTTGTTTGGTTAGAATTTTATTGAAAGCCTGTGAAAGTGGATCAAATGGTTCAGGAGTCACGAGAAGGGAGGGAGTAGTGTACTTGTAGCGTGTGTTTGAGACAAAAATGGTGATGATTACTGGTTATGATGATGGTGGTGGTGGAGGCTAGCAAGATTAGATGTATTCTTGTCAATGACGAGAACAAAATTGTCTAGTGTTCATCAATGGTGGCGACCTGCCACCGACCATCTACGCTCACACCTACCATGAGGGGCATCTTTTGAGTTTTGCCTCTTTTTCTTCTTTTCTTTTCTTTTTTCTTTCATTTTTTTTTCAAGTAATGATTCAGTATTTGTACTCATTTTTATTTAGGCTCACATAAAATAAAATGAGGCTCGTCATTACAGATCTCTCACTTAAGAAATAAACATTTAAATATTATTCTATCTATTTTTTTACAAAAACAACGTACACTATAATTAAAAATAATACAATTTTCAAGTTTCTTTTTGATAAAAATAATAAGATTTAAATTTAAAACCTCTTCCTTCATAAAAAAAAAAAAAAAGACATAGGAACAAACTGAGGCTAGCCCCATTGATTGAGTTTTGCCCATTCTTCAAATAAAAAAAAATTAGGAACGTTTTAATAAATGATGGTATTGTAAAAATTTTGAAGCAACATATAACTTAGTCTAAAGTAAATGTTTTAAGTAATTTGGGCTAGGCTTGCTTGCTTGTGTCCCTCTGAGTTGAAATTTTGGTCTCAATTGACTTGCATGATAAAATGCCACTCGCCATAATTATCGATTTTAGAAGGGACCGATAAAATTCAAAGGGTATTCCTATGAAAGGGAAAAGCAGACGAAAAAAAAAAAATTAAAGAAGAAAAGATTGACTTAGTCAATTTGAAATTCCCAAGTTTGTTGGAATTTATTCAATGTTTCAAGCCTAGAATCGTGAAAGTCTATCATAAACATGATAAAATCTTTAAATTTATGAAAGCTAATCCACCCATCCTCCAACCTCAGTTGCTATTATACTATACCAACTTCAGTTATGGATCTTCTCAAGGAACAGATAGAAGGTGTGCTAGTATAAATGTAAAAAAATGCATTTGCTTGCATTGTAATTCCCTTACCTATAGTTCATTTTGAAATGAAATCAGTTTATTTTAAATTATAGAATTAATGATTTAAAATACAGTCGTAAAGAGTGACGAGTAGTTTATCAGTCAAGACCTCTTGAAATCTAAGAAATGGCAATGGGGTAGGTTTGAAGCAGGATGACCCTTTCCTGACACTGATCTTATTTATATTCTCCATTTCCCACCCTATTCCGTTTAGATGCTTATCCCGACTCCATTTATATATATATATATATATATACATATATACATATATATATGTATAAATATATATATATATATATTTTAAGTAAGTTAAAACTTTTATTTTGATAAATAAATTAATTTTTTATTGTCAAAATAACTAATATAAAAAAAAATAATATAAGTATGATATGAAAAACCTTAAAACTAATTTTATATAGTATTATTTATTAATATATATATATAAGAATAAATAAAAATTAATATATAAACGGGATGAGAGCAGGGGCGGCGTGTCCATCCCCCCAAACCCGTCCCGAACCTGACAGAATTTTAAAGACCCCACTCCGATCTCGTTTATAAATACCCCATATCTGTTCCATTAAAGACAGGGCGAAACAGGTCCGGACAAGACGGGATAAATTGTCATCCCCTACCTGAATCTATTGCACAACAAAAATCAGTTTAATCCGAAAGGTAAAGCTGCAAAAAATTAGTTTACTAGAAAAGAATCGTTTCAGGTACAAGCAACAGTAGTCTTTTTTATTTTTATTTTTGAAGAAATTATGCTTAACATGAACTTTGGATGCCAGATTATAAATGTGCTCAATAATTTTGAAAGATACGGAAAAAAAAATTATACTACCAATAATTCACTGTGTACTAATACCGAACAGTTTACTATGCACAGTCAATTCATCAAGCAATTCACTGTGCACCAGTAGCACGTAATGAATTATTAGTAACCCGTAGGAAACTGGTGGTAATTTATTTTTTTTCCTTATCAACTTAAATACATTTTTTCAAAACTATTAAATACACTTATAATTTGCCCAGGCACACTACACATTAGCAGCAGGCATTTTAGTAAACAAATTGTAATCCAACTGTGCTAGTATTCTACATGCAGGATTGGGTAACTTAAACATGATGAGTCAGGTTCTCCACATAACAAACCACAAGCTTTTTTCTTATCTTTATTCATAATGCAAAAGGCTTCACAAGTATCAGCATAGACTATAGTTATAGTTATATATGTTCCATATGTCATCAAATTCAAATCCCTTACACCACATAACTACAATTACAATATGCCAAAATACAGTTTCAGTTGATGGCAGTGTAATGTTTTCACAGATAATATGATAAACTGCATTCACAACCTAACCTGATAATGTTTTATCAGGAATTACATTTCCAACCATCTTAACATACTACAAACGCCAACTTAAATGTTTTTAAGAAACAAAAACACCAAATTACCTAGGAACAGTTGCAAGTTGCTGCATCCGATCACCCTTTTTTCACGAGCAATTTGTATGATAAGTTGCAAGTCCCTGCAACTCTGGACCTTCCAGGCGAGGATTGTTCTCAAAGCTACACAATTTTAATAACCAGAAAAATAATGACAAATAACATCAGGATAGGATGGGAAAGGTGGAAAGAATTAAGTAATAACAAACTAAAATAAGCTAAGCAAAAAAGGAGGAGAAAAAAAGGGGGCAATCGTTAGTTTAATAGTTCCCAAACACGCCACCAGTTGTCTAACTTGGGTGGTTTAAGAAGGTGGTGTTCAGGTCCCAGTAAAGTAACATGGGTCGGGGGGATCCAAGGGTAAAGCAGGCCCAAAGAAAATGGGTATGATTTTAACCCACACCATTGAACCGAAAAAAGAAAAATGTCAAAACAACAATTTCTTGGTGCAGTTTGGGCACTTAAAATGCATTGTTTTTCTTTTAGGCTCTCAAATGTTTTTAGGCATCTTAAATATCAAACCAGATGGCACAAAATCAACTAGTCTTTCCAGTGTTTCAACCCACAATACCACAGGTGGGACCCATTAGATATTGGACTTGGCATGTTTTGTACGTCTGTATGTATGTGCATGCAACTTCCAAGAGCATCATTGCATTGATCACCTATGTTTAAGAACATAGCACACATTGTCAGGGCTTGAAACCCAATTTTCACTACAGATTTTGAGAGAAACCCCTCCATGACGTTGGGCTACAACCCACAACGCCCATGGTAAGCTCTGGCACTGCCATTGCAACATTTACAAAAAGAAAGTGAAGTTCTTAAAAAGGTATGGTTTCCCATCAACAAAGAAAAATGTGAAAATAATATTTTTTTAAAAAAATGCCAAAGTTAGCTAACTAGTTGTTTGCAGAAGACATTGCCCATAATCAACCTCCAACTGCCATGGATTTATGAAGGCCACTGCTGGTGCTAAAACAACTACTTTGACCTCAATGCAATATTGAGGACATAATTAGCTACCCAAGTATACTACAATCTAGGTTCTCAAACATCAATATAGTTATTATTATTATTATTTTGATAGGTACACATACCCATGTCCCAATCAGGATTTGAACCCTACATCCCCCTTTGCGAGTGACAGGAGATAGTAGACAGTAGAAACCACTCAAGCTAACAGCAGGTTTTCTTATTATAATTATTATTATTATGCAACATGTTTGATGTTATTACTATTATTATTATGCATCATGTTAGATGTTTTCACCCATTATACCTGTGATCATCCAAGTCCAGAGAGGTTATATAACTTCTAAAGCTGGGCTATCTATCTTAAATCATCAGTTCAAACTTCTTGCTACCTTCATATTTGTGTACATAACTTTCACAAGATCCCAATTATGGAAACTTGACCTTTTCATGACATATGGTAATAGAATAAATCAAATAGCATTTTGTGAGGGTTTTAAGAACTCAAACTTCAACTACCAGAAAATCCTTTGCCCATTTGTTGTTCTTAAAAAGGACACGAAAATCATCTTCAAATAAAAAGTTCAGAATCATGCCAATTGTTATGCATGTATAGTTCGCATGTGACTAGAGCTAAAGCAATCCCTATTATTATCAGTATTGACCAAAGGTGGCTACAGTATATAGGATATCAGGTTCATAACGCAAGTGCTGATGACAATAAAAGTTGACCTAGCAAGACCAAGGCACATAGCCACTGCAAGCAGAAATGTATATTACTGCAAAAGATCAAGAATACCTTTAACCTCATCAGTATTGTGGGCACTTAGACTATGGTGAATAAGTAGATAAAAATTCTGATTACATTATGAGTAGTGGGGGCTCTCAGGACCCTGACATATGCTTCATGTGTCCAACCTTTCATGTTTATCATCTTTATTTTCTAAGAAAGACTGCCTAGCCATGTTTCTTTTGTTATTTGAAATGTTCAACAAAATTTGTATGGTTATCATACAATTATGTTTCCTTGTTGAACCATGCTCATAAAGCAAGCATAAAGCATAAATACTACAAAAGATTAAACAATTTATTCAGTTTGACCCAATTAAAAAATGTCAAAACCAGACGAGGAAAATGTAATAGAAAATCAGGCACTGCTTCCAATGTATTATCAAACCAAAAGTGAAGTTCCTAATATGAGCACGTGATGCTGGTTCAATATCACTACTTTGGGTGTGCAGTTTCTAAGTTACAACTTGTCACTCGGTATTAAAATGTAGTGCGTATTATGCAAGATTTTTGAGAGTTCATCATGAAAAGAACCACATATTAAAGCAATATATAAAAAAGGAAGATTGCATTCTAGCAGCCAAGTTTAGGACTGGTGGAAGATAAAAATAGCATATCCAACAACCTATCAATTACATTTGATACAATAAGACTTATAGATGAAAAAAAGTCAGAAAATAATAAACGCAGAAGGATATGAATCAAAGAAACCTACTTGTTCAATGGGATGCGTTCAAATGGACCTGTAGTAGGAATTGTTCCACATAAATTGTTGTTTGAAACATCCCTGGGAAAAATGCAGATATTTTGTCACTTAGTTAACATGAATATAGTATAACTAAAAGGCACCAAAAAGGTCAATACTCACACAACTTTCAGGCTGGAAATACCAACAAGCTCCCTTGGGATTTTCCCAGTTAACTGATTATCATTCAGACGTCTGCCAAATTAAAAGAGAAAATAAGTGATTGACAATCAATAAGAATGAGGACATTTGTGTGCCAAAGCAGTTGTACCACTGTTGTAAGTTGTAGAATAGTGGTTAAAGCACCAGCTTGGCACCTAAGGGAGGATTTGGGCCAAGGTTTCAATTCTCATAGCTAAACATTAAAATAAAAAAATTAAAAAAAAGGAAGATGTGTGTACATGTGCTTACTAGTGTGCCAGAGAGAGATCTTATGGTCCTATTTGAATAACAATATATCAGGGGCCTAAAAAGGATAAACAAGGTAACACCATATGATTTAAAGAAGTGACTAAAAATTTAATTCATAATTTTCTATATAGTTAACATACTTATTGTTGGATCATTTGGGGAATCAACTAGCCAACCCATGATTCAAGCAGAATCATGAGGATTTGGAATGAAATTATCCCAACAATGACCTGAGAAGGAGGCCTAAAGAAGCAATTCCTTGGCCCAGTCTAATCAGACATATTAAAAGAGAACAATATAACAAGGTGAAACTCACAAGAATACTAGAGATTTCAACTTCCCCAATGAAGAAGGAATAGTCCCTGAGATGTTATTGTTGTACAAATCCAAGCTGATTAGGCTCTTCAAGTTACCAAGCTCAACAGGGATTGTACCTTGAATATTATTTTTGTAAAGCTCTCTGCATCAACAGAAGGTAAACTTAGTTTTTCATATGAACCGGCTCCCCGCAAATAACCATCAAGATCACTGTAACCAACTATAGATTGGATGGGAAATAATTTGCATAAGGCTAGCACTTAAACATCAGTACATGTATCCATATTGGCAAATGGAAAAAGGCAAGAATCACCAACTACTCACAGATATTGTAGATGTTCAAGCTGTCCAAGTTCAGGAACTAGATGGCCAGACAAGTTTGAATTGCCCAGGTCCCTGCAGAAAAGTTAATACAACATGATGGAAAAGAGATGCAAAGGAAAAATTTATTCAGGCTCATAATCATCAGAAAGCAAAAGAAATAAAAGTATCCAACTTCAAATTACCAAAACCACAAACAAGCAACCCAATACACACACCCCAGCACCCCAAACCCAGGATAAACGTACAATTTAAATACAACAAAAATTCTAGAAGGATTGAAAGCTGAAAAAAAAAAAAGGAAATATTTAGATGTCTCGCGAAAATTAAATCATCCTGTCATAGTTTACAGTTAACATAGCATTAAATCTCAACAATTTGCAAAAGTCAATTGGAAAACACTATCAGCTATTTGAATTCCAGGAGTAACAATATTCTGAATATGAAATGAAACAAGTAGATTCTATCAAAAATTGTGGAAAAGGAAAAGCATAGTAATAATCCGTTGAAAACAACATATGTTGATCCGATTGCAGAATTGCCATGTAAGAGTCCAAACAAACTAGCTTACAGAAATTTTAGGAAGGGGTTTTCTTAAACTTCAATAAACAAGAGATAGAGTACATACACTCGAGTGACGCGGTTATCTTGATTGCAAGTGATGTGGAACCAGGTACAAGGGTTGACGAGGTTTGGATCCCAGCTCTGGAGAACGTTAGCAGGATCCGACAAGCTCCGCCGCAGCACAGAAAGAGCGTCGCCTTCTGAATTCCCACTGACCAACGGGACTGTAGCTATTGCTATTAAGGTTAGGGTAAAAACATTAACAACAGCACACAGGCCCAAGCCCTTGAACCAGGTGGTCGTGGACCCAGCCATGGCTTCTTTGTGCCCTTCTTCTGAGAGGAACTTCTCTTGCTTAGCCTGGTAGCTAGGGTTTTGATTGATTCTCAGTACCACAAAATGTAGAGAGAGAGAGAGTAATTTTTTAGGCAAAGATCGGTTTTGGGAACAACATCCGATAGATGGATGGGTACGAACCTTTTCTTTTTTCTCATATATATATATATATATATATATATATATATACACACGCATATGCATATATAGTATAATTTTGATTTGAATGGTGTGGTGGAGGTTGTGCCGCAAGTGTTATTGGTTGGTTTCTCTTTTGGTTTTGCTAGAAGACCATTGGGAGTGTTTCTAATTTTAAATAACTAATTCTAAACAATTAATTATTTAAGAATAGATATTTTAAAATTACTAATGACATAATTAAATTATAATTGAGTGTTGGATAAAAAATTATCTTAAAAATGATTCCACAGTAATTTTTTTTCTTTTATAATTTATATTATATATATTATGTAATGAGGAAGTGATAGACTTAATAAAAAAAAATAAGTTTTTCTAAAATATTATTTTAAATAAAAAAAAAGAATTTATGTAATTATTCTTGATTTAATTTTTATTTTAAGTTTTTTTAATGAAAAAGAGTCAATATCATTTTGTTTGAGAGTGATGATGACTGAAAGTGAAAAAGATTAGCATTTATTTCAAAATATTTAAGCTGAATTTTATTTAAATGATGTTTGAAAAGTTCTTTTTTCTTTTTCTTTACTATCTCCCACTAAGTGTGAAAATTTGACTAGGTCATAAATGGGGTTGTTGCAAGTCAACAAAAGGTTGTGGAGTCAGTAAACTACCCAAACATCAATGCTTTTTGGGTTCATTGGGTTTAACTGTTTAAGTCACCATTTTTGGTTCAATTGTATTGGGTCAATAACTTTTTTGTAATTGAATAACATAGATTTAAGTGATAAAAATAATAAAGAAGTTTTTTCATTGGGTTTAACTGTTTAAGTCACCATTTTTGGTTCAATGTTTTCTGACCAATTTACTCTTTACAAAAACGAAAAAAAAAAAAACCTAAATTCCCTCACACCCGCAATCTTTGCACGTGAGACGATTGATTGAGATCATAACCAAATCAATGTTCCGCCAACATACAATAATTTCTTTTTATCACCAAGGATAGAGCCACATAAGGGGCTTCATCGGGTTCTAGCTAGGCTTGTAAACGAGTCAAGTCTGATCCAGTCCAGTTCAACCCGAATTCGTTTACATAAGATCTAGACCCGTTAACAAAACTCGATTCAGACTCGTTAATAAAACTCGATCCGTAATCCGTTAAAAACTAATTAAATAAGCTAGATATAGATCTGTCGGATAAGTTTCGTTAAAGACCCGATCAACTAAATTATTAACAAACACTCACACTCTCTCTCTAATACAATATTGAAATTAGAATATTTAATCTCCCAATAAAGTTACTATATATAGATACATACATAAAAGTTAGAGAGAAAAAAAGAAAGAGTGTCAATAAAGTTGTCATTTTCAATCTTCTAGTACTACTTTGTGCTATGAAAATGTTTTAGAGATCACTTTATGGAATTATTTCATGAATCTAACTATCAATACCCGATTCCATTGAATGAACATTCCATTAAAAATCATTATAAGTATTCTTTTGTCTTGGATTAGTAATCTTTATTTCATTTTATGTCATTTTCATTTCATTTTCTATTATATTTGAAAGTAAGGCAATCTTCTGTAAGCCTAAATCCTTGATAAAAATCAAATGATTTCTAGATGACAATTATTGTCATTTTACCATTCATCATGTGTCTTATCGTAAGAACGAACTATACAAATAATAGTGGTTGTCATATGAAACAATTTCAATCAACAATGACATAATTGGAGCAAACAAGACGTTTTATTTGTAAAGCCAAGTTGTTGAACTAATTCAAATAAAAAATTTTAACTCCCAATTTTTATTTTTTATTTTCTTGCAAACAAATCTAGTTGAGACGAATTTTAGCAAGTGTAGATTTAGGTCTAGACCCATTTAAGTTTAACGAGTCCAAGTCAAGATCTTAAAGAATCTACCCAAAACCGACCTGTTGACAAGCCTAACTCCAACCCCTCTCAAATTATAAATTTTTTTTTATACATATAAAATTTAAATCATTTTTAAACTAACTCACTCTAAAACTTAAACATAACCCGATCCTTATCTATTATTATCTCATTTTTCACCTAAAATTATAACTCACCTCTCAAAAATTTTACTTTTTCACTCCAAAATTTTGCCCTTTCCTAAAATTTTCTAGCCCACCCTAATTTTTTTCCTGGTTCCTCCCTTGGTCATCACTATGACATGAAAGAATACACCAATTTCATCCGCAAGAAATATGAAAACGCCCTCACATGAACACTTCCACTGCATGCATATGGCATGACATGAAAGTGAACTACCACTTGCATAAAAAACAGAGTTCAAAAAAAAAAAAAAAATTCCATTGAAATTGACTAAAGCATTTCTTCACAAACCGTAGTAGATGTATTCTTGAATCGACCAAAAGACTAAGCAATAGCTTGCCAAGAACTGTTCAGTAAATAAGCAAAATCACATGATAGTTCTTGATAGATGTTCACAGCATTTAGCGCATATAAATTTAAAGCATGAAATACAATGTTATCAGTCAACTTAAGATTTAGCAAGCAAATCTGCAGTAAGGAATGCACAAGACCCAAAATTTCGCATCGAGGATCAACAGATCATTCCATGAAGTTGAACCAATCCCTCTACAGAAAATATAACGCTTCAATAGGCAGGGAGCTCTCGGTATGGAGATGTCGACCTCATTGACAACATCCCAGTTCTATGCAATATATAATTATGAATTTAGTAAAGCTAGAATAATAAATCCAAGAAAGGGTGATGATGGAACAGACTTCTTCAGCGTTTGCGTTCTGGACGCCACTTGTATACTGGTTTGGAGGTTGGTTGGACAATCTCATCTTCACGAAGCTTGCGTTTCCGACCCTTTTTCTGCTCAAGCAAATACATATATTCGTAATTTATGGTACCAGACCAAAGAGCAAGGTGGCCAATAAGACAAATCTAAAATAGTAATACCTGTAATTCCTTTTGCAAGGCCATATCCATGTATAGTTTTTCTAAATCATTTACTCTGCTTTTTCTTGCCTCCAGCTCTCTGTAGGAAGCAGTTGTTTTCCTGCATATCAAAGCATATATATTATAACACTAACGAAAGACAAAAAGGCTGAACAAAGAATTTGAGATTGCGTTGAAGAACCAAGACCAAGATTGGTTCCCTAAACTAGAAACAGGATACTTTTGATCTTCAAAAACCAAGAAATAAATAGATATATGAGAAATGCTAGCGTCAGTCACGAGTGTGTCCAACACTCGCGACTGACCCTAGCATTCCTCATAAATAAATATACATATATATATATATATATATAACAAGTTGCAAGTCAAATTGCACTCCAGTTCATGTAAAAAAAACAAGAAAGATATGAAAAATATCTTTAGCAAGTTAAATAAATAAATAAACAAGAGATTAGGCCCCCTCAATCCTCCTTGTCTTTCCTACCACCCAAGGAGCAGTTACTTTGAAAAAGCCAAATTGGTAACAGCAGTAAAATACCCAAAAAAAAATTAAAGGCAGTAACAACACTATCTTTAGCAAGTGTACTTGACAATAAGTAAAGAGGTCATGGTCAGAACTCAAAACCTCCGAAGTTAGGGAGTCCACTGATCTGGATGCAACTAAAGAACACACTCCCTGGATGGGTCAGAGTCTGAAGTTACCACTGGTTATAAAAAGATATTTATCCATTGGATGGGCCAAAATGCATTTAAACAGACAGTTGACTATCATGAGAGTTAAATCTTTTTTTACCTATTTATCTTTACCATGTGACCATCAAGCAGAACACTTAGTCATCAAGGCCCTACAGTTTAATGTCATGTAAACTTCTGTGGGTAATGAAATTACCCCCCAAAAAAATCAACAAAATAGTGGTTTCCTTCAGAGTAAATCTCATTGTTTCGCAAGTTTCTCATGATGTGCAGTTGTTGAATTTTTGTAGGTTATAAAAGCAACAATGGATTTCCAGTTACAAAGACACGCTTCTTCCCTTCTCCAGTCAGTCCAAATGCTACACAATCGTCTATTACAGGTCCCAGTGGAAAGTATATTATTCACCAAATTTATGAAGCGAACATTAAATATTTGTTTTTATCCATTCTAATGTTATCATGTTTAGAAGGTAATAGCTGCATTCTCAATTTTCTTTACAATTCTGACAATAATCATTATTTACGAGTCTATCGAACATTCTAACTCGTAACATTAAAATTCATATAAGAACATAAGGTCACAAGGACATGGACTTGGGACCAAATCCAACATGAACTACACTAGTTATACTTTAAGAAATAGTGCAAGCATTTAAAACCCTGATTTTTTTCTTTTAATTATACTGAAATGCAATAGTAGAAATGTCACGTTTCAATGTTCAAGGCATGTTCGACACACAGCAAAGTATTGGATACATGTACCAAAATAGAAAATTTATTTTCGAATTATAAGTACGTTTATGGAGTATTAGACACACATCCACAAGAATTTTGAGGAATATTGATGTCCAGAACAGATACATACGGATAGAATTCTTCACAGAAGTATCTGTGCTTCATAGCGGACAACAAAGGATGTCAACTTCTCCCATGGTCATGATTATGTTCTGATCCTACCATACTATGTGTAATTCCCTTTTCAACCATGAAATAAACACACTGCAGTGGATATAATGAACTAGTATTAGGTTGATTCAACAATACGCTGTACTTGAAGGGGGAAGGCCATAACCCTGCCCAAAATTAGTTCCTTGGGGACCCTAGGTGAGAAAACAAGTACTTTGTCCAATACAGCAAACAAAATGGCAGTTAAAGAGAACTTTCCAATAGAATTTCAGTAATTTTCTTGATTAAAAAGCTACTTGATAACAACGTTATCATCTCTGCCATTCTACCTAGTACTAGTAGAGCTCCTAAAACTGCAACGACCCAATTTAATGTACATCAGTAATTCATACCCTTGCAAGTGAAGTTTACAAAAAAAAAAATCGGGCAAGTCTAGTGAAGTTTAAAATTTATTATTGGATTTATGGATGCATATCAAAATCAAAATGACCAAAAAATGTTTCTCTAATTCAGTTTTAAGAAAATTAAAATTATGTTTGTACAAATACCAAAATAGATGCCCTAATTATAAGTTGACTTTGACATGCACAAAATTCATGTGAAAAAAATGATTAACATCCCCAAATGAATTAAACAATTTTTTCTTACCGTTTAATTTGATGAGGCATGTCCTCATAAGCAGGCACTGTTCCATCTTTTGAAGTTCGTAACTGTATCTCCTTAGCATCCTCCCTGGCCATTAAAAGGACATAGAAAGAAGATATAAAGAATCGAAAACACATCATTATATTGAAAGGGAATAAAGGATTGCAGTATAGATAATACATCACCTCCTAACCCAATAGCATTCTGAATATACAACATCCGTACGTAACACAATACAGAGCCATGATAAACTGATACTATTTCTTAAAGGCACAACATATAACACTTACTTTTTTATAAGTCTTTTTATATTTTCTTCCTTTCCTTTTCTTCCAAAACAGAGATTGTGAAAGGAATACCTACTATAGACTCATTAAACAATTCATAACCACTGGGTCCATACAGGAATAAAGATTTATGTAAGAATATTCTGCCTGTAAGACTAAAGATATTGAGTTCTATTGTGAAATTAACAATCTATGCAACAAGAGTTGGAGAGAAAGCGATACAGAGAATTTATGTGGTTCAGCAATGTACCTACGTCCACGGGAACGGCTACGTTTTTCACTATATAGAAAATAGAATTACAACATATTTATACTGAATCTCAATTAAACCCTAACCCTAATCTAGTATATTGAGCCACTGGAACCTATATACCTCGTTTCACTTATTCTAATAATATGAGCCACTATCTCTAACAAGTTCTTATCTAGTAATCAATTTCTAAAAACACAAAAACTTCTGAAGTATATGAGTTGATATGTCAAGACACATTTAACATATTTATCTCATAATTAGAGTTTCAAGTCAACAATTATATCTCAAGCAAAAAAGAAGAAGAAAGAAAGAAGAATTAATATCTTGAGTCCAACCATTTTCATTTCTCGTGCAATTAAAATAAGCAGAAAGGTCATTGATGATTAAACAATATCGGGAAGCTCACACCTGTCTTCGGCATAGTATACATGTCTGTTCGACGGCTGATTATCAAGAGAGTGCAGCATGGCAGTTAGCTTTTCAATTTTCTGCATAAGAAAGAATGGATTTTTACAAGAAGGAACGCACAAAGGGAAATCCCTAAATCCAATATCAGTGTTTTTAAAGGCAGAAACGTACTTGATAAGGCAAAATGCAAACCTTAAGGCATTGCGGCACAAGTTTTTTGGGACTAAAATTTTTATATTGTTAGTCAAAAAAGAAAATTTTTAATATTTTGAAATTTGGGTCCTCATTATAATTTCAAAATTTTAAGGGAATGTATTAAATATTTTGACTAATATTCCGCTTAAAAATACTAATTTGAAAGTATTTTATATCCAAAAATTCATGGTACGACACTTTTTCCTCCTTACCTCCCTCTCTATCATGCTTGTTAGGGAAAAAAATACCAATACATATGGAAGTCATAGGAGAGCATAACCCCTTTATGTAAAAACCCACTTTTAATAATGTTTTAGGGTTTCAATTGAAAGTGATCAAGCGTTAATATTTATTATACATTACTCTCAATCAAGGGATTCCATTGATCTTAAGCAACAGGTTAGGATTTCCCATTCTTTTGTGTCTATGTTTACAAGGTAAGGGTTTATGTTCTTTTAATATTATTATTGTTGTTATTATTTTGAAGCTCTCAAAGTTTAGAAGCATTTTCCATGCACAAAAAGTGTTCAAAGCGCTGTTTCAGATACCTTTTAAGTTTGAAATGTATGCTCCCTGGAACCATTTTTTGTTCCAAACCTTCACTGTAAAACATTCTAAAACACTGCCCTTAATAAAACTAAAACCACTTTTTTAGGTAAATAAGAAAATGAAACCATTCTTGTAAAACTCTCTTACTTTTTTTTCACTTTGAACTTTCTGCAGGACATATCCTATATCCTGGGTCTTCATTAACATGAGTTCTTCTTGAGAGTATTTGTTTGCTTGACTCCTGCAACAAAATATAAACAAGTCAGACTTGATTGGGTGTGGAAAGAGGAAAAACAAAGGAAATGAGGCAAAGTAATTATAACTTACTCCAGTTTATGGACTCCATCAACAGTTTTCGTTTTAACCATCTTGAAATAAAATTCATCTGGGTTCCTAAATGTTGCTTTTTCCTTGAGTTTCTGTAAACAAGTATAACAGCAGCAAATATTAGAAGAAAACATATTTCAAAGATCAAATGCCAACTATGTATTTATATAATAAAAAAGTGGGAAAACAAATCAAACACCAACTATAAAGACATAAAATGCAACACCTGAAAACATATTAAGTGGAAAGTTAAAATTGCAAAGTTACCCGCAAAGCCTCCTCTTTTTTGTGGTATGCCTTAGCACGCACGACATAGTCCTTATGCTTTTCGAGAAGCCCAAATTTTCTCCTTGAATTCCTGATGTAAAATGCAAGTCATCACATGGGATAGGGTTATCAATAAAACATAACTAAATGGAAGGCATTTGCAAGAGAAATGCTTTCACTCACGGTTGAGCTCGTTCCTTGTGAGCTCGTCTAAAGATAGCATTCCTTAGGGATGACATTTTTAGGAATACGGAAAGCAATGACCAGCAAGTGACAGTCAAGGAGGTAGTTGAGATATAGGTGATACAAACTTTGATCTTCTTTTAATCCTGCAAAATCAGAGTAATACCTAGAGGTTCTTATATAAATCTTAATAAAACACTAATAAAGTTCTGGTCACCATATTGATAGGCTTCACATCTAAGAAGCACGGACACGACACGAACACGCCGACATGCAATTTTCCAAAATGGTAGTACACGGACACGTTGAATAAAATATATTTTATTTTTATTTATATAATAATATAATCAATTTCTATTTTAATATCAATCAAATTATGTATAAAAAAACCCAATTTCATGCAACATCTACACAAGAAACACAATTCCAAATTTCCAATATGAAGTACCATAAAGTGATACATTTAAAAGTAAAGTACCAAATATTTCAACAATATTATAAATAACAAAATCATAGCAAGTAGGAATCAACAAGCTAAAAAAATACAAGAAGGAGACTCAAATTTTCAGACTTCAATGAATCAACAAATTTCAATTCATATTTTTTTTTTTTTTGCAGAAAATCAGTAAAGTAGGAAGGAAGGACACTCACGTGAATTCAGGGAATCAACAAGCTTCGAGTTCCAGTTGGCCAAGAATGCCAAGAATTTCAGTCAGTGAATTGCAAGACTTGCAGTGAACCAACAAGCTTCAAAATATATGGAAGAAAAAAGAGAGATAAACTCACTGAAACATCGAAAAAATATATAGTAAAGTAAAAGAGAAAAAAATTGAAAAATGAAACTTTCCAGGGGAAACAACAAGTAAGCCATATACATTACAAATGCCGCAAATTGGAGCTTGTTGAATCAATTGCAGACTTGCAGTGAATCAACAAGCTTCAAAATAGATGGAAGAAAGAAGAAGATAAACTCACTGAAACATTGAAAAAATATATAGTAAAGCAAAAGAGAAAAAAATTGAAAAATGAAACAGAAAAAATTATGCAGAAATCGACAACGATGGACTGCCAAGGGGGAAAAAATTATACAGAAATCGAAAAAAATTATATATATATATATAGAGAGAGAGAGAGAGGAGAAGAAATTATACCGAAAAAAAAAGGGGCCGAAGTTAGAGAATAGAGTTGTACGTACCTGGGTTGGTGACTTCGACAACGATGGACTGCCAAGGGGGAACAACGACGGCGGCGAGGGACAGAGGCGAGCGACAGGGATGGGGCTTCTCTCTTCACGGTTTCTCCTCTCTGATTTTGAGAAAATCCCGATCGTAAGAAGAGGAGAAAAAATTATACAGAAAAAAAGGGAGTAGAAGTTAGAGAATATAGATGTACGTACCAGGGACTTCAACTGAAGGCGGCGAGCGACGGAGGCGAGCACGGCTAGGGTTTTTCTCCCTTCTCTTCTCTTCTCTTCTCTCTTCTTCTCTCTGATTTTGAGAAATGCCCAACGTTAAGCGTAACGCATAAAAACATAAGTTTATTAAATTACAAACTGACCTCGATAGTTTTTAAGAATATTAAAAGAGACCCATGTTTTTTTATTCCAAATTACAACCTGACCCCGCGAGTGTATGAATTTTTATGGGCGTGTCCTAAATTAAAAAATATATATATATTCAAACACTTTTGGACACGTGTCCGGCGCGTGTCCGTGTCCCAAACGTGTCAGACACTGTTAGGCTGCCTAAATTAGAGTGTCCGTACTTCCTAGTTCCACATCCAATATAAGTTGTACCAATGATATAATTTGATGCTGTCTAATATAAAATTAGCTGAAACGCAACAACTAATAATAGCGATAATAATAGTAGAACCAATAATAAAAAATTTAAGAAATCCCATAAATTTTGAAATTAAATAAAACGGAAATTGGAGTGATGAATAGTGGAAAATGTAAAAATTGCTAATGATACAAAAAATACTCAAATTTCAGATTTGGCCAATTACGGTATAGCAAAAAATACTATCCTCCCATAACCAATATACATAAACAAGCATTATCTACATCTTGAGGTCATCATTTCTAGTATAAACAATCAAACAATATATTCATCTTCACACCAAAAAAAAATGAAAAATATACGGCTAATTATTGGTCCAATTAACATAGAGAATATATTCAGATGAGAAAACTTAAATAATGTGTTTAAGTTCTTACAAAAGTACCAAATTATCAATTATTCTTTCTTGGAAAAAGTTAGGGATAGCAAATCATTGCTTCGTTTAAGCACTTCTGCATATGTGTTGTATCAAAATTCAAATGCAGCTACGCATATTGCAATACATCAATGTGTATAGCCCAATAAGTGAGACCAGTTATCCAAGCAATACTATTTGCTTAAAAATGCGTACTAAAAAATACACCAAAACGTGAAGCAAAACAACCAGGGAGGTCGTCCAACAGCAAATAACCTGATGGAACTAAAAAAGTGTTGTGGGATGTTGTCTTTGTTGAATGCTTTTATATATACTTGTAGCTTAAATTTTAAAAATAAATCATAAAAATAGAAACAACAAGAACACAAAAAAAAAAATACAAAACAAAGCCCTAAAACTAAAGAAAGATGGAGAATAGGAGGAACAATCTGACGAGGATAACTATTTCAGAACTATATAGAGAGAGAACCACACCTGAAGTCGTAAGGCGGCAGAGACTGAGGAGCCTGAGGAAGAACGCCTCGAGATAACTCTCTCTTACGGCATGTGGGACCAAATAGAAATCGGGCTGCTTTGAAACCTAACGTTGTCGGACATCAAGTTTCAATCAACACAACTACAGTCTACAAAAGTGTGACAGTCAAGTCTGTTGGGCTCGGGCTGATTAAGTGGGCTGCGTGTTTCGGCCTGTTTGTAGAGTTTTGAGATTCAGTTTGAAAAAATATATTTGGTTGGTTGAGTAATGTTATTTATATTAAATTTTATATTTTGAATAGTAAATTTTTTTACAAAAAGTTAAAATATTTAGTATTATATATTTGATTTGACTTAATTAGGAGGAGAGTAGGGTTAAAAAAGTTACACTTGAGTTAAATTGTCGGAGGCAATTTATAATTAGGCATCAATAGCTAAGTCAAATTAGGCAGTAAATTAACATGAAAAAAAATTATTTACACTTAAAGTTTAAAATTATTTTACTGTATACTACTAGCAGTTCACGATAGTAAACAGCTTGTAGCATGTATATTTCAGAACTATTGCAGTTATGAACACCAATGCCCTGCAATTGGGGATGCTCAAGCCAAATGTCTTCAAACCTAAAGGTTTGTCGGAGCTAGAAAGGCTAGGGCATTACCTTCCAAGTTGACCATCCAGAGGATAATGATCTGGGTACGTTTTAGGAACGCTTCTCACAGAAGCTCCTAGGTGGCAGAGCTTCCATTATGGATTAGCCAACGCTTTATCCAATATTTTGACTCCAGGTGTAGGCACTACTTTTCTTGTAATTGGACCAAGTTAGCCAAGGGCCTTCATAGGGCAACACTATGAGATTGCATCCAACGATCCTTTCTTTGAACAATTTGCACCTATTTCTGCCAGGGAAAGGAGCCCTCTCCTTTCATTTAGGGATATTAGGTCGTTGAAATCTCTTAAGACTAGCCATGGTTGGTTGAAATTATCTACAAAAGACTTGACATATAATCATAAAAGCTCTTTGTTTCTTTAATTTGGACTTCCATAGATTGCCAATAAAACGCAGTTTACTTTATGTATGATTGCATGAATGGCCGGCCAAACTAAACAAACCATGAGTCTAGACTGTGATGAGATATTCTTTCCATAGTAGCCAGGTCCCTCTTTACCTGCCAATGGCTTCCATATTAAATTGTTTAATTAGCCTCAGTGATATGAAAAAGTTACTTGTGGTAGCACTTTGGACTTTCACTTCCATTATAATCACCAACTCAAAGGCATGGTCACTCATGAAATTCCTAAAATTCTAACGAAATTGCGCATTACTAGCTCCCCAGTAGTTTTAATGAAAGCAACTTCATTGATAGACAATCTTTGAGTTGAATCGAACCAAGGTTTGGATCACTGTTCTAGCTTGCCAAAAAATCCCTTAGTTCTTTTAAGGTATCTCTTGTTGAAGCCACCACTATTGAATGGTGATGGGCTTCAACTACATGCACATTCTATTATTTTATCACCGTTCTCAAAGTTCTGATTTTTCAATCAGTTTGAGTAATGTGCTTGAAGTCTTGGTCTTGGTCTGAATTAAGGCAGATGGTTTAGTGTTTCAAAGTTGTTACGTGAATCTTGGCTTCCATCTTCCTCGAGGTTGATTACAACATAATGGTCAAGAGGGATGAGTTAAATGTTGGTTGGCAGGGGGTGTTACTTGCAAGATTATACTATTGAGTACGAGGGTTATCTGACATTTGAGTATTTGGAACAAAGAATGTGGTTTGCGACTATATCCATGTTGAACACAATTCTCAAATATGTCAAATTTAAACAAAAAATGGCCATGGCCATTGTCAATAGCCTCATAATCAGCATCGAGGTTCCAAAACTTTCTCACCCTTGAACACAACAATTTGTATCTAATGGACCTACCTAGTAACTAAACGATTAACCTATCCTTCCATGGTTTTATTATCATTTGGATAAGGTTTTTTTAGGAGGTTGATTTTGTTGGAAAAATGAGTTATTGGGCACAATATTTTTTAGCCCTCTTTGAGCTAAAATTAAAATAGACCCCACACATTAATTTTGGTAGGTCCTTATAGAAATATGTTATCTTCTATGAAGAGTTTAAGGTCATATATTGGGTTGCTTAAAACTATTAAAGAGTAGATAAAAAATTACTTCCAAATATCACCACTTGAAAAATAATAACAAAAGCTTAACATTTGTGTCCCACATAAAGAGTATATATACAATTAACTTGAAAGAAGGTTTGAAGCCCTTAGAGCACCAAAGTTTTTTGAAAAAAAAAGGACCTAGTACAAGCTTGGTTCACCACACACTCATGCGTGCCGCCGCCCCTAGCCGAGTTGGGTTTGGGCCTTGACCCGCATTATATATATCTTTTTGAATAAAATTCATTTAAATAAATTTTTATTTAAATTATATTTTCTAAAATGTTATTTTTTGAATTTGAATAAAGGCTAAATCGTCACCATGGAAAGTTGTGTACATGTTCGCATTAACACAGCTAACTTTTCAAACAGCCACACAAACTCAACCATCATGTCTAGTCGGTTTGGTCAGTTGTAACCTTTGATAACAATGACTATTTGAACAGTAACCAGTCTTTCTACAAATACAGCACCATCATTGCATTCACATAATCGATTTTTCAATTCGAGTTTCTACATTATGTCAAAGAGAGTTCAAGTTACAAGTTTGGTTCGTCAGACACGTTACTATAATGTTTCACGTCTGCGTGTAAACGATCATTATATCATGGGACAGTAAACGTCCAAGAACTCGTAAGCACCACTGCAAATGGTGTAATTTGTCTTGTTTATCGGTTCTGTGACTTTACTATAAGTTCGAATTTTACTGTTTCTGTATTTTATCTATAAGTTCAATTCTATATTGCCTTCGATTAAATACTGTTTTGATAAAACAATTTCTAATTCAAATATGTTTTGTAAAATAAAATTGATAAAAGTTTCCTAACAGATTTTGGAAAGTCAGACAAACCTTGACCTAAAGGGTTCTCATGGACCTCCACTTCAATGTTTTCTAGATCATCAAAATCCTCGCCAAAAGAGTTCTCACCTAAATTTAAAACATTTGTGTTTTTGGCATAAATTAAATTATTAGAGAATTGATTATGATAAAATTGATTGAGTAAAATTTATATTGAATATAAATGTTTTAAATTTGATCATGATGTTAGAATTATTAGACATTTTATAAAGTCATAGGACGATAAATTATTGAATAGATCAATTTTAATAAATAAATAATAAATTACGTATGTATATATTGCGTAATATTACATATGTGACCGCTCAATCTAGCCGTTAAAACTACCTCATAATTGTTCCCAGTGAACATGTTTGGAATTTTGGAAAAAGGATGAGGGCTCGTAACTAAACTTCAGAGGTCGAAACAATAAAGCTAGTTTTATCTTCATATTTTATTAAAAGTGTTTATCTTTATGAGTTGGTAGTGTTGTATTGGTTGGATATCTCACGATGTGACATCATGTAATATCCAACTAATACAACACTGTTCACTTATGAAAATAAACACTTTTGATAAAATATGAAAGTAAGATTAGTATAACTTTCAAAGATTCACAAGTTAAATGAAACTAGGACATGGCCGGCATTTCAGCAAAAGAACCGGACACACTATAAAACAGAACAAGAGGGACATTTTTGTAAATTACAAAAACCACGGTCACGGACGCCCACCGGAGACGAAGGTCTGGCCTGCAGAGTGCAGACCACAAAAGGGGTCTTAAGACTCTTTTCCAGCTCACCAGCAGAAGACCATTTTGCCCAAACTCACGTTTTGATGCCCCAAAATGTCCATAGGCACTTAAAACGCAGCAAGGCCAAGAGACCCTAGAGTCAAAGACGATCAGTATTCGCGTCACTCGAATGATGAAAGCTCTGAAAAGTGAGATTGAGCGGGGTCGAAAACTCCAAGGTGGACTCCAGTTCACTGCCAGAACGGTAATGAGACGTGTCGCATCATTCAAATTCCCCCATTTTTAGTATTAGTACTTCCCAGAGCCAGGCCCATCCTCCTACCTACCCACTCCTTTCTCTCTTTCATTTAAAACTCATTAACCATAATTGAATTGGAAAGAAAGAGAAGTGGGTTTTGAACAGAACAAACCGAAGCTATTGTTTTCATTTTGGTTCGGAAGGGTCTGGTTTCTTCTTTCTTTGTGCCTTCCTCTGTTCCTGTGGGGGTTTTTGAGTTCTAAGAAGTTTTGGAAGGAATTTTGAAGGTTAACTAACAACTCGAACCTGCACAGAAACTCAAACGTGTTTTACAGGTATGAAAAAACACTTCTCTCTCTCTAGAATCTGATCTCTCTCCTCCATTTGAGGGTTTTAAGGTTCTCTGTTCCTTAGTGGTAGCTTCAGCTTGAAATGTACCTAAATGCTCTTTTGTTTTTGGTCTTTGTATGTCTACAATTAGTTGTTTTAGCTTGAAGCCTTCAATCTACAAAAATGACGCTCGATTTCTTTATTTTATCACTCATTCAACTTCTCTTTTCTCTGTTCTCTCTCGTTTTTCTCTATCGTTCTACCCTCTCGGGCCTCTCCCTCTCTTCAAAGCTGCTTTTTGAGCTTGAAATGCACCAAACAATGCCTGCCCTTTCTCGGTTTCTCCGTCCTTCTACCCTTCTACACTCTGGCATAAGTAAAAATTAACTGTTCGTTTGGAAGCTTTGAAAAGAAAAGAAAATTTTAAAATTGGAGATAAAAAAAGAAGAAAAGAAAACCAAGTGTTCATCTTTTTGGAGGGAAAAAAACCCATTTGTCTTAGTGTCAGAGTGTTTATGCCTACACCAATGGCTTTAATACTTTAAGAATAGACATGCACTTCAATAATGGTAGTTAAAATGAGTATGTATTGTAGATTTTAATATACTTTTCTCTCTCCTCTCTCTCTCTCTCTTACCCTCCAGATTTTGCCTCTCCTCTCTTTTTTCACTGAAGGCATTATGCCTTGGCATTGATCATCAGTTAGAGGCTTAGAGCATCTCCGGTGGTGACTCAAACTCTTACTCAAATTTAAATTTGAATCAAAATTCATAAAAATCTGGATAAAAATCTTTCTCACGTGGTTATTCAAACTCAGACTCAAATAGAATTTTATTCAAATACAGACCCATATCAGTGCACTATTGTTCATAGACCCAAATTTAATGTCTAGACTCAAATTCAGCGTTAACTCAAATTATGATTTGCATTTGGGTAAAAATTTGAGTCACTATTGGGGATGCTCTTAGAGGCAAAATATCTCACGCCATGGCACTTGTTGGAGTGCAGAAAATGGGTGAATGAGTAGGAGGCAAATTGGTAGTTTGGGCACATGCCTCCCTTCCTACATCTTCTCTTGGAGATGCTCTAAGAAATCTACAATGATGCTGTTTTCAGGTTTTCTTAGTCATTGAACCTATTACTCTGTTTCTCTTCATTATAATTTATAAAATCTCTAGGGGTGATTTAAAGTTAAAGACTCAAACTTAAATTTGAGTCAAATATTTTTATAAAAAAATCTTCTCTTGACTTTGGATTCAATCTCATACTAAATTTATTTTTACTCAAACTTAAACCTAAATCAGTAAAACACTATTCATAGACTCAAATGTTTAAAGTCAAATTTAAATTAACAATTTTGGGGGACATGATGAGAATTTTTTCAAGAAATTTGAGTAAAACTTTTGTTTAAAAGGTAAGGAGATTTGAGTAAAACATAGTGTCACCATGGGAGAGCCTTATATGAAATGAAGCTTTCACTAATATTTTTACTAGATAAAATTTGAATAAACATCCCACATGGCCTAACTAGTACTAATAGCTTGAGATAAAATGTTTTTGTCTCTAGTCAAGGCTGTTTTTTTTTTTTTTTGTTTTCATGGATTTTTCTGTACTTCAACCATTTCCTTTTCGACTCACTCTCACTCTCTCTTTCCCTTCTCTCTAATATATAATTTTCCTATCTACTTCCCCAGGAACTGCTGAGTTTGAAGTTTTTGCTTACAATCACAATCGGAGTTTGACAAAAAATGTTTTTGTATGCATATAAATGTTTTCCACCTTTTCGGTATCATTTTCATATGAATGTGATTTACTAGAACACCCTTTTCTGTTCTGGTTGTCGTGGTTTGGTACTTCAAATAAGGTTCATCTGGTGACTGTTTTGCAGTTATTGTTGTAGAACCTTCTGTTAGCTATGCATTAATTAGCAGCCTTTTGATGTTCTATCTATGCAGCTTAATGAGATGCTGTTCCTACATGTGTGCGTGTGTGTGTGCGCACTTTGATCAGTTTACTGGTTCTTTTTATGTGCAGCGATATTATTCTTACCTTAACATTTTACCAAAAAAATTTACCTGCTGACGTGGTTACTCTTGGTGCTAGTGAATTCGGCCTCTTGGTGCTAGTGAATTCAGACTCTTGGTGCTAGACATGTTAGGTGAGTTCTAGAGGCTTAATTGACTAGCACTAAAAGGCTTAATTGACTAGCACCCGAACAACCATGTCAGCAGGTAAGAAAATTAGGTAAAATTTTATGGTATGGATAGCATTACTCTTTTATGTGTTTCAAGGTGGTGTTTGTTGTACCCTGAATGATGAAATTTTAAATTAGGCCGTGCATGGGCCTGACTTTCAGTTGTAAGCCTTATTGAATAGCAAATCACTAGAACTAATTTTCAGAATTTTTTGAGACACTTTAATTTATACAGTTATGAAAAATGCATATAGTTCTCAGAAATTGTACATAATTTTCTATGGTGCATATATCTTACTCTGTTTGTCCCAAACAGAAAAGAAAATACATTTTTTTTAGTAAATGTAGCAATATCTGAGGATGAAAATCCATCAAATCCCAACTGAAAAAATTTATGCAGTAGAACTTAATTGGTATTAAATATCTTTACTAGACATACTTCTCCCTTTTGTCCCATTTGTATGCTTAGATATTGTGTGGCACAATACGGATTATTGTGCCAGCATGTACATGCCAACGTATATCTTCATCTAGTGAATGGTGACAGGAATGGTGCTGTGGCTAAAAGGCTTAATTGACTAACACCCGAACAACCACGTCAGTAGGTAAGAAAATTTGGTAAAATTTTATGGTGTGAATAGCATTACTCTTTTATGTGTTTCAAGGTGGTGTTTGTTGTACCCTGAATGATGAAATTTTAAATTAGGCCGTGCATGGGCCTGACTTTCAGTTGTAAGCCTTATTGAATAGCAAATCACTTGAACTAATTTTCAGAATTTTTTGAGACACTTTAATTTATACAGTTATGAAAAATGCATATAGTTCTCAGAAATTGTACATAATTTTCTATGGTGCATATATCTTAGTCTGTTTGTCGCAAACATAAAAGAAAATACATTTATTTTAGTAAATGTAGCAATATCTGAGGATGAAAATCCATCAAATCCCAACTGAAAAAATTTATGCAGTAGAACTTAATTGGTATTAAATAATCTTTACTAGACATACTTCTCCCTTTTGTCCCATTTGTATGCTTAGATATTGTGTGGCACAATATGGATTATTGTGCCAGCATGGACATGCCAACGTATATCTTCATCTAGTGAATGGTGACAGGAATGGTGCTGTGGCTAAAAAAATTTATTGTGCATCTTGTTTCTTTCACATACTGTTCAATTGGCATTGTAAAATATTTTAGTTGGACATGCCAGTAGTTGTCAGAACTTAGAACTATGCATTGTTTATTCTTTGAACATAATACTGCAATCTTATATTATCTTTTAATGAACTTTTAGCTCCAGCTATACCTCTAGATTGTGAAGTGTATAGCTTCTGAATCTTTGTTTTTCCTTGAGTTTGATGTGCTCATTAGTATCAATGTAATACACATTTTATGGCGTGACAGATTTTGTTATGTATTAGTGTTATGATTCTTGAACTTTTTTTCCTTTTCTGCTTGAAATTTAGGAAATGGAGCCTGCTGAGGTGAAAGAGGATTTGCCACCACCTCCACCTGAAATTCCTCCAAACTTAGTTCCTTTACAAGTAGGACAAGAACATATTCCTGAGTCGACTAAGAAAACATCAAAGCCAAAGCATGTTCCAATGCATAGGCGTGGTACTGGATCTAAGGGTCAAAAAATATCAGTACTCACCAATCATTTTAAAGTTGGTATTACTAATACCGGCGGCCACTTTTTTCACTACAGTGTATGTCTGTCTCTGCTGTGGTGTGGTTTAGCATTTCTCTTGAGAATTTTTCAATTGATCATCCGTTGGAACTTGGAACAGGTTTCTCTATTCTACGAAGATGGCCGCTCCGTTGATGGGAATGGGAAGGGTATTGGGAGGAAAATAATTGACCAAATGCATGAGACATATGATTCTGAGCTTGGGAAAAAGGATTTTGCTTATGATGGGGAGAAGAGCTTATTCACTGTTGGTGCCCTTCCACGGAACAAATTGGAATTCACTGTTGTGCTTGATACAGTTTCGTCAAAGAGGTGAAATGCATGGGTTTTGTAGCTTCTGTTTAGATTTTTCCTTATATGAAGTAGTCTCATTTGGCATTGGATATTGACTTCGTAGGGGCAATTTTGAACCTAGAGCCAATGGGAATGGCAGCCCTGGTGGCAATGGAAGTCCTAATGAGAGTGACAAGAAGAGGCTAAGACGTGCACCCCAGTCCAAAACGTTTAAAGTAGAAATTAGCTTTGCAGCCAAAATCCCCATTCAGGCCATTGCAAGTGCCTTACGAGGTCAAGAATCAGAGAACACTCAAGAAGCCTTGAGAGTCTTGGACATAATTTTGAGACAACATGCAGCAAAACAGTGAGTTTGTAATTGTTTGTCCTTGTTCTAGTTTGATTTCTAATTTATCTGGTATTATCTATGTGATGCTTTATCATTACTATACAGGGGATGCCTTCTTGTACGACAATCATTTTTTCATGATAATCCGAGAAGCTTCACAGATTTGGGAGGTGGTGTTCTTGGATGTAGAGGATTTCACTCAAGCTTTAGAACCACACAAGCTGGACTATCTCTAAATATGGGTAAGCTAGCTACTGCACTCTGCTAGATATTTAGGCACATATTTTCCAGACCTGTTATTTTTCATCACTGTGTTCTTATCAAGTGCAGATGGGTCTACCACAATGATAGTACAGCCTGGGCCACTGGTTGATTTTGTTATCTCCAACCAAAATGTAAGAGATCCTTTTCAGGTTGATTGGACGAAGGTAATATACACAATTTGTGGCATTCTTTCTGTCATTCTTTTGATAAACTTTTTTTCCCACGGAAAGCTTTTGCTCTTGTCACAGGCCAAACGAACTCTAAAAAATTTGAGGATAATGGTTAAGCCCTCTAATACAGAGTACAGAATCACTGGCCTGAGTGAGAACAGTTGCAAAGAACAGATGTGAGCTTTGCTGTTGTTTCTCAATGTTACTTTCATCTTGTTATGCATACAATGTTATCAATTTTTATTACTTTTCAGTTTTTGCATAGATTATATGTTCTTATTCATATTGTGGCACCCCTTTCTTGTTTTAGGTTTTCACTGAAATCAAGGGGAGCCAAAGATGGAAATGATGATGCCCAAACTGTTGATCTGACAGTTTTTGACTATTTTGTTAACTATCGTCACATAGAATTACGTTACTCTGCAGATTTGCCATGTATTAATGTTGGGAAACCGAAACGACCGACTTACTTCCCCATTGAGGTGACAAGATTATTATTTTTCCAACCATGATGTGGTCATGTGGCTATTTTTTTTAAAAAAAAAAACTACTGTGGTGATAATATGGTGAATAAATTTGTTTCTGCATTTTCTCTAGCTTTGTTCATTGGTTTCATTACAACGGTATACAAAGGCATTAACTGTTCATCAGAGATCATTGCTGGTAGAAAAATCAAGACAAAAGCCCCAAGAAAAGATCAAGATCTTGACTGATGTAGGTTTATTCTCCCTACTTTTCACTGATACAGATTCTTCTTAATGTGTTTCACAAAGTGCCTCTTACTGGCTTCCTTCAGGCAATGAGAAGCAACAACTATGATGCCGATCCAATGCTGCTTTCTTGTGGCATTTCCATTCATAGTAATTTTACTCAAGTAGAAGGTCGAGTTCTGACTGCCCCAAGGGTAAAGTTTTTGCTCTAATAATATTTGTGCCTGACTATTTCGTCTGGGTGTTCTTAATCTTGGTTTGCATGAGATGTAATACTTCGTGGTCCTAAATCTCTGTCCACCAATGGCTTCTTTTTTATTACAGTTGAAGGCAGGCAATGGGGAGGATGTTATTCCTCGAAATGGGAGGTGGAGCTTTAACAATAAGGTGCTATGTATACTTTATTCTGTTTTTAATCTGAAAGTTAGTTGCTCTAATTTAAATTCTGTTGTGCAGAAATTTGTGGAACCCACAAAAATTGGAGACTGGGTTGTAGTAAATTTCTCCGCTCGCTGTGATGTATTCAATCTGTGTAGAGATTTGGCCAAAATTGGAGAAACAAAAGGAATTGTGAGTTTCACCAGTATGCTGCTATATTGCGTATTGAACATGGTGCCTTATAATTATATGCGTTCTTTGTATGCTGTTTTTTGCAGTACATAGACCGTCCAGTTCATGTTTTTGAAGAGAGCCCTCAATCTAGACTGGCGCCACCTCCTGTTCGGGTGGAAAAGATGTTTGAACAAATGAGGCCTAAGTTTCCTGATGGACCTCCTCACTTTATTCTCTGTCTCCTTCCAGATAGGAAGAACAGTGACATATATGGTTAGCTAATCATATTTCATCTTTTACCCAGACTGTTACATTTCTTATTATTCAAGTGTCTGAAACATGCCATTGTTTCATCTTGAAGGTCCATGGAAAAGGAAGAACCTTGTAGATTTTGGAATTTTTAATCAGTGCCTTGCACCAACCAGAGTTAATGAACAGTATCTTATGAATGTTCTGTTGAAGATTAATGCCAAAGTAACCTTTTGCTCTGGATTTGTTCCTCTCAAATTTCCCACTTTGATCATTCTCATTTTTTTTTTCCCTTTCTCCTTTCCTCCAGCTTGGTGGTTTGAATTCCTTATTATCTGTTGAACCTTCACGAAGTATCCCTGTGGTTTCTGACAATCCTACCATGATTTTTGGAATGGATGTTTCGCACGGTTCCCCTGGTCGCTCTAACGTGCCATCCATTGCTGCAGTAAGATATCTTATTTCCCTCATTTGTAATTTCCTCCCCATACTGCTGTTTATTGTGGCTTAAAATTGACTTGTTTTCAGTATCAAATTTGACTGTTACATAATATTTTTTATTTGTTTGTTATCATTTATTGGTGCTACATTTGTTTGTTTAGGTTGTCAGTTCAAGGCATTGGCCACTGATTTCTCGTTACAGAGCATCTGTTCGTTCACAGTCACCAAAAGTTGAAATGATTGATTCCCTTTTTAAGCCAGGGTTGGGCAATCAGGATACTGGCATAATCAGGTGGTCCTTTCCTTTTCATGCATGATTTCCTTAAATTTTATTATCAACTGAAGATGCTTCGTAAAATGTAAAGTTGGTTTTTCTTCTGGAGGATGATTTTCCATAGTCCTTTGTTCCTTATTGTTATGGATATCTCAATGCTTTTGATATCTGTTATTTATTGCAGGGAGTTGTTGTATGACTTCTATACAAGTTCAGGGAAAAGAAAGCCCACTCAGATAATTATTTTCAGGTATGTGTTAATCCTTTACTCATAAATTGATGTTTCTCATTTCCTTTCTCTCCTTGGCTTTTATGTGTTCCAGTGTTAATCATGAAGCAGTAGAACATACTGTCTGTGGAATTATATGAGAGCTTTCCGCTAGAATAATGCAATAAAAGATCAAGTGAGTTATCTGAATTATAGGAAAGGAATTAATCAAAATGATGAGATGTGACAAATTATTTTGATTTTTCTCTTTATTTTGATTGAGAGTTGAAGTGGGCTTAATCATTGTACTTCAGAATGAATTGTAGGGTGAATAGTTGTCCTCCTGAATTTAAGATTTTTCCATTGTGCTCTGCACATTAATTGAAGTTAGTCCGTTTTGTTTTTCATAATTTTTGAAACAGTTCTATCCCATCCCAAAAGGGTGGGCCTTGGTGTAATGGTAAGGTTGCTCCATTGTGACATGTAAGTCACAGATTCAAGTCGCGGAAATAGTCTTTCCTCTTGAGGGGGAAGGTTGCCCCTGATTCCGCAGTCTTGTGCACTGAGCTAGCACTTCTATCCTATCCCAGTTACACAGTGATTTTGGGAAACCTAGCACTGGAACCATTCACCTTTTTAATACTTTTGGTCAATGATTCCAAGGAATGTAAACTTTTGTTGTCAGCCTCCATCATAAAGGATGGATTTGTGTCTTCCTGTGACTTGAATGATTAAAGACCATAGGACATGCACAAACCCTGTGGCTTTGTAAACAAATACACCTTAAACAGAAGAAGTTAACCTTTATGTTGAGTAATTTATAGTTTTTGTTTTCTTTCTTCCTTCTTGAAGCCATGGGACATAAAACTTTAGTTCTTAGCACCACAACTGTCTTCTCACCTTATAAGAAATTTCTCATTACCATTTGGTCATGTATTTTGATGCGTTGAATTTAGGGACGGAGTCAGCGAGTCACAGTTCAATCAAGTTTTGAATGTTGAGCTGGATCAAATCATTGAGGTCTGCTTGCAATGACAATACCCCCTCTAATCATTTTCAGAAAGTTGCCGTGCTTTATTACAGTAGTTACAATCATAACTTCTGTTTATGTTTTCCGTCTTCTGTAGGCCTGTAAGTTCCTAGATGAAAATTGGTCTCCAAAGTTTACAGTCATTGTAGCCCAAAAAAACCACCATACAAAGTTCTTCCCAGCTGGATCTCCAGATAATGTTCCTCCTGGTTAGCATCTCCATAAACTACCTAGAGAAAGTATTGCTTTGAATCATTTTGATTTTGATGCAATTTCCTCCTTGTTGCTATGTGCAGGAACTGTTATTGATAGCCAAGTTTGCCATCCACATAACAATGATTTCTACATGTGTGCACATGGGGGGATGATTGTGAGTTCCTAAATTAAGTTCTCTCTCATAACTCACTCTTGTGGAAATCTAAGCAGTTTTGTTTTTGTCAGCTGTGCAAATCTTGCTGACTAGAGCTGGATGTAAAATGAGTTAGGAATAACTGGGGTGAATCTCTTGGTTTGAAATATTTTACCTTCTTTCTCTCTCCCTACTAGACTTTCTTTGAGAATTGATATTCTTGTAAAAAGCCAGTCCCAATGCACGAGTCTCTCCCATCATTGTGAGGTCTGGAGAGCGTTAGATGACAGGCGGTTACTTTGAAATCATTTGGAAAACCCTGTGTGAGAGATGTTACTTTGAAATCACTTAGAAAACCCTATGTGAAACTTATGGTTTCCCATATTGATTGTTGAATAACATGCTCCTGTCATGTACTTGTACCTTGCCTTGATGGAAATTGACGACTGTATGATCCACCCAACACAAACATTTTACGTGAATCTATGTTTTCCCTATGTTATCTAATATATCTAATTGTCTTTTGTTTCATTTTTCAAGGGCACGACAAGGCCAACTCATTACCATGTTCTGTTTGACGAGGTTGGTTTTTCAGCTGATGATCTGCAAGAACTTATTCATTCTCTGTCCTACGTGTAAGTTGATCTTGATCACGTCTTTTCCCCCTTGAATAATGTTTGGGAATGCAATGACTGCTGGATCTTTTCTGCCTTTGCAGGTACCAGAGAAGCGCTACTGCCATATCCATAGGTAATCCAACTCTCTTTATATACTAACGAGTGTTGGGCCAAAACCAAAGTTGAGATGTTGCTAGCAGCTTGCAAACTTAGATAAACATCTAAAACATAAGATCACCTTGATGCTTTAGGGCGAAATAGGTTTATCTTTATTGTATACAAAAATTAGATCAATGTCTAATCAAGCCATGGTTGCTATATTCTAACTTTTGTATGATGCAGTGCACTTTGAGGGTAATTTCTAAGTTTGGCTCCCATCTAGGCTTCTTATCCAATAAATGGCACGGCTACACTCTCTGTCTGGTTTTTCAAAATACTAGTATAGGGTTTAAGTTTATAAGAATCTTCTGCAATGAGGGCCTTCTGTGGATGCCATTCAGACTGTGCTACATCACTTATTTGTGTGTCAAGCATTTATTGCGTGGTTTTCAGAAATTGGTCATCAAAAGAAACTCAGAATCAAATTAAACTTTTGATTCTGAAACAAATTACAAACCAGAGGCACTTTTACTTACTAGAGTTTCTTGTGTTGCAATTCTCGTGCGGCTCGTGCGCATGTCATAGGCAGCTCAAAGTCAAATGGTTCTTTTGATTTTCCCAAGTTACAAAAAATTGTCCCACTGGATGGATGCCCAGGTTATCTCCAGAAGCTCAATGGTTTGTGGATCAACCATAGTGAAGTTAATCCCACAAGTATCGTCCTTATTTTTACATAATTGATGGAGATTTCTTAGAGCCTCGATGTTATCGGGTGCCTTGTTTCCCAATTGAATGAAATCGAGACAAATGGAAACTCTTCAATATAAACTTAAAAATTTACTAGACATATTAGTTGTGAATGTAATTGTCATATTTCTACAGTAGAATGTCTATTCTTTTTCTTATGAAAATGTCTTCTTTGTTTCCAAGATCAATTGGTAATAGTTTGTGTTATATGCTTTGCGGTGGCTAGGTCTTTTGCTTCTTTGCTTTGGCCAATGACGAAGTACTCAAGTATAAAACCCTTCCTCGGCATGTTAGTACTGTCCAGGAGGTTGCCTCTGTCTGTCTAAATAGAGGCGAATTGAACACTCCACTAATTCCACTATTATTTCATCTGTTTAATACTGCATTTAGGATGGAGATGTTAGAGCTTGATATATATTGTTAGCCCATTCTCTTCTAACATGGTATCAAAGCTTTGTGTTTGAGATGTCTAGAGTTCAAGTCTCTCCATTTGCATCTATTATCATGTGTGATTTGTTTGTGCAAAGTTACACTTTGTTCTATTTCGTATTTGTCTGTGATTTATTTCCTTCCCCAATTGTGAGTCAGGGTCACGCTTGTAGGGGTATGTGAAAGCTTTATGTATGTTGTTGGCTTGTTCTCTAATAAGTTAATCTCTTAGAGTGATTGGATACTTACCAGGAGAAATTTAGGAAAATGGACATATTCTTCCAGATAGTACAAAAATTGAGGCCACACCATTTTTTGAAATTATAAATTCATCTTCTGTACATGTGACATGCTCATGGCTCTTTCTGACATCAAGTTTTCTTTTCCTATCTAAAGCAAGAAAGCAGTTGGCAACCTTGTGCCGTGTCTTGCATCAAGATTTTTCCTACAATATAGGTTAATGTACCCTTACAGAAACTAAGCTTGTTCAGTCACGTGATGCGCAGCAGCAACAGGCTGTACCAAAAAAGTAATTTTTCCCATGTAGAAGTTAAACTACATTTTTATCCCCAAAATTCTCAAAAAATAAGTGATGCTAGGAAAATACATGTGGTATGCTTGGTGCAGCCAAATCTAAGAAACATTCACTTTGATTACAATTCTGAGGATTTGCTGTTGTGCTTCCTGCAGTTGCTCCGGTCCGCTATGCTCATTTGGCAGCTACTATGATTTCAGAGTTCATGAAATTCGATGACATGTCAGAGACTTCTTCAAGTCATGGAGGTTTAACCTCTGTTGGAGGTGCTCCTGTGCATGAAATACCCGCATTGCACGAGAAGGTGTGCAGTTCTATGTTCTTCTGCTGATGTTTATAAAATCTTATGCTGTTACTAGTGAAGCTAGGCTCTCTGGTCCTGGTTATTATATATGTATACACAATGCAAACTTTTTGTCTTGTTTTTTTGGTGCTTGGGGTAGATGCATTGTGTACTTGTTAATATATCTATAGGCTGTTTAGATCACAGAAAATCTCTCACGACTGAATGTTTTGTTTTTAGTATTAATGAAACACTAGTGTGCATGTTATGTTGCTTCTGGATTCCATCATTAACTTCCACATTTTTAACTTTTAAGTACCATTTGACATTTTTGGGTGGCCTCTAAGATTACAATATTTTGTAGGGTCCATGTGGGACTTATTGTATTATTAAAATCATAAAGGCCGTCACACGCACGTGACAGTTCATGGAATAACTTCTCATTTTTTAATACCATATCTTGTTGAATTTTTAGCTGTTAGTTCAGATGACATGCTGCACAAATTATCATTGCTACTTGGTGCATCATATTATTTTAAAGTTCTTGTAAGCAACAATGAACAATTTCCACATTGTGAAATATCTCGACCTCCAAGCGGATGTGTGTGCAAGTATGAGGCCCGGGGCGGTATCAGATGACATGCCGGGAGTTTTGTGGCTTGTGTTCGTCTGGCAGACCATTGACATGATGTCTTTCTTGATGCTTCACAGTTGGTTTCTGTTGCGTGTAATTTGTGGGTAGATCTCGATGCTTTTTTAGGTCAACTTTCAACAATGGAATTTGGGAGCAAAAGGAATGCATCGGGTCAGATCTTCATTACTTGATTGGTGTGTATTTTATTTGTGGACACGTGAAATATCGCTAGGGTCTACGGATGCTTGCAACAATCAAGTCACTGAGGACTTGAGCACGCATAAAATGTATGCAAAAATGAAGTTGTGAAGGTCTAAATCAGGTCACGAAGATTCACTTTCAGTCACCTCTCTTGGGAGCACAACTCATTTTCACGAGAGCAAGCTTTTGAGAAGATTCCAAATGGTTTTACGAAGTTGTAAATGTTCCCTTTCATGTCTGCAAATTATCATAATCACCAACAACTTTGGTATATAAGTGCAGTTTATTCTGATCATACGGTATTGACAATCTGATAGAAACTGTGGACAGGTACCAAAAAAAAAAACTGCAATACAAAAAAGAAATATACTGAAGTGAGGCAAACAAGGGGTACATATCCAGGTCTCACTCCCCCATTAACAAATAAAGTCATCATTCTGCAGTTACATTACATTTCTCTTTCATGCTACAAATGATGAACTACAATAAATGGTATGTTAGCTCATACTTTGGTCTTAAATTTAAAGGAAGCTCATACCCAGACTCTCACTTTTCAAGCACTATAACTTCAAAATTGGGGTACATCATAAGCAAATACATATTTATGTGCAATTCATCAGAAAATAACATTAAAGGTGTGCAGTGATTAGCAACAAGCACCAAAAGTAAAATCCCAAATGATGTGGCAGGATTTTATCTGTCACATCAAATTATGAAATGATATATAACCAATACGGTCATGCTACATTACGTGAAATACTATTTTTGGTAAGTATAGACTTTTCCGATAGAAGATGTGCGCCCAAAAAAAGCAACTAGAAATAATACAACTTACCCCCCCAAAAAAAAACCCTATAAATATTACATTGGTCATAAGTAAATTTTTCCAATAATTTTCTATTAAGCAAGCCCTAAACAATTTTAAGGACAATGGGCATTAAGAATCAGTACAAGTTGCAAGAAAGTGAAAAAATTGATGGCAAACAGGGTAAAATTGATGAAAGATTGAGTAAATAAAACTCCAAGTTGAAACTATAAAATGTACATACAAGGAAAAGGATCATATGGGCAGAGATAGCCAAGGGCAGATTAAGCAATAAGACACCTCTGGATGAAAAGGTCCCAAGGCATTCACCCAAACTAGGATCATCCCCCAATAATTGGGGAGATTTGAGGACTAAGGCTAACTAATAAAAACTAGAATGACAACAAACACAATGCATCTACAAAATGCTCATACACAAAAAAACAGATGTTAGAAAGGCGCCGAGCTTGTTCTGCGGAGCTGATACTTTGGCTCAGGAGGAGGTACACTGGGCAATATTTTCTCTGTCTCCTGCAAGAGAAGTCCACAATAATCAGAAAAATGAGAGATTTTTTTTTATTGATAAATAATAGCAATTCATTAAAGCAAGCTCAAGGGGAGCGAACCCAAATGCAAAACCAAGAGACAACTCAAACAAAAATTAGAGCCTCATATCTTCCAAAAATTCTACAAAAGTATCTACAAAGGACATGTATGACCCAACAATCCAAACACGACCCAAAATATTTAACAATAAATAAATTGAATGTAGTGACAGCAGCACGGAGTAAGAATCAAAGAATGAAATTTATAGTTTTCTCAGCTCAATTAATATAATATAAAAAGTTATTGCTTCAGTTGTCAAAAAAATAAAAAATAAAAAAGCTATTGTTTCACAGCAATGGAATCCTAAACAAGGGATTTTCCCTGTGAATGGGATTCAAAACTTGGTAGCAGGGCAGGAAACTTAGAGACCAGAAACTGCAAGTTTATTTGGTTCAGACTAACTAAGCCAATGACAAGTCTAATACTAATGATCAGTGTACATCTTGTCGACACTGGTGATGCACAGCACAATGTCATCCACTCTATAAGATGAAAACAGGAAAACCTTTATCAACAAGGCGTTTTTTTTTAATAAGTAATTGTAATTTGTATTAATAAGGTGCCCAGGGGGGCTGCACCCACCAGTACAGAACTTTAAAACTCTAAGGTCTCAAAGACCCCAAAAAAAAATCTACAAATGGCCCTACATACAATGGATAGGTCTTCTTGGCCCAAAAAAAACAAAAGACGTAAAAATGTATCTTCCAATGCACCAAATCAAACAATGAGGCACCATCCTCCAAATTCCTCTTATCTCCTTTCTAACTAGAACACCTCCCCAACAAAATAAAACCTCCCTCAAGCTAGTTGGTGCCACCCATGCAAGCCCAAAAATAGCCAAAACAAGATTCCACAAGTCACTTGCCATTGAACAATGAATCAAAAGGACATCTGCTAGCCAATTGGAAGCCCCTTCTCGGTAGGATTATCCACCATAAAAATAGCATCCCTAGAAGCTATCCGAGCAAAAAATGCAACCTTTGAAGGGACTCCAGCTCTCCAAATCACCCGCCATGGGAACTGCTCCCTCCTCCTGCCCAGTTAATGCCTGATAATAAGACTTAACTGAGAAATGACCATGTGGGTCCAAAGTCCACCACAAAAAGTCCTCCCTCCCCTACATCAATCTATAGCTATAAAGCAATCTCATCAGTTCACCCACCTCATCCATCTCCCAATCATAGAAGTGCCTCCTAAAGGGAGGAGCCCACACCACCACCTTGCCATCTCGCACAACATAATCTTCCACCATAGCTCCATGATGACAAGCCAAGTTGTATAAATGACTGAATTCATCCTTCAAAGCCCCATCTCCACACCAAATATCTTCCCAAAACTGGACTCTAGAACCTGCCCCCACCTGAAGATTCACCAACACCCTAAAGTCCTCCACTACCCCCCCCCCCTCTCTGATATAGACCTCCAAAGCCCACAACCCACTGGACCCACCATCTCACCCTGGAACCAACTCAACTCGCTATACCCATACTTTGCCACCAACACCTCCCACAACATACCACTTTCCTCTCCAAATATTTTTCTGTAAATATATGAATATTTCAATAAAGGAAGCTCAAGAAGGGCAAGCCCAAATATACACAAAAAAGGATTAGGCTACAAAATTAAGCCCTAAGATCCCCCAAAAAACCTATTAAAATGTCTAAATACATAGGATAATCCTCTTTAAGCCAAAAGAAAAGTAAATGCAAAAATTTATCTTCCAAATACCATATCTGAGTCTGATTTCTTTCCCTCCAAAAGCACCAAGTCAAACAAAGGGGAAACATATTCCACACCCGGTGCAAAGCCCTCCTCAAGCGGCCGCACCTCCACTCCATAAAGACATCTCTCATTGCATGCGGCATCACTTTGAACAAAGAAAATATCCCACATGTCACGAGCTACCTTGCAATGAATTAGAAGACGGTCAACCAAATCTTCCTATTCTTTACACATACTGCATCCATTCAGAAGCTAGAAGCCTCTCTTCTTGAGGTTATCCATCGTGAGTATCACTTCCCAAGAGGCTGACTAACAAAAAACGCAACTTTTTTTGGAATTTTTTGACTTCCAACCAAGATGCCATGGGAAAGTTACTCCTCTTTCACCCATCAGAAACTAGAGAAGGCCTTCTTTCCATCAACTTTCCACACCATTGAATCCTGCCTTCCCAAGTCGCGTTTTCCACCTTTCCAGCGTGCCCATCAACTCTTCAACCTCATGTAATTCCCAGTCAAGGAAACTCCTATGGAAAAGAGGAGTCCATCCAAAAGTATCACCTGTCCATGAGGCGTAATCCGCTACCAACGCATCTTTGTTGGCTGCAATGTTGAACAGCAGCGGAAATTTCTCTCTTAACAACCCATCAAAGCACCATGCATCCTTCCAAAATTTCACCCTCCTTCCCTCCCCAACTTCCAGTCTCACTAATTGCTTAAATGTCTCACTTCCTTTAGAAATGGCCCTCCAAAGCCCGCAGCCATATGCTTCCCTAACTTCTTGCGAAAACCAATCTCCGTCCTCCCTTCCATACTTTAGGGATATTACCTTCCTCCAAAGAGCAGTCCTTTCTTCCACATATCTCCACTCCCATTTACCCAGCAATGCTCTATTAAACATCTTCAAGTCTTTTATACCCAAGCCACCTTTCCCTCTCTCCTCTTCACTTTCTTCAATGCAACAAGATGGATTTTCTTCTCATCCTCCCTATCTCCCCAAAGCTTTATTGAAAAGACTGAAACAAGGCATATTGATTCAAAAGAGTGAAAAAAAGCAAACATAGCCTTCAGAATAGGATGAAAAGGTAATAACTAATCTAAAAGTACATAAGAAATCTGGACTGGATCAGTAAACCTACCCAATTCTAATACCAGGTTGAAATCAGATGAGCCAGACAGAATTTTAATAAATTGACACCTAAATATGACCATCTGTTGAAATCAAGCATTTGGTATATACTCATTTTTTTAATAACAATATTTAGCAAAAATTTTAGATGGACTGGATTCAAGTCAACTTCTAACCACTAGGTCTTGTCCGTTGAAGATACCAAACCCATTATATTTGGACCTGTTCAGATGGACAGTTTCAACCTAGCTTTCATAATGCCCAAAACAAACCCACTGCTGACTATTTTCAACCTAGCTTCCGTAATGCCCAAATCGAACCTAGTGCTGGCTATTCAACTCTGAATGCGTTTTACACCAGCCACAGTGGCATTGATATGATATGATATGATAGTGTGATGCATTTAAGTCATATATTCGCACTGGACATACGAAATACGCGCAGCCCTTTAAGCTGAACTCAACCTTTTAACTTTCACGGTCAGAGTTCGAAGATACATCAGCCACGTCAAAATATTTTTGACTTTGTGGTAATAAAAATTTCTAACCACAAAATTCATCAACATATTAGATATAGTATTATCACCAAATGCAGGACATATCTGTTACACATTTTTCTTGGGTGTGCGTGTGGGTGTGTGTGTGTGTGAGAGAGAGAGAGAGAGGGGTTGTGATTTTCTATGATGTTTAAATAAATATCAAATTCAAGACTAATACGCTGAACAACATCCATTTCCATGTTTTCAATTCAAAATACAAAAAAAGAAGAAAAAAGAGTCCAAATACTATGTCTACAAGTAAAAGAAATCAATGCAAAAGTTTGTCACCAAGTTTCAAAACTTCCATTACCAAATATGAATTACTAATCATAAATTTAAATTATATAACATAAATTTCTGAAATATGAAAATGAGATCCTTCTTAAAAATTCAAAATGAATATAAACAACTTTCTTGGCTTCTAAGGAGATTTTTTAGAAGGTCGTGTTAACACCAGATGAGAGAAACTCATTGTGCACAGCTGTCCCAGGAAACAGCACCTTAGCCATGGAGATTTCCTTAATGAACTAATAACTAATAAGAAAGAGGAACAAAACCCCAGGTATCTCAGGGTTCCACTGTTTCCCAAAAACCTTATTTAGTTCCAGAAAAATGCAAAAAATAGCATGATATTTACAATGACAGGACAAAGCCACAAGTATTATTCAACACACACTTGTAGGAATGACATCTCAGAGTTTTAAAAGACTTAAAATCACCTAAAAGTTTGATCTGCAAGAAATTATGGCTTGCTTAATTACCAAATATTAAATACTAAGGGGAACATTGTTAGATCACCCATTGCTCTAAAAGCTTAAGTTGTTAGAGAATGAGCCAACAATGTATATCAAGCTCTCAAAGCTCCCCCTTGCGTGACCCCGGACTTGCATATGGAGAGGCAAAGAAATCAAAGACAAATGTGAACCACAAGCAGCACGTGGATAGGCAAGGAAATCAAAGACAAATGCAAAGTAGAAGAGAATGCAAATGCAAACGGAGAATAAATACAAATAGAAAGACTTGAACCCAAGACCTCTCACAACCAAGGCTTCTATACCATGTTAGATTTTAGTCCAACAATGTACATCAACCTCTCAACAAACATAAACCTGGGACAGTGGGAGTGATGAATACAACGCAGCAACAATGTGTTACTTTCCATTATTGGGAGGAACCGAGGTCACTAAGATGCTAGTGTAACGCCCCAAGCCCATTGTCCTAACAACTTGAAGAGCCCACACCATTATAGGTCAAAAGCTTAAGCCCAAGTTGTTAGTAGTAAGACTTGGGGTGTCTCATATACCGATCATACTACTCTCACCCAACCGCCGTGGGGCAGGAGTATCACATTTTCCAACCCTTAGGACCACACGTTCTCATGGGGTGGATCCGGACCTCTCCCAGCTTCCCATTAAGCGGACACTCTAAGTGCCTATACCTTCTGGGAACCGACTCTGATGCCACAAATGTAATGCCCCAAACTCATTGTCCCAACAACTTGAAGAGCTCACAACGTCATGGCTCAAAAACTTAAGCCCAAGTTGTTAACAATAAGGCTTGTGATATTTCATATACCAATCATACTATTCTCACACAACCAATGTGGGACAGGAGTGTCACATCTAGTCATTTTGGTATGCCGAACGGGAATAGGAACATGGTACACTACTTTAAAATGTGGTACAATAGGAGCAAGTAATGACATCGTTGGAATGTGATGAGGTAGGTCTAATTGGGAGAGTAATTTTCGTATAGCTTTCAGATGGCATGGAGGTTAATTTTATTAAATGTACAAGTCGTCAATTCACTTTTCCCTTTTACCTATTTCTTATCCTAAAATATCTTTCTTTTTGACAAGAATTACATTTATAATTCTTGAGTTTTTGCCTTGTTGAAAGAAAGCCAAGGGAAGATTATGAAAAAGAAGAAAAAATTATGAAAAACATACATGCACATTCATAAGTTTGCAAATCAAAAACCATTGAGTAGAACTACTTTGGCTTATTGATTCATTGTCCATGAATTTGACACCTTTCTAAGCTCATACCCCCTCATAAAATGAGCAAGAAATAGCCAAATCCTTCCTAGAAAAATAAAAGGACCATCATCATCACTACCGGATATAGCAACCCAAACTCTTAAATTAAGTTTTCAATAGATTTATACACCTTGGCTCTATGCTCATACCAAACAAATTTTCAGACCACATTTTTTTATGAATTCAAGTGATAGAAATGTACTCCTACAATACTTAATTTTCTATAATTAGTTTCATGCATGTGTATGGGCCCCATCTTTTGTTAGATTTTTTTCCATTATATAAATATTGCATATTCATTCATCAATTAGATTTATATACTTAGATCCTACTTTCTCTTCAAATAATTAGACATGATCAAGGCTACCATGAAATTACGATATCATGACCCATATTGCATATATGGAAAGTTTTAGCCCCTCTCATTCCTTTGGTAACACTGGCAATATGGAGATACTGACATCTTTAGTAATTTCTTTTTTTTTTTTTTTTTGTGCAAACTATAGTGTTTATATTCTTGGTCCTTCTAAGATGTGTAACTAATAATAGTCACTTGTCCAAGGGTCCAAATTTACTCAGAAAGTTCCCAATTACAAAGACAACGTGACAAACTTATTCCTTTTGTGGTATCAATATGAAAAATAAAAGTTAAGTGAGACTGCAAGTTGGCCATAGAGTGTCAAACATAAGTTCTTTGGGCTAGTCCAGTGCACGAGGCTTACGCCACTGCGGGTCTAGGGAGGATTAGATGTACGCAGCCTTACTCCTACAAGCGGAGAGGTTGTTTCCGCAACTTGAACTCATGACCGTCCATGTCACAATAGAGCAACCTTACCATTGCGCCAAGGTCTGTCCTCAAACATAGTTCTTCCAAACATAAAAATATGAACATACAATTTCTGGTTGCAAGTTTGTGAACAGGAAGGGAAAGAGATAAAATTGAAAATTGAGATATTTGGGACGGATTTTCCCTTGAGGATTATTTATTACACCTGTGTAGGTCAATTAATCTATAGATTCCACCAATGGCTGATTCATGCATGAATGTTAATGCTAAATATTATCCATCATAGTAAACTTTGGAAAGTATAGTATAGGTTTGCACCAATAGCAAACCTATGAATTCATCATGATGCATATAATTCAACAAGTTAAACTTTTAAAAATAATAATAAGAGAGAGAGAGAGAGAGAGAGAGAGAGAGAGAGATAACTTATGAACAATAAGTTTGAAATTGAAACCAAACCCTCTCATCCAATCATGTGTGTGTGTGTGTCTTTAAAAATTCACAAAAAGATTACAATTTGGACAATTTTAACATTCAAATCATTTGAAAATAATCATATCAGTCCAATGTTAGCTGACAAGACCATCCACTATGGCCATTTAGGGTTGTTAAAACAGAGTGGATATAGGTTGAAGCTAAAGAATTTAGGATGGGTTGATATTGGATCATGAAAGCTGTGACAACAATCAGCCTATGACAGAAGCCATAAACTGCAGCAATATGAGCATGGGCCAAGTTCTCCAAGACACAGCCTAAACAAAAAAAAATTATTTAGTAGCTGCATGGACAGTTCCATATGGCAGTTCTCCTAATGGCTTGATCCCATAAAAGAGTGATTTATCTTGCCACTTCATTTGACTATGAAAAGTTTAACGGACCCTGCTTTTCAAGAAAAGTGCAGATGCTTCAAAACAAGATCACCCCCACCCCCAAAATCTGTTTTTCATCATCCACATTCATTTCTTTTGAGACTTGTTCATAGCAAATATTTCAATCATTTGAATCTACCATACATAAAACTAACACAGAATGATTCAAAAGCAATCAATCGAAGTAGTCCATTTTGCCATATGACCTACATTTATGAAATAGTGATAATTTTTCAAAATCATATTCGTTGCTAAACTATTGAGAACCAATTCATCATGCTCAAACAAACAGCTATCTTAAGGATTTTTGAGAAATGATAACTGAAGGCTGAAGTTTTTTCCCCCCTTTCTTCCTGTTATCCTTCTAAACACATACACTATATCAAGAAGAATAATGATGGAATGTTAAAACTAATGAGCATCTGTCCTCTATTATGATTGTCATACCTGAGCAATGTCTCTAATCATGACCGGCATACCTCTAAGCAGAATCATCTGGTGATACAGATACGCTATTTGGTCTCCTGGAGCAATAGTCACTTATGATGGAATGAATTACATATTTGCAGGCAATGCGTAATTCTTTATATCAATGGCTTTCAAGGAATGAAGTTGTTTCAACTCATCTTTTTTTTTTTTATTGACTTTTTAGAGGCTATGGTTTCTAGGAAGACCTTTGACCTCCGAGGGTTATATCTATTGTATACTTCATGCTTACGTGGGTGATATTACTTTTGCTTTACTCATTAAAATAATAATGATAAAAAATGTCATTACTTAGTATTGGTCCTATTTACGCAAGGTATTGGGAGGGATAGACTAAAGATGGATCTAACTTTTGACATTCTTTTTGCACAAGGTGGCCGCTCTCAAAATGCTAAACTGCGTTTTCATGTTTGACCCCCAAAAAAGGCATATTTGTAGCCTTATTACATAACATTACCACTTAACATTAGGCTATATATTGTTTTACATGAAAAGTTTTTCTGCATGATTACAGAAAAGTTAAGGCTGGTTTTAATATCCTTATGGAAGAATCATTGTAGGTTGCAGCAATTGTAGTAGGAAAAATGATAACCCATTTTTTCAAATGTGACAACGTGGGTTCGAGTCTACGAGCAGCCTTTTGTCCAAAAATAATATCAAATGTTAGGTCTCTCATATATCCTTCCAGCACCCTACGTAAGTGGGACCAACACTAGATAATGACCTATTTTATTGTCTTGTGGTTCTATTTTTCCTAATTAATGATTGAAAGAGAGTTTTCTGTTTCATAGTTACGAAGTATATGAAATAGCAAGAAAATTGTGTTTATAGTTTGATTTGTAAATAGTACTGTATATAGTTTGATTCTCTTTTTTTGTCGTAATTGAAACAAATATTACAAAGCTGTATTAAGCAATAGTTGGTTTCAAGAAAAGACAATGACGATTGCACAGATCGAAGAGAAGTCGTGTGAGATTCTTGATGATGGCAATGACAGATTCAAGTTATACCAGATCATTAAGAGGGGGGTGAACATCATTTGGTGTACATGGGTAACAAGATCGGAGCTCAAGTGGCATTGCTTCATCTTAGAGGAAGCCTTGAAAGAGAAGAGAAGGTAGATCTTCCCTTGATAGCTATGTTAGAAGTATATTAGGGTTACATATATAGTATTGTGTAATTCTAGTAAGGTTAGGATTTCATGGTTTATTTTCTTTATTTATATTTTCCATGTACAACCTCATAACCCTCCTATATAAGGAGCTCTCTTATTTAGTTTCAAGATAATTCAGTTTAATACAATGTAATTCTTTGAGTTTTTCCCTTTTTCTATCTTTCTTGTCTCTTTTACGTTATTCCACCAAATCTAACTTGGTATCAGAGCCTCTCCTTCCTTGGTCTGATTCTTCTCTGGTTTAATTTACCCTGACTGGTTATGTTTCAACAAGTTTACAGCTTCTTTCCCTATGATTTTCTCTCTCCCAACCGCAGCTTCTTTTTCTTTTCTTTTTCTTTTTCCCTGTTTCTGTTCAGCCCAATGCCGCTTCTGTCTGTTTTCTTCTTCTTCTATCTGGTGACTCTGCTCTCTTTTCTTTTTCTTTTTGCTTCAGTGCGCACCGCCCCAAGCTGTTTCACCTTTGTTTTGCTGCTATAAGAATCCCCATCAAACCGTCCACCGCCCCCAGCTGTTCCCTCTGTCAATGTCCCCAAACAGTTCAGTCATCATCGTGCCCATCGTCTATCTCACCGAGTCACCCCGTCGGAGCGCTGCTATCATATTGCAGCCCCAAATCTGGTTCATCTCAGCAGCCATTCATCTCACACGTGGCCTCAGCAATCTCATCGTAGTTTGTTCCACCGTCTCTCAGCCGCAGCTTTGGTTCCGCCTCAGCAAGTAGCAGTTCCGTCTCAATCACAGCCACAGCCGCAGCATAGCCGTCGCTGCATCAGTCATCAGACCACTCTCTAAACCGAGCATCACTGTATAGCAGCCACAGGGTTCTCCATCATCGGCTCTCCATTGACAAAACCCTAGCACCAGCCCCCTCGCCACCACTCTCTCCTCTTTGTCCGAATGTCAAGTTCCCCATCGCCTCCGCATTCTCGAGTTGGGCTCCGAAACCAGTCTCGTTGGAATTACTGCCATCAACCACTGTCGCCGTCAACGCCACCGCTCATCCGAGGGCCGCCAATCTAACACGCCAGTCACGATTGTCTGGCCCAGAATAACGACTCAGAGACTAATTTTGAAGATTGCTTTCTGCCCTAACCCAGTTTTGATCTTCACCAAAAAAATTCAGCTTCGACATCTTGTTTGATTTTCCAAACATCTTCAGGGATGTTAACACACTCCGGTAGTCACAGAATAGAGACCTACGACGATCTCTCGCTGCACACTATGGCAGACATGATGTGCTCAGTTTTCTTCCTACACTCTGAGCGATCGTTCCGCTTCTTTTCTCTCTGTATTGTTCATGCAGCGATCGATCAGAATTCAATCACCTCTTCTCGACTCGATCGGTTCTTGAAAACCAATATTGAATCGAACAAAGACGTTGCACCCATAGATCATTCCACCCACAATCACATTGGCTTCTCTGCTTCTCCGCCGTTCATCCACCATGCCAGCCATCTATGCCGCACCCAACTAACTTTTCCTTTCAATCACTCATACACCCAGATCTTTCAACCCACAAATTTTGTATCTCCTGTCTCCGCCCCATCTCGAGGCCCAGTCCGAAGGTCTCACTCAGTCGTTCAGTCACAGACAGAATGTCTCACTGTTGTTCAGAGCCGCAACCTTCCCTCTGATTTTCTTCTGCTTTCTCAGCTTCTTGCCGTAACTGCCCATCTGCAACCTTCTCTTCCTGCCGCTGTTGCTGCTTCAGATCTCCAAGCCGAGCCGCCAACTGCTTCTACATCTTTTTCTCTCTTCCTTCTGCGCCGCTTTCTTTCTCTGTTCCTCAGCAACCCAAACCCCATTCACTCACTGTTGCACCACCGGAATATCTGTCAGCCTTGTACCTCCGCCACATCTGTCCATCATCAGTACACTGTCTCTGTTTATCACCATTCGATCAACCATCTGGCTCAGTCGTGACCATGTCACTGCTCCTCATCATCACTCAACGTTCGTCGCCCAACCGCTCCTCCATTGCCACCATCTCAGCTTCACGGCCTCGGCCCCCCATCGAAATTAGCTATGCATACCACCATTTGCACTTCCATGCGCCGTCTTCAGTTCCAGCTCCGCGCTTCCATGTGTTGTCATGAACTCTATTGAGAGTTCAGCTCCACCACCATGTCCGCTTGGGTTACATCTCCATTTCAGCCACAACGCTACCAAGTCAGCCACCAAGTCAACCAGTCCACATCCAGATTTTGTTTGCAAACTCAAGTTGGTCTACCTCCCACCTTGAGTTTGAGGGGGGGGTGTTAGAAGTATATTAGGGTTACTTATATAGTATTGTGTAATTCTAGTAGAGTTAGGATTTCATGGTTTATTTCCTTTATTTATACTTTCCATGTACAACCTCATAACCCTTCTATATAAGGAGCTCTCTTGTTTAGTTTCAGGATAATTCAGTTTAACACAATGTAGTTCTTTGAGTTTTTCCCTTTTCTCTCTTTCTTATCTCTTTTACGTTATTCCACCAAATCTAACAAGCTAATCCGAAGGAACAGAATGCTAAGGTTGTGGAGATGATTGAACACCATGGGAGAGTGCATGAAGGTGGAGGCAACTACTGGGGAAGTCCAACGATGCATCCACCTACCGGCAGTGGACAAATGAGGTGGATGGCTATTAGCGGCAAAGGCTTTTGGACAGTAAGGGTTGTCCCAAGCGAGAAGGGTGAAAGGGAAGGGGGAGACAAAACGCAAAAGTGGCAAGGGTTGGGCAATGGCCATTGTCGCCATTATTGGTGGAGCTGGGGCAGAAGGGAGGTTGAGAGGATGTGACTATCAATCCTCAATCATGCAAGGAGCGTCTGGCATATCTGCAGTCTACAGAGTTGTTTGGCAGGACATTTTGGCAATCTGAACTCCACAGTCCCTGATTGACAGAAGGTGAGCCAGTGAGCTAATCCTCACTGGAATGTAACAGCGGGTCTGAGGGTTTTGGATATGCACAGTTCCTGGTTCGTGTTCGAATCCCCTCAGAGACTGAAGCTAAGAGGATATTGGGCAAGGAATGGAAGTTTAAGGGAGAATCAGTGTTCCTGGACTGGTGGAGGTTTGATGGGTGTTGCGAAAAATCGAAGGAAGCAAGGAATGTGTGGGTTCGATTCATGGGTTTACCTGCGTTCCTATGGTACGAGAAGTTTTCAAAGCCTTGGGAGATTGTTGTGGAGGATTTGTAAAGATGGATGAAGCTACAGCAAGCAGAAAACATCCTTTTCCTCCTTCAATCTATGCATTCATTAGCTATAAGAACCGTATCTAGAATTTGCCTCCCATAACAACGATATTTTTACTCTTTGAAATGACACTCCCCAAAACTTTCTTCAACCTTAATGACAGGACTTTGGCCATTAGTTTGTACACACTACCCATTAGACTAATTAGTTGATAGTCACGGATGTCCTCCACTCCTACTTTAGGATTAAGGCTATAAAGGAAGCAGTCAAGCTTCTTCCAAAGGTCATGTTGCTATAAAAGTAATGAAAACATCTATAATATCATCCCTCAACACCTGCGAACAATGTTTGCAGAAAGTCGTTGTAAACCCATCAGGGCTTGGTGCTTTGTCCCAAGGCCAAAACAATCTCTTCTTCACTTAGAGGCATTTCCAAAACTGCCATGTCCTCTCCATTCAAGTTGTCTAATTGTAAATTGTCCAAGCTAAGAGACTCTTAAGGCTTATCCTATGTACGCAGGTTCTATAGTTGATTTTTGGGAACTCTAATTACTGCAGCTTTTCTCTTATAAATATGGGTTCGCCCCTTGGGCGCGGTTTTAGTAATAGATATACTTTTACTTATCAAAAATATATAAATATATATATATATATATATACATCTTTATAAAACATGTGTCTTCGTTCACTTAGCCTAGTGTCTTGAGTTACGCCCGTGCCTTAGCTACAAAGACCTTGCTGATTCAGCATGCCTTGAGCCTTAATTGAATTAGCTTATTTCAGCATGGGGTTAAAAAGTAAAAAGAGATAAGAAAAACAAAACATTCGAAACCAAAAAAAAGGAAGACGGAGAATACTAAAAGGTAAATTGCCAAGGACGTGTCTTTTGACGGTCCACTCTATTCGACCACGTCTTTCTAGTTCAATCAACAAATATATTTCAAAATTACAAAGCATTGAAAGCAACTCTGAACCCTTAACCCAATCTTGTCAGATGCAAGCATACTGCCTCACTAGTTTGCAACCAGAGTTCATTTCTAAAATAACGGAAACCAAGTCCTTGAATTCGGAATTAGTTTCTGATCACCTCACCAATCGTACATATATCATCTCACAACTAAATTTTGCAGAAAATATAAGAAAATCAGAAAAATATGTCATTCATTAAGCATTTGCATCCATTTTATGATTTAGAAATGATCTTGAATCAAAGGTGCAACGGATTAGGCTAATTCAATCTAGTTAAGAGATGAAACTTCAAAGGCAATGAGATTGATTGTCACATACATGACATAACATTTACATTCTTTTGATTTTCTATCTATATATCACTTTCAAAAAAAAAAAAAAACTGCTACCATAAAACAGGCATGGGGAAAAAAAATATGAACCATGAACTGATGATATAACGTGAAATCACATGACGTGAACAAATAGCAAAAGAGTAGCTCGGGAAAAGATGATAGAGCTACCTTCTGTCTCTTGAGCCTTTCATTCTCCTCTTCTAGACGCGAAACCTTGTTCTCCAGCTCATGGGTGTAAGCCTGTCCGTCAACACAGGCGATATTTATAGGAATGGGAAAAAGAATGAAAAGCAACAACCTAATTGGAAACACAAGCAGACACACAAACTTTTGAATTCAACCTGTTTCCTTGCACGTGACCGAGCTGCAGATTCCCTATTCTTGATCATTCTCTTCTGCCTCCTTTCAACAGTTTTCTCAACCACATCTCCTGAAGCAACCCTTTTCCGCCCAGGTGTTTGTGTGTCTGAAAGTGTGCCCATCAAAGCGGATGGTGACATGGTCATTTGGGTTTCAGGGTAAGCTGCTTCCATAATTGGGTTTGCACCAATAGGAATAGGCTGCTGAACTGGGTGGCCAGGCATAAAAACAGCCAACATATTCTGTGGTTGGTGATGCTGATGCTGTTGCTGTTGTGGCAGCTGATGAATTGAGGGAAGTTGATAGTGCGTCCACTGAGTTTGTTGAGGAATATTTTGTTGGGGCAATGCAATCGTATCAACCCCTAAAACAGGACAAGAGTTTTTCTTCCCCGGAGACGTTTCAGCAACCACCCCTGCCTTTACCAAGAAGTCTTCCAGTGTCATCTCACCAAGGGTAGGTTGTCTTTCCCGGGCTTTCCTATCCAGATTCTTCTTCTTCTGCCCTTGTTGGATATCCCGCCACACTTCATCAACAGTTTTCTTGCTCAGATCCCTAGACAGAGTAAGGCTTGATTGCTGATGCAGAGAGGAGGCAGAACCCAGTTGGCCTTGCTGTACAGCCGCATAATCAACCCCATCCATTCCCTGATTAGATTCGGCAGTCCACAAACTCTTGAGAAGCTCATCAAGATTCATGCTACTCAGTGGTTTCCCCAAATCTCCTAATTGGTGCTGAACCTCATCTAATGTGAGGCTGTACAAGGAGCCTTCCCGGGCCAATACATGCGATTTCGGATCTTGGGTTCCACCACCACCACCACCACCACTACCACCACCACCTTGAGACCCCATTGTCTGAGTCCCCATTCAACAGCCTCTGTACACCTAAATCAATTATTCACGAATCAATCCGAAAACCCTTTAATCACCAGAAACTAAACTCCTAATCTGAAATCTCGAAGCCAACAAAACAGAAGACTGAAAAGTATAAAGATAATATCACATAAACATCGAATACGATAATAAAAAAAAAAAAACCCTATTAACTGCTGTTGCAAGATTCCAACCAAAATAATAACACAAAACAACCATCAATCACACCAGAACAAAAAACCATGGAAGACACACACATAAGAGGAAGTGGTATAGGGAGAGATGATGAAATCGGAACGAAACTCAGATCAAATTAAAGAAAATGTATACAGATGGAAAATGTATTGAGATGGTAAATGTAGAAGCAGACTCACCAGAATCACAAAAAACTAGAAAGAGAAGATCATCAGATCAATCAGCTCGCATGCAAGAACACATGTATAACATTCTCCATAAGAGAGCAAAACCCGGAAACCATGCTACAAATACCAGAGCTCAATCTAAGAACTAAATTTTTATATACATGTATGTATGTATATTATATAGAAACATAGGAAACAGACCCACATTCTATTCTCTCTCGAAGAATATATATATATATATATATATATATATACACATACATATATGTGTGTGTGTGTGCACAGACATAAATATAGGTGACCTTAATAGAAAAACAAAATACATGTAGATATACACAAATTTTGACCTTGAGTCATAAAAAGAAAAAAGAAAAAAGAAAAATAAAAAATAAATAAACGAAAAAAACAACATGGAAGGAACTTACTCGCCACAGGATCCGATTTGAATCCAAAAAACTGCCATCTTCATTTTTTTAAGCAAGTGGGGTCACAGTTCTAAGTGAAAAGATAGTCGGCATTCCCAAACTACCTCATTTTTCAAACTTGGAAACTTACAGTGCTTTATTCATCTTTTTATACAAATTATTATTATAATGAAAAAGGCAACCATGAGGGTAGGTGAGGGCGCTTCTGTGTAAAAAGTCCAGTTTTTTTACATTACATGATACTCTAATTTGAAGTTCATGTTATATGTCAAAATTTTATTCGCATGATCATGAAAGTTTTTCACAATACTTTTTTATTTGATATTTTTTTTCATCTTTGAGGTATTCTTTTTTCTTTTGTATTAGTTTTTCTTTTTCAAAATAAGTAAACGTATGTTTTAGACTATTTTTTTGACATATTTTTGTGTTTCTAGAAAATAATTTTAGTCCTATGTGTTATTAATTAGCTTTTTCCCATTTTAGGTCTAATGTTGCAATCTTAATTGAGTAAATTTTTAAGATTAAGGACGTATTCTAATTGAAATTAGTTTCAAAATTGCTCTTCACATAATAGACACAAGTTCATATATCTCTTTTCCTTCCTATCATTGAAAAAAAATGTATTTAGTTTTAATAGGACAATTATAATAAACAATTGTCTTGATATTGGCAAGATAATGAAATCATCCAACTCACTCAATCCAATAATATTAATAATTATATTGGATTTGACTTTTCATCATTTATAATTATGGGTATTTGATTCTCCACAATTTACAGGTGACAATTTTATTCAAATTGATGATTAGACAATTTCTATGATACAGAATCATCATATCGTATCATCTTTTCATACGTAATTCAATCTCAAAAGCTAACATGTGTCACTCCTAACAAGACTATTGTATATAGTCTTACATTGCTGCAACACTCGATATTATCTCCTTATGATTAGTAATAATAATTGTAGTAGTCAATAGAGTCTGATTCAAATATTCAATTGCACATGACTCATCAACTCTTTAGTCCAAGTATAACACACCACTAAGACTCCTTAGAAATTGGTTCAACATCTTACGTTGTTGAGTGATCCTTGGGGTTGTATGAATTAAGAAAGAGGTTTGGGTTATACTCCCAACATCTCAGGTTCAATTCCTATGCCAAGAGCCACTTATTTATCATAGAAAAAAAAAAACTTACATTGAGTGAATTCCCTTTATTAAGTCAACCATTTCCTATACACTAGACTTGGTTGAGCCACTCTTTTGATTCCCGAACTTAGTAGTGCAGTAGACTTAGTTGAGCCAATCCTTTTATTCTGTAACATAGCGTGATACACTCTTTAACAATCTCTTTACAAAATTACTCTCAAAACTTTGTGAGTTCGTTGTCAAACTTCCATCATGGTAGTTGCCTGAGGATTGGAGACAAGTTCAAAGAAACTCTTGCATCTTGATGTGAAGTTATAATGTCATCTTTAGGTCATAACCTCTTTCATGGATAGTTGGGCCGTCATAGTATCTCTTATGGAATATTAGTAGTTTTGTGACATGGTAACTAAAATATTATGTTTTCTACAACAAAGAGAACATAAGTGGGACACGATGACTAACTTCTATTTTAAACACATGGGACATGCAACAACCTCATCTTGCATGACATTAATTCTAATGATTAGCACGTGTCACTGCTGTAAATAATGAATCTAAATCTCCTGATTATGTAATTTAATCATTATTAACAATTGAAAGGTACATTTTAAGTATCATGTTGCCGTAAATGCTCCTTCGAAAAAATCTTATAGTATATTCATCTCCGTGCCCCATACTATTTGAAATCACTCGCTCTCTCTCAAAATTGACACTTTTTCTTCTTACCACTTCACCTTGGGATTCTTTTATTGTATGACATGAAATATCTATTTCATGTACAAATACTTTTGATCTCTCTCCTAACCACTACTATTTAAAAAAATAAATAAAAATCTTCTATTTACTCTTTATTTTATTACAATTTTTGTCAAACTTTGTAGTAGTAGAAGTTTTGTGCACAAAGTTTATCTTTGTACCCTTTAATTATAATCCCATGAGCTTGTTTTATTCATACATTTATATATTAATCATTAATTATATACTTTAATATTTTTTGTTCATAAGAATAAACGGAAAAAATTAATTTATATATTATTGTCATAATTATATATATATATATATATATACACATACTCGACTCGACTCAATTAAACAAAATTTTATTCCTAACTACTTAGAATTGGTTTCATTAATTCTATCTCATCATATATTGTTATTTAAAAATATTTCTATAGTCAGACAATTATACACACACATGTATATAAATTATAAATATGTATGTATATGGGCATGTACTATATAAATATTTATTTGAAAATTGATTGCTTGCGGTGGGGTAATTTGAGGGAAGGTGTATAGAGGAGAGGGAGGGTAGCAATGTAATGGGCATTTGAGAAAGACAGATGGCCATGTCTGCGGCAGTGCTGCCTCGGAGTTGTTGCATTTGGAAGAGTACATAGTATTGTATGACAAGGGCCACTGCGACATGTCCTACTGCAAGGGCAGTGCCACTTGTTGTGAAATCTCACTTCAATTGCACGTGTAAACTAATATACTACTCCATCACATTTCTAGTTTCCGTTCACTCTTTCAGAAATGTCCCCCTCAATTGCCAAGATTAAAAACGCTGTGATTTGATTCTAGTCTGTAATGTCTGTGCAACTGTAAGTTGTCCGTCTCAATCGAATTGTGATTTTTTTTAAAAAATTATTGTAATTATTAAATATTATAAAAGAAATTAGTATAATTATTTTAAATAATAAAATAATAAATTTAAGTTAATTTTCATATTTTGAAAATTCTAATAAAATAGAAATTACAGAACAAGTTTATGAAATTATCAGATATTATAAAAGATATTAATGTAATTATACCTAAGTTTTTCATTTGTGGTTTTATATATTTTTTATTTTTGTACCATTGAGAAAATTATTTAGGGAGGAAAAAGAGTTTCTTTTTTAAATTAAAATGATTTGAAAATTTATTTTATAATATTTTTTTTCTTAAATTGAGATGGAAATATAGAGACGAGTAATAGAAAGTCACATTTTTAAATTTATTCTACAAACTCAAGCAAACGAAAAGATATGTTTTTTCAGTTTTATAGAGGTATATTCTTTGTATTTTTACATGGGTTCCACCAATAAATTTTAAACTGCATAAGCCTGTAAAATAAATTTTCAAATAATTGAAAAAATATTTTGTTAAGTTGAATTAAAATTATGTTTGGTATATATGAATAGAATGTTCATTTCATGAAATGAAATAAAAATAATATTTATCTAAGTCAAGGAAATGTTTTGAATGATTTTTAATAAAATGTTGAAAATTCACAGCAAAGAATGGTATTGTGGGAAACTTTGGTTCAAAAGTGGACTAAAGCCCAACATGGTGTGTTATTTTTTGGCAGACAGGAGCCTGAGATTGCAGGACAGACCCAACGAGATTTTCAATCCATTGCCTGCAGAGGAGTAAATCAAATTTTCAACAGTTGTAACAAAATATTCAGATTTCATTTGCACCCTAAGTTGTAATTTAGATCTTCTACTACAAATTCTACATTTGATTTTATATATATATATATATATATATATATATTGTGTTAGGATTAATGCTTAAAATCTTCAAGATTAATTGTTTTCTCTCAAAAGCTTTAGACCAACAATCTAACATTTTGTTGAGGCGAGCAGTGACCTAATAGCATTAACCAGCTCATTTTTAGAGAAAAAGATAGGATCCGAGTCCTCGCAAGGGTCAAAAAATGAGTTGTTAGGACATCTGCAATAATTTAAATTTGAGTAAATAATTCTAAGAAATTTTCTCTAACAATGGATTCCAACTCATACCAAATTTATTTTTACTCAAACTCGAACCCAAATATGTGCAATACTATTCTCATAATCAAATCTAAATTTAAATTTTTTGGAATAATGTAGAGAATCAAATTCAAATGAAATTTTAATTGAAGTCATTGTTAGAAATGACCTTAATAAAAATTAAAATCATTAACATTAGCTAAGCTTTCAAAATAAATAAAATAGATAAAAATATAACCTTCTATGTGTCAGATGGGGGATGAGCCTTGCCCTTGAAGGGAGAGGGGGAGGGTTGAACCTTCCCTAGATGTGATATCCCCCAGTTCCAATATTACATTCCCAAATAAAAGAATGTCAGCTCAGCTGACTGGCATGCTAATTAGCAATAAAGCTGATGTATATAAGAGACATGCTTGTTTGCAATTGCATGCTTTTCCTGAAATAGCACTGCATGACTAGTTTTCCACTAATATATCGACTTTTAGGCAAACTATATATATATATATATATATATATATATATATATATATATACACACATTACATCCCACTTGAGACAACAAAAAAGCTTACTTATACAGAAAGCCATAGATAAGAAATCTTAAACATGTTTATTAGTTTTTGAACAGCTCATAACTTACATTACAAGCCTATTAAATGTTACTCTTCATCATGATTTATGATTATGCTTTCTGATTTCACATTACTGATAGTATGAATGTTTTAAAAAACATTTTATAAAAGGATTGATAAGTTTTTTTTTTCTTCTGAAAAATAAAATAAAGGACAACAATGTACTCAACGTACAATTACTTAAAGTTTACATTCTTCACACCTATCATGCACCAGTGTATTATATACAGGTTCTAATCCACACAACTCTGCCATTAGGATGGTTTCTCAAAAAATAATAATAATAATATACACGTGTGTGTGTGTGTGTGCAGATTTGGTGAGGAAAAAGAGAAGGGTAAAGATCTTCCACAAATAAAATTAGTTACACACTATTTTTCTTTCCTTCACTAATTTCACAAACTAAATAGCTTAAATATTTATTTTATTTACAAAAGAAAATATGAAAGAAACTCTCACTTTCCTTGACCTTTTCCTTTTTTTCTTTTCCCTCAACAGATCCTGAAACAAACAAAACTGTGAAAGAGAACACATCCATATGGTCAATAAAAAATAAAAATAAACAATCTGTCATGGAAACTCTGACTGAAATGTAAATTTAGTTTTCATATATATTTATTCCAACCTTTTATCTAGCAGTGTATCTTCACACCTGAGAAATGCGGGTGCCAACCTCTTAAATTCATGGAAACACAAGTGCATGACTAATCTGGTACTCATACTATGACCAGCCTAATCTTTCAGACAAGAAAACACACACAACTTCAAGTGCATGTGTCGTGTGTGAGAAAGAGACCTTCAAATAAGAAAAGTTTCAATAAATTGAAAACAAAAGAAACAAAGAAAATGTCATTGAATTTTTCTTCTGTCTCGTTCAAATAATGTCTAATACAACATATGCAGCAAGACTCAGACTGCATTTCGTGCTTTTTCCAAGATTAGCAAGTAGAGATTCAACAATCACCTTCGAGTCTTAAAGAACCCCAATAGCCTTTGTTCCTCGACCTATGGAGCAACCATAAACAAGTCAGAAAGGCAAATACATTGTTCTGAAAATACATTCTTCCGCAACTATCTATAGGAGAAGGCATCTATCCATAATGAGGTTCACAATCCTCATGCTTAAAATTATGTCGGTGATGACTAAAACAAAGACAAGCAGCACTTAAAGCACTGCTGAGAATTTAATTATAGAACATTCCAATAAATTAAATTCATAGCTGTCCAATGCCACGTAACCCTTTTTTTTTTAAACAAAAAAGGCAGCCATCGTACACCCACCACTCCACGATTTGAGGGTTCAAGATACACAACCTCATCCCTGCAAGCAGAGAGACTATCTTCGTGACTTGAACCCTTAAGGCAGCTGTAACGAACTTTTTTTTTTTTTTTTAAAAGCAAAGCAGTAATATTATTTAAGATGTAAGGTTAACCACAGTACATTGTTGTACATCAAATACAATTCTATGAGCAAGGAAACCTGCTAGATCATCAGTTAAAAACATTAAGTACTCAAAAAAGTAGGAACTGTATTTTAGGTGTCGCTCAGTCTCTGAGTAACCAACTACACTCTGTGTGTGTGTGTGCATCAGTCAGGCATAAAACCAAAAACTAGAAAGTAAAATACAAATTTTGTCAATTTGGTGCCACTAACACAGGATGTTGTGGGGGTAGCAATGGCTACATACTTGAACTCCAGCTTTTTTGCAGATAAGACGATGGTCTACATACATCTTAGAAATGATAGGATGCAAATTCAATCCAAGAAGTATAGAATGCATCTACCTTCTATTTGTAAGAATGCTAATACAATCAGATTCAACCACGAGTCCAACCTGATGCCATCTGGACAGATTCAATTTGATTGGTTCCCTGAAAGGTACACTCCGCATTGAAAACCAAACAAGGCCACAGATTTACCCATCAAACATTAAATTCAGAGACCAGTGAAGTCTTCTCCATCATTGCAACAACTAGCCAGTGAAGTCTTCTCCAAGCACTAACAAAGGTGACATGGAATTAAGAAAAGGTATTTCTACATGTAACATAAGGATTTCAAAGCCTTGGATTGCTTATTCAGTCTCTCCAAAACATAGTTCCATCCAGTGCAGCACAAGGACTATACGACATAAACATTGTCTAATGAAAAAAGGCATCTTGACATCCATCATTAAGCATATCTTATGGGGAACAGGAAGACCACTTTTTTTTTTTTTTATCCCTCAGAGTATATTTTAATTTTGTAATTTTTTTTAAAAATTTTAGAGCTTAGCTATTTTACTGCATTTTTTTAGCAGTTCATTTTTTTTTGGTACCCTTAATTTTTGGGATTGCCTATGAATATAAACCCTTTATGGAATGGAATAAATAGTTTTAAATTATTGAATATTAAGTTTCTCTCCTTGGTCTCTTCCACTCTATTGGTTTCTCTCTCCTCTCTCTCTCCCCTCTCCTCTCTTTAACGTTCTGCAAGAGCAAATCTCAATCCCCTGCATCATCACCACTGTTCAAAGACCACTGCTACTCCGCCAAATTCTTGTTTCAAGTTCAATCATTGCAGACCACCATTGCTGGAAAATTTCCACTGTCGCTGACCAGATCCTTCACCTCAGTGCTTCACCCCATTGTGCTTTGCCAACCTACTTCAGCTCATTGCCACCATTGCTGACATCCATTTCATCGCCATCTTGTAGAAGCCAAATCTACAAATCGCAGGCTCACCACTGTAGCCATCATCATTGTGGAGTTGCAGCATCAACCACTGACATCGTCCTGCTAGTGTTAGAAACCATAGAAAGCATCAGGAAGAAGAAGATTAAAATAGAATCTTGGATCATTGATGATCAGACCCAAATCTATTTTATCCAGACCCATATTATTAACCTAACCTAGCTGTTTAATTTAACCTAGATCGATTCTAGTTTTGACCCAAATCTGATCAGTGATCACCCAACCCAAGAACCAATCCAACGACCAAGTTAATCCAACTCCAAACCTGTTGACCCAGTCCAGACCCAATCCTAGGCTAGAGAACATATGACCCAGAATTGAAATTACTAATTGACGCCAAAAATAACCCCCAATTGTTTTCAAAATTCTAGATTCTAGAAGTCCCCAAGATTTCTGAAATTTCAATAAGGCCCCATAAGTTTCTAGAATTTCCAAATTGACCCAAAAACTTTCAGAAAATTTCAGAAATTACCCCAACATTTCAAAAATCTAGTTCAGTCACATAATTACAAGAATCTCTTCAAAAAGGCTCTCAAAACAGCAATCCACTTGTCAATCACCTTCAGAATATGGTAAAAGTTGCTTTGGACCTCAAAAAGGTACGCAAATTCCCTTGAAAATTGTAATTAGTAAATCTTCAAAGCGGGTTAGTAAATCTTGCAAAAGAGTCCTTAGTTGAACCCTAAGCAATTATTAAATACTTCTCCCCAACATTTAGTCAAGTAGTGGCAAACACTGCAATGGGCAAGTAGATTTACAGTATTCTCGTAATGGTTTTCCCCTGCTCCAAGAATACCTTGGAACCAGCAGCTGCTAGATAGCAATTTTTTGGGAAAATAGAATCCAAATCAATGTTACCTGGAACGTGTCTCGTTATGGTACATGGAACATAAAACATGGTACGTAGATTGTCACTTGTTATAAAACATGGTACGTAGATTGTCACTTGTTATATAACATGGTACGTTAAGATTAGACTTCTTCGAACTACTTTGTTGGAACGAACTACGTTTATTTGGAACGTGATATACTTTTTTTATTGTATTTGAAATAATATTCATACACACACACACACTCACTAGAAAATTCAAACTAATCCAAGGCCTTATAAAATAAAAACTTCAACAATGTATGCATGTATTTTCTTGTTTATTATATGATTTTTTTGAAACTTTTGATATTTTAGATTGAAACACTAAATGTTGTTTTACAGATTGCGAATGGTCCACATTTTGGATCGTGCGATCTAATTCACAATTCGCTAAGTGAGGAACGGATTGTGATGGTCCAAAGTATTTGGTTCGGTTTAGTTGTTTGCGACCAAACTACCAGCAATTTTCATATATTTGTCTAGTATGGAGAAAAATGAAAGTTTTCCTTTTATGAAGGTAGTTTTCAAATTTGGCATTAAAAGAATAAAACTTAAGATTGAATCACATCACTAACCATATAGGATAGCTTGGGAAGAAATTTCTACTTTTATAGTCTTACATAGAGATTCTAAAAATATATGGTGTAATGTCTATGTAATGTCTTACAAAGATATTCTACTTTTACCAAATGGACAATTTATATTCTAAAAATATATGGCGTAATGTGCTAGCCATAAATTTTTGGCCATGTTCTTCTTGGACGTCCTTGGATAGATGATTTAGGAGCAATTAATGGAAAAGAGAATACATTTATACACACAAAGATATATTCGATAAGTAAATCATATATATAAAGAAGTCGCCAAGGCGGCAAACCTATATACAAAAGGAGACTTAATCACAGACTTATATCAATCAAAAAATACAAAAGAATCTTACACAAGATGGGTATGATTCTACTAATCCAAAATTTTAACAACTTTAATAAAATGTCTCAAAACTAATTAGGGATATCTCCTTTTCAAAAACTCTCTTATTTCATTCCAGCCATAAATTCCATATAAGGCAAAGCGGGACATAACCTAACAAAATTGCCACCTATTCAAAAATATCTTCCACCAACACCGACATAACCCAGAAACAGCCAAAAGGGGGGAAAAGAAGACATGACGTTTCCCTCGCATAAAGGTGATGGAGGACAGGGTATAATGGCAAATCTATCTTGCTAAAGCATGCAAAACCTAAAGAAAAAGATAGAGAACCAAAATCCAAATCCTCCTCTCAAGTACCAAGTAAGCAAACCCTCCCTATTTTGTCTCAAAATGAGATTAAAGAAAAGAAAAGGGTGAGACTAGACAAGAAAAGGATTTAGTGGTTAAGACCCCCCCCTCTTCTCTCTCTCTCTCTCTACATGATATGTGAATCAAATTTTCCACTAATTGAGTTTTCCAACACACGTATCTCTTTAAAGATTAAAGCTCATATATTGTCATTAATTTTGTTATTCCATACAAATTCAATAATATGATTAGAAAGAATTGATTTCTTAAAATTACGCACAACTTCGAGAAGGAAATGGAAGTTTGCATCCCAATGACAATCAAGCGTGACGAGGACCACACATGAGATGGCTACTGTGCATGTTAACAGTAAGGGTTTTGAACTCTGATGTCAACGAGTGAAGGGCAAGCCATTACTTGATTCAAAGGGGAACCTAGGTCCTTTTAATTGTGTCAAAAGTGGCGATGGAGACGTAGAGGTGGTGGAAGTTCAGTATGAATGCCAGGTAAAGGGCATATGTTGTTTTTGAGGCAAAGTTTGGTGGGCCGTGTTGGGGACATGGATAGTAGGGTGCCAGAGAGAGTTTTGTTGCAGCGATGGACTGATTGCAATGGAAGATTCCATCATGGGTGCAAATAATTGAAATGTATGCTTCGCTTTTCTTGTTTGAGTTCCCATCAAAACAGGAGATGAGTAGGTTTCTGAATGAGAAAGAGTGATATTTTGAAGGACTACCTTTGTTTCTTGACTGGTGAGTGCCAATCGTAGCTTGTAACAAGGCAGTTACAGAATCTCAGCTAGTGTGGGTGTGATTTGTGGACTTGCTGATACATCTATGGTGTTTTGTGGTGATTAAAGCTTTGGGAGTTTTTTTTGCTACGGATGTTGAGATGACGAAGAGGACACACTTCTGGTAGGCTCGGGCCGCTCAACAGGTCTGTTAGATGGCCGATTGCTGTCGTCGTCAGTCAACACTTGTGATCAGTTTGTGGAGCTATGTGGTGCCAGTTTGGGTTGAGTCTCAGTCTCTCTTTATGGTGGACAGATGGCTTTCTGATCGGCTGGGGTTCACCTTTCGAACAGTTGGAAAAGACGACAGGTTAGATTCATATGTCTGAAGCAAGTGAAGAACTTAAAGGTGGTAGATGGGGTTTGCATCATGACAGTGTGAGATAGTTTCTCGAATTTTCTGATATGCTATTACGTTTCAGGGCCTGCTGTGGTTGGGCCAGGTCATAGGCCCACTCAGTTTAGAAGGGCTGATGTGGATTCTCAATCTGCACCCGATTGGGTTAGACCCAAACATTTCTGCAAAGTTTTATCGTAAATGGACCAAGAAACAACTTTGGGCTCGAGTTAAAAAAACAGATTCAATTCGCTGGCTTTTCAGAAGCCTCCTCAACAGAGTTGGGCCAGGTACAATCGTTTCTCTGAAGATGACTTGGTGGACTGTGATGTTGGGCAAGGGCATCGGTGGTTTGGGCCTAATGTTCAGCACTTTGGTAACAATGCACTGGGCCAACCAGACGACGAGATGAGATCAACACAAACCAACCATTCTTGTGTGCAGATGTCTGGTTCAAGGGCTGTGGACCATGAATTTACACAAAACCATCTTCATTCTCTCACAAAAGTCAAAGAGTGAGTCGGTCATTGTTGAGAGGCAAGTCATCTAGGGTAGAGAATAATAGGCTTGAAGAATGGAGGAGAAAGGGAGAATGTGCTCCTTCTGCAGGGGCGAGCACATCAGAGACCAGGGTTGGAGGTGTTCCAATGGAACCGACTTTCAATGTGACATCATCAACAACAGGTGGAGAATCTGCTTTGCCTCTGCAGATTGTTGCTGCATTGACTGCTGACAACACTCCTGTGAAGATGCTGATACAGATAGTAGGGATGCTGCAGTCTTCAGCTATCTCAAGCAACAGAGGGGTTTGCTACGGAAATCGGGAATGTTGAAACCTACTGAAGCAAATATACTTTATTTTAGCCCACGTATCCGTGTCAGACACAGACACACGAAAAAGAGTCTAATTTTTATTTTTTTAAACTCTTTTTATGAATTTCGGACATGTCCCAGACACGTTTTGATATGCTTTGGACACACTTTGGACACTTTTTCTTTTTCTTTTTTTTCCTTTTTTCTCTGCTTTCACACACACACATATATGTTCTATGTTGTAGTTAGTAAATATGTCTTGGAACTTCGATTATGAATGTTGATGATTCTATAAATAAGTTATTGAATTTTTATTTAATGGCTTTGTTATTTGAATATCTTGATAATATTGTTATGATTTACGTGTGTTATGATTGAAATAATCTTAGGGTTTTATTATATGGTCATATAAAAATTATAGATAAATATATATATATATATATTCAATGTATCCATAATGTATTTATATTCTACTTTTTTTTAGAAATGTCGTGTCCTACGAATCCATGTCCTGTTGTACCCGTGTCTGTAGTCCGTGCTTCTTAAGTTGAAACTGAGAGAGAGGGTCGAATGAAGCAGGTTTTTGCATAGGTGTTGCAGAAGATGAAAGGAGTGAGGTAGTTGCTGGGTTTCTTCTAATAAATATGAAGATGAATTTATCAGATTGAAGCAATTGAGAGAAACAATAAGGCGGGGGGAACAAAGAGTCGGGCCATTGCAAGGTAATTTGGTCGATGGAACTCCAAGTTTTGAGTAAGTTGAAATTACTTAAGGAGGATATTAAAAAGTGGAATATTAGAGGATCTTAAGAAGTGGAACAGAGGGAGGCTAGGGTTTTGCACGATATTCATGAGTTGGATGTGAAGGAAGGATACTCAATTTTAAGGTGTCCGGAGTGTGTCCATGTCCCAAACATGTCGGACATCAACACTCTGACCTCCAAGACGTGTCGGTGCTTCTTAGATTTAAACTTGCACCTAAAGACAACTACTTAAAAATATAAAATAATTTTAATAACACATAGTATAATTTTATAGTACTAAATCTCATGTAGCAGTAGCACAAATAGTTTCAAAGGCAGCAGTGGTAGTGGTAGAGGTAAAGCTACATAACATTCTAATAACATAGAAACGTAGAAAAAGCACAGGAAAGATGGAAGTTTGTTATAGTTCTAAATTTAATTTACACCAACTAAACGGATAGACAGCTGAGTTTAATTAATTGCTCAGAATCCAATGAGGCAATGCAGAATTTATTCAAATAGTAACTCAAGTTCAGAGACTCGAACTTCAACATTTTACACAACTGAATTCAAGAGCATGATAAGAAAATATGCAGAGTTGCGTTGGACCTATAACAAATAAATAAACAAAAATCACAGAGAGAGTACAAATCACAAAAAACCCAGTGATCAGTTAAGGTTTTTTTACCTAGCGGCCAAAGTAGGGGGGGTAAGTAGTTCCCATAGACCCAAAACCAGATTGAGGCCTCACTGCTGCAGCCGCTGTTGGCCCTGCAGAAGATTGTCCCAACTGAGTATTCTGGTAGGCACCCAACTGAGTATTCTGATAGGCACCCAGACCCTGTAATGCTTGCTTGGGAACCATAACTGCCAATCACACTCGGGCTTATGCTATTGATACCATAATTCCCACTGAATCCCATTGATGGGGTCACCCCAATCGACGGAGGCAATCCATTGGCAACAGAGGAGTGCCAAACCAGTATGATTGAAGGCTGAGGCCATCATAGGATTCGCCAATCCAATCCCTGGACTCACCTGATTCACCAACCCAATCCCCTGACTCTGACCCATCAGAACTGCAGCTGGATTCACATTATGATTTAAAATTGCAGGATTCACGTTATGATTTAAAATTGCAGGATTCACGTTATGATTTAAAATTCCTGGATTCACAGCCACACCATATTTCAGAGTATTAATATCAGTCTGAGTTATAGCAGCAGCACCACTGGACGCACCCAATGCGCCTTTCTGATTCTTCTTGGTTTGAAGGCCTTTCAGCCGGCACTGTAACTGGCAACCTTCAAACACCTTGACAGGCTCCTCCAATGCCTTCATACACGCTTCGACGGTCTTGTAAACAAAAATTGCAAACCCTTTGAACTTCCCAGTTACCCGGTCAAGCCCTAAAGGGCCTTCTTCAATATCCCCAAACTTGGCGAAGAACGACAGAAGCTTATCAGGACTCACGAGAGGACCAACGTTGCCCACGTAGATTTTCCGGCCGTCGTTTGAGTCTTGAAGAGAACCCATCTGGTTGGGGACGGGACCAGCCGAGGCCAGCTGGCACGAGGTCATTCGGTTGCCGATCATCTTGTGCGGCTGCTTGAGGGCCTTATGGGCGCTGCCTCGGGTCTTGAAGAGGACAAATGCATACCCTTTGGCTCGGCCGGTGAGCTTGTCGGTGACGACCTTGCAATCTTCGATCTCGCCGTATTCTTTGAATACGGAGAGGACTTGTTCGGTGGTGGCGTCCCAGCCGAGACCGAAGACAAAAAGATTGCGGTGCAAGGTGCCAGACTCGGCCAATTGGTTGATGCGACTGATGATTGAACGCTCGTTGAGGGCGGCTTCTACAAGTAATTCAATGATCTGGTCTTTGCCGAAGGGTTTGAGAAGCTTCCTTAGACTCTGTCTCTCCGAACCATCTTCATCTTCTTCATTTTCCTCCTCTTCTGATTCTTCTTCTTCCTCTTCTTCCTCCTCCTCTTCTGATTCTTCTTCTTCTTCCTCTACTTCTTCGGGTTCTGAATCTTGTTCTTCTTCTTCTTCAGATGGGTCATCTTCTACTACTACTTTTGGCTTTCGTTTTTCTAGTTCTACCTTTGGTGGAGGTGGAGCTGCTTTTCTCTTCTTCCCCATTGAATTATATCTCTCCGACCCGTGGCCCCTGGTTCGCTCTAACTAGGGTTTTATTTTGACAAGAACGGCCGGCAGTCTTTTGGAGCTGAGGTTACCAAGAGCATTCCCTTTTTTATCCGAGGGATACAAATGGAGCGGGTATCCAGGTAACCCGCCCGTCAGGTTAAGGGGATTTTGACAAGTGTTTGTTTGTAACGAATTTGGAAAATAACTAATTAATTTATAAAGAATTTTGTTTTATATATATTTTTAAGAGTTAATTAGTCTTAACTATTTCATAGAGATACTAAATTATTGTAAGTTTTGGACGTATTTTTAATTTGAAATGAAAGATAATTGTTATTTTATTTTTTAACCTTAGATCTATTTTGATGAGTTGTCCTAATTATTTTTAATATAAGATTTTTTTATCCCAACGTCATTTTTCAAGTTCTATTTTTTCCTTTTAAAGTGCCGCCTCACTCACGAACTCTTTCAAGATTATTGTCGATAAGATGGTGGATAGCAATAGGGTTAGTCAACTACGAAGATGTTGGCTTTCGCAATGTCAACGTTATGTAATTGATGATGATGATGTTGATCAATCTGATGGTGGATGATGATGATGTTATCCTGATCGCACCACGATGAAGACTTCAATGCTGGCAACTCAATGCAAAGCAGCGAATGGTTACAATAATTCACAATTTGGCTGGTGAGAAGTCTACTACAATTGAATTTGTTGAGGAAATTAGTAATTTGCACATTTGGATTGTCCTATCTTTTAGGATTGTTAGTAAGTTTGTTTCTGTTTACCTAGTCAATAGGAGTCTGTTTACCTATTTAATAGGAGTTTGTTTTGAATGTTGGGTAGTGTCTATTTTCATGTTATTATCACTTATGTATTAGCCTATATATAGGTTGTTTTGTTGATTAATAAAGTTGTGCAGAAAAAGACCATCCTCTGCTTTCTCTATTATTATTGTGTAAAAGCTTCCATCTTTCAAATTTTTGTTTCTAACAGTGGTATCAGAGCGGAGTTTTGAGGAGAGTAAAAATTGCAATTGATGGCTTCCGAAAGTTTTGTATAGCCAGTCATTCCACGCTTTGATGGTCACTATAACCATTGGAGCATGCTCGTGGAGAACTTCTTGAGGTCCAAAGAATATTGGGCGGTTGTTGTTTCTGGAAGTAGCAGAACCAACAGAAGGTGTTGTGCAAATAGATGCGCAAAAGACGGAGCTTGAAGGCCTAAAGTTGAAGGATCTTAAAGCAAAGAATTATCTCTTCCAAGCTATTGATCACTCAATCTTGGAAACCATTCTTTGCAAGGACACCGCCAAGCATATTTGGGATTCCATGAAAAAGAAGTATCAAGGTACAGCAAGGGCTAAGAGGCAGTAGCTTCAAGCACTTCGTTTAGAGTTCGAAATGCTTCGAATGAAATCAGGAAAGTGAGTTACAGACTATTTTTCAAGAACAATGGCAATCGTTAACAAGATGCAGATTTATGGTGACAAGATAGAGGATTTTACCATTGTTGAGAAGTTTCTTCGATCCTTGACACCAAAATTTAATTTTGTTGTCTGTTCTATAGAAGAAGCTAATGATGTTAGTGAACTTTCAATTGATGAATTACAAAGTTCTTTGTTGGTTCATGAGCAAAAAATTAACCAACAGAAGAAAGAAGAACATGCATTGAAGGCCTTATCAGAAAATAACTCTACATCTAGTGGAGCTGAAAGAGGATAAGGTCGAGGTAGAAGAGACAGAAACAACAATGATCATGGGAACCAACAACAAAATCATCAGCATCAAGAGAGTCAGTTTCAAGGAAGAGGCAGAGGACGTGGCCACCACCACTCAACAACTTATAGACCAAAGTCAACAAACAAGTCCAATGTTGAATGTTACAGATGTCATAGGTATGGCCATCATAAGTCAGAATGTCAAACTAATTTGAATAAACAAAGTGGAGAAAAAACTAACTTTGTAGAAAAAGATGAAGAGGTGTTTCTTTTGATGGTGTGTCACGTGAAGGAAGAAACTCAACAAAACATGTGGTATTTAGGACACTGGATATAGCAACCACATGTGCGGAGATAAGGAGGCATTCTCTGACTTGGATGAATCTTTTGGCAGCTCTGTTAAGCTCGGTGACAATTCCATGGTTTCTATTATGGGAAAAGGAAAAGTAACAATCTAAACCAAAGGAAATTCCAGCCCACACTATCGCTAACGTTCTTTTTATACCAGAATTAAAGACCAACTTGCTTAGTGTGGATCAGTTGTAAGAAAATGGATACGAGATTTCTATTAAAAATGGAGTATGTCAGATTCAAAATGCAAAGTTAGGCTTAATTGCTCAAGTTAACATGACAGCGAATCGTATGTTCCCACTTTATCTCCACAACACCACTTATTCATACTTCTCAGCAAAATTAAAGGATGGAGCATGGCTATGGCACTTCTGCTATAGTCATTTGAATTTTGGTGGATTAAAAATACTACAACAGAAGAACGTGGTGATGGGTCTTCCTCAAATTACAGTTCCTTCTCAAGTTTGTGAAGAATGTGTTGTTAGCAAACAACACCGCAATCAATTCCCACAAGGAAGATCTTGGAGAGCGAAGAAGGTATTGGAGCTTGTTCATTCCGACATTTGCGAGCCAATAACACCACATTATAATGGAGGTAAAAGATATATAATTACCTTCATTGATGATTATAGTCGTAAAATATGGGTTTATTTTTTACAAGAAAAATTTAAAGCCTTTGTAGCTTTTAAATGCTATAAAACACTTGTTGAGAAAAAGGTTGGCAACCCAATAAAAGTTCTTCGCACGGATCGTGGTGTAGAATATAGCTCACATGAATATGCAAATTTTTGTGAGAACCATGGAATCGAGAAACAACTTATAGCAACTTATACACCCCAACAGATAGTGTAGAGGAAGAATCACATTATTTTGAATATGGTGCGAAGCCTTTTGACAATGAGTGGCATTCCAAAAAGTTTCTAGCCTGAAGCAGTTAATTAGAGCATTCATATATTGAATAGAAGTCCCACACATGCTGTTCAAAAATGACACCAGAGGAAGCATGGAGCAGAAGGAAACCTGTCGTAGATCATTTCCGGATTTTTAGGTGTATTGCCTATGCCCATATACCAGATGAGAAAAGGAGGAAGCTAGATAACAAGGGAGGAAAATGTATTTTTCTTGGTGTTAATGATAAGTCAAAAGCTTATAAGTTATACAATCCTAATACAATGAAAATAGTTATCAGCCGTGATGTGCTTTTTGATGAAAAAGACACCTAGTCATGGAATGAAAATGGTGTTAAATAAAATATCCCAGCGGATTTTGATGATGATGAGAAAGGGCAGCAGCCTATGGAGAATGAGCAAGAATAAGAAGCCACTCAAAATGTTCTAGCAACTGATCTAAGCCCTACTTATAGCTGTATCACGAAGGCCTTCAACGTGTTCGAAGAAGACCAGAATGGATGACTGATTATAAGGTAACTGAAGTTGACCAAAGTGATAACCCACTTGCACATTTTGCTCTGTCTTCAGATTGTGATCATACCACTTTCGAAGTGGCTGTCAAAGAATCAAAATTGAAAAAGGCTATAGATGTTGAAATTACAACCATCGAAAGAAATGATACTTGGGAGCTATGTGATCTTCCCAAAGGACAGAAAACAATTGGTGTCAAGTGGGTTTACAAGACAAAGCTGAAGGAGAATAGTGAAGTTGACAAGCACAAGGCATGCTTGGTAGCTAAGGGCTATAAGTAGGAGTTTGGTGTTGATTATAAAGAAGTCTTTGCTCTGATTGCAAGGCATGATACAATCAGATTGGTGGGTGATTGCATTTGCAGCTCAAAACTCATAGCCTATCTTTCAGTTGGACGTAAAATCAGCATTCCTCCGTAGAAATCTGAAAAAAAGAGGTATTTATTGATCAACCTCCTAGTTATGTGAAACTTGGCAATAAGTATAAAGTGTATAAGTTAAATAAGACTCTATATGGATTAAAACAAGCTCCACGAGCTTGGTATAATCGTATAGAAACTTATTTTTTGAAGGAAGGATTTCAAAAATGTCCTTATGAATATACATTTTTCATAAAGATTGAAGATGGAGGGACAACGCTCATTGTTTGCTTATATGTAGATGATTTAATCTACACTAGAAACAATACAGCCATGTTTGAAAGTTTTAAGAAATCCATGATGACTGAATTTGAGATGTCTGATCTTGGTATGATGCATTATTTTCTTAGCACTGAAGTGGTGCAGCCCTCTGCTAAAATTTTTATTTCTTAAAAGACTTATGTGCGAGAAATCTTAGACAGGTTTCAGATGAAGGATTGTAATCCTATAAATACACCATTTGAGTTTGGTTTGAAGCCAAACAAAGATTAATGGAGGAAAAAAGGTTAATGACACTCTTTACAAATAGATAGTAGGGAGTTTAATGTATTTGACGACAACAAAACCTGATATAATGCATGTCGTAAGTGTGATTAGTAGGTACATGGAGTATCCTACAGAGATTCATCTCTTTGCTGCAAAAAGAATTTTTCGGTACTTGTAAGGTACTAAGGAGTTTGGAATGTTCTACAAGAAGGGAAGAAAAGTCAGATTTGTTTGGCTTTACTAATAGTGATTATGCAGGAGATTCAGATGATTGAAAAAACACATCTAGGTATGTTTTCATGATAGGGACTAGGAGCGGTTTCATTGTCATCAAAGAAGCAACCTATTGTCACACTATCATCCACTGAAGCTGAATTTGTTGGTACAACAACTTCTGCTTGTCAAGCTATTTGGCTAAAGAAAATTCTTAAAGAGCTACATTTCAAGGAAGATGGCCCTATTTCGATTTATTGTGACAACAGTTCAGCTATAAAGCTTTCAAAAATCATGTTCTACTATGATCGAAACAAACATATAGATGTGAAGTATCATTTCTTAAGGGATCTCATGATTGATGAAGTCATTAATCTTATTTACTGTAGAAGTGAAGACCAAATTGCTGACATTCTAACCAAGCCTCTCAAATTTCTTGCATTTCAGAAGCCCATGAAGCTGCTTGGTGTTTGCACTTTAAATAATTCAATTTGAGGGATGGCGCTTCAAAGTTTGACTCTTATTAAACTGAATGTTATGTCTGGAACATCAGTTTAAGGGAGGGATTGTTGAGGAAATTAGTAATTTGTACATTTGGGTTATCCTAGTCTTTAGGATTGTTAGTCAGTTTGTTTCTATTTACCTAGTCAATATGAGTCTGTTTACCTAGACAATAGGAGTTTGTTTTAAATATTGGGTAGTGACTATTTTCATGTTATTATCAATTATGTATTAGACTATATATAGGCTGTTTTGTTGATCAATAAAGCTGTGCAGAAAAAGACCATCCTCTGTTTTCTCTACTGTTATTGTGTAAAAGCTTCCATCTTTCAAATTTTTTGTTTCTAACAAAATTAGATATTAAGGAAGCTCTCGAGACTTGTGGTGCAAATAAAAAAGACTCCTGACGAAGTTTCTAATGCTTAAATGACGATGGACCTATTGTTCAATTCTAATTTTTCAATTCATAGTGCAATCATAATAAACAATGATGGGTGGGCTGTATGAGTTTGTGTTCAATTGATGATTATGATTGAAGGTGATGAATCACAAGTGATGTTGTTTGTTGACGATGAGGGTGATGAATGAATGATTTGTAATGATTGGGATAATTTTATTGTAATGATATGTCTAGAGTTTACAATGCTTATTCAATTTTTTTCAATGTAAATTTTTACATTTTTAAACGAAATTTTATATTGAAGAGGTGTAAAATTGTATATTTTCTTGGGACTAAGTTTTTTATTGACAAAGTCTAAAATTTAACCTTTTGCGTGAGACGAAATTTTACAGTTAAAGGATAATTTTTTTAAAAAAATTTAATATTCAATATGATTTTTTTTTTTTTTGACAAATCTCGATTTTCAGAGTCTAAATTTATAAATTTTATTTAAAATAAATTTATGTTCTGTAAGTATTTGAATTTTAAAATTTTGAAAATATTTTTTAATAGCTATTCACGGAATTAATTAGATTGAGTTGGAGAAAAATACTCAAGGATATTTTAGTTACATATTAATTGAAAAATTTGTGAAATTAATATGTTTGAATGTGATTTTCTATGAACTTGTGTGCCAAAGGACCTATTTTTAATACCTAATATATATATATATATATATATACACACACACACACACCACACACACAGAGGACCCGGTCTAATACCAGTATGGACCCAAGCTTATTGCAAGGACAAACCAAAGAGGAATTAAAAGAGTTAGCAAGACAGTTAATGGTTCATGTATCTCAGATGGGAGATGATCCCGATCTACAGTCAGATGCTAAATCTAGTTAGCCTCATCAACCTTATCATCCATCAGACGATTGCTTCAATCAGGACCCATATGCACTAGACGAAGATTTCGAGATCTGACCTTAGCATATGGAAATCAATTATCAGTCAGCTTTATTCATGAACAGTAATCCCGTGACAGACAAAATACTATTCATGAACAGTAAAAGTAATGAAAACAGTAACCGCACAACTAGTAAAGTTGACAGTACTCGGCTACTTTTACCTCAGTTAAAGCGGTTCACCCTCGGGATTCCCGCAGTAAATCCCTCCTATCTTCTCAAGCATCCAAGGCTCCCCTCTCCTATAAAAGGAATGCTTCTCTTCAGTTATCGACATCTTCCGATTAGTAGTATTTGAGTGAATTCCCAATAAAGAGCATTATTGTAAATATGTCTTTTATGAATTCTATCATGTACTCAGGTCAAGTTTTTTTTAGTAAAACAGGCTTCTAGCCTCTAAGTTAATTGTAAGTTATTTTTATTTATATAATCCAGTTTTCAGTTTCATCAAATTTTAAATTTCATATTTTATCATTATCTTCTCATTCCCCTTATGTATGGTTATACCGCCTTCCCAAGCATATGCATATGCATTTCAGTTATATATTCTTATGCCTTTTTTATTTTCACTTTCGTCACACTGGCTCGTCCGGTCTATATATATATATACATATATATATATATATATAGGGGAGTTATCTGACAGGTGATTAAGAAAAACTCATGACAATATAGGAGCAGTGCCATTTGGGTTTGCAATGGGCCCGCCTAATTAGAGTGATAACATTTTAAATAATATTATATAGTTGCAATAGATCCACGTGCACAAAATTTTGCACATATTTCATGCCTTTGCAAATGATTATTATACAAAATAATTTGTCATATAATATAATTATTATAATAATATATTTATGAAAATTTTGTTATTCCTTAAAAAAATAGAGGCATCATTTCTATAGTTGATTACAAGAGGTGTATGCAAAATGCATGTCATCTTACTCTCTTTTTGTCTAATTTTAATTTATTTTTTAATAAATTGCATTGATTTTTTAAAAAAAATTTGTTAAAAATGCACAATTTTTCATCACTATACCAAAAATAAATTTGACTTCACATCAGGTTTTTATCTTCATTAACGAACAACTTTTATTAACATTTATTACAGTCAAGGATAATGAAAATTTTAAAATAAAAACCTTTCTCTCTCTCTCTCTCTCTCTATATATATATATATATATATTTTACAAACTATAAGGGATGATTATATAATAATATTGAATGAGGATTAATACAATAAATTAAGACCCAGTGTTACCACCTTTGCAAGATTAGGAAAAATTTAATGCAATTTTAAATATACAGAAAAAGCCTCTATATTTTTTTTGACAAATCTCAATAAATGTCCACATTTTTCATAAAAAATTTCTAAAAGAAATGATCACAATAATGTTGTTTCGAAGAGAATTCACAAGGTAGGATTAGTTCTTGGCCCCATACTATTTTTCAATTTGAAATTCATTTTGTTGCTTCATATTTTACATAAAAAAATAATAATAATAATAATAATTTTGATAGAGTTGCAATCTCAATCATATGGTGATGTGGAGTCAATTTATCCTTTATTTTCTAAGAACCAAACCACAATTAATCAGTTTTCACAATTAAAACCCAAACGAAAACTGAACAATTGATGGAAAACTTGATTCAAGTTGGATCAATTCTGGTTTGAGAATCAATTAGTACCCAATTTTTTAAACCAATCTATATATTTAAAAAAGAATTGCTCAAATTTTGAACTAATTTTGATTATATACACATCAATTTTCATTACTAAATTATCGTAATAAATTTAATGAAATATAAATTAATAACTTCTTTAACCCTTAGCCAGAGTCAGTGGTGATGAAAAGATAATTGCATAGGTTTGATTCAACTGCACTTTAATTGATTTATAAATTTGTTCATACTTATTAGTCACAAATTTTCTATTAAGTGCAATTTTTAAACTAATAAATCTAATTTTTTTTCATTAAGTTGCTCATGTCTATATATGTACCCTTATTTGATAACTGGTAAAACACACTTTAATAACTCATGCAAACACTCAATTCAAATAATACTTTTTCATTAACTCAATTAAACAAACACTTAATCAACAGAGATACCAATAATTTTCCTTTCTCGTACAGTGTATTTGTTCCAGCAAAGCATCCCAGTTTAGCACAAAAGCACAGGCAAAAAGCTTGCTATTTGTCAATAAGTTCAAGACAATGATTGAAAAAATTACTCAGGTCACCAAAAATCTACATAAGGAGGCACCAAAAACAAGCTACACTACAGAGTTACTTCCAACCGTAATAATAAGTAAATTATGCTACACTAGATATGTTTTCACCACATTTCAATAATTCTAACATCATCCCAAATGGGTTGACAGTTCCAATGCCAAATGCTGAAAAATATTGTCAGTCGATCAGTAGACAAAATATCTGAAATAATCAAATTTTGGGTGGACATAAGAGGGAAAGCTACCTGGCTGCTTCCGAAAACTCTGCCATAGTTCTTCTAGCAGTCACATATGGCTAGCTGTGGAAACAAAACAAATTGCTCCAGCAATATTGCGAAGCCACTTGGAAACTTGGCCAATTCTCAAGGGTTCTTGGATCCGGGACGAATGTACTCCACAGTAACTCCCCAAAACTCCCTACAATAGTATTTTTTCTTTGGTAAGTAATAATTTTATAAACCTACAACAGTATGCTTAAAAAGCATTGTATAACACTTTTCACATCATACAATACTTTAAAGCCAATTGCAGGGAAGTTATTTATTCGAAAGGGATCATCTATCAAATTGTAGGTTCTATTGAAAAACAAATTTTCCTACTTGCAATTTTGATTCAAATAAGAATTTCGGCACAATATGCCCATAGGTCTCATATATTTGGGACAAAATTGCTATTAATATAGATTGCTGGCTAAAAAAATTGTTGGAAAGGGTATTGGAAATCTAAATTGCAAGTCCGAATTTTAAGTGTGCATATTTCAGACAAGGGCAAGTGATACACTAGGAGGCATGTCTGTCATAAGTGCATTACATGTTAAACTATGACCCTAGGATACCACAAGCATCGAGAGGGAGTCTAGAGGTGTTATTCTAAAGATTCACAATGAGGCAAGCTTAAGGTTTTAGCCTCAAAAGCCTTTTATAGCTAGGTTCACTTGTATAAACCTTGAGCCTGCATCTCACTTATCCCCAAAAAAGGGAAAAAATAGTTCAGCCCACATCTCATTTTCACGATAATTATTGTCATATAATGACTCTAGAGTCTAGATGTGCATTAACATCACCCCAAAACTTCCATGAAAAAACATAACTTTCGTTGTAAATAAAAAACCTTTCCACCAAATTTCACCTATTAACCTAGGTACACTAAGCCTCAATAGAGTATGCTTGACAGTCTTGAGTGTTTTCCTAAAGCTTCTAATCAACTCAAGTCTCAGAGCTTAAGCTTTAAAACCTATATTGCTATGTTCACTTATATCAACTTTAGGATCACACCTAACGTTTTCAGTGCTTCTCGTCATTTAATGACTCTCAATATGAGTTGACTTTTTCATCAAGTATTGCAATTCTATCTTAAAACCCCAAAATCACCCCAAGTTTTCAAAAGCATTAACTTCCTAGTAATCCAACAAGAAAAAGAAAAAAATATCACTACAAATGCTCAAGCATTCATAAACAATTGAAAGTGCCATGCATAAAATTCAAAACATTAACCCCAAACTGCGTTATGTGAAACTAAGCTCCAGCCTTTCCAGATTGTTAACTGATAATCCTACATAAATTCCAAAAAACCCCAATTACTCAAAACCAAAGAAGCATAGACACTTCTAGCAAGGTGTTGTAACCGTGTCGGTACACATATTCTGGCATTATGCGGGAACTCTAAGACACATGCAAACACCTAGTGTATGTATCCGTAATTCAAAAATAAATTTAATTATTTTCTACACTTAGCTAACATGTCAGGCACTCCTTAACACGACTTCAGTGGCATGAACACTTTTTTTTGTTCCATGTGACCTACGGGTCACGAGTTCGAATAATGGAAAAAATGTCTCCACTTGTATAGGTAAGGATGTGTACATAGGAGGTAGGAGCTTCGTGCACTGGACTAACCTTTTACTTCTATAACATAAACACATCTTAATAAGAGTCATACAGCATCCTACTTTCTTTTGTAAAGAAAATTTAATACTATACACATAGTACCACACTTATCAAAATAAAATAAATAGTACCACACTTAACAAAATAAAATAAAATAAAATAAACATGAGTAGCCACAAGTCAAATATACAATAACACACTATTATATTTGTAAAGATGAAAATATAGTAGAGAATTGTAGTATATATAACATAATAAACTCTACGATATCTTTTGAACTTCATCTTTAACATTGTGCAATTTTGAATGGTAACTATAAAGTTAAAAAATGAATCAAATTTATATGTGTTAAATATCACAAGTTGTCCTTCAACTCCTAAAGAAAGAGGCATAATGTTCAAGTCCTGGTGGAGATGGGTGTGTATGTATTACTTATCAAAAATGTGTGTTATACAAGGAAGCGTATACATATACATGTATTGTGTTCTTGCCATTTTAGTGTCATACCTTTTTTGGATGCCATGTTGATATACCAATGTATTGAATCAGTGTCCCATCAGTGCTACTTAGCTCAAAAGATATATGGCATTGTTTGAGTCTAGAGATTTTATGGAAACACCAAAGGAAACTTGCACAATATTTAATTGGTCCTACAATTTGATCATTTCAATTTTAATTTTTATACAAACTTCCCTCGCTAAATTGCTAGCTTTGCAAAAAAAAAAAAAATTCCTTACAAGCAAAGAAATCATAGAACAAAGAAGATGAGTCCGACATGGGGAAGCCCAACTCAGTCAGACGAGAACGAAGCCATAGAAACTCACAAGTGCCTTGGGCCATAGCACGGTACTCGACCTCGGCAGAAGATCGAGAAACCACCACTTGCTTCTTACTTTTTTCAGGATACGAGATGATCACCACGAAAAGTACATATACCAAAAGTAGAGCGCCTATCACTTTTAGAACATGCGTAATCAGTATCTGTAAAACAGGAGAGACTCGACTGTGCTCCTGTCGTATAAAAAAACCTAAGACCAGGACAAGTCTTAAGGTACCTAGAGAACATGATAAACTGCATCCATATGAGAGGTACGTGGTGAGTGCATGAACTAACTCACAACACTAACAGCAAACGTAAGATCTGGTCTTGTGTTTGTCAAGTAAATAAGACGACCCACAAGACGCTGATAAATGGATGGGTCTGATAATAACTCTCCTGATTCTGTTGACAACTTATGATTTGGATCTATAGGAGTAGATGCAGGCCTACACCCAAGCATACATGTATCCTGAAGGAGATAAAGAGCATACTTCCGCTGAGATAGAGATATACCAAGGTGAGACCCAACAAGCTCAATGCCAAGAAAGTACCGCACAGGACCCAAGTCCTTAATATCAAAAGACGCCCCGAGATAACACTTTACTTTAGTAATACCAGGTGAATCATCTTTAGTAATAATAATATCATCTACATAAACGGAGATGATAATACACTGCTCATCTGAATGTTGTCGAATAAAGCATGTATGATCCGAATGGCACCTAACAAAGCGCATATCAAGAACAACATCACTGAAACGGCTAAGCCATGCTCAAGGAGACTACTTAAGACCATAGAGGAATTTTCAGAGACAACAGACTTTCCCAGAATACTCCCCCTGAAATCGAAAATCCCGTGACAGATTCATGTAGATAACCTCTGTAAGGTCACCACCATTGAGGAAGGCATTCTTGACATCCAACTGATAAAGAATCCAAGAATAGGAAGCAGCAAGAGAGACAAGAAGACAACATGTAGTTAACTTAGCCACAAGAGCAAAGGTAGCACCAAAATCCTGACCTGGAACCTGAGAAAGCCTTTTGCAATAAGGCAAGCCTTATACCTCTCGATAGTGCCATCCGCCAAGTACTTCACATTGAAGACCCACTTACAGCCAACCATTCTCTCACCAAGAGGCAAGTCAACAAGCTCCCATGTCTGATTTTGAAGAAAAGCATCCATTTCTACTTTCATAGCGGCCACCCACTTAGGATTTTGGAGAGCCTCAAAGAGGGACCGAGGAATGGATACTGAATCAACCTGACCAAGAAAAGACTGGACTGATAGGAATCTGAAAGACCCTGATAAGAGATAAATTTGACAATAAGATGATCAGTACTACTAGGAGTTCTTTGGCAAAAAGAGATTTGGGAAAAGTTATTTTTCTTACTACTTCAACCTCATATATATATATACAATACATTTCTAACTAAATAAGAAAATGAAATAAAGAAAATAAAGAGAGAATAATAGATGGTCAACATGACCTAAAATAAAAACGTAAATAAAGGGTAAGAATAAATTTCCTAATTCCAACAAGGCACACACACTTTGTCCCATTTGGGATATGGACCCTCACCCTTCTCTTTGGAAGCTACACTTGTGGTTATATCCCCAAGAAATATATCAAACATCATCACCAAAGAGAACACAGAGCACAAAAAATGCAGTGATCAATTAAGATTTTCTTACCTAGGAGTAGGAGGGGAAAATAGTTCCCGTAGAACCAAAACCAGATTGAGTCCTCACTGCTGCAGCCGCTGTTGCCCCTGCAGAAGACTGTCCTGATTGAGTATTCTGAAAGGCACCCAGACCCAGCAATGCCGCTTGGAAACCATAACTACCAATCACACTAGGGCTTATGATATTAATACCATAATTCCCACTGAAACCCAATGATGGGGTCACCCCATTCGACGCGGACAATCCATTAGCAACTGAGGGGGCCAAACCAGTATGATTCGAGGCTGAGGCCAGCACCGGATTTGCCAATCCAGTCCCTGGATTCACCTGATTCGCCAATCCAATCCCCGGACTCTGACCCATCAGAACTACAGCAGGATTCACACTGGGATTTAAAATTCCTGGATTCACATCCACATTATAGTTTGGAGTATTACTATCAGTCTCCTTCATAGCAGCAGTGCAACTAGACGCACCCAATACGCCTCTCTTATTCTTCTTGGTCTGGCGGCCTTTCAGCAGGCACTGTAACTGGCGACCTTCAAACACCTTGATAGGCTCTTCCAATGCCTTCTTACACCCTTCGACCGTCTTGTAAACAAAAATTGCAAACCCATTGAACTTCCCAAATACCGGGTCAAGCCCTAAAGGTCCTTCCTCAATCTCCCCAAACTTGGCGAAGAATGACCGAAGCTTGTCAGGATTCACAAAACGACCAACGTTGTACACATAGATTTTCCGTTTCGAGTTCGCAACCAGGTTGGGGACTGTACCAGCCGAGGCCAGCTGGCACGAGGTCATTCGCTTTCTGATTATCTTCCGGGGCTGCTCGAGGGCCTTCAGGGCGCCGTCTCGGGTCTTGAAGTGGACAAATCCGTAAGCTTTGCCTCGGTTGTTGACGAGCTTGCATTCTTCGATCTCGCCGTACTGTTTGAAAACGGATAGGACTTGTTCGGTGGTGGTCTTCCTGTTTATACCGTGGACGAAAATTCGATTCTCAGAAGGAACAGCGTTGGCCCCATCACCAGCCGAGGCCACCTGGACCGACATCATTCGCTTTCCGAACTCGACTGGACGAGCAGGGGCCAGCCGGCACCGGGCCATTCGGTCTCCGATCATCTTCTGGGGCTGCTTGAGGGCCTTCTGGGCGCCGTCTAGCGTCTTGAAGAGGAGAAATACGTGACATTTGCCTCGTTCCATGAAGAGCTTGCATTCTTCGATCTCGCCGTACTGTTTGAAGACAGATAGGACTTGTTCATTGGTGGTCTTTATGCTGAGATTGGGGACGAAAATTTTGCGTTCCAGGGGGGCAGGCTCGGCTAATTGATTGATGCGAGTGACGACAGAACGGTGGTTGACGGCGGCTTCCACGACGAATTCAATGATCTCGTCTTTGCCGAATGGCTCGAGAAGCTTTCTTAGACTCCCCCTCACGGAACCTTCATCATCTTCCTTCTCTTCTTCCTCATCTTCATCGACTTGCTCTTCTGATTCCTCTGCTGTTCTCTTCTTCCCCATTGAACTATATATCCCCTGCTTCGCAGACTAACATTAGGGTTTTATTTTTGGGACTTGGTTACCAAGAGGGAGCCTTTTATCTCACGGATGTCGTGTAAGAAATAAGCAATTCTCAAGTATATAATATGATGAGTAGAGTGACCCTTATAATTAATATTCAACAATTTAAGAATTTTTAAAAAAACTAACTTGATTCTAGATATATAATTAATAATCTAATAATTAATTTTTTAACTTTTTTAAATTATTAATTATTAAAGAAATAATATAATTTATATATATACATATTTAAATATAACTCATTTATAACATATCTTAATAATTATATTTATTGATTTAATATAAGCTAAGATAAAAAACATTATAAGTAATAAAAATAATACTATTTGAAAATATAGCTTTTATTTATTTAAAAATAATATTTTTTTAATATTTTAAATTGAGTATTTTGCCTTCTTTTTTTTTTTAATGAGAAATCAAATCTCTTTGAAACGTTACATATAAACTCTTATATATGTAAAAAAAAAAATCATTTACATATAAAAAATATTTTTTTACTGAATGAAAAAATAAAAAAATTTATAATTAAAATTCTAATAATTAATAAATTTTAATTTTTTATGTTTTTTAATTGCAGGAGAATCAACTGTAATATTTTATGTTTAATCCCTTCATCCCTCCTCCATCTCACGTCTTTTACAATTGTATCATCTTTCATAAACAAAGTGACACTGGTGAGGGTTATGAATTTATATTTTTAATAAAAAAAACACAATATTATGGTTGAAAAACTCCAAAAAAGAAAAAACCAATTTTTTTGTGATTTTTCCGGCGAGGCATCCCAATTTAGCACAAATGCACAGGTAAAAAAAGTATGCCATTTGTCAATCAAGTTCAAGTCATTGATCGAAAAAGTTACTCAGGTTACCAAATATCCATATAGAGAGGCACCAAGGGAGCCAAAAACAAGCACACTTCACAATGTTATTTACCACTAATAATAAGTCAATTATACCTATATATCTATTAAACACATTCCAATATTTCTAACATCCTCCCAAATAGTCCCCCCCCCCCCCCCCCCCCAAAAAAAACATATTGTTGTTTCAACAAATTAAAAAAAAAAAATCATCCCGAATGAGTTAACAGCAATAGAGTTAAATAAACAGCTTGCCCAGCCACCAGTAGACTTCTTCCCCTGAAACTCCAATGCCAAATGCTGAAAATGTTATCAGCCAAATCAGTAAACAAAAATCTGAAATAATCAAATTTTGGGCGGACGTCTTTATAGGGAAAGCTACCTGGATGCTTTCTGAAAATTCTGCAAAGTTCGTTAAGCAGTCACATATGGCAAGCTGTGGAAACACCACAAATTCCTCCAGCAATAATAACGCCCAGCCCAATTCGGAAACTTGGCATTCTCGAGGGGTTCTAGGACCCGGGATCCATTTACCCTCTAATAACTTCCCTTTTTCACATTATGCAATACTTTAAAGCCAATTGCAAGGAAGTTATTGTAAAAGATATGAACCCCTTGGACCCAACCAAGAGGACTTGTCTCAATTTCAAGTAGGGGTGTGACTCGTGTACGTGTCAAGATAAGAGTATTATATTATATGAGTCGATCCGAACACGACTCGTATAACCCGTTTATTAAACAAGTTATGTTAAAACACGAATAACATGACACAGGATAACACGGCCCATTTAAATTGTATAACCTATTTTCATAATAAAATTATTAGATAAAATCTAATTCATTCATTTTTAACACATTATAAGTAATAATAATAAAATCACCACACAACCATATATCGAAGCATCATCCAAGATGTCAAATTAATAGAAACCACAACCACAAGTCCATAACCATCATAGCATTATCCTAGGTTTCAAATTATTACAAACTATACTAATAAAAGTAAAAACAAGTTCACACCTACTAAATGAATCAGAAAAGTTAGGCGGGTTTGTATTAAACGAGTCAAACCAATTACAACACGTTCACTAACCATGTTAAACGGGCTTAACCCATTTATGACCAGAACCCATATAAGTTCGAACCCAAACCTTGCTAACTATGTGTCGAGTTCGAGTCGTGTCAAAAATTAATACCCCTAGTTCCAAGTTTCCAATACACCCCATAGAGTGAGAGACAATAACCCAAGCTGGGAATTATGGCAATGGCAACCACAGGAAAGGTCAACAACTCCATTGTATTTCCAAAATTTAGGTATTTTGAACCCTACAGGCAGAGCTAGTTCTTCTGAATAAAGCAGTAATCCATATATGGAGCCAAGAGAAAAGAGAATAATTCCAAACAAAGCACAAAATTGCAACACCTATCCGATAAAGGAAAATAACAACACAGTTTGTTTCAATTGTTATTCATTCACCATTAAAACAGATATTTGGAATTACCGGCTGGATTACAGCAGAAATATAGATTTATTTTTCACCTTTTGATATAATTTTTACACAAATCAATAATTAACACGTCGAGAAAAAATGAGAACAAATAGCAAGCCAAAATCCATGTAGATAAGGGACGGGTTGCTTCCCAACTACATGAATGCATATTCAAATAGTTCATAAAATAAGTAGCGCAATACCAATAGGTGAGCTCATCAACACAGGGCTTATCAATGTCAGTCCAGATGACCCTACTCAAAGGCACACGAATCAGGAGAAAACAAAGTGTAGACAGTGCTTAATTACAGTATTATGTCCCCCAACATGTAAGATATATCTATTTTCACATAGGAATACTAGGCCAAGTTAATTACTTCATACGCCTTTTCAAACTCAATCAAAAAAGTTGCACTTCTTAGCCCCCCCCCCCCCCCCCAAAAAAAAAAAAAAAACTGGGAAAAAAAGTAAAAGTAAGAAAATTTGTTGTATACATTATTTTACATCAAACGTAGAGCATACAAGCTTACGAGGCAATCTTAGCAAAGGACTGATTCCACAATTCAGTAGAAAAACTCCTCATTTTTCCCCTTTGTAAACGCCTCAATTAGGCAAGACCGCATATTTTTTAAATCGTTATCATTAAAAAATTACATAATCAAACTACAAAGGCTCTAGATCTAACATCAACAAATATAACTGCAGCTGAATAAAAACTATTGGAAAGTGCTCCCCCCCAACCCAGGAAAAAAAATAAAAAAGGAAAAATATATTACTTAAAAATGAAGCTACTTTTTTTTTTGGCTGTGATGGTAAAAGGTATGGGAAAAAAATTGACACACAAAAGATCCCAAACCCAACACAACTGGGACGAGTAGCTTTACTGATATCAGAAATCATCCTCGCACTTTTCATAAACTCTATAGTCATTTACGGAGAAACTGAATTTTCAGAAGTCAAAATTGAATTCAAACAATATCACCTATCAAATTGTAGGTTCTTTTGAAAAACCAATTTTTTCTCTCAGCAAATTTAATTTAAATAAGAACAATGAGTAATCAGATTAATGGCTCAGGTTCATACCTGCATTCCAAGAAACCCACCTATTTTTCTGTGCATCAACAAACAAGTCCATTATAGCAGCCCACCGTGAACAGTCTTATGGTTTAAAGGCATTGATTGTAACAAGAATGAGTGGGTTTAATGAAAAAAACTCAACCAGAAATTCTACTATATTATAATATACTTATATTAAGATACTATTATCTGCTTATATTTAAAATTACCCATACACCCACACAACATGTATCGATTTCATTAACTCGAACTTCTGTTCTTTTTTCTTTCTTTGTTGAAAAAAAAAGGGAACATTTCAGTCAAAACACTGCCATGGAAGCAACTCCTTAAAAAAATATAACAGACAAATGTACCCAAATGAAAGCAGTAACTCAGTCCCAAACATTTCTCACCTGCATTAAAAAAAATTATATTTAAACAGCATTACAAACAAAAGCACAGATGTAGTAAAATGAAAATGATGACTTGGGCACAAGTAAAAGATTTCCTGTCAACTTCAATTTTTAACTTCTTTTCAATAAAAGGTTTGAACTAGAAGATACTGTAAGCAAATAAAGCTGATACGCTTCCAAAGCTTACTTACTCCAACAAAAAAAGATTAAAATGTTGGTATAAGAGTAATTATGAATGATTCACCTGCATTGAGAACTTGCCTGTAGTAACAATATTGGTAAACAATCTGATAACACAGTGTTAGCCCCTTGAGGGCTTGACAAGGCCAAGGCATGGTGAGCCTCAACCAATGCCAAGGCCAAGGTGGGGGTGGCCTGTCATGGGCACCTTACTTGAGATTTGGTTGTCTTGATGGATGCTTCAGACTTGATACAGCTTGTGTGCATGCTCTAGGCAGCAAAGGCCAAGGTAGTGCAGTTCAACAACACTTGACGCGCGTAGACCAGCCTTTGGCAAGATGTACGCAGCATAGGGGAAGAAGCTCAACTCTTCAAGCAGTTCTGTCTACTCCTGTCAGCTTGATGAATTGTCCTTAAGACATATATAGGAGGGAGTACCTCCGTGAGACGCCCATGGACGAGTAAGCCATGCGTCCAAAGACTTTGGCACCTCTGGGGCAAGGCATGTTGTTGTTATTGTAAGTGGGTTCTAACATAGTGGTCCGACCTCCATCACCAATGGTAGCGGCATATGGTGGCAACATTTGAGATAGAAGACGAAGCCATGAGTAGGCATGATTTGGCAATGAGTGCTGACAATGAAGCTTGGTGAGATCATGTGGTTCATTGACTAAAGGTTGAATGCTCATAGCCTTGTCCTTGAGGGCTTGGAATGAATTTGGTGCATACAGAGCAGGTGAAGGCAGTTGCTGGTCTGACACAAGACAAAGTTGTCTAAAGGCAGACAAGGGTAACTACCATGCTTTGTTGGCGCTTGATCCTATGGCTAGCAATATATTCAGCAATGAGATGAACTGCAATATATTCAGCAGCTTGATTATATGTGACAGACATCAGTGGCTTCAGCAGTTGGGGGTGTCAACTACAACAACAAATGACTGTTTGTGGTTTGTTCAGAACAAACCCTAACAATTGGGGTGTAACTGCAACCCATGTGCGTGTCACAGACATAAGAATGGCAACAGGGCAGGTTTGGGCAGGGTGACCCTTTCCCAACCTCGACCCCGTTTATATTTTTCGCCCCCAACCCTACCCTGCCCTTTTTAGAGGTTTACTCCGACCCCGACTCCATTTATATTCCCCAATTTCGCCCCGCCCCGAACCTCGATATATATATTTTTTAAATAAGTTAAAAATTTTATTTTGATAAGTAAATTAATTTTTTTTATCAAAATAACTAATAAATATATATATACGATTGTGATACGAAAAATATTAAAATTAATTTTTTTATAAATATAGTATATATAAAAATAAATAAATAAAAAACTTAATATATAAATGGGACGGGATGGCCATTCCTCGAACCCGACGGGGTTTTAAAAGTCATACTCCGACCCCGCCCCCGCCCCCGATCCCGTTTTATGAGAACTCCATACCCGCCCCATTATGGGAGGGGCGGGGCGGGACGGGGAAATTGCCTTCCCTACATAGACACACATGATCAGTTGTATGTCTTGTTATATATATGCAATGTAGTAGAGGGGTGTAGGCAAAGAAGTGAGTGAGAAGGCTTCTTGTCACGCAACCCTAAGGCCGTATTCCTATACTATTGAGAGAAGTAAAGGTTGGGAAAGGTTTTTCCTATAAAGTGTGTGTGCCTTTGTTTTGCAATCTCTTTAAGCCTCTTGTGCGTGTGTGTTTATTGGCTGACTAAGGACATGTCTTAGTACCATCACAAAACAAAAAATTCATATTCAAATTTTGACCCTGTGACACACAGGAACTGTGTACAATGTGCTGAGTATGATGTGACCATGTGTAGAGCATGATTGACAATATTCAGAAACATAATAATAATAATAATAACAACAATAATTTTGAAGTCGATACCTATTTGTAATTGCGGGATGCCTTTCTCGGGCCCTTTCATTTATACAAGTTACTTTTTACCGATAAAAAAAACAACAATAACAATAATTTCATCAAGAAAGTTAAAGGCAGGCAATCAAAAAGATCTCACACAAACAATGTTCAGAACAATCCAAGGAACATAGATGCTACCATAAAAACCTAATAGGCACTATTCAATCTACAATGTTGGTCAAGAAAAAGCATACTCGTTCAAACTCACCAACTCAACAAACTACAAAGAGAATAATACTTTTCTCAAACAGATCCAGTAGCTTTTAAATTAAGTATTGAAACTCAAAATACTACATAATTTGAAAACAAATGCAAAGGGAGATAGGGGATAAAAATATGACAAGAAAACAACTCCTTTTGACAGTACTAAAAATTCTGGTCCTTGTAGTAACCAAATAGTAACATTTCATCATATATATAAAGACGTCGTTTGCATGAGCTCCTGAAACTTCAGAAGAATCACCAGGCCAGTACTAAAAGATTGATGCATCTATGGGGATCTGCACAGTGAATAAGTAAAACATAAAAACCCAATTTCAGAAAACAAATGGCTTCAGAACCAGAATTCTTTAAAAACAGTTGTCAAATACAGTAAAAGAAAGTTTCACAAGAATTCAAAACTAAATATTTAAAACAAGCAATGTGGTTTATTGAAATTAGTCATTAGCAAGCAACAATAAGATTAGTTTATTGCAAAATCAATAAAAAAGTAAAATAAATAAATCTAAATTTCCAGAAGAGAGCATCATTAGCAAAAGATAAGGAGCTGCATAAATATGCTGGGCTAAAAACATGACACAATTAAAATAAATTGCTAAAAATGTAGTTCAAAAGAGATGCATCAGTCAGCTTCATAGAGAAAAATAGGTCTAAATATTTAAACACGGATATAATGTCAGTTACACAAAACTAGAAGAAAATCAATAGCAAAAAAAGTGAATGGTAACATCAAATTTGATACTTTTAACTGAATTGCTAAAACTAGAGTAGATATAAACACTCTCAAAACCTATTGGCTTCCTATGAGCCGTTCCCATAACCGCTTTGATAAATTCTGCATGGCTCAGCAAATACTTCTAAAACTTCAGATTACATAAAATCTTACAAAATGGAACTGTGGTTGATTGCAATCATGTCAAATAGCACTCACTGGCAAAGAACAAGTTTATGCTAGCATTTCATTCAGAAATCAACATAAAGGGGGAAATTAAAAGGCCAACAGCAGTGCAAGCATCGATAAACAAAACAAATAAATGAATGGAGTATGTGTCAGAAACAGAAAGTGACTAACAGCATCAATTCAGTGAGTCAGACTCAAAAAAGCAAAGCAATACAGTAATTCACCAAGAACAATACCAGCTTTCCAAGAAAAGCATAAAAAACAAATCCATAATGCCCTAGGGAATCGGTACATAACTACAAGTCCATAACAGTACCAACAGCATCATTTCAGCCTATCAAACATGTCATTTACCAGTTACCTTTTTTGTTGTCAATATCTTGGCATGCAAATGAGGATAAGTGATTTAACTAACCCTTTTGGGACTCCTCAGTGATAAAAAAAATAAAACAATATAATTCAATTGATGAATGATGAAACCAATCTCTTTGCAAGCACACTGCCACTATCGGTCCTTGTAAAAGATAGGAACTACCAAACTAGGATGGATAAAATACGTATATTCCAAGAGAAAATTTAAACCCACCCATTCACCCTTACAGCTTTGCAGATTTGTTACATAAGATATGTACTGATAGAAATATGTACCTTTTGCAACTATCATAACTAAGTGTTGTATATTCCAAGAGAAAATTTAAACCCACCCATTCACCCTTAACGCTTTGCTTTCTCAATGTTTCACAATCCCTAGCGGCTAGCTCATATACTTGACTTTTTACCCTAACCTACTGAAAACCAATGTAAGAAACATAGATATCTTGTGTTAACATAAAAATAAAACAACAATTTATTCTAGCAAACGATGTGTGTATATAATACCTGTATGACATCTAGCGACCCATGTAAGGTGCACCGCCACCCATGTGCCCAACACCATGCTGCGACCTACCAGAACCTCCCTGCCCCATCTGCTGGTTCGGGTAACCACCTTGATTCCCATAGCTTCCCACCACCCCAGGGCTTATACTACTCCCCACACCCTGGTTCCCATACGCACCCTGCATTGCATGACCCGCTCCCGCTGCACCTACACCAGCAGTACCGAGCGAGCCAAGCAGGCTTGTGAGTCCCAAACCTGCACCTTGAGTAGCAAGCAACGCTGTCAATGCCTGTCCAAGAGCCGGGTTTAGAGCCTGCGCGGCTGCTGCAGCTGCTCCCTGGTTAAATGGTAATCCAGGCGCAGAAGGTGCCATCAAGTGACCAGGCCCCGACACTGCGGCCGACCCAGTAAAGCTATTGTTGTCATTCCGCTGGAATTGGGCATTGTGCGGGTTATTGTGATGATGGGGGTTCTGTTTGTTGGGTTTTGGACCATCAATCGCCTTCTGGCAATGCAATATGTGCCCTTCAAAGTTCTTGTGAGGCTCTTCCAATGCCTTCTTCGCGCTCTCTGACGTTTTGTACACGAACAAACAGAATCCTTTGGGCTTCCCGGTCTGCTTATCAAGCCCCAACGGACCATCCTCGATCTCACCGTACTTCGAGAAGAAAGTAATCAGCTTCTGCGGATCCAAATCCGCAGACACGTTGCTCACATAGATCTTCCTCTGCGTGTATTCTGACATCGGCTGAGCCGGCACCACTGGCGCTGATGCCACAGTAGACGGAACCGGACCGATGGAGGCCAGCTGGCAAGCGGTCATCCGGTTTCCAATCTTCTTCTGGGGCTGCTTGAGCGCCTTGTGGGCTCCGCTCCGAGACTTGAAGAGAATGAAGCCGTAACCCTTGGATTTGCCAGAGATCTTGTCGCAAACGGCCTTGCAATCCTCGATCTCACCGTATTGCTTGAAGGCGTTGGTTAGGGTTTCGGCGTTGGTGTCCCAGCCGAGTCCGTGCACGAAGATCTTCCGGTGGGCAGGATCCTCGTCGGCCACCTTGCGGATGCGATCCGCCACATCGGAGTGCTTATCGGCCGCCTCGCGAAGCAGACTGATAAGCTGGTCCTTGCTGAACGGCTCCAGAAGGTTCTGTACGGGCTCGTCCTCGTCCTGATTATCAGCACCGCCGCCGCCATCGCTGTCCTCTTCTTCATCCTCTTCGACTTCTTCGTACTCTTCTTCATCATCTTCCATATTCTTCTTGATCTTCGTACTCTTCTGGTTTCTCCTCGATATGTTCCTCTTGTTGCTGCTGCTGTTGTGTTTCAGTGTTATCGGCCGATTTGGACTCGAGCTTTCGTTTCTTCGCCATTGCTGTAGAGTGAAGTGTTCCAGGAGTATGACAGACTTGGGCTAGGGTTTGAGGATTAAACTCAGTTGGCCCCTGGAGGGTTTATAATGACGACGATTATACTTTTTTATTTACGAAATTACCCCCTCTACTTTCCTTCACGACTTCACCGATTTCTATCGGGCTTTCCTGCATTCAATAAGGGGCTTGCGTAACCGAGTGTCCGGGATTACGTTATCCTTCTTTGGAAGTTCTGGAAGGGGGAAAAGAAAAACTAAAAATTTAAAAAATCAGCTTTGTTTTATTTAAATATTTTTAAAATAAATAGTAAAAAATCATTATCTCTTTTTAAATAATCAGTGAAATATATATATATATAAATTATTTGAGGATTACATTATTTTATTTCAATAACTCTAATTTTTCACACATACATTTAAAAATATATTTAATATTTAAAAATAAATAAATAGTGTTTTGAACAAAAAAAACAGTAAATGAATTTATTCTCTCTAAATTACTCAATATTTCTTTCTTAATCTTTTTAAATTTTCTCTCTCTTTTTTCAGCTTCATAAAAATCTATATCGATATATTTTATTATGATTCTACCTCAGATTTTTATTTTTTTCTCCAAATTTGTTTTGTCCAAACTAACTGTATTTGTCTTTGAATCATATCCATCAAATTATTCAGCTATTTTTCATTACATAGACAACATGTAATTAAAAAAATTAAAGAGTAAATCAACTCGTTATTATTTTTAATGACATTTACCAGGATTGGCCATAAGGAAATATTACATCGTCTTTAATTGATATTTAAAGTGAGAATTATTTTAAAATAATTTAGTAAATAAGGAAAAATTAAAGTAATTATTGAAGAATTTCAAATTCAAATAAAACTTTTACACTTTACCTTTAAGAATTTGGAGAAAAATGATAAAAAAAAATGAAAGATAATTCCGTATTTGATTTAAAATTAAAGAAAAAAAATAAATAAAATGATTGAATTTCTTAATTATTATTTTATTCACTTTATTCTTTTTAAAAAATAAGGAGATGAAGATAAAGAAATGAGAATAATTTCACTAATTTCTCTTCCTCGTAGTGTTGCTCAAATTTGAGTTAACTACCCAAGTCAATTCCAAGTCTAAACTGCCAAACAGGGGAAAAGGAGAATAAGGCACCACATGGGACAACTAGCAAAGCCCGAGCGATACTACGGATGGGGCATATAATAGAGCCCAGCAGTGGGCGATTAGGTATATTGACGTCTCATTTGTCTCCTCATCATCAGCGCTCTTCAATGGCTTCCGAGAAAGAAGCTGCTCTTGCAGCTGTTCCTTCTGATTCTCCTACCATGTAAACTATCTTCACTCATATTCTTCTTGTCCTCGTACTTATTCTTGTTTTTTTTTTTCTTCAATTTTTCCGTACACATGCTTCGTATGATTTGATTCGGCTTTCCCTTCTGGTCATTGTTGTAGATAAAACTTTATTAGCTAACAACCCGATTCCGTTCGTAGTTAGTATCATTTCGATCGATTGAAATTGTCTGATGGCTTGATATCAACGCAGATGGTGTATAAAACCTTATAAAGCATACTGCATACAGCTTGTATTTTCCATCTCTTCCCACCCATAAATAAATAAATAAAATCGTCTGATGGATTTATATCAACGTAGGAGCCCTTTTAAAATATACATTTTTATTTCTAGTTTGGTGGTTTCGATCTCTTTCTGCCCTCTCATAAGAAGGTAGTATTTGGGCGCCCCCTCTGTCTCTCTATATATCATAATAGAATATAATATATAAAGTAATATATCCGTGTCCTGTTTAGTAATGTTGTGAAGCGTTAGTGAGGTACTTCTAAGGGTATTAGCGGCTAAAAAGTTATTTATCCGTGTCCTGTTTTTGGCTCTTTAAGAAAATGGATGAATTTGGATGAGATTGTCTTCTTTTATTTTTCTCTTATTGATTTTGAAAATGTTTCGTGCCTGGATGACTTTGACATTCTGTCACATGTTCACAACTATCTGCAGAATTATGTGATGTGTGTCTGGCAGTCTGGCTTATACACAATGCAGATTGATGGCTTGTCTACAGTTTGAGTTTGAGTTTGAGTATTGAAAAGAGTTTAATGCATGACATCGTTATGTTAGAAGCTCAAAACGTCTTAATATTATTATTTTTTTGAGAATCTTCTATTGTAATGTACTATATACATAAAGATAAAATTACCTCTCTCAGACATTACTATATACTTCTTTCAAGTTTATAGATACCATGTAGAGGCCTTTCTTCCTCTCTCTAAACATTTTCACCAATTATCCAAGTAAGAAAATAGCATTTTTGGTTGATCTTTGTGAGTAAAAATATTTATAAAAAAGTAAATGTTAAAGGTATAGGTACATACTCCATAATATGTTACACTAGATTTAGAGGCTTGATATGAAAAAGTTTCCTGCTCCTTCACTCAATTACCAATGCGGGCAACGTTGTTAAGTGGTCTTGAACTTCATCATCCCCAAATGAAAGAACACAAACTCTGAAGTAATCCCACAGTGGAATTCTATAAAAAAGATTAGTAATGTTTATATTCAAAATTTATCTGGACTTTGAGCAAATTCTGGCGTGTCTCTTTTACAGAAGGCTGTTAGATATCAACTTTTGATTATTACTTGATAGGGCCAGGGCAGGGCAGGGGAGCAAAACCCATTTGTGTTAAAGTAGTAACTTGAACTCACCCCACCTCAAATAACAATGTTTCACACCTGCCCCCTAGGGGCATGGCCGGTTGGGTAGCTCATTTCATCCGCTTATTGCCAACTTTACAGTTCGTTTGGATAAGCAAGGAGGGAAAGGAAAGGAGAGTAGTAGTTATGAGGTAAAGGAAATGGGAGGAGAGGGTAATCCCTTCTTTATGGTTGGATAACTAATGAAAAGAAAGGAGAGGAAAGATTAATATAATCCCTTTATCTTATTTGGGAATGATAAAGGAGAGAAAGAAAAGGAAAGAATTTTATATTATTTTACTATTATATCCTTGTTTGGATGCCCTAGGATAGATGTGTTATTTTTATTTTGGCTTTTACAATTTTAAGAGTAATATTGGTATTATTAAAAATTCATTAAATGATTGTTTCATTTCCCTCTGTTTCCTCCCACTTTTGTAGGGATAACAAAATTGCTTAAATGAGGGTTAAGCTCTCCCTCCCTTTCCTTCCCTTTCCTTCCTAATTTTTAAAACAAACATGATATAAGCTCCCCTTCCTTCTCCTTCCCTTCCCCTTCTTTCCAATTCCTTCCATCCAAACATAGTGTTAGTCACAGCGGAATATGGAAAATCTGTTCAAGTGGCACTCCTGTAATACGTATTTGATTTCCACCATGTACATTATTTAATTTGGTTAAGATATCAAAGTAGGTTGGCTTCATGATGGGGGCACTTTGGCATAGTTTATTTGGTGGCCAGGAATTAATGCTCGGCAGTGTAATGTGCTGGGAAGCGTTACAGCAAGGCATGTGGAAGCATTATCAAAATGCCAAAATCAACACTGTTGAGTTGGACTGTGAAGCTGCTATTGCCCTCATCAAAGATGACAAAGGAGAGGACTCGTCCTTTAGGATCATTGTAGAGGATTACAGGCAGTATCCCAGAGCTTTCAAAGCTGCATATTTTCTTGTACTCTTAGGGAAGCAAATCAGTGTGCGGATATTTTGGCCAACATGGGCAAAGCCCAGGACAGATTGGTGGAACTTGCACGTCCACCTAGCTAAGTAACCCAAGCCATTGCTGCTGATAATGCTGGTTTTACTTTTGTTAGGACCTGTTAGGGTCCTTTTCTTTTCCTCTGCACCACAAAAAGCTAAAATCACGTAATTTATATGTAAATGAAAATCCTTTTATTTGGTTAAGATATCAAAGTAGGTTGGCTTCATGATGGGGGCACTTTGGCATAGTTTATTTGGTGGCCAGGAATTAATGCTTGGCAGTGTAATGTGCTGGGAAGCATTACAGCAAGGCATGTGGAAGCATTATCAAAATGCCAAAATCAACACTGTTGAGTTGGACTGTGAAGCTGCAATTGCCCTCATCAAAGATGACAAAGGAGAGGACTCGTCCTTTAGGATCATTGTGGAGGGTTACAGGCAGTATCCCAGAGCTTTCAAAGCTGCAACTTTTCTTGTACTCTTAGGGAAGCAAATCAGTGTGCGGATATTTTGGCCAACATGGGCGAAGCCCAGGATTGATTGGTGGAACTTGCATGTCCACCTAGCTAAGTAACCCAAGCCATTGCTGCTGATAATGCTGGTTTTACTTTTGTTAGGGCCTGTTAGGGTCCTTTTCTTTTCCTTTGCACCACAAAATGCTAAAATCACGTAATGTATATGTAAATGAAAATCCTTTTATATTCCAATTAATTTTAGAAATATGGTGTGGCTTCAACCAATTGTGTAATAACATTTCTAAAAAGCACAATCTTGTGATTAATGGAAGCACTCCACTTTCTATATGCAGTTTGCTAGCAATTACCAACCACTATTTTGGATAAAAAAATGATTGCTAAGTGCTAGCAGTAGTTGGATTAGTTTGGCAACAGTTATGGATGTTATCTGAATTTCAACTGAGTTGAAATTTGTTGGTTTAAAAGCAAAGCAAGTTTTGGGATTTTATAAAAGTTCACAAAAGTTTATGCCTTAGTTTATTCGGAGTAGTTTTATTATGCTTTGAGTTGCAACTTGCAAGCAAGGATGTTAAGAGTTGGATATTTCAATTTGAATATTTTCACTAACATATTCATGTGACTAATCATTCTCTATGGTTTAATTGCAGATTTGACAAAATCATTAACAAGGAAATACCATCTAATGTGGTTTACGAGGATGATAAGGTACTGCTGTATTATTTGTTCGAGTTCACACACACACACACATATTCCCCTTGGTGCAGGATTCTTACATTTATTCTTTTGAGATAATCTCTAAAAGGCATGGAGCATTTCGTGTTTGGGAATCTTACTCCAACCTCTGAATTTTTATAATTGAGGAGTCTCTATTTTTCTTTCTTTTGTGGATTAAAAGGAGCTAATAGATATTAAAGAATAGTTTTAAAGACATGATGGCTTCAGATTGATGCGATGCAGACCAAGCTTTACTATAATCACTTCCTTTTTCAAGAAACTCTTTGTGCTCGAATGAGTTGTTGGTTAATAGAAGAGATTTATAACCAAATAGCTGACCGTCTTGCTTTCTTTTAGACTAATACTAGTTTGGTATTTGTGTTCTTGTATGTTTTAGCTGCAAGGCACTTTTGTGTATTTATCTTCCCTTTCGTGGTAACTTTTGCCAATGAGCTTTTTAATTATTAAATTATAGGTCTTAAAATGATCAAGCTGTACTAGCCTGTGCGTTTTCCCCCTCCTAATTTTTATTTTATTTTCAACCTTGCAGGTTCTTGCTTTTAGGGACATAGCGCCCCAAGCTCCTACACACATTCTGATCATTCCCAAAGTTAAGGATGGCTTGACTGGTCTCTCTAAGGTATTTCTCAATAGCTTGTTTTCTTGTACATCTTCATAGAATGACTTGATTACTATAGTGCTTTTGTATAGGAAATGATATGAATGATCCCAAGACTTGCTTTTGTTCTGACTTCCAACTATGCATATGCAGAGGAAGGCCCTTTGGTTGAACTTTAAATATACTGGAACCATTCTAGTTAGGCTTTAGATTCAAAAAGCCATCCGAATTAATTATTTCTAAATGAGTAGCCTAAGTCACGCATACAGTTCTACAAAAGAACCTGTATCTGTATTTGATTTGTATCAAATACTATCATCTTTATGTTTGATTGCAACCATGCTACCTAGATGCATCCACGAGATTTTAAAAAAAACATGATTTCAACCATGTACTCCGTACTTCTCAAAAATCTTACGCATGGAGCCAGCATGCTTTAGATTTTGAGATGCTGCTTTGCTGGAATCGAATTGGAGTTTAATTATAACTAAAAACACAAAAGGGTTTTGTAAATGCATCCATAATGTTTAAAAGGAAGTAACTTGTTTAAAAAAAAATTGTTATCCCCCCAACCCCCCCCCCCCCCCCCCAAAAGAAAAAAAAAATGTCAAATCTAGCTCCAAATCCACGTCCATTCCATACAAACATTGTTTTTATGTGAGTTTTGATATTAAAAATTAGATATATGGAATAGTTCATAAGTTTATAATATTTATAGATGCACTCAATTCGACTCAGGTAACCAAAATGATCAAATTACCTTTACTTAGTAAGTACAAGTCTAGCCCTGACAACTCACTCAAGTGTGGGTGGACCACCTTACCGCCCCATATTTGTATTTGTGTTTCATAATCAATAACATGTTGTAATTTAACCGAGGGGATGATCTTAGATAGAGGAGCGTTGTGTTGAGTCAATACCACATTGCTTTAGATAATGCTAAAACTAGGAACTATTGGGCTGAGTCAATTGTTAAAATAGTGTTCCATGCACCTCCCAAGCCAAAAAAAATTAAAAAAGCAGCTTTCTTTGGAATTCTATTCTTCCTAATTAATCTCCAAGGAAAAGGAAGAATCCTTTCCAACCACCAATAGCCCATAAAACAATCGAACTGAGAAAGATTCATCCACACTTTCCTTCCATCTAGTCCCATCCACCCTATCATCCCTTAGAACTACCTTCCCCAAAAGGGCCAAACACTCCTCCACTTCTCCATCCTCCCAATCGAAGAAATGTCCTCTAAACTATAAATGTAAGGTACATACAAGTAAAATACGTTATAATTAAAAAGGTTATTGTCTCGTTGCTTCTTGTCTTGATTGAGGTGATTGCCTGGCCTGAAACACATTTAGGCAATAAGACTAAAAATCTCCTCACTCAATTGCCTAGGCGACCGCCTTTGACAATGCTGGTGATAATGATTGTTTTTGGAAACTTGGAATAAGAGGTGAGGATTTCATTACTTCTATGAAGTCGGTGAAGAAATTCAGACAGAGAAACATGAAGATCTTTATAAAATGGTGCTCTTTTGTTTCCTTGATGCTCTTTATTTCACATACTTGGTGTCTTTTGCTTTGTGTTAATCTGGGGTCACGATGGTGTAATGCTAGGGTTCAAATACTATCACCTATCATAGAAAAAAAAAATTACTCGGATAGACTTGAGAATATAATCTCTTCTTCTCTAAATTACTTTGGCTACATACCATGTGGGAAGAGAGGGGAAATAGGGAAAAGGGGAGGGGGGGACTCCCTGAATGACCTATGATACCATCTATATAAAGTAGCTCTTTATTGATCTTACTCTTCATTTTAGTGCTTCTTTGTTTTGATTTCCTTGTTTTCCAGGAAGAGATCTCTTCCATCTCATTGGATTGATCTTTGATGAATAAAATTTCTCTCTTATAAGAAAAAAGGTTTCACTTAAGGTAAAACTCAGGTTCAAAATTTGTAACAATTATTTTCTTTTGATGCTTTTGTAACTCTCTCAACTACACCGGAAGAAAAAGAAAAAGAAAAAAGAAAATCGTATTAGTAAGAATGAGTAATCACTGACTAATCATGTTTGTTATGAATCAATGCACCACTGATTGGTTAGAAAAAGAGTGAAATCCGATTTGATATTAATCTAGTTTTGCTTTGCACTATATTATTTGGAGAATAAGGCATGCATGGTTCCTGATTACCATATAACATTTGAGACAATGCAGTATAGTCATCAAACCAAAAAAAAAAAGGGGGGGAGCAAAAGTTTAAAAACTTTCCTGCTACTAGGTAATTTTGTTAATTTTACATTTCATCATATGGGCTTTCGTTTACAGGCTGAGGAGAGGCACTGTGAGATTCTTGGCCAGCTTCTTTATACCGCCAAACTTGTTGCTAAGCAGGAAGGCCTTGAAGATGGCTTCAGAGTTGTGATCAATGATGGGCCAAAAGGATGTTCGTATATTATCTTTATTTTTTCATTTTTTTTATAATATAACAAAAATTAAAATTTTCCATCAGTTATATTGAAGTGAGAATCCTTATTGGCAGGTCAATCCGTTTATCACATTCACGTTCACCTCATCGGGGGACGGCAAATGAACTGGCCCCCTGGCTAAGATGGATTTATGGTGGATTTCAAGCCTTGAGGGTCGACAGGATTTTGCCTGGTATTCTGCCCTTTATCTCTTTTATATGCTATGGTTTGCAAAAACACAATATGAATGTCATTGTAATAAAAGATTTGTCAAGGAAGACCATATCTTCCAGGACTGTTAGAACATAATTTCTTCAACTCTTATCCATATTAATCTAGAATAATGATGAACTGGTTTGTGGTCACTTATGTCAAGAGTCTTTTTATTATATTTGATTGTTTTCACCATTGTTTTTTTTTAGACGTATATAAAAGGAAAAAAGTGATTTCCTTGTTTATTTGGGGAAATTTTAACCATAGCTTATGAATGAGTATGAAATTTTCTTATGCATCTACATTAAAAAAGAAAATGTGATCCTTATATATGTTTTTATAATATTTGACAAGCTAATGTTTTTACTTTAAAGTTTTTACTTTCATGAAACTTATAAGTAAAAATTGGCCATGTGTTTAATTAATGTTTTACAAACTGGTAATTTGACATCAGATTTTTTTACTTTCATGAAATTTGTAAGTGAAAATTGTTGTGATGATTATGGTTGGTTGCAAGAGATATAAGTTATTGGAGTTCAACTTGTGATCAACTCGATTAAGAACTCATTCAAGATCAGTTTGTGAAATGAATAAAGTTATTGAGACTTGTTAATTTATTGAGTTTCACTCGATAAGTCAGTAAGCGTTCAAATATTATGTAAATTGGATACTCATTCAAAGACTGACTCAAAAAATTGATAAGTCGAACTATAAAAACAAATGAAATTTTGAGTAATACGCCACACAACTAGCCGCAGTACTTGTGGGTCTAATGGTTGAATTCGAATAGGGAAAAATCTAAGATGGTGGGTGGTGGCGGCAGGGGACGAGCTGTCGTGAACTGTGGCAATGTTGGGTAAGTTAAGACTCTGACATTTGCCTAAATATGGGCATTGTGGCCGTTGAGGACAAAGACATGGCGCTTGGTTGCATCTAAGTGTACACAATGGCAAGTGTGTAATTATATTGAAGTTAGCATGCAGTGGCATTTTCGTAAGAGGGTTTTCACGCATGGACTAGCACCAGCCCATGCCCATGCCCATGCCCATTGGTGCAGGGTGCCTTAGGCACAGCACGACACGGCTTGTGGTGGGTTGTTGGCTCGTGTTCCTAATGGTTAGAAGTCTTAGTAATGATTGAATTACGACAGGTGGTTGCAAGCCGTTTGGATTGACACGAGACAGATTTACAGGTGGTTGTCTTGCAGATTTACATGATGTGGGGTTTGGGATGGAAGATTACTTTTCTAGAAAAATGTTATAAACTTCCGTGGTGAATATTATGTATCATTATATTATTGACATTATGTTAAATTATATTATTATATCATATTCGTAACATATTATTTAGATAAAAATTTGAAATATGAATTTAAAAAGTTTAATATTATAATATTCATTGTTAGATACATATGAGGAGAAAAAGAAGAGATAATAATATTAATTATAAAGAATAAAAGAAGAAATAAAAAGAAAGCATAATTCTTTCATTACGCTTAAATAACAAATAAAAAAATAATAATATAATTTTTTTATCTTACTTAGAAACAACAAATATATATATATATATATATTTACTATTATATCCAAGAGTAAAAGTGTTTTTTTTTTATAATTTTAAAATTAAAATTAGTGGTATAAAATTTTTATTAAAAATTCTCTTATTTCCTTCCATCTTCTTTCTTCTCCCTCTGTCTCTCTCTTGCTTTTCTTTCATAATTTTAAATCAAACATAAAATAATATTTTCCTCCTTACTCTCTCCTCTCTTTCCTTTCCAAATTATTCTTGATTCCAAATTCCTCAATTCAAACGGAATATAAATAAACCCATAAAAACTTAAAACTTGAGTTATAAAGAAAGAACATTTTCATTTACCAAACTCTGGCTAAATTACACAAGAAAAACATGGCTTCTACTTGTTTTAAAATTTTCATATTTCTTGTGACATTTTATTGTTTGGACTCATCACACTCCCCTAGGCCTCAACAAAATATTCCCTGAAAATTGCTCTGTAATTACATCAAAAATAAAATGAAAAGAGAAAAATATAGAAGGAATAAGAAGAAAAGCCAATAGAGAAGGGGAAAAAACAAGATCAGACCAAAAAATCTGATCGTGACATTCATATCAACCGCGCTGCAAATTTTGATCTCCACCATTAACTCTCCTTCACCCTCACCTTCTCCATGTCTCCGTCTTCCACTTTCTGCGATCCCGTCACCCTCGCCAACGCAACAAACGTCATCCCACCAAGCAAGTTATTCAAACACCTCAGAACCACCACCGATACCTTGAATCCCAACGGAGGTAAACGCTTTGCCAGCACAAACTCGATCCCATTTATCGTCTGGTACCTCAGGTTCGCGCTCAAACCCATGTGAATCGCCCACGTGATCGCATTCAGCACCGTCGGCGGAGGCTTGTTTGGTGTTTCGAAATTCGGGTCCATCTTCTTCCTCATCGCAATCAGCCCGTTTGATATCGCCGTCCCCACCAGCCCCGCCGCGAACCCTACAGCAGCGAACACGGTTCCTTTGTACACGAAGGTCCCGAAGCGTTCGAGGAGGCCGTACGCCCCCGGTTCGAACATGTGGCTATTCGGACAGCTCGCGAAGATCGCAGGGAGAGTCGACGGAACCGACGAGGCGGTCGGTGCCAGGAGGTACATAAGAGTGAAGTTCAAGATCGATCCGACGATGAGCGTTGAGAAGACGAAGTCGAGCTCGTTAAGGCCGAAATTGGGGCGCGAGGCCATGTCCCCGAGAACGTTGGCACTCACACCCACCAGTTCCTCCATGAGAACCTTGAACGGGAATTGTGGATCTGCCAAAACCCTAGATCTCCAACCATTAAGAAAGAGGCCAATCAGTCCAAAACCAGGAGTCGATGACGATGATCCGCCGTCGAAATCCCCGTCCCCACCGCCGCCGCTAGAACTCCAATGACCACCATCGCCACCGCCACCTCCCAACCCGATGCCGTCATTACCGCCTCCGACGGACGAGAGTTCGAATTTGGACAGTAAATGAGGGTATTTAGGTTGGAGGAGGGAGAGGGAGAGGCGTTTAGGAGAGGGCGATGAAGAAAATGGGAATGGAGAGAGGGTTGAAACGTGACGATCGGAAGTGAAATCGTGATGGTTGGTTATGGTGGGAGGGCGATAACGGAGCTGAGACACGGTGGCCGCCATGGATCTCGACAAGAGAAACAGCGGAAACTCTCTCTCTGAAACAGTAGGGGATTGGTAGGGCTTCAAAAGGGGTGTCTCTGATTAGTATGAAGTATTAACAACTAGGCTTCACCAACCCCCACCAATAAATAAATGACACATTATTGTGTTTTTTTTTTTTATAAAAAAAAAAAGGAATGTTATTAGGTTAAATTACATATTTAAACTAATCTTCCTTTTAAGTAAATCATATAGATACAGTGGTTTATGATAAAGCTTACAAATTAATAGTGTTTTGGATTCTCAAACAAAAGAAGATGAAAGAATGGCGTGGTTGCATCAAATTACTTGGAAGGAGAGGAAAGCAAAGATAGGAGAAATCGTGTTTGAATAAAAGTTAAAGAGAGAAAAAGAAGGAAATGGACAAAAATGGAGAGACTTTTCTTTTAACTTTTCTTCCCAACGTGCGAAAAAGTTGAGAGAATGATAAAGAATCTTCTTTGAATGCTTTGAGAGGTCAAAATCCTAGAGTTTCACTTCCATGGTCTTTCTTTTTTCCCTTTGGTGGCAAGGATAAATTCCTCTTTCCTGACCAGTTTTCAATTTTACAACATGAAGACTCGAAATAGAATTCAGGACAAACTCCTAACATGTACATTGACTTCACACCACATTATTTAAATCACAAAAAAATAATAACAATGAGTTGAACTCACACTAAATATTTTTACTTGACATGTCAAATACTTTGAGACCCGTCCTAGCAATCACAACGCCACTGTCTGTGGGGTTGAGTTTCATGGTTGGGGAGGAAAACTCTAAAGTTTTCCTTGCTTACCACCAAACAAAAAAAGTAAAAAATAAAATCCTAGAGATCCATGCTATAGAGTAGTATGGTAGGAGGCAGCAAACCTTAATTCTCATTCATGTTTCGGCTTGTGTACAAGGATAGAGGTGGAATATAAGGCCGTTCCAAAGCTCAAAACTGTCAATATCATAGCCTGGCCCATCAAAACTTCTTCATGGCGGAGGAAAATATGCATTACGGATCCTATTTTATAAATGAAACGGAAAGGAACCATTTCTATCACAAAGTGGGTCTAGGCAGAATATTTATTGTCTGGTCTCAAAATATTGATCTTGAAGCCCATTACTGGTATGGAGTGAATGAAGTCAATGCAAGATGTGGGCCCATTACTGTCCTTTGATGGCAAAGTCCAGCCAATCTTTATTTTTGAGACCCAGTAACAGCCCCACCAATTGAGTCTTTCATACGCATGGCCCAGCGTAAACTTGCGACAAAGTGAGCCCACCATTTTAAGCTCCTACCCTATAAGATTCCTGTGGTGCTCATTTAATAAACATATTTATTAGAATTAGACCAACAGGATGAATTAAGAATCGGACATTAAATTAGTTTAATTTAATTAATTTATTAATTATATTTGAGAATCAGAAAAAAAAACTCGATTAAATTGACCGATTTTTTAGAAAACCAAATGAAGCAGCCAAAAGTTTTTCAAAAAACCGGTTGAATTACTTTTTTGTCTTACTAACACCTATAATTTTTTTTTTTTCACAAAACCTTTTATATTTGATGATCAAATGAAATATTGTTGTATGTATTTTTGTTGTATATAAAAATATATAAAACTTATACATTAAAATATTTTTCATGATTATGCTTATATTTTGTTATTTATTAATAAATAATAAAATATATATAATTTTCTTCTAATTGTATTAATCTTTAATATATTTATATATTTTTAAATACATTAATAATAAAATTGATTGAACTACCAGTTAAATCAATGAACCGTGAATTGACATTTTCACTGATTTATAGAACGATTTGATTTTATAGCTATGTCAGCAAAAACTTGAGAATAAGATTCAAAGTCTCAAGTTCGAATCTACCTAAGGAGTTATTGAAGGTTTATCCAATCCTTAATTTTAAGGTCTCTAAAAATTAGTTCTCAGCTGTCTAGATGCGATATAACTTAAGCCAAATTGAACGGACTGGACAGGAAATAACCTAAATTATATTATAAAAAAAAAAAGTCTTATCGCAGGCCAACTGGAAACAAAATGTCCAAAACAGAAATCACCTCATGTTAGAGTGGACATAATTGATGCCCCCACATACACATTTTCCAAAGATCAATCAAACTCAGCCAAAAAGGATGACAGTTTTAATAAGTCTATTGAGTCACACACCAACCTTCCTAAATGTCAAATGAAAATGGACCCCCTCCCCAGTTCATGACCCTTCACTTTTGCTATGTCTAAATTAAGTAGTGGATCTGCTTCCACGACCAGCAGCATGCGTGCCATCAAAGGATAGAGAGGCCACATGAAGGAAGTCATCATCGACAAACCAAAAAGGAGGAGGTGGGGAAAGGCCATTCAATCAAAACATTAGAAGATATCAATAAATATTTGAGGATGGTTTATATCATTATCCTCTAATGCATGCATCCCCTTTGGTTTGGCTGTCCACACTCTAGGGGAAAGTTTGTGTTTATAATTCATATTCATTTGATACATTATATATATATATATATATATATATATCCAAAACATATAATACATATACATTCGTATTCATAATACGAAAAATTATTATATGGTTCGGCATTCTCAAAATGTTGTTGAAGAGGAGATATACTTTGAATTTTTATTCTTTTTTTTAATAAAGTTCATCGTTTCTTTTAAAAAGAGAAAAAAATTATTATATGATTTTGAAACATCGTGCAGGTCAATCGTTCTTACTCATGTTAAACTGTCTTGTATACAAAAGGTTTTTTTTTATTTCTTTTAAAAAATAACATATTATACACATGACAACTAATGATTGGTCGGAATTAATAATTTTAAATCATTTAATAATTTTTCTCATAATAGAACCCTCGGCTCCAAAGAATAAAAAAAAAAAAGGAGATGATTTAATACAAGTAAGACATTCCTTTCCTATTTAGCATGGGAAAGACCAAGTTAGTCATGAAATCATGAAAAATATTTGCAAAGATTAAGGCTTCAATTCAATGGATGGAAAGAAAAGAGAAAGGAATGAGAGATTATTTTATTCATGGTTTAAAAATAAAAAACATGTAGGATATAAGAGAGACTACACTACCCCTTATCTCATCTCCTCTCCTCTCCCTCCTCTTTAGCCAAATAAATTTAAGCCCTTTTTTGTGTGGATTTAAAATAACAAGGTGAAAGGGTTTCATTTTCATTTTGAAATCCATCCTAAATAAGGATGCTAGTTGTTCGTGGATATATCCTTGCCATACCAATGGCTCTACTCTATTCAGATCCTTGATCTTTCAATTTGATTCCAATAACCAACCCTTTTATGTACTGTATTTATAATTTGAATAACAGATCCCTTCATTTCAAATTCATTCATCCGAATGGAGCATGCATGGTACAGTTGGACAGATGGATTTCAAATGAAAGAATTTGGGGAGAGGAGTTAAATTATAGGTGTATTAAAGATTTGTTATTGGAGTTGATTAGAAGACATAAGGGAATGTTGTAGCAAAAATAGAAGACATACATACATACATATATATATATATATATACACACACACATTTGTGTGTGTGTGTGTTTCAATTCAAATAGAGCCTTGAATAATTGTAAAAGTTACTAGCCATAAAAACAGCCACATCTACGTAGGGAGTGATAAGGCCCCATTGGCAAACCTTGAGATTTCTACATGATTGTGATTGAATTTTATCTCTTGATTTAGTCATCTACCATTCTTAGAATATGTTTGTTTGGGACCCTGTTCTCCTCCTGTTAGACCAAATCTACAGTTCATTCTGCTTGTCAGTGGGGAACTATTTGTCGTCTGAAAATAGTGAAATGGAAAATTTATTTGCTGTTTTTTTTTTTTTTCTCTTTAAATTCTAGATGATTGATGTTTGGAAGATTTCAATCATACCCAACTTAGCTGTAGCCTATATTCTACATAAACCAGCAAGGAATTTCAGAAGCAATTCAGTTTCTAAATTCCAACCCATTTTTAGTGTCATGGGAACTTCCCTTCATTACATATCCTTCACACAAAAGAACAATCTTAGAGATGCATCTTTCTCTTCCTATCTCAGACCAGAAGAACCACCCAAAACGGCCTCCCAAGAAGATACTGGTTGTGCCATTGACGATGCAGAGATAAGCATTTTTGACGCGCAGAAGTACTTCAATGAAACCAATGACCAGAAAGAGAACAAGAAATCAGTTTCTCCATCAGTTAACAATGCGAGTCTTGAACGTGGTGTCGAGCCATGCGATCTCTCTGCAGTTGAGCGACTATCGTCGGTTTCATCCATTGATGGCTACAGCCGGAACTACAGGGCTCGCTCTTTTCATGCAACTCCCACAGCTTCATCGGAAGCTAGCTGGAACAGCCAGACTGGTCTGTTATCGAATCCTCCTGGTGCGATCGAAGTGTCATTAAGAAATCTTCCTACTGATCATGAGAAGAAGAGAGGATCATTTACTGCTGCAAAATGGTTTTTCGGTCGGAAATGCCCTTGCTCCGGCAAGAAATCCGTTCAAGTAGAAGAAAAACTCTCATCGAGAACACCAGCTGGTGTCGACCTTTTACTTGCCAAACAAAAGAACTCCAAGGCAGCTGAAAGAATGGCGGAAAAAGTATCCAGTAAGTTCCAGAATATTCCGGTTACACGCGAGTATTCAGTGGAAAGACAGGAGAAACTAATTCAAAATTCTCAAAGATTTTCCTGCGATAATGATCAATTTGCATCAAACAAAGGCCAAGACCACCACCGCCGCGTCTTGGGGCCGGCAAGGTCATTCAACGACGGCACAAGTGGTTTTTCCTTCCCTATTTTGAATCCATCGTCTCAAGTTAAGCTGGTTATGAATCCTTTGGAAGATCCGCCTCGGGATTCCTTGGAGGTTTTCCAGCCATTAGATGATTCAATTTCAGGTAAATCAATGGAGGTTCAGCAACGAATACCGGTGTCGCATCCCGGTGGAGGCAGAGATCGTCGAGGTTTTGGATTTCCAGCGAGTCCAATATCACGAGTAACTACTGCCGATGATGATGTCGCAAGCGATGCGAGCTCTGACTTGTTCGAGATCGAGAGCTTCTCTACTCAAACAACGTCCTACCCTATGTATCGCCGGCGAGACTCCCTCGACGAAGCTTCGAGTTTCAATGCTAGAAGACTAGCAGCAACGGGCGGCTGCAGCGCCGGAGCGGGCTTATATTGCCGGCAGAGTCTGGATGAGTCAATGACGCCATCGATTGCGCCAACGGAATGCTACGAGCCAAGCGAAGCAAGCATAGACTGGAGCGTAACCACGGCGGAGGGGTTCGACCGAGCAAGTATCACTAACTTCTCCATCTCTGCGTCTGAATTCGAAGACCTCACAATAACAACGAACGGAGGTGGCGCAGGTGGCGGCGACGGCAATAGGAGGAGAGGGAATGGGTTGTTGAGCTGTCGATGCGAGAAAGCGGTGAGTGTAGGGCCACAACCAGTGAAATGTGGGGCGGAGGGACATCGAGTGGGCCCACCATTACCTTCAATTTCTACGGTGAAGCATGTTAGTAGGGCAGGGGCGGCAGGGGGCGCTAATAAGCCACCGCTGGCGAGGTCTCACTCTGCTCGTTTGTCACTCGCTTTTGCAACATGACGATTCCGACGCCTCACCACCCGCATGCTGCCATGTCCACTTCTTTCATCTCATTCCTTTTATGTGTCTCTCCAAAATCTTTTCTGTTTTTTTTTTTTTCCGCTCTCGCTTCTATCGTTTTACGTTTGTTTTTGTGCTGATAATGAAATGGAAACTCATTAAGATGGAAAAGATCGATTTGCCGACAACACCTTTTTCATTTAATAAATGAGTGGTTTTTTTTCCTTTCTAAATGTGTATTTGAAAAAATTAATTTATGTTTTTAAAAAAGTATTTCAATATTATCAACATTTACAGATAAATACGTAAAAAAATAATGTTATATTAGTTTGCACTCTTGAGCTTGGGACTAAATCAAAATACTGTGGAAATTGGTTGATATATAATTTCAACTCATTTTTTAATAATTTAAAATTTTAAAGTAATTGATAATTTAATATTTTCAAATAAAGCCGATCATACCCATCCTAACTACCACTGGTTAGGATTGGTAGAATATCTTGCGACTTATAAACTGAAGAGATGCAGGATTTAAGTCATAGATGATAAATAAGTGTGTATATTATCTATCAAAAAATATATAATTACATCTATATTTATTGAATGTTTCATGATACTGAGTAACAAAGAAAATTTTTTATGTGAAAAAAATGAAGGGAAAATTTTTAGTGGAAAAACGTGATTGCCCTTCAAAGTGGAGAATCAAACGTGTGGAAAAAAGAATAACCACTTTAAGCTATCAATATCAATGGTACTAATATCCCTACCTCTCTTTATCCTCGTAGAAACTTGAATCATAATGTTGGATGAGCAAGGCTTGTGATAAAATTCGATGGCAATTTCTGAAAGTTGATCCAGCCAAAGTTAGGTGTTCAAAGCATTAGTTAAGCTCAGTGCAATGTGTAACTAGGTTCCATCTTTTGTATTAACCCTACTCATATTTTGCATTTATCATAACTGAATCAGATTAGGATTACTATTATTATTGGATGGTCTAATTTTGTTAAGATTTTATATATATATATATATTTTTTTAAAGAACAAATATGAATCATTATACTATTAAATATGCTCACGAACAAATACGGATCATTATACTATTAAATGTGCTTGCTAAATAGTTAACAATTTACCATACGCTATAAAATCGGTTTTTAGCTTTTCCCAAACAGAACCTTGGTGCATAATTGAACAAATTTGTCATTTTCATTATTCTTGACACCACTTTAAGATATTGATCAGCTCATGTGTTGAAACTTGGTAAATTTATTAAACGCAACCAAAAACTGCACGAGCAATATACGATTAATGATAAACCAAGCTACTAGAACTCAACTTGCTATCTTCTCAATTAGGCTCACTTGAGCTTGCCTCTCGCAGGATGCACATGTTATAACCAAAAATTGCGAGAAAGCAACAATCCTATTCCTTAAAAGAAACTTTGCTAAGAAAATCACAAGGCTTATACAAGAAATTCAAGGAACATAGAAATAGAAATAGCAAGAGGAGGGAGGGGGCGAGGGGGATAATGCCTTGCAGTTCCCAAAAAATATTAAGTGATTCTACCCATTGAAGTGACTGAACAAAACAAATTGAGAGCTCATATCCCTCAAACATGTCGGTGGGTCAGTTTGGCAAAGGTGGTTGGAAGGCAACTACGAAGGCTCATTCACATCAACCTCACAAAGCATCTGAACTCATCCATTGGACCTCGAACTCTGGAAACCAATGCCCTACAACAACATTAAAAATGGGGAAATTATTTAAACTTAAACAATAGCACACGATTAATAAAACATCATTGCAACACCATCAATATTTACTTAGCGATACCAATACTTTGCAAAATCTGTATGTTCCCATAGACCCAAAAAAAAAAAAAAAAAACAAAATAATGAAGAAGAAGAAGAGTGTCTGTGTGAGATTAAAAGAGGAATACCTTGGGAAGCCAGCTGTTTCGATATCATCTACACTAACTGGAGTTTTCATACTTAGCATCAGGATCTCTCCGGTAGTTATAATAGATGAATTGAATAAGTATCTGGAAAGTTATTAAGGTTTTACAGAATACGAAGAATAATATTTGTGGATAACATTTTTGAGTTACATTCAAGAGGGGTAGCAAATAATACCACTACGGAAATAAAGAAGTCAAACATTCTTACTCTTCAAATACACAGCATAACAAACTGTTTTCCACGTTGATGGAATTTCCAATTTGCACACTCCGATGAATCTAAAAAAATCTGCCTCCCACCATTTCTAATATAATTAAGAGTATATTACTGGATAATAACATATATACAAGGATACAAATGTATCAAGAAGCACGCATCCTCCTGCGTCCACTAGCCATGGTAGATTTGGTTTAATTTTGAACCAATCCAGGCTGCTCGCGAGTATGCTAAACAAACAGACAAAAAAAAACATTTGATAATGTAATTTAACAATAAATACTTCATGATACAACGTTGAACAAAGAAAATTAATATTTTCCCCATTTGGCACCTTCTTGTGAAATCTTTTACTATCAAAGAAAAAGAAGAAATCGATGCTCTTGTATGTTTCCCTAGAGAACTGCAATGTAACTATCACTATGAGCCTCATGGTTAAAAATAAACAAAAGAAAATGTGAATGATCATATTCACCTTGCTACATAAGTGGCATTTCCAACCAGAGCAAAGGTGAACATTAAAGGGTTAAGCCCCTGCATATAACAAAAGACAAAAGTAAAATAAGAACTCAATGCAAAATTATTTGCATATAATATGTGTGTGTGTGTGTTGATGGTGGTGAGTAAATGTGTGCTACATTCTAATGCCATCACATGTAGGAAACAATCCTCTAATAAAGAGATACATTACACAAGAAAAACTTTTTCCATCAAATGCTCTTTAAAAAAATAATAAATAAATAAAATGGTCCAAGATCAAAAAAGAAAATGCCTACCTCAACATTGCCCCTTCTAATCTGCAAAAAATGATAAAGAAACAACTGTATGTTAGGTTCAATCATATACATTCTATACCTTATAATTAGCATGAAAATGAAAGTGCAGTTTAAAATGGCTCATCAAGAAGCAAATGAAGTTTTAAAAACAATTTGTAACGCTTGCAATATCCATGAATACCCTATCTCCAATATGCGAAAGCCAATCAAGAGGGTAATAATTATACGACTTAGTCATTTACGTCTTATATTATGGAAATATAAGAAGACTATTTGTTTTATCTATTTATCATTTCAATACCTATACATGCTAAGAGCAAGCCTTCCCAAAATTCAAATATGTGCTACCCAGTTAACATAAATTTATTATTACCGGTAAAAGAAAAATGAGAACTTTCTACGTTGGAATAGATGAAATATATTACTGCAGAGACTTGTAGATTTGCTTGAAAAATTAATCCTCACATTTAAGCAAATTTGGGGAAGACGTCCACCCATGTAGATAAATGCCATTCCCCAACCAAGGTAGGCCCCAATCCCACTGCTCCCTGTGCCCCCAGTTTCTTGCAATAAAACAACACCTACCTGCAATTTCAATCACAATTAAATCCTGAAAAAAATTGATGTTCAAATCTCATATTTTTCTTTTTTACTAATTGATGCTCAATTCTCAGAAAAAACAAAATTTCTTCAATTTTGCAACAAAAAATTTATTCGGCAAAAATGCTTGTATTGATACTCATCTCTCCAATATTTTTATTTTTATTTCAATTTTACAAGAAAAAAATTATAGGACAAAAGGCTATTAAGCTAGAACTAAAGAGCCAATGACAGTTCAAGAGAGTGACTTTTTCCAGTGCATAAGATCTTTGTAACTCCCATCTTATAACCTTGTTCATAATTACAATAACTTCCCCCCCCCCCCCCCCTCAAAGTATCAGCCACTTGTTGGACTAGTTACCCAATTACTACCTCACTAGATATAACCCAATGGAAAGTAAGTCACAAAAACTAATAAATGAAAACCTGTCAGAAGGGAAAAATCTTATAGCAGAAAGTACTGAACTTTGAAGAGTTGCACAGATTTCAAGGCAAGAATAACCCAACCAATTGGTGATGAACATAAGCAATGGAGACCATATTATTTTGATACTGAAGCAACATATATTCACTATTACCAAATACAGGAAATTAACTTGCTGCTTTCTCTACCTCTAAAAGCTTTCTCCCCACTTGGATCACAACTCCTTGATTTGGCTTTTTGAATACCATATTTTTCAGCGTACTGCTTTTTTTTGGGTGGAGATTTGAAGAGCCAAGGAAGAATGTCAAAGCCGAGACCTGAAATAGAAGAAAAGTCAACATATTATGTCCAATAATCAAAACAGAATGATAGTTCCGACAATTTGAAAATTATTAGAAGTGGCTGCATAAAGCTTACCGCACATAGCATGGTTTTAGTGCTTGAACGCGGTGCAGATTGCATGTGCACAAGTCCACTGAGCAAAGGCTCTTCAATGGAATTCTGATCATAAATTAAGGTAGGAGTTCTTCTATGCGCCGGAAAAGATCCTGCTGTTGGAGTATAACTCCTAGATAGAGATCTTGCTGACCTGATGAATCTGTAAAATTTAGTTTCCAAATTGAAATTCATATTCAAAACAAGAATAGTTACATTCTTGACTAAAACTATGTTGTGCAAATTTATTAATTCTTTGTTCGACAATCATCCGATGGCATGGGTGGAGGCTCTTCAAAAGAATTCTTGCCTTGGCTGGTTACAAGCTGTATATTGTGCAAACTTTGAGCAGTGAATTCGTATCAAAATGTGACCCATGGATGATAGGTAAAAAACCACTGAAGGCCTTCTGAAACAGAGGTTTCACATTCGTGAACAACATTCGCGTTGTAATTGTAATGTAAATTCACCATGGTACTTAAATAAATGGAGTGACATTACTTTTTATTTTTTTTTACTAAAAAGATGGTATTCAGCCTCTTTGAGTACCCCAAGAATCCTCCTAGACACAGGCAGTCCCCCCATCCCACCTGTATCAGGCAATTACTGAGACCGCAAGGGAGATAGCTTGAATCAGGACCTCTCGCTTGTTAAAGCAGTGCCCTGGCCATCCCATCTGTCCATTGAGGTTGGAGTGGCATTACTTGATTTTATAAGGGAAAATTTTCACTTACCTCCCCTAAGGTTTGGCCTAATTACAAACAAGGACCTCTTATTTGAAAAATACATTGGGACCCCCACTAAGTTTTCATTCGTTAAACCCCCTAAACAGTGTAGGGGTATATAAGTAATTTGGTAATAAAATAAATTTATTCGACAAAATGATAGATGCCAAAAAAAGGGATTAACATCTTGTTGTCTCTAGTCCTCAAACCATGGCAAAAATTCAGAGACAAACCCTAAAATGTAGCAAGAATTCACACACACACACACACACACACATACTCGTACATTTGTTTTGCCCCCTCTATCTACCTGCAAGCTCACTCACTCTCTCTCTACAAGATAATCTCTTGCTCTCTATATATATTACCAAAAGAGAGGGATTTTGCTGATCAAAGCAAATTCATGATCGTGGGTGTTGTTTCAGAATCGAAGCAAGTTTGTGAAGGTTGGAGGTTGGGTTCTAATTCGTGGAGGTGGGTTTGTTAGTGAAGTTAGGGGTTGGGTTCAAATTCGTGGGTTTGGGTTTTGTTAACTCATGGAGGTTGAATTCTAATTCACCAGTCTATATCTCTCTATGTGTGAAATTCTTTTTTGTTGGGTTTATTCTTGAAGGTGGTGGGTTTGTTCATTGACGGTGGAGGTGCTAATGGTGACAGTGGTGGTGGATCTCAGTTTGTTCGTGAAGGTGGGTTTGTTTATCCATGGGTTTGTGTATATGCATGTATGTATCTGTGTGTGTATGAGTTTATTGTTGGGTTTAATTTTGAAGGCGGTGGATTTGTTCACTGATGGTAGAGGTGAAGGTGGAGATGTTGATGGTGTGTTGTTGGTGATGGTGATGGCAGTGGTGGATCTCAGTTTGTTCATGAAGGTGGGTTTGTGTACATATATCATCATTGTGTTCCATTTCTCTCTCCTATTCTTGTCTTACATCATCATGAGACACCTGTTAATTTTGTAAAATTAACACAACATTTTAAGGTTATAATTAAATTTCTCGGATGTTTTTAATCAAAATAAGGGCAAATCAGACATTTCTTCAACCAAGTGTTAGCTTGAGTGGTATCTACTCCACCTCCCAACTAAGAGGTTGAGGATTCAAGTCCAAATTGGGACAATTGAGTGTGCGTGTGTGTGTGTTTTACCAATCAAGAAAAAATTCAGACATTTCTTCAGAAAAAACAAGTCAAGCATTGCTTTCCATCATCGAGGGCTGTGACAAAAGCTAATGGAATCAAAACTAAGGGGGATTTTTCATCAAGGAATTACCATCTATAACTAGGCCAAACAGTGAGGAGTGGTATGTGAAATTTTCCCTTGTATAAATCTTATTCCATCTTATTTGAGTGGAATTACTTAATTGTATAAATCTTATTCCACCTTCTTAGGCAAGTGTCAGAAATTCAAGAACACTCGCTAGGATTTGTATGCAAGTCCACCCACAAGTCAATAAGTCACCCTTATTCAATATCCAAAAGGCAAAAAGACAATTAAACCACATGTGGATAGAGATGAGACACAGAAATGAACAAATTTATAAAAATATAAATAATGATAACAAATAAAGTCAGAAATTTGAGAGAGAGAGAGATATCACTCAAGAATATTTTCAAATATTCGGGTCAGAGTAAAGAGTCTCAGAGTCCAGATGCACTCTATCATGGTAATACAATCAGGAGATTGCGGTAGGCTTTCGCTCTTATAACCTTTATGTAACATATTGATGATACAACAGTTGAAAACTGCAACAAACATAATTTGAAGAAACGCGTACAACCCTAAATTTAACCTGATGAAGTTTTTTAAGAAGGATATGGCTGTGGTTTTGAAACTCAGAAAGTTTACATCAGCTCTTGAAGTCTACAGGTTCCTGCATTATCTATTATTAAGGGAACGATGACATTTTATAAGCAACTGAAATACCTAACTTGTTGACAAAAGCTCAAAATCTCTAAGGGAATACAGTTTGAACTTTTCCTGTGCTTAGATCCAACTTCATCAGCCAATAAGAACAAGTAAAACCCAATAAAATGTTCTAATGTTTCTCTTTTATCACGAGATCAAGGTTTTTACCTATTAATTTGTAACAGGGAGCAGAACAAAGCATAAATATGAACTTTTAAGTGAAGAATCATTTACATGTAGTACAATTCTCCTTCACGGGAACTGCTACAAGGAAGTGCCGGAAGAGGAATAGGTGAACTTGGAGGAACTCCTGGTGCAAAACCATTAGTTTCATGTCCCTGTCTGTCTGCATTGTTCACCTGTTGCTTATCGATACCATAATTGCAATGTCTTTTATTTTCTACCGCCTCAGTCTGGATGGGTTTGAGACCCTACATTGCAGATGCAAAGCATCAAACAGTACAGAATAAATAAACAAATAACTTGATCTACAAACCAAAAACTATAGCATTATGAATAAACTAAATGCAGCTGTCATAGGTCAACAAAGTGCTGTCCTTTGATACTTCACTAACCATTTAACTGCTGAATGAGCTTAGAAATCAGTATGGCTAAAAATTCTTTGAGAAGGATATATATAGTTCATTCACCAAATGAAGTAATTGAGTTTCCAGAAAATAAATAACCAAGCATAACACAGAAAGCAAACTAATTGAAACAGATGAAAATTCAGTATCAAGTTTATGGATTGCAATATCCCAGATCTCCCCACATACATCCCTAGACTCAGGACCTCATTAAGAACAAAGCATTGCCTCAATTTTCACCTTCCAAGAACATTGTACATTCCCTTATTTCTCAATGTCGAAAGATTTTGCTCAAACATAGTAATAAAAAGTGATTTTACAAAATTCCAACCTTCTGGCATTGTCTTTTGGACTTCAGTCGATGGTAGATATGGCTGTAATATATGGTTTGTGCAGTAAGAATCATGGTAGTCGTTGTAAATAACTGCAAAACACCACGATAACAATGTTGTTAAACAAACTGATCAATTGAGAAATAAGTGTGGTAATTCAAATTGAAATTGAAAAATATTAAGATATCAAAGAACTTTGGGCTTCGGCTAACATTCTTACCATTGCCATGTAGTATTGTGTTGGCAACTGCAAAGGCAAGAAGAAAATGATGCATTTAATGAACTGTAACATTTTTCTCTGAATGGAAAAGACATTGCCTACTTCTAATAGAATGAAGAGAATAGAGGAAAAAATGAAATTGTTGTCTTAATAAATTAGTACACCTGCTCCACAGCTTCATGATCTCCTAAACATAAGCAGAGCATCAAAATTTAGAAATGCATAAAATTTTATGACGGCTTCTATCAGTGGCAATCTGCAGTGGGGTAGTGGGGGCACCTACCCCAATGAAATTTAAAATAAATAAATAAATGAGGTCAATTCAATATTCTAGAAGTTCTCAATTATTTTTGAACCCATCTCCACTAAGTAAATTATTTAAACTTGCCCCCACTAGGTTTGTTTTGCCAGTTTCTTGATAAGTCATACACACTGGGGAAAAACGAAGAGAGAGTGAAAGAATCTGCTTCGTTCTTTAGATGCTAATTCAATTGCTTTGCTTCTCTTGTGCTATCATTTCACACTGAAATTACATTGTGATTTAGGGTTTCAACACTAGATTTTGACAGGATTTTTTCATTAACTTTATTTATTCATTTATTTTGTTTCTTCAGTTGGTGATTTAGTGATTAGGGGGAAAAATTAATGAATTTTTCTCCTTTCTTCAAGACCATTCATGGATTGGCTATAAAAATCCGTAGTTAAAGGCTAATGCTGTCTTGGGTGCATAAATGCATTTTATGTTACACATAAATATTAACAAATATAATAGAATACTTTATCAACATGGGGTTGTTCTATTATGAAAAACAAATAGTGCCCGACTTTGTTATCTGAGATCTAACTCCATTCATCCTATTTATTTTTTTATTAATTTGTTTATTTTTCACTTGCCACACCCTACCTGACCTCAACATTTGGATACGCAGACATATGTAATTGATCCACACATAGCACAATTTTATTAGAGAATAAAAGAGGATCTAGGTTATCACAGGGTCTTTATAAGAAAAGAAGTTGGAGAAATAGAAGGACCACTCACTGTAGCTGGCTCCAGCATGCAGCCAAAAAGGTTCAAAAGATCTCTGCAAAAGAAGTGAATAAAAAAAATACTGATAAATAAAAAAGTGAATAAAAAATACATAACCCAAGACACAATAGGACAGGCAAAACTAAGAAAAGAAAATTACTGCAAGCTGAGGATAGAGAATTTTGTACCATCACTTTTTTAAAGTTCACTAACTATGAAAAAGGTATGATCACATGGGAATTTAAAATGTACTCATTAAGTTGGTCATTTTATCTTCACACTTCATAAACCCTCCTATTGCATGTGAAAATGATACATGATCTATAACATCAACCCCCTAGAGCATGCATCAGAAGAATTACTGGAATCTCAATGCCATAAGCTAGTTATATTATTCAGATCTATCTTGTAGTGATCCACATTTTCATACAAAGATTTGCAACACATGCTAAGTATGACTAGGTTATGCCAAAACATCAAGAAGGGCACCCAAAACTGGAAATAACTTTAGGAATAAATTCTAAAATTATCATCTGCTGTTGAGGATACCATTAGAAAATGGAATCAAACGAATGAATCGTAAAAATTAGGATTAACAGACACTCCTATTAAAGCATCATGTGCATTCACAAACTATCCTAGTGCATGCTCAAAGCCCCTGAATCTCAAATATATACACATACATATGGCAACGGAAAATAGTAGTAGTTATATTAATAATAATCTGATGCTAAACTAGTCAGAAATAATCCTTTCCTTGTAGATTAAAGAAGAGGTTAATGGCTTCCCTTCAGGGGGGACGTGCTAATAAGAATATGAATGAAAAAAAGAAAGAAAAAAAAGAAGAAAAGAAAAGGAGAAAAAGGATGCAGAGCCAATAGGCGAAGAATTCTGTCAGACAGGACCGAATTTAAATCTAGTCGCCAGAGAACGAAATGGAAATGAATGGGAAGGGTGTTGTGCGTCTATCAAAAAGAAATCAGGTTTAAATGATAAGCTAGACCATAAGGTTTCAATTGCCACTGTGTTTTGGTTGCCATATAAAATAGCCAGTCTTGTAGACAATGTAATAACCAGTCCTTTTAGATAAAATAACAGTATAAGTTCTTTTCTCTGAGATAGGCAAGCAAAGATGAGGATGAAGACTGTGTTTCAGCCCAAGGGCAACAAAACCAAGATGTGGTAACACCTCCCACGCCTTTAACAACTAAGTTGGCTGGCATCATCACAACACTAGAATTTTGGTCCTCTATCGGAATATATATTAAAAAAAATACAAGCTACAGTCTCACTATTCCATCAAAACAGAAAAGATACCATTAACAGGTGATATGAAGAAATCAAAACAGCTAATACCAACAAACAAATAATACCCATAACATGTCAGAAATACCCTCAATCTTTCTTCATTCAGTGGCAAAGGGGAGGGGTCAAAATTCAAACTACAGGCTGATAATTCACTATTAAATAATTTTCAAACAGAGTACTCAGAATGCAGTAAGCTGGAGGGAGTAATTAAATAAAAGGTTCACAATATTCTAGTTAGCTCAAAGTCTTGCAACCCGTTTGGATGAAAGGGGTTGGAAAGAAAGGGAATGAGAGGAGGAAGGAGGGAGAGCTTATTTCATGTTTGGTTTATAAATTAGGAAGGAGAGGAGAGTGTTATCCATCCTTTATGCTTGGATAAAAAAATGATAAAAAGGAGAGTGTAATCCTCTCATCTTCCTTGGAAACAACAGAAGAAAGAAAGGAAATGAAATGATTATATACTTTTTTACTATTATGTCCTGAGATAGAGGTTTTTTTTATTTTTTTATTTATAATTTTAAGGTTAGAATTTATGTTATAAAAAATTCATTAAAGTCTCTCACCTTTCCTTCCGTCTCCATCCACTTTTGGGAGGAGAGCAAATTGAATAAAGTAAGGATTAAGAGACCCCTACCCTCCTTTCCTTTCCTAATTTTAAACCAAGCAAAGAATAACCTCTCCCTCCTTCCCCTTTCCTTTCCTTACTTTCCAAATCTCTCAATCCAAGCGGAGTGTAATTTGACCCATTTTACAATCCCTCCCAAAGTGGACCGAAAATGAGGTAGAGGAGGGAGCTCTTTAATGAGGATTTTATAATACTAATAATGCCCTTAAAATTGAAGAATTACAAATAAAATAGCCACACTTGTCCAAGGAGATAATAGTAAATTAATATCAAACCCTTTCCTTTCTTTTCTCTCCTATATCATTCCCAAATAAGATAGAAGGATTACACTACCCTCTTCTCTCTTCTCTCTTCTCTCCTCATTAGTTATCCAAACATGAAGGAAGAATTACACTCCCCCCCCCTCATAACTAATGCTCTTCTCTCCTCTCCTCTCCCTCCAACTTACCCAAACTGACTGTTGAACTCTAGCTTAATCTACTAACACCTAGAATGAAAACTTAATAATTCCCAGAAAGAATAATTGAGTCATTGTACTAGAGAAAATAATCCAGATCACACACACACACATTTAGCTATGTAATAAAGGAGTACGTTCTCATTACCCGACTATCCATGTCATTAGGAAAGCAATAGAGAGACCCTCTGTGGATTTTTCCTTGTAGTTTGTAATGATTTGAGGTATCTCAGCAACTCCCCAACTGATGACACTGAATAAACCCAACGTTAATGAGACTCCATCTTTCATGTTGCAAAGGCAATACTTCAAGTACTCCCTTGCCCATTGCGAGCAATGCAGATCTCTGGGACACATTGGCGGAGAAGATTCCAAGAGTCTCATTGCATCCAACAAAATCTACACACAAACTATAGATATATTACATATATGAGTATACATACATGTATACGATACCTACATATTCAGAGAGAGGTCAGATTCCAGCGTAGTATCTTTTCAACAAAAAAAAAAAAGTACAAGAAAAAAAATTTAAAAATGAGAATTACGCCTTTGTTTATTCTTCAAAAAGGCAATTCAATTTGCACTTTAAAACTTAGTATATTTTCAACAAAAAAGGTACAAGAAAAATATTTCAAAATAGAGAATCACGCCTTTGTTTATTCTTCAAAAAGGCAGTTCAATTTGCGCTTTAAAACTTACTAAATAAGTAAGAATACAAACAGCACAATTTAGCTATCAAAAACAAAGAGTGCATGGAAAATACACATCACTATTCCCTCATAAAAATAAAAATAAAGAAACAAATTATTTGAAGCATCCCCATTACATATAGCTCTCTCTATTGACTGAATTATGATAAATACACAAACAAATATATACATATATATATATGTATGTATATGTATCTGTGTATATGTGTGTGGGGCATGAAGAGATACTTACAGATTGAGAAGAGAGGGGCGGAAAAGAAAAATCAGAGTTGTGGGTTTTCTTACTTGCTAGGCTTCGGCTTTAAATTTCTTTCTCCTCTTTTGGTGTGAAAAAAGAATTCAGGCGTGCATGTGATGATTGCCGATTTCCTAAAGCGATATAGAGATAGAGAGAAATCAAAGGACTGACTACTGAGAACGGAGTATAGGGGTTCGGTTTCCGAGTCAAGTGCGGAGCAGAGTTGAGTTGGCGGTACTAGGAAGTTCTACAGACTAGAGAGAGTCCGACTGTTTCCAACGTGAACGCTTTCTATACAATCTAAATCATACAGTTGTCATCTTCCTTCAATTTGTAAGTATTTTATTATTATTTTATTTTTTTATTTAAGGAAATGAAGTATTCTAGCCGTCAGAATACTAATCCTATTTTTACTATGCATATGAGATCCGAACGATGAGAATTGAATCTATAAAATTTTTATATGTTTTTTTAATAGATTTTAAACAGAGCAATGATACATTTTCTATAAAAAAAAAAAAAAAAATGTTATATCATATTTCTTAAATTTGTATTTTAAATTCTTATTCTAAATAATATGATACTGATGTGATAAAATTTCATTAATTATATGATATAAGTATCCGTCGATAATCCAATGACACAGTTACTTAGGATATAATTTTGAAAAGAGCAATGACACATTTTTTAAAATTATATTTTAAATTTTTTTATCTTAAATGATGTGTTATTAATGTGATACTAAATTATTGACAATACTTGTAAATTGTGTGATTAATGTGATTTCAAATTATTTGCTCATTACTTGCAATACGTTAACATATAATTAATTTGATACTCTTATACGAGTGTGTGACTGTCATTTAATATAAGAATTTGAAATACAAATTTAAAGAATCATAGTATTTTACTTTTGAGTAAATATCAAAGTAAACTTTATTGATAAAAGAGGTATGTTTCATAACTTCCTCCTAATTTTGATGTTAATTTTTTTTGTAAAATCTATTAAAATTAATTTAAAAAGTAAATAAATAACAAATGAATATATGTATATACACACGTGTATATTAGGATGTGTATATATATGTATATAGGTTCGTAATAATTATTTTTTATCAGTAAAATAAATAAATATATATATATATATATAATTGTGTATATATATATATAGCAGTGTATGTATATATGCAACTGTATAAATATATATATATATATAGAGAGAGAGAGAGTAATATTCTCTGTCTTAAATTTCACATTATAAATGATGTAACATTAGACTATTAATAATGCTTTGAATCTATTATAAATATTATAATTCATTACAACCTTGTTTGAGATTCTTGTATATAATTTATATGTATGAATTATATATTTGCTTATATATGAATATGTAAGTGTGTAACTTAGATATATAAATATATATACATGCTTATATGTGTGTACATGTGTATATGTCTTGTATTTCATTGTACACATACTGTAGGTATTTTAAGCAGTCAGTATAGATCAGAAAAATCATAGGATTGTGTTTAATTAAGAGTTAATTAGTGTAAAGTTTCTAGCATAGGATTGTGTCATTTAACTATTGATAAATATATGGTAAGTTATAATTTGGTATAAAAGACATAATGGTTACTTATCAATCCTAAGTGGCAATGAATTTTACATTTTTTGTTTACTAATATACCATTTTATTACTGTTTATTATTATATTTTTGGAGTGATTTAGTAGTTGCAATAGTCTTGGCAAATATTTATCCGTTTTGAATGATTTGATATTTATTTGAATTTGTATTTACTACATATAGAATTTATTTCCCGTTTGAATGATTTGTTTTTATTTGAATTTTGTTTCATTGCATATAGAATTAATTCTCCATTATGGAATGATTTGTTTTCTATTTGAATTTTGTTCCGTTTCATATATAATTAATTTCATATAGAATTTATTTGAATTTGTATTTACTACATATAGAATTTATTTCCCGTTTGAATGATTTGTTTTTATTTGAATTTTGAATTTTGTTTCATTGCATATAGAATTCATTCTCCATTATGGAATGATTTGTTTTCTATTTGAATTTTGTTTCGTTTCATATACAATTAATTTCATATGGTCATTACTATCGTTCAATTGAGATTTTCAAAATTCATGCAACAATCTTTGTCGGTCTATCATAATTCAATTCATCATTTATTATCTTCTTCATTTAGTCAGTTGGTTTTTCACTGTTTTTTTCATAGAAAGTATTTTTTTTTTAAAAGAAAAAATTGTTTTATCATTTGCTAAATTAGTTTTTTTTTTTTTTGTTTCAGTTTTTCGTTTTCGTGTTTTATTATTGTTTTTTCACTTTTTACTCCTATTTTTTCATTTTCTGTCTTGTTTTTAGCATTTTCCTTCTCGATTTTGTTTTCAATGAACTCCAATTGAGATATTATTTTATATATTATGTTTTAAATTTGAATTTTATCGTAATTATGTTTTGTATTTAAATTATAGTTCTTACAGTTATGTAATTTTTTTTTCAAGTAGGTGAATTTTTATCTTACGTTGATATACGCTTCATGTTCATATAGTTGAATTTTTTCAGGTATATAAATTTTTATCTTACGTTCATATCTTATCATTAATGGTTCCTATTAAGCGTGAGTAAAAAAAAAATTTATCTTACGTTCATATCCTATCGTCAATATTTTATACTGAATTAGGATAAACTTTTTTCTACCCTGATTCAAACTCTTGATCACTTGAGAAAAGTAACATTTTTTTTTTATCTTTTCCTACGCTAATTCTAGTTGTTATCAAGTGAAAATTCATATTTTTTTCGAATAAGTATTTTTTGAGTGATATAAGCTTTGATTTTATTTATTATCTTATAAAATAAGAAACTCCTTAATTTTTGCCATTTTTTCTTTTATTTTTGAAATCAAATTGTGGTGCAGTTTTTAAAAGAATATTCCCATGTTTACGGGACAACATTTTGGTAATTTAATTAAGAGCATTTTGGTATGAAGAACAAAACATCGACTTGATTTTTTAAATTAAGAAATAATTTTACATTTTTATTTATCCTTATGACTGACTAACCCTTTAATTAATCCTTAGATTCTTGAACTGTTTAATGTAACCTTCAACCTATAACATAAGTTGTACGATTCTTCATTTGTACCACCTTGTAATACTAAAATTGTGTGTTCCTTATCAACAAAAATATATACACGTGCGCGTGTACATTTATACACACACATATATATATAAAACTTATTAAGCAGTGGATTGACACTTAGATATTATAATTTGTACTTTCTCAGCAGTTTTGCTTGATATAAACCTCAGTTGGTTAAATTAATATTAATTTTAGTTAGTACTTTTTTTATTCAGGAGCATCACATGTTTCTAACTTATTTCTTTGAATGAGAATGAAAAATAATTTTTAAGTTTCAATCAAAACAATAAAAATAAATAAATTACCATGTCATATCATTACATCACAAATGATGTGATATTAGGTTATTGGTTGTGCTTTGAAAGCGTACAATTTTTATAACCTTTGGTACAATTTGCATAATGTAGTGTATCAAAAAGAATATGATGTTAATAATTTTTGGATCTTACTACAACTCTCACAACACAAGAGTACAACTCGTTAAAAATGTAAAATGTAATTTTTACGATGTTTAGTGCAACTTGCATAATGCTGTGCACCGAAGAAAATATGTCAAATTTTTTATAGACTTGGTACAATTCTTATAACGCAGGAGTCCACCTCATTAAAATGTAAGACACGACTTTTATGATGCTAGCATAAAGTTGTGCGTTAAAAATATTTTGATGTTAATCTTTTTATGAACATGATGAAACTATCAAAACGTTAAGTACGACTCTTAAAATATAAGGTATATTTTTGACATCATTTGATACAACTTACATAACATTGATGCACCAAAGATAATTTGATTTGAAACGTTAAAGTACAACTATTTAAAAATTAAAACATGAGATGCAATTGCTACAATGTCTAGTGCAAATCACACAACAATGAGCCGGAGTTTACCAAAAATTGCACTAGTTAACTCACACAAGGCGTTACATCGGCAAATTTAGTAATTTCAAACTAAATGAATGAAATCAAATCAAATGGAAAATTAAGTTACGAAACATTAACATTGAACTCAACTCATGTTGTAGTAATATTAATTATTTATAATAAAAACTAAAAAAGTAAAAGAGATCAAGTTACAAAAATAGTGGAAAAAAGTGATCAAGAGATTGAAGGAGTTAGTTGCAGAGAAAATGAGGGGCTGAAAGATGGGATAAAATAGTTGTAGAGCAACGAGGGAGAAAGATAAGAAAGGGGTTAAAATAGTCATTTTGTAAATCCATTAAAGTTGATGTCTTTTTAAATGTTCTCGATAAGATGACATCCTTTTAATATTCAACCGGCACTTAATTTATTCTTAATCATGTGATAAAAAAGTGATCAAATTTTAATTACCTCAAAAAATAATAATATAAATCAAGATTTTGACAATACCCAAAAAAAGAAAAAATTATTTTCAAATGTCTGAGGAGAGAAAAAAGGAAAAATTCATTATCTTTTTTATTTAAATATTTAGTACAAGAGTAAAGAGAAGAAATTTGTATAAATTAGTTGACAATTATATCATTTTTATGAACTTTAAAAGAAAAATAAGTATTTTAATTTATAAAATATAGTTAAAAAAGTATTTTTGGTATTTAAAAATATTAAATAAAATTTATTTATAACTCTTGGACGGATCAGAGAAATAAGCTTAATTATTCATTTTTTTTTTTCATTTTCTTTGCATCATAAAAAATTGAAACCAAAAAATTATAATATCACTCTAATTAAATATTTTAATTTTTTGTTAACATCATCCCATGCAAGCGACCTATTAGGCCAAAACATTAACATTTCAATCAAAAGGCTATAATTCCAATATGCTAACTTTTGTACATAAAATGCACACATTCAATTCGTCATTTTACATAGAAATGAAATCAAGAATTTAGTTGAGAGGAGACAAACTTTATTTTTAATGTTAAATTATAAATTTTAAAATTAAATAGATTATAAATTTTAATATTAATTAATAATATTATTAGTAAGTAATTAAATTTATTAATATAAATAAATTTACAAATTAGATAGCATGTCCAATAAAAAAAAGACATCATAAAAAAAATTAGACCATGTTAAAAAAATATTTTAAAAAATCAACAAAAGTTATATTAAAAGAATCAAATTAAAATTAATATAAGAGTAAAGTGTGAAAATTTTAAATTTAGAGAAGATAAAAATAAAAAAAGTAGGATATATTTGACAATATATATAAAAAATTATAATTAAAAAAAATTGCAAGGGCAATTGACCTGGGACTATGCCAGTTCCGTACATAATTTTACATCATCTCATGTAATATGACAATCTTTAACTTCTTCCGTTCCAAAATTGAAAGTTTCATTTGAAAATTCAAATTTTTTAAGAAGTATTATTTTATTATTTTAAAACTATTTAAATTTTTCATATTACACTCGTTCAATTGTAAATCATGTTCACATTAGGTGTAATAAATAATAGTTTTAAAAATTCATATATTAAAAGTAAGTTGACTTTTTAAATGAGACTCTTAAAATGAAATAAATAATTTTTAAAATGGGACGGAATAAATTTTTATTTTTTTGAAAAATCTAAATTAGATAATTTTCTTATAAATATAAAAAAATAAAAAATATATAAATAATCACAATATTACATCACATCACATCAAATTGTAATATAAAATATCTGCCACATTGAATAATTACTCAGCACCAGTGAGATCAAAAGGTGCCACAGTTCAAAGCACTTCTCTTAAATGAACAGACCCAAACAATTGACCTTGGGCACCACGTGTCAGTCTTACAAAGTCTCCCATAAGATAACAATGTAAGTCTAGTTACACTTGATTTATATCAATAGACGTCGCCCTTTTCCTTCATACTTCCGCAGCTGAATCCGAGTCCGTCATCAACAGATTTCCAGGAGCAAATAAGGCCGGTTGGAAGAGCAAATAAAAGTGACCGAGAGAGAGGTAGAGAGAATCTATCTGAATGAGATTTGGATATTCCTTATTTGTTTTCGATTGAAATTGCTTTATTATAATCTGTGTTTCTGTGCATTAATGTCTATGTTTTTTATTTCCTTTTTTAGGTACAAAATGTTTAAAATCTGACTCGCTCCTCTATTTTATTCTTTCCCTGTTACTTTGGTTTGATTAGTATTGCTTTAGCAATGTGTAGGGCAAAAGAAATGACATATTTTAGAGAAAAGATGTTCGAATAACCCCGGAATTGAATTGAAGATTTGAAGTTAGAGGAAAAAAAATAGGTTAAGGGTTTTGTTGCCAAGATATTATGTGGAGAAACCCTTGGCTGAAAGATGCGTGTGTTCAAATTACAGCTGGTGTAGATTTCTCTATTGGTAGTTTTTGATGGATGGTCATGGTATTTAGTCTTGATCAACTGAATTTGCAATTCCCAAAGAACGTGCGAAAAAAGTTAATGGATGTGCTTTGAGATAATTGTATAATTTTTTTTTGGTTACTTTATCTGTCCAACTACCCAAATATCACATGATTATGGTGTGATTTGAGAGGGTTGCAATTTGAATATTGACAGGATTTGTGGTTTGGGTTGATTCTCCGATTTTATAATTTGTGTAACATTTTCATGCACTGCCATGTTTCTTATAGCCTTAAATTGATTTGAATTGAGATGTTGTGTTTTCAAATTGCACTATCATTTTCACTTATATTGAGCCCCCGGACACTGGAAAAGTCACTAGAATAGGAGTTGCTATTCTCCTATTTGCTTTAAAAGTTATAGTCAAAGGACCTTCTGTAACTTTATGGTGGAAGTCCTCTGGAATTGCTTCGCCGTTATCAAAGAAGCACAGATATAAGTAGGACTCCAGTCATGTTTATTGAATGGAAATTTAGGTCACCAAGGTAGAGAATCCATTCAGGTCACTAAGGTAGAGGTTTACTATTCAGCAAGATGGCTGCTTTAAATTTAGAAACACGGGAAGGTGATTGTGCACCTCCTTAAGGAGCCTTTGTCTCCATGTTATGTGGAGAAGTCCTTATTCTTCCTTCCTATGTTTGTCTTTCTTCCAATATACTTTGTTTCTTACCAATAATTCATTTTATCTCACCCGGTTGCCTTATTGGCAAGTATTTGTTTGAGAAGGCCAATATTCTCTTGAGTCTTTACAAAACACTCCTTATAATCAAATGGAATTAAAATCACTAGTATAATTTTTCAACTGTTGCAAAGTTCTTTAGTTGGAGTTTTGATATTGGGAAATCTACAAGTGTCCTAGGTGTAAGAACACCTTCTTTTCTAATAGCGCACTTTTTTTATTATTATATTTCTCTTCATCGGGGCCACTTACCTATCAAGAAAAAAAAGTCTCTTCATCTTCTTTTTAATTAGGTATTATTATTGCTCAACTGTTCAAAGTTCTTTTTGAGTAGTTTTTTTTTCTCTTAAGAAGAAATTCTTAAACCCTTACAACTCATCGGAAGTTTATATCTTTTTGGTGGAGGTGATGTGTGTGCATGGAGTTGGCCTGTAGAAGGGCATAAGAAAGGGGTGGAGGAAGTTCTCTAATTACATTGCCTTTATTGTGGGGAACGGCAGTCGAGTATGCTTTTGGCATAATGTTTGGTGTGGTGGTAGGTCTGTTGAATCCATTCCTAGACGTATTCAGGATTGCTTTTGACAGAGGACATTTGGTAGCATATTATGTTCAATTTTCTGAAAATGGGGTTGTGTGGGAACCCTATTTTTCTAGAACTTTTTCAAGACATGTTAGATCATATTACATGATGTTATATATGTGTGGGTGACCCTGCCCCCCCGGGGGGGGGGGGGGGGGAGGAGCGGGGAGGGGTTGTAGGGTGGAGTTTCCTAGGAAGGTATATGAAAGGAAAATGTACCTTCTAAAGTCGCGGTGCCTTCTAAAGTTGGTTTCTCTGTGTGTACAATGTTTGGGAGACTATTTGTCTTTAGATAATTTGAGTAGAAGGGGTAAAGTTGTCCCTAAGTGGTGTTGTATGTGCAAAAGGGCTGAGAAGTCCATTAATTTCGTACTTCTTCATTGTGTAATTGCTGGAGATGTGTGGTCTATGGTTCTGTCACTGTTTGGTGTTCATTGGACCATGCCTGTGTCCATGAAGGAGTTGATGACTTGTTGGTTGGGAGTGTGCTCAAATGGGATAGGACATTAGGTTTGGAGAGCTGCCCCAATTTGCTTAATGATTTGTATTTGTGGGAACGAAATAGGCGGACATTTGAGGATGTTGAAGTGTCTTTAATTAAAATTAAAGATACAATGCTTGACATGCTTCATTTTTTGGATTTTTGGGGCTTACCCATATTCTGTATATTCTTTTATAGATCTTTTGGATGGTATGAGCTATATAGATGGGGCCTAACTACTGGATTCTTTCTTCTTTCGTTCCACCCACCTCCCCCCGCCAGCCCCCACCCAATTTTTTTTATTTTTTATGTTGGTTCAAACTTAAACTATTGGAATATGGTTTGGGAAAGTATGGATAAGTTCAATATTTTCATTGAGAAGACAAATAAGTGCTATTAATTTTTTTTAAGGCTAGTAAGTTCAATTTAAAAAAAAAAATTCCTACAAAATCTTCAAAAAAAAAAATCTCATGGTCACAATCTCTATTTCTCTCTGTTTATTGATTTCTTTATTTGGTGGGTGGGGGGGACAGGTGATATAGAAAGGAATTGCAAGGAGAGTAATGACCAGTGTCCAAGGTCACAGGTTCAACTCTCAGCCCAAGGGCCACCTTACCTATCAAAAAACAGAAAAAAAGAAAAGAAGAAGTAATGACTAGTGTCCTTTAGTTGGCATGTGGCTCTGCTGAAGTACTGATTTAGTTTTAGTGCTCCCTATATTACTGAAGAATCCACTCTGTGATACAAGGGTTGAGGCATACGAGTATACAACTAAACCCAATTCAAGCATAGTTGGATTTTTAATCCAATTCTCCGTTTGGTAGGATGGACATTGGAAGGAAGGAAGAGGTATCCTTGCGCTTGGGGAGAGGAAGGAGCTTTTTTCCTTTGGTTGAGTACTCTTTCCTTTCATTCCTCTTTTTTTCTTTAAATTTAAGAAAGGAGTCTTTCCTTCTATTTTCAAAGAAAGACTTCTTTTAAGGGCAAAGTAAAAATGATGCGAGTCTTTACCTCCTCCTTTCCTCCCACTTTTGGGAGGAAGAAGGGGCTGCTTTCCCTGTCCTTCTCTCTATTCCTCTACCAAACAAATGGAAACGTCTCTATCCCTCTCCCTTTCCTTCCTTCCATTATTTCTCCCTACTAAACAAGCTGTAAGAGAAAAAACTGAGGAAATATTTGTATTTTTTATTTTTTTTAGTTTTTACATCAAGTATTGAAGTTAATCATGTCTACTTAAAAAATTCCTGCATGTAATCATACATTCAGATTGGCAAAGTGACACTTTCTCTTTTGTCACCCATTTCCCCCCTATAAGTATCTGTTGTCCATATTGTCAATAGTTTTTATTAGCTAGAATTTGTATTGTCTTTCACCATTTCAAAGAAATAACCATTATCATTATAAATTATTTCTCTACATCATTGTCCTTAGTTATAATACGCCTAGTAGCTCTGGACCCTTAGATCTTGATTTTATGGTTTTCCAATACATCAATATAATGCTTTTATTTTTGGTAGTTGTTTATTTTATTTTTATTTTCTGGCCATTATTATATGATATTGTTGTGCCTAAATTTTTTTTTTTTAATCTTGTCTTGGATGTTTTCTGCAGAATACTGCTTAAGTAATTAGAAGGAACCAGAAGATAGATATTATATGTCTCTTTGAAAACAATGAAAGGCCAAAGCAGTTATGTGCCACCTCCTTATATTCCGCTGGGGCAGTCAGAGTCCAATGCAGAGATTGTTCCAGACAATAATGACATCCCTGTTCATCGCCCCATAAGTGATGGCCCGGCCCAATGGTCTTCTGGAATCTGTGCTTGTTGCGATGATATGCAGAGCTGTATGCTACTTTCTGCCTTGTGACCTTGATTTATCAGAAGGAAATTTTTATGAAAGGTGCATTTTGAGTAATAAAAGAAACTAAATGAACATTCAGCTCCAATTTTCTTCTATTCCCACAATGACTATAGTTGAATCTAAATAAGATGAAAGCATTTTATGGGACTACATGATTTACAATTGGATATGTTCAACTCTTAGCTATCTACATGATTTACAATTGGATCTGTTCTGCTCTTAGCTATCTAATTGGTGAATATTCTGTGAATGCCTAAATTAATATGGTGGACCACTGCTTGTTATATCACAGCTAATAATCCTCTACTTGGGATGTTCTAACTTCTGACTACATAATTGGGAACTTTGCATTATGATGTGCAGAAGATCAACGAATGTGTACATAGGCAGGAGACTAATTCATTAAATCAAAATCCTTTTAGTACATGACGTGTTACTAGAGTTGTATGTTGCAAAGACATAAATGTACTTGTGGCTGATATCTAATAACTGCAACCATTAGATGTGTTCAAGTTTATCCTTTATTCTTTTTCATGGTCTTTGTGGATACATCTAAACAACAACAAAATTTTTTTTACATTTTCATTTTTTTTGATCGGTAAAAGGTTTATAATATAAACAAGTGCACAAGGGGGGCACACCCACAATTACAAAAGAAGGAGACCGACTACAAAAATTAATGCCTAAAATCCCCGAAAAATCCGACAATGTATTTGGGTACAAAGGATACTCCTCCTTGATCCAAAAGAAAAAGAAGTTTCAAAGAATTATCCTTTAGTCTCTATACCGCAAGTTCAACTTCTTCAAAAATTCTCCTATTTCTCTCCCTGCCACAAACTCCAAGTATACGTCACACAATCCTCGTCTCCTCCAAATACTTCCACCCCTCTAACCCAACAAAACCTCCTTAACCAAGCCAGGCAAGACCCAACGACACCCAAAAAGAGAAAATATCAGATGCTAACAATCTGTAGCTACTGTACAATGTATCAAAAGATGATACACTCTCTCCTCCTCCTTACACAAAGAACATCGACTTGGTAGATGAAAGGCTCTTGGCTGAAGATTGTCCGCAGTCAAGACCCCACACAGCCGACCAAGCAAGAAACACAGCTTTAAGAGGCACCTTATATTTCCATATCAGCTTCCACGGAAATTCCTCTTCCCCCCTTCCCACCATCCCCTTATAAAAAGATTGCATTGAGAACCACTTGCTTTTATCCACCCTCCAACATAAGCCATCCTCCTCCCCAATCAAATGAATCCCAGCTAGCAGTCTCATAAGATCCTTTACTCCCCTTACCTCTCAATCAAAAAAATTCCTTCAAAAGCACGGACTCCATACTGTATTCCCCCTACCACAGAGGCATAATTTGCTACCCTAGCATCCTTCTGAGATGCTAAGCTAAACAAAGTGGGAAAGTGCTCCTTCAAGACCGAATCACCACACCACAGATCCTTCCAGAACTTTTTCCCTTAGCCCATTGCCCACCTGGAAGCTGACAAACTGACCAAATCTATCTTTCCCCTTCCGAATTGACACCCACACCCACACCCACACCCACCCATTGGGGTCATGGCTTCATTCGGGAACCATCCACCCTCCTCACACCCATATTGGATGGCCACTACATCCTTCCATAAAGCATGCTCCTATATAGTGAATCTCTATAACCACTTCCCCAACAATGCCTGGTTAAAAACTTCAGATCTTTAAACCCCAGTCCTCCTCCCTCGTACGGGTGTTTCACTTTTTAGAATTTAAATAGTGAGTCAAGCAAACATTTACTAGTAAAGAATAAGTATAGCATGTCCTTAAGAACTAATTAAGGCAGAGTAAAAAATAGTTTCCTCTAGATGGCCTATGGGTTTTTTTTTTTTGGTGATGGTGCACAACGTTCTTTCCCTTTTCATGATATTATTTGTATTTTTATACTTCCAAGATAAGATAAGAAAAAAAAGGACAACATGTAGAAAAACAAATTTAGGCTGACAAAGGAGGGAGGGGATTTTGGTGGGTGAATTATGTGCATGATAGAAAATTGGTGGACAATGTTTGTGAAATCTGCTAGAGGAAATCCTATTGAAGAAACTATATGCATGATGGTCCCAATGAATACTTTTGCCATGGCTTGAAGAAGCCCAAAGGCATAAGAAATTAAGAATCATCCCGGGAAAATATTGTCATGCATTTTGTGTTTACCTTGGAGTTTTTTATTCAAAAGACAATCAACTTTTTTTTTTCTTTAATTACCATTTTTTTGGGATAAGTAAGACACCCATCTACTTTGTCCCATTTGGTCAATCACCTCTTTGGAAGGTGAAGAAGATATCAATCAAGGATAAATATAATATAATAGCAATAGGCCATGTTATTTCAATAATTAGTTGCAGTTTGAGATTGCTGTCAAGTTCTGATCTGGATTAGGTTGTGTGCACTATTATGGTTCATTTTGGAGTGTAGGAGAGCTTTGATGTTAGGATGGAGGGTATTTTGAAAAAAAGATAAGCTGCATGCTTATATCAGAACAGAAAGTGCCAGTGGGGCGAGGTTTCCTGATGAGAATCCATTTTTGGAATGAAGGCAATTTGTTTTGTTTGAAAAAGACCGTTAGACTGATTATCTGTAGCCGTGGTAGAACTTGTGAGGGCGAAGGGGGTGGGTTGTGTATTGGTGAATATGACCGATCTAAAATAACTTTCCAAACTGTGTCCAAACAAGAAAGATATGCATGGCTGTCACCATAAGAATCGTTGATTACAAACTTTGTGCAATTTTAACCCATGTCCTCACATGTGCATGGGCTGCAGACACTTGGGTGCATAGTTTGTAATACAAATTTTATTATCTATATAAAAAATTGTTATGGTTGTTCATGAGGAACCAATGGTGCTAGTGAAATCTATTGCAATTCTGTTATAGGCAATGGCAGATCCAGAAATTGAGGTTGGAGAAGGGGGGGGAGTATATACATTGAATTTTTTGGAGGGATTTTTATGAAAATTCAACAAATTTTGGGGGCCAATTCCTAATTTTTTTAAAAAATTAACAAAAGTACACGACAAAAACCAGATTTCTCTTCTCTTCTTTTTTTTTTTTTTGGGGGTTGGGGGGGGGGGGGGGGACGCCCCCTTAGCTACCCTCCTGCCCCTGCCTCTGCCAGTGGTTCTGGGAATAGTATCTGCTGGCAGGATTGTATCAGAGTAAGGCAGTTAAAGTAGTCAATTTTTTTGGCATTTGATTTTGATTTATGGAGTTTAAAGCTTAGTCCTTTCATTGCTTACGTCCCATCCCTTGTTGATAAAGTAAACCTTTAATGGAACCTTCAAGGGCGTGAACTGTAGTCTCCAAAGATGTCATTCTGTTGTTGAACTTTCCCTTCATAATGTCTCTCTTGAACTCTTACTTGGAGTTAGAACATTTACTTTCAGCTTGCAATTTAATATTGCTCCGTTACTGATAAAAAAAAAAAATATTGCTCTGTCTTTACGGCCAAGGTACTTTAACAAATGATTGGTAGACAAATATGATAACTGGAGAATTGACATTTAATGAAGAAGAGAGAAGGACTCAGAAGGAAAAGAGAGGGAAAATGGGGAAGGTTACCTTGGCTTTGATACCAAATTGATGTTGGACAACACTTAGTTGTTCGGATGTTATATACACCTCCTTATTCTGCAGTCTAACTCTTAAAATTGCTTATGTTATAGGTTTATGAAGTTAGAAGATAGCTATTTTGGTTTGTATTCAATAAGGTTAGTATAGATGATGTTTGTTGGAAATAAGCAGATGTTTCTCTAGAATTTCTGAACACTGTTAAAGAGAAGTAAAAGAAAGATTGCAAGAAAGGTATGTGGCAGACAATAACCAATTTTCATTTATTAAACTCTAAAATTCAAAATCAATTTACTTTAATCTTATTTTGGTACAGTAGACCTGATCTAGTGACTATAAAACTTCTCTGGGGAGTTTTTTTTTTTTTTTTGTTGATAAATAAACATATTTGGAGAGTAACTTTTTAAAAACAAGAATTACATGAATCTAGTATCAAAATATGACTTTGTGAAAGATTGTAAGTTTTCAAATAAACATTATTGGATACCGTTCTAAGAAAAACACTTCTAATTAGAGTGGAAGTATAGAAATAGAAAATTCCAGACAAAAAAAGAATGTTTAGAAAATGGAATACTCATTAACTGCAGTGGACATTTTTCATTTGACCAAAAAAGTTTTTTGACTGTGTTGGGGGCCAAAGCCTTTGATTTGGGATTCAACAAAGAGATGTCTTCTTTAGATTAGTAATGGTTACTTCCTTCACACTCTCAGGCAAGACGCTTCCATATGTGAATCTTAGTCTCTAAATGGGTGTGAGATGCATGTACTTCGTTATATTCATCTCAACTCAGCCTTATCCAATCATTTGGGGCCGGCTACATGAATCCCTATCTCACCATTTCAATCTATTTAAGACCATATACTCTGTTATATCAAGTATTTAAATTTCCTGTTGTGGTAGCAAGTAATGAATCTATTATTTACTAACCTTAAAGTTGTCAACTAATTGTGGTTTGTCATTTTTTGCTCAGGTTGTATAGGTCTGTTTTGCCCCTGTTTTCTATTTGGAAAGAATGCAGAGTTTTTAGGGTCTGGCACTTTGATGGGGTCCTGCACAACCCATTTTATTTTGTGGGTTCTTGTGAACACAGTTTGCTGCTTGTTAATTGATGGTGTTCCTTTGGGGTTACCCGGATGCTTCATAGCATGTTATGCTTGTGGTTATCGGAGGGCGCTACGGTCAAAGTATGAACTGCCGGTATGTCATTTCCATTGCTTTGCCAGTATAGAGTGCTTTATTAATAAAAATATATGTAATGCATTCTTGTTGTGTGATTAAGGGTTTTGTCTTTATTTCCTCAATGATACTAATTAACATTCTGTTGTGGTAGGAGCCTCATGTATTGGGTTAATCCTTTTAATACTATTAATATCTAACATTATGTTCAGTCCAAGTTGTTCATTTGATGTTCCCAAACTTAGGCAATGTTCCTTCTTTTATTATATTTTGGCTAAATTATGTTAGTGTTCCAAACACCCTTAACTTGATGGCCAACTTCTTGTCTAGAACTTGATTGTGTCAATAATGTCTCAAGGCCTCATTTAATTTGCAGGAATCACATTCCTATGAATCATAATCCCATCATTCTTGAGTTTTTGAGAAGAGATGACCAATATAATTTTGATTTTGCTGTGGTATGCCCGAAATCCTGTCTTAAAGAAGAGGATATAGATTTGAGCTGATCGAGGTTTGCCAAAACCTTATCCTTGTGCATGAGATGGATTATACTTAGGCTACCCCACCTACTAACTTGAATTCAACTAGAATAACACTGTTAATAAAGAAATAAGTTCCTTGTAAATCAGCCCATTATGGGAGCAAGATGTAAATCAGCCCATTGCTGAGGTCCTTTCATTAAGGATGAAAAAGGCTATGGGCAGCATCATTTCTCCTAGTCAGCATGCCTTTGTGGAGGGAAGGCAAATCTTGGATGCGGCTCTCACTGCTAATGAATGCATTGATTCTAGGAGAAAACAGAAGAGGAAGGGTCTTGTTTGCAAGTTGGATATTGAGAAAGCTTTTGATCATATTAGCTGGAGTTTTTTGATGGACATGCTGGCAAAGATGGGCTTTGGGGCCAAGTGGAGGATGTGGATTCATTCATGCATATCCACAGTCTCTTTTTCGGTCCTCGTCAATGGATCTCCTGCGGGTTTTTTCCGCTCTTCCAGAGGATTGAGGCAGGGAGATCATCTATCCCCCTACCTCTTCGTGATTGCTATGGATGTTTTGAGTTGCTTTTTGTCTCGTGCAGAGGAGGTTGGTCTTATCAAAGGTTTTCAGGTGGGGAATAGTAGAGGTGGTGGAGTTGGTATTTCCCATCTTTTATTTGCCGATTATACCATCATTTTCTGTGATCATTCAGTCCGCCAGCTCCGCTTTGTCCGGTGCATTCTTATTTGCTTTGAAGCAGTGTCAGGCTTGCGGGTCAACCTTGGCAAAAGCAGCATTACTCTGATTGGGGCGATTCCTGAGTTGGATGTGTTAGCTAGTACTTTGGGCTGCAGTGTAGGCAGTTTTCCCTCGACTTACTTGGGTCTTCCGTTAGGTGCTTCTCCGCGTTCAGTTGGGGTATGGGATCCTGTAATTGGAAGATTTCTCAGTAAGCTGTCAAGTTGGAAAGCTCAACTTCTGTCTAAGGAAGGCAGACTCACTCTTGTCAAAAGCACTCTAGCCAATCTCCCTACCTATTTCACTGTCCCTTTTCCCTATTCCCAAGACTGTGAGCAAGAGACTTGAGAAGATTCAGAGGGACTTCTTATGGGGTCATATAGGGGAGAGCAAAAAGATTCACTTAGTTGCTTGAGACAGAATTCAGAAGCCGGTGACTCACGGGGGCTTAGGGGTAAAAGACTTGGTACTTTCAATACAGCCCTCTTAGGGAAATGGTTATGGAGATTTGGGGAAAGCAATGGGGAGCTTTGGCAGGAGATCATTGCTACTAAGTATGGGTGTGATCCTGGAAGATGGTGTTCAGACAGAGTCGAGGGGTCAAGGGGATGTGGCCCCTGGGGTTACATTAGAGATGGGTGGTCGACCTTCATGGTAAGATGCCGCTATATCCTTGGAAATGGTAGGTAGGGTGAAATTTTGGGATGATGCCTGGGCTGGGGAAAGAGTCGTTGAGGGTGAAATTTCCTAGTTTATATAGTCTGGCTAACAATAAAGAGCCTTGGGCTAGTGAGTGTTTGGAGAAAGTTGGGAACAAGCTTATTTGGACTGCTTGTTTTAGGAGAGACTTCTTTGATTGGGAGTTAGAAGAGGTGGGCTCCTTCCTCCGTTACCTTAATGGTTTCCGGGCTTGTGAAGATAAGGAGGATCAGAGAGTTTGGAGGTCGGATAAGAAATTCCTTCTCTGTCCGTTCTTTCTACAAAAGCATGTTTGTTTCAGTTAATTCTCCCTTTCCGTGGAAGCTAATTTGGTATTCAAAAGTCCCCCCTAAAGCCTCATTCTTTGCTTGAGAGGCTTCTTGGAAGGCAATTTTAACGGCGGACAACCTAAGGAAACGAGGCTTCTCTATGGTGAGTAGATGCTATCTTTGCAAGTGCGAGGAGGAAAGGGTAGGACCACTTACTCATCCACTGTCACGTATCATAGAGCTGTTGGAATGTTATTTTTGCTCTTTTTGGTTTCTCATGGGTAATGCCAGGCACAGTCAAAGATCTATTGTTGACTTGGGAAGGCTACAATCTTCCAAAGGAGATTAAGCAAGTTTGGAGAATAGCTTCAATATGTCTCATGTGGAGCATCTGGACAGAAAGGAACAAACGTGTTTTTGAAGATTTGGAGCTTGCTACTCCTCTTTTTAAAGATGTTTTTTTGCGTTCATTATTTTTTTGGGCCAAAGAGGCTTTACCTGTAAATGTCTCTTTTTTTGTAATCTTTTTGGATTCTCTAAATTAGATGTAAGCTTTTGGGGCTTTTGTCCTTGATGCCCTTCTTGGGCACCAATATATATACAACTTTGTTTATCAAAAAAAAAAAAGATTCTGTTGGTATGCTTTGATTCTCATTATTCTATTTGAAAATGTTATATCTGACAAAGTTTTTGATTTCATCACTTCACTCATATTCATTTGCTTTTTTCTTTTTCTTTTTTCCTCATTTATGGGATTTGGGCTTCTTGAGTTGTTGGATATTTAGGTGTTTTTATCTTCATTATCCTAAATTGTGAGGTCTCTATTAAGTAGGCAAAATAATGTTATGAAATTACTTTCATGTTGTAGACAAGAACTAAGGCAAATAAGAAGTGGGAACCACGGTACATGACATCAACAATACATCCTTGATGATACACCCAAGGGGTAGCTCGTCTCACTCGAATAGCAGCCCTCGGCACCTACAGATTCAAAACTCTATGCCATGTCAATCCGAGGCGGGGATTGAACGGCAACCACGCTACTCCTGCTCCTCCGCAAGATTGCGTGGCCGTGGTATGCTCCAAGGACTGTGACATGTTGTTGGTCCATCAGTCATGGTGACCCCTCAGCCGGATATGTCACGAATCTTTGACAGTCAAGGTGATGCTCCCTTCATGGGAAGTCACCACCTTGTTCTTAGTGGCCACGGTGATCCTCCTTACGGGATGTGTCATGACTTTTTGTATGAGGTATTTGCACTGCTATATCTCAGACCGGGCGACTACAGTTTAGCCCCTCTATGGTTGTGTGATGACCCTGCGGACATGGTTTGGTGTCAATTGTGATACATTGGGTCATGTCCCAACAACGGGACCTGAGGGACTGTGGGGCTCGGAGGATTATGATGAGAGCTTGGTATGGTGAAAGGGCATGTGCCCTTCGGTTGTATCCTAGCTAATGAGATTGAGACACACATCATATGAAGCACGATCCTAGGAAACCCTAGTTGTACACGTGGACAACTCTATAAATACCAACCCTTATTTAAGAGGAGGGCATCTTTTTGGGGATTCACAAGGCAAGGGGTCCTAAAGTATTGCCTCAAGAGTGATTCTGCCATCTTAGCTCATTATCTTGTCCAATCATTCACCCTCAGTTTCCATCAAGACTGTTTGTCCCATCGTTATTAACTCCATTATTGTTGTTCTTTGACTTGCCATCCCGGGAATAAGGTCCCACAAAACCCCACATCCACATACATTCACATGCCAAAACCTTTATAGCAAAGGGAAAAAGTGCGCTTAAAAAGGGGTATTGGGGTTAAGAGTTATGATTCTTTTCGCTAATGGTAAAAAAATCAACTAGTTTAGCTAACATATAGTAAAACAAGGATTTAATAGTAGCTCAAGCCTTTTTGAAAATTGCTTCAATATGAATTTTTTCTGAGTTTGGCATGTATATTTGTGTATGTGTACTTATATATCTGTCATTTTGAATGTAAAGGACAATTTTTTTTTTTCAAACTTTCAAAGGCTCTTTCAAGACCATCTAAGGCTTTCCATTTTGCAAGGCGTATAGAGCCCGCTTTTCTTCTTCCAAAAAAGTGCATTGTCAAGGACATAGTATGGTAAACAAAAGGAGCTAGCCTTATATACTTTACCCTTTGAATAATTTTCCCCTTAGCCCAACCCATATGTTGTGCTCCCTTCCCCCTTATCCCCATGCCCCTAGTAGGGCTTGAACCCTGTCCGAACCCCATAGAAATGGCAGGAGGTACCACCTAGGCTATCTATGCATTGTTCATATACTTTCCCGAGGTATAATGAAAAGAGAGAGAAATTTAGAGTGGAACAAAGAAATATAGATCTAATGGGGATATTCCCCTACAAATGCCTGTCGTGGTTCCTTATGCGCATAAGCTGCTAAAAGTAGTGAAGCAATTACTCCCAGAACTGGAGAAAATTGACATGTATAGATATTATCAAGAAATTAGAATTTTTCAGTGTTTCAATCTAGGACAGTTTGATAGGTTTACCGATACAAGTAAGAGAGTAAAGCAAGTTTCTCTTAAGGATCTCTAGTTCCTTCAACATATTGTACTTGCCTATTTTGAATAGGTTTTAGTATTTACTGGTTGAATAGTACACTTTAGTCATCAAGGTTGGGAGGTGTGTTGGACCCTGCAATTTAGAAAGGCATTCCATGATTGGGAAGTGGAGGAGCTGGCTAGGTTGTTGGAGATCTTGCAGAAGTCCAAGCTTCATCTGCATCATGGGGATATGATCAGATAGGTTCTAGAGGAAGGGTGGGAAGTTCTCAATCTAGTCTCTCTACAAGGTTCTTTTGAGGAGAGAGGGTACAAATTTCCCATGGAAAAACATATGGATGAAAAAGCGCCATTGAAAGTGGTTTTTTTTGGGTGAGCAGCAACATGGGAGGCCATATTGACGGGAGAAAACCTCAAAAAATGGGTTTTCATTTGGCTAATAGGTGCGGGATGTGTAAGAAGGAAGATGAGACAATGAATCATCTTTTGCTCCATTGTGAGATGGCAAGGGACTTGTGGCAACTTGTGTTTAGCTGTCTTTGGGTCTTGCCAAGAACAGTTTCTGAACTTTTGGCGAGTTAGAGGAGTGGGTGTTAGAAGGTTTGGGATGTAATCCCTCTTTTGTATTTTTTGGTTCATTTGGAAAGAAAGAATTATAATTTTTTTTTGAGGGGGTGGAAACTCCCTGTATAGAGCTAGGAGCATTTTTTAGTATACCTTGTATGTATGGGTTAAAGTATCTTGTAATCCCTTGGTAGGAGATTTGGTAGATTTTTTAAGTGACATGAAACTCTCTTAATTTGAGTTTCCTCCTTTTGTACATGGGAGTGCCCCCTTGGGCGCTTTTTAATATAATTACTCTATACTTATCTAAAAATAGTACAATTTAGTAATGAGTGCTAGTAAGACTAAAAGTTCTATCTCTTCTTCTTCCTTGTGTGTACTTTTTTTTTTTTTGGTTGGGGGGGTGTTTGGGGGGAGGTTTAGGCATTCCTCCTTAATGTGATCTTTTTGGTGGTTCTATCTTATGAAGTTATGGATGATCAAAGTGATCTGGTGTGGAGAGCTGCATGTTTGTTATTTGATTTATTTGGGACGAGTGTTGTAAGGAGGTTGTCTATAGTTTTTCTCTCCATGATGGTCATTGTATGGTTTGCATAAATGACAATTTACTGTCTTTTGCTTCAAGAACATTGACATATATTTTTTGAGACACTGTTCTCCACTTATGTTTGTCTGCAGTGTCATCCACTGGATTAGGTTTTTTATTGAGCACATTCATCTTACAGTGTCCACATGCTGCACTGCTAGAACCTCAGTAATCCTTCTGTCCACTTGACCAAGAAAATTTCCTCTTACAGACTTAGAGAAGAACCTTGGTCTGTTCAATTATCTTGGTCCTTATTTCTTCATTTTGTAGGGTTTTGGGTATAAAAAGATGCATAATTCATGGATAATAGCTCTTAGAAGATAATATGGGGTCTATTATGGCAGCTTTTGCACCCCACGTTTACATTTGTATTTGTAAATTCCTGAGAAAGGTCATTTGGCCGAACTTTTAAAATACTCTTGTATTGAATTTACATTTCTGTGCTCGGAGAAAATCTATGTATGTCGTCTTTTAGCATGATCCCTGTTCTTGGCGGACTACATGCCGTTTACGGATATTTTCACTTTTCTCTAGTTACTGTTTGTTTGCCTTTTCCTCTAATGATTAACCGTTTTCTATGCAGGAAGCCCCATGTGGAGACTTTGTAACTCATTTTTTCTGCCATTTGTGTGCCATTTGCCAAGAATACAGGGAAATCCATGAAAGGTCTGGCAGTTCTGGTCCCCCTGATCTGAATCTGGTGGCCGTCACAGCCCCTCCAGTCCAGACAATGGAATCAGCTTCCAAGGAATAATACTCTTTCCATCTATTATTCTTCCATCACCTTGTGGTGGCTTTATATCATATTACTTAAGCCTGTGGGTTTTCTATCTTCAGCATGTTGTCTTCCAAATTGTTACTGGATCACGAGGTCATTTGACTACTATAATTTGTTGTAGCATCATTTTCCCACTGGATTAGAGATTCTGTCTACATCTGAGTTGTTTCTGTATAAATGATAAAATGATTTACTACATATAATTGATGTCAAACAGGCATTATTTTTCTTGTATCATAAAGGAGGAAAATGACTCCAATCTTAACTGGGGCTGGCAATGGAAGTACAAGGGGCCTCAAAAGAATCAAAACCTTCCTCTGGCTTGCTATTGGGGATGGGCTCATTTTTAACAGGCTGATATGTGGGCCCGTTTGGTTGAGCGCTGCAATAGTGTTGTATGAGTTAAGCAATTGAGTGTTTAAGTGAATTGTTAAAAAGTATTTAACAATTATTAAATTGACTTAATTGAAATATTTACAATAAATTTGACTAATTTAATAATAAAAAAATTAGATTTATTAGCTTAATTCAAATTAAAATTAATAGAAAAGTTGTGACTTATAAGTATGGAATTTCATTTCAAAATTTAAATAATCTCAAAATCAATTGTGTTGTTGAGGGATTTGAAAAGTTGTTTCAAACATAAATATATGTATTGAGAGTGCCCCTCTACTAGTGCTTTCATCGAGAAATCAATTAAGCGTGATAGCGGGACTTTGAGAAGCTGATTCTAACATATGCGAACGTTATACATGGATTGATGCATAAATTGACAATTGACAGTACAAGATACTCTTATGTCAGGTTGGGTTATTATTGTGATAAACTGTAACCATCCTGCAAAAATTACGATATTATATAATTCTGTGTCAGAAAAGAACTCACCATCAATGGGTAAAGGGCACATTTCAGTCCCCATTGGGAGTGGAAACTTGATTGCAATATTCCATGTAGGTTAGTTTAAATGAATAGCTGGTTTGATCAAGAATTAACCAGGCCACCAAAATAGTAATGGATTGAGATTTCGAGAAAGTAGTGAATGAAGCCAAGATTTTTCATGGCAAATTCACTGTAAAAATAATGAACAACCAAGTTGTGAGGAAGATGTATATTAGAGCCACTTATGATCATTTTGTCATCCGTCTGTGGCATTAGATGCATGCTCCCTTGAAAAATAACTTTGTGGTTCAATTGGAATTGCTTTGAATAAGGTTTTTTTATTAAAAAAAACTTGGATTAATGAAAAATTAGTTTAGGAAAAGATTTCATAGAAAAATCAGTTTGAAAACAAATTTGTTAAAACTGATTTTTTTTTCAAAAAAAAAAGTAGAGAGATACAAATGAAAAAAAGAGATCAGCAATCTCTTTTTGCTCATAATGATCATTTTGCAGTAAATAGCATATGGATGATCATGATAATAGTGTTGTTTTTGTGCTCTGACTGTACGTTGCATATATATATATATATATAAGCAGTTGGTTTATATGCTTGATTGATAATGAAACTCTTTTATCCACTAACACGAACAAAAGAATGTGTGCAACGTACTGTTCCTATTTATATCCTGCTGTTACATTAAACAATGTTTGAACTCTAGTCATTGTCCTTGCTCATTGCTGAATATTGAAATAGATTCTCTCGTGTGCATGCAAGATGATCACCAGATGTGGTACCAGTGTCAATATCACTATTGACTCTAGTCGACCAACTAGATATAGTGTGTGTAGGTACACACACATATATATGTTACATGTGTGTATGTATATATATATATATATATATATATAGAGAGAGAGAGAGAGAGAGAGAGGAGGGAGGGAGGGTAGAGAGAGGATGGTTGTGAAAAGGAAGGAAAGCTACACATAACATCCAAGTGTGTGACAGAAGCCTCTGGTATTTAATTTTGTGCCAAAAATGAAATGCTATATAGTGTTGCTTTCAACCATTATTCCCCACCTAAAACTTGGCCCCTTCAACTTGCAAATTGTGCAACAACAAAATCAGATAACAAATGGGAGGAAAAGGTGGGATGTTGAAATCAATCCAAATGAGAAATAAATGAAGGAAAAAAGAAGAAGAGGGAATTAAAGCTAATATTCTAATACATGACCACACACACACACACATCCTTTTTTCTTTTGAAACTAAAAAATCTCATGCGTCCTGTTTTTCCCTTCAGTAACACTGCCAGAAAGTTATCACACAAACTACATTTGCTTAATTGCATGGATTTCAAATGATCTTGATGTATAATAATAATAAAATATAGAAGAAGATCAAGAAAACGATGAAGAAGAAGAAGAAAATTCCTTTGAATTGAGAACATACAAGGGTTTCCTTTTTCGGGAATTGAAGTGGATCCACTTGAAAGCTATATACATACATATATACATACATATATATATATATATATATTCAATCAAAAATTAAGAAATATGGAAAATTGATGAAAGTTGGCTAGTCACAATGAAAATGAAAGTTGAAATTCAGCAGGGGATTTAGAAAACATGCAATAGTTTTATGTTTTATGAAATATATCAAAATATTTTGAAATTGATGAAGACCATGGTAGAGTGGGACATTAGCCAGCTGCCAGCCTTGAGCTTGTAGCACAAGCTATATATACAATATATATAGAAGCATCTCTTCTCAAGAAACCAAGTTGCTTTATGATAAAGGAGAGATAATACCCCAAGAGGGCCGTCTCAGAGACCAAAAGCCATATATAACTTGATCAACTTTTCTTATTCTTTTCATCCTTTAAATTCTCAATTCTTCCCTTACATATATTCAACTGTAAGCATTTAGGTTCTCCGAAGCAGTTAGCGCAACTTCATCATGTTTGGTTGGTGTTTTGGGCAGACGCGATTGTCCAATGCCATGTCTGTAAGTTACATTTTACAAGTTCTTCCTAACTGCCTTTTTTTTTTTTTTTTTTATACTTAATATTATATATATATATATATATCATATATTTATATATTTAAACCCATATGTGATAGATTGTGGAGCTTTTGGTTCATATGGATTGTGAAGGATGTGAAAAAAGGGTACGAAGAGCAATCTCAAAATTAGAAGGCAAGAGTTTCATCTTTGAATTACCTTCTTGTGCTTCATTATATGTTTTTTTTTTGCATAGAGAAAATAAATAAATGTAAGAGAGAAGAAAAAAGCCACCGTTGATAAGGCCGGTATTGACATCACCATTATGAAAACTGTAAATGTAAGAGGAAAAAAGAAGTTGATAAAATGCGCTTTATTCTTGGATGATATCACCACCATTCTAGCAAGAGACATAAACTCCCAAACTTTCAACTTGCTTAGTTTATATTCTGTGCAGTTGGGTGCAGGTTACATTGGAATTTGTTCTCAGTTTTTGCTAGATATTCAGATTGTTCTATTTATAATCATATGTCTTTATCTCTAAAGAAGAAGGAACAATTTTGTTCAAGAGACAACCCTGTAGATAGGAATTTTATCTCTGTTTCCTTTTGTGTTATGTCAAAACCATATTGATTACAAAGTTTCATATCTAAATTATTTGACCAATCCACCTCCCAAACTTTTGAATTGCACACACACACACACACACACACACACACACATATATATGTCATTATATATATTTTGACGTTCACTTGAACTCAGATTTGGAATCTGGTGCTCACTACCGGTCCCTAACATCATGGGCTCTGGTGTGAACCAAGGTAAGCAAATTGAAGTAGAACTCTAAACAAGCACACACACACACACTATATATATATATATATATATAGACAGCACCTACTTGTTAGCTTTTCATTTATCCATCAGCAGTAACTATATTCTGTTTATATGGGTTTCACTCTTTTTGAGGTATTTCCAACCTGTATTGGGACCATTGGTTGGAGGGTAAATGGAAATCCCTTAAATGGAGAAGAGCTCATGAATAGTTACCCATGCAAGGTGGTAATTTATCTTCATGTTTGCACTTCTTTTTCCTTCTTTCTTTTTTTTTTTTTTTTTAATAGCGAACCCAATTGCACTTTTGTATAATTCGATGCGGTATGATTATTTTTCATAAACTTAAATTCATTTTGTAATTTCTAATAAATTAATCATAAAAATAAGAAAATATTTGAATTTGTAAAAAACAGTCTTATAATATTAAATGATGAGATGAAGTGATCGTTTACCAAATAATTTCTCCTGTCTTCATGGAAAAACACATTGAAGTTATGGAACACTTCTTTGCCTTACCAGAAAGACTAGTTAACCACATATAAATTAATAATTATATTTTAGTGTTTTTTTTCAAGCCATGCCATTTTTGTTTTTGAGATCTAACTGAGTTGAAATTAAGGAGATGGATGAAAACCCTGTGTATCAAATAATAACTAATTTGATTGTTATCTCTCTCTCAAATGGATGCAGGTGTTGATAGCTTGAATATAGACATGGATATGCAAAAGGTGACGGTGACCGGATATGTGGATCAGAGGCGGGTTCTGAAGGTTGTGAGAAGAACAGGAAGAAAGGCAGAGTTTTGGCCCTACCCATATGACAGCCAGTATTATCCTTATGCTGCCCAGTATTTGGATGAATCTACTTTCTCATCCACCTATAACTACTACAACCATGGTTATAATGAAAGCATGCATGGATATTTCCCCAACCCTGTTTACTCCCACATCATTGATGATGATGTTGCTGAACTTTTCAGCGAGGAAAATGTTCATGCATGCAACATCATGTAACACCTATATATATACATGCACATATACATACAATACTAGTCGGATGCCTGCGCCCTGCGCAGACTTAATATGATATTACACTTAACGTCCATGACATTGCCATGGCTTTGTTCCAGTGGTTTGTGATTTGGGGAGCCACGCTTTCAAGGGCGTAACTCTTAGGAAATTTTGTAAAATAATTTTACATCTAATTTTTTCTTCTAGTTTTCAGCAGAAAAAATTTTTCCTTACAAATTTTGTAAAAAATGAAAAACAATTTACATGTAAATTCTCTTCTAATTTTTTTTTTTTTATTTCCCTTAAAATCTTCCTCCCACAACTCGAAAAAAAAAAAAAAAATTCCTATTAAAATTTTTCCAAAAACAATTCTAGCTCCACTCAAAAAAAAAAAAAAAAAATCTTTCTCTGCCCTGGAACGCGTGGTTTTAGTGACACTTATATCTAACTGTCATGTTTCCAGCTTGCAGTCTTGGACACTTGATTATTGTGTTTATATTATTCTCACCGCTAGCTTTACCTTAAAGCTTGCAAAATAGAACTACATAAATGATTGACAATTCAATATATATACACTTAATATAAAAACGAAGATTGATCCTCTTTTCTTGATGGACCGCACACACACACAGTCTTCAAATCATAGCCTGCATTAGGCTTAAAATGTTGCTCTCAAATTAATAAATGCAAGTAGGAAGTTCCTGCTTGCTTGTATCTATAGATAAAGAAAATATAATGATAAAGATGAGTGTGTTTAGCATTTTTCCTTTGGAATAGTAAATTTACAATATATATGTATGTATATATGTTAAGCATTGTGCTGTAAATGGAAATGTTTGCATGCTTTAAGGGTGGCAAATCTGGTTGCTTGTCATTGAGTTTGATTCTACAGGAGTTTAGGATGTGGTTCTTACGCTAAATTGATTTGAAGTTGTTGTTTGTTTAAGGCAAAGATTAAAATTGAGTGGAATTTTTTTTTTTTTTTTTTTTATAACATTGCTTGTGGACTGGTTTTAGGAGAACACAACTGTGAATGGATGTATAAAACACTTGTCCAAAAATCCTATTTTGCGAGTGTCAACTTTGGAATTCTACAACTTAAGTTTCCCAAACAACCGTCCAGTTATCTCTTAGTTGTTTTTTGCACTGTGGTTTAGTTGGAGTCACACGGGCAGTATTAGTTTTGAGTAATGTTTTTTATATCACTATATTTATACCAACTGTAATTCACTCACTCACAAAGGGATCGGCCCATCTTTTATAAGTCTTAGTAATAAGTCTCATCTCTCCTGTGAAATGATGAGTTAGAATTGAGATAAATATTGTGGGACATAAAATAATTTTTATTAATTTTTGACAATGCTTTCAATGATGTAAGTCATGAAAGATGCAGACTCTACTATTAAGTTAATAAAACAATGACTTTTGGATCCACTTATAAAGAAGTCTTTGAATTTTTACTATTAAGCCAACAAAACAATAATTTTACGGCTCATTTATAATGAAGTCTTCGAGTTTATTCAATAGTAAATGTCATTTTATTCATGTCAAATCTATAATTTGACATTGCTATAATACAAATATGTCAAATTTTAACAACTCTGCTCTAATACTAAAATACTATTCTTTAGTACAATAACTATTTTTCTTTACAACCACCATTTTTCAACTACCAAATGTGGAATAAATGATAGCCAAGTGTAGATCGTGCCCATTTCCCTTTGAAATTTACTTTGCTTGACCTAAATGCAGCAACAAAAATGTGAAATAAATGATAGTCAAATGTGAACCTCACTCTATTTTTTATTGAAATTTGCTTTGCTTCGCCTAACACATCAATAAAAATGTAAACCCACCTCATATAGTTATATTTTAATGAAATAATGACATTAATTACCTTTAGTGTCAAATATAACACTGAAAATATCCATTGTCTTTTTTTTTTTGACAAATCAAATAAAACTCCATTAAAATTGCAATTTTTATAATAATACTAAATTTTAAAATTATCACATCAAATCACAAATGAATTAGAGTTGCTCACAAATTTTATATCACTATATTATAGTTTTAATTAAAAATTTTAAATCAACAAAAATCTAACTCGAAAAGAATCCAAAGTAGAAGTCAAACTCGAACAAGATAGACTCCTATGTCTTCAGAAACTGTCTGCCTATATTTCTGATAGGTTGAAATGAGGGTCATATCTTTTTCTCTTTTTTTTTTTTTTTAAAAAAAAAATCCTTATATTATAGGCTAATAAACAAAATTCCGGAGAGGGGACACTGGTGAGAAAAAAAAGTTAGTAATAAGGTAATATAAAAAATTTCAATACTAATACAAATCAAATTTTATCATATAAATTATATTTTGAACTGAAGCATCATTTTTTCACGGATTTGGACAATTCAAGATTAAGCTCAATCCTAGCAGCCATTTGACTTCTCATAAACCTATTTGTAGAAAGATCTGAGAAATGTATTATACACTCCATAGAGTCTCGTGAAGCACTGTCCTTAGGTTGGCTCCGGTGCAGCACTTGCATGGTTAAAATTTGAAAAACCCATTAAAAGAAAGAATGACACGATCAGCTTTCATAGTCTCTCTATTACATGAAGAAGCCAGACCCCCAACAAGACATCCTGATAATGAACCCCAAAGTGGGCTTTGCAATGTCAAACCATTCCAAACCAGGTTCACCAATGAATATCATATTTTCCCCGCATCTAATTATACAAAAGCAGCACAGTTCTGATCTTTCATCCCTCTATAAGAACAAGCATTATTGGCTTACTTATAAATGTTTATTTTGAAGCATCAACTCTATGCATTAGATGTAAAGGAGATTCAATATAGAAATTTCAGATTTAAAGCCCGAGCTCATATACGAATCCAGCTTTCCGTAAGTTTCAAATTGGGGTGGATCCGTTTCCTTCTAGATTCTGAGTATCTTGCATTTTATCCTCCCTTTCGGTCTGCTCGGTACTTGTTCGTTCTGAAACAAGCTGCCCAACCTTTACATATTTCTCCATGAATTTATATTCCCAGTCTTGCAAAACTTCAAGCTCGGAATCACTGAGGCCATCAATGTTCCCTGTAAGGTCTTGAGGATCAAATGACATGAGAGCTAAGGCTCGGCTAGCATCCCTACCAGCAAACAAGGCATATGGCCCACCGGGACCATAGAACATCCTGCACATCAGATCAAGTAAAATTCGATGCTCATTTCGGATCTCAATATTATGGGCTAAATTATTAAAATTGTTCAAATTTAAGCAATGAAATACTCCGAGGAATATATAATAACACTGAAAAGAGAAGATAGAACATTTTTCGTCCAAGTTGGAAGTGCACAAAAATACATATAGCAATCTTTGAAATGAAAAAAAGATATCCCACTATGAATGAATTGTAATATCTTGAATAAAGAAGGCCGAGCTAGACTTGAAGAAAATGCATCAAAATTAATTAGCTGAAGAATTCTCAATAAAGGACAACTCATTCTTGCTGTAAGAAACACTGAATATACAAGAGTAAAATGTTTAAGCAATGGCCAGTACATTGATAGAATAATAGAATTACAAACGTTGAGAAATTGAGTTTTTGATTTATGAAACTTCAAAATAACTGAACATGGCACGGAAGTCCAACATGTGAAGGAGCAAAGGGAAATGGAATAAAGAGTTACATCTGCTACAAAAATTCTAGCACCAGAGATTTAGACATTTTTGAAAGAATTATAAAGTTAAATTTGCTATGATTTTTCCTTCCCATTTTTCTATTTAGAATTGTAACCAAGAAAGAAAATAATTCACTTGTGTTATTCCATTCAAAATATAATCGACTCGAACCCCATTGAGAGCCTTTGTGAAGATATCTCCTAACTGTTCTCCAGTTTTCACGTATCCGGTAGAGATTAAATTTTGCTGCAATTTTTCACGAACAAAATGACAGTCAATCTCAATATGCTTAATCCGTTCATGAAACACAGGATTAGAAGCAATATGGAGAGCCGCTTGGTTATCACACCACAATTTTGCTGGTATTGAAGCTTTAAGACCAACCTCAATCAAGAGTTGATATATCCACATTATCTCACATACAGATTGTGCCATAGCTCTATATTCTGATTCTGCACTGGATCGGGACACAACATTTTGTTTCGTACTCTTCCATGAAATCAAATTTCCTCCAACAAAAACACAGTATCCGGTAGTGGATCTGCGGTCAATCTTGGAACTTGCCCAATCTGTATCTGAAAAACATTCGATGTGAGTATGTCCATGATTCTTGTACAGTAACCCTCGTCCAGGAGCTCCCTTTAAGTAACACAAGATCTGTTCTAATGCTTCCCAATGGTGAACTGTTGGGAAGGACATGAATTGACTGACAATACTAACAGAGTATGCAATATCAGGACGTGTCACTGTAAGATAGTTCAACTTTCCAACCAGTCTCCTGTATTTTTTCAGGATCTTCAAATAAATCTCCTTCTTTCGTGAGTTGTAGGTTGGGAAGCATTGGAGCGCTGCACGGCTTAGCCCCCAACTTTCCAGTCTCAGTTAATAGGTCAAGCACATATTTCCTCTGGGATAGGACAATGCCTTTCTTGCTTCTCGTCACCTCAATTCCCAAGAAATACTTCAACACCCCTAAATCTTTCGTGTGAAATTGGCTATGAAGAAAGGACTTTAAAGATGAAATTCCCACAGTATCACTTCCAGTAATGACAATATCATCCACATACACAACAAGGAGAATGAGGCCAGATGTAGAATGCTTATAGAAAACTGAGTGGTCAGACTTACTCTTATTCGTTCCAAACTTCTCCACTGCCTGACTAAATTTTCCAAACCAAGCACGGGGACTCTGTTTCAAACCATATAATGACTTACGAAGATGACAAACTCGCCCACACTCCCCCTGAGCAACAAATCCAGGTGGTTGCTCCATATACACTTCCTACTGGAGATCACACGCATTTTTGATGTCTAACTGATGTAAAGGCCAATCATTAGTAGCTGTCAGAGAAATAAATAAACGAACCGAGATCAACTTAGCAACGGGAGAGAAAGTATCAGAATAATCCACACCATAAGTCTGAGCATAGCCTTTAGCCACAAGACGGGCTTTAAGGCGAGCCACGGAACCATCGGAATTGAATTTGACAGCAAACACCCATTTACAGCCAATAGCTTTCTTTCCTGCAGGTAAAGGCACTAAATCCCAAGTATCTAAAGCATTCATCTCTTCGATCATAGCATCACGCCATCCTAGGATGGGACAAGGCATTGTGGACAGTTTTGGGAAGAGACACAGAATCAAGGGAAGCAACAAAAGAACACGAAGAATAAGACAAGTTAGCATAAGAAACAAACGATGAAATAGGATAAGTGCACTGACGCGTACCTTTGCGAAGGGCAATGGGAAGATCAAGATCACCAGCCACAGGATCCGATGGCGAAGAAGAAACCAGTGCGGGACATGGAGCAGATGGGTCTCGTCGTCGGGAATAGACATAGCGAATAGGAGGTGGTGGGGATGGTGGGGTAACAAGGGAAGGAGCTACAGTGGGGGGCGGAGAGGTGATAGTATAAACCAATAGATCATCATCCTCCCCCTGACTCGAAGGAGGAGAAGCAGCAGGGAAAAAAGGAAGATGTTCGAGAAAGGTAACATCAGCAGGACACAAGATACTTGTGAAGGCTAGGACAGTAGCACCGATACCCCTTTTGTAGACGAGAGTAACCCAGAAAAATACATTTTAAAGACTTAGGATCTAACTTAGTGACCTGGGGACGAACATCACGAGCAAAACAAGTACTACCAAATATCCGAGGTGCAATAGGAAACAAGGGTTTAGTAGGAAAAAGGACATTGTAAGGGATCTCACCATGAAGAACAGAGGAAGGCATGTGATTAATCAAAAAACAGGCTGTGGAAACAGCATCAGCCCAAAATTGTTTAGGAACGTGCATTTGGAATAAGAGGGCCCTGGCTGTCTCAAGAAGATGCCTATTTTTCCGTTCGGCCACACCGTTCTGAGATGGTGTGTCAACACAAGAGGATTGGTAAAGAATGCCATTTTGAATCATATAGGCCTGAAAGGAATCGGAAAAATATTCTTGGCATTATCACTTCGTAATGTATGCACAGAAACATTAAACTGTGTTTTAATTTCAGCAAAAAAGGCACTAAACTGGGAAAATAATTCAGAACAATTTTTCATTAAGTAAAGCCAAGTCACACGAGAAAAATCATCAACAAAAGAAACAAAATATCGAAATCCAGTAATGGACACAACAGGACACGGACCCCAAACATCTGAATGGACTATCTCAAAGGGAAAACTAGCCCATTTATTGACTCGAGGGACTGACGGCAACCGATGATGTTTGGCAAACTGACACGACTCACAATCTAAGGAAGATACATGATGAAACTGAGGACATAATTTCTGCAACAGAGGCAAAGAAGGATGTCCCAACCGACAATGTACTTCAAATGGAGTGACGACACTGGAACATGCAATGGGCCTAGACACCTGGGTATCCAGAATGTAGAGACCACCGGATTCATATCCTTTACCAATAATCTTCTTCGTCATAAGATCCTGAAAAAGACAATGATCAGGAAAAAATGAGATGCTGCAATTCAAGGTACGAGTAAGTTTACTTACAGATATTAAATTAAAAGAGAATCGTGGTAGACTCAAGACAGAAGACATCGAAATCAATGGAGTTGGATTAACAATACCAGACCCAAGCACAGAAGAGGTGGAACCATCGGCTAAAGTAACATTAGAAGGAGATGTGTGTGACTGAAAAGTGGAGAAAAGACTAGAATTACCTGTCATATGATCTGTAGCACCAGAATCAATGACCCATTGTGAGGAAGAGGAAAGAAGACACGTATTTGGTTTACCTAACTCGCAATGGCAGTGACAGGTGGAGATGAATGCTGCAATGCTGCTTGATACTGAGTGAATTTAGCGAATGCATCTGCAGAGACTGTAATGGTTGGCTCAGATGTGCTAGGTGTAGGAGTAACCGCAACATGGGCTGAATGAGACTTCTGAGACTTATTTTGCAATTTCTTACACGTGCGTTTGGTATGGCCCAGCTCATGACAATAATAACAGACAACTCCCCCTGCATCCTGACTACCTGTACCTCCTCCTCTGTTCTTAGGATAAGACCGTCCAGTGTCAGATCCACCATGATGATTGACAAGAGCACTAAAAGCATGAACAGATGGAGCAACAGATGTACTAGTAGTTGTGCGAAGTACCCTAGTGAAGACCTCATGGAGAGAGGAAATCTCAGCACTAGAGAGAATCTGAGATTTAGCAATCTCAAACTGAGAATTAAGGTCAGCCAAGAAACTCATTACTGCCATTTGCTCCCGTTGAGCTTGCTGGACTTTGACATCAGGACTGAAAGGTAACAAGACATTCAATTCTTCATAGATTCGTTTGAAATTCATAAAATAGGCCTGAAGAGAATGATCTTGTTATTCAGCCCGGTAAAAGCCCTTACAAACCTCATAGATACGTGACAGATTGCCCTTTCCAGAATACATAAATTCTAAATATTCCATCAATTCTGTAACATACTCACAATGATTAATCAGGCTAACAACCTCAGTGTCAATAGAGTTTCTGATTTGCAAGAACAAGCGAGCATCATCTCTCAACCACTCCTGGCGAGTATTATCCGTGGGGGGATCAGCCGTGAGATGATTGTCCTTAGAAATGCTCCGCATATAAATCCTGACGGTCTTACACCAATCAAAATAATTGGGACCAGTTAACTTGTGTTCTGTGATTCTGGACATCATGGGAATAACATCTGTCACAACCAAACTCTTCTGTTCATCAGCCATAGAGATCGAACACAGAAGAAATACAGAGACCACCCAAGGAATTACACAGAAAAGAAATTCACGAACAGCCGTGAAGCAAACAAGGCAACCAGAGTGCCCAAACGAATTGCTACCAAGCAACCAACTCAAGCAACCAACTACACAGAAGTGCTGGAGAGAGAGAGAGACAACTCCAGCAAGGGTGATCGGAAGTCGAGGCGCAGTCACACGTGCCTCCACGCGCCGGCGCATGAGATCAGTGACGAGCCTGAAATCTTCTGGTGGCGCGTGAGGCTCACGCGCGTGGTTTCTGGTGACCGGACTTTGGGAACCGACCGATCGGCAGGTGGCGATGCTCTCCTGGCTGGCAGTGAGACAAAGTGGTCACTTGAACAAGGCGACCTAAGTGTTTCCCTAATTCTGCTCACTGTGGGCAGAGTGGCCAGAAACCAGAGAAGAAGAAAAGAAGAAGAAGAAAAGGCCAAAGGAAAATTTTCTAACCCTGGCTCTGATACCATGTAATCAAGAAAGAAAATAATTCACTGTGTTATTCCATTCAAAATATACAAGTGTATTTATACACAAGTTGAGAGACTAAACTAGGAAAGTAGACTAATTAGAATCCCTATGATTGAGCCTATATAGTCAACCCTACAACATGTATATTCTAGAATAATCCTATGTATATTCTGTAACAAGAATATCAGCCATAACCTAACTAAATGTTGAACGCGTGTATAAACAAACAAATTATGAAAATAATAGAGAAGGAAAAAGAACAAAAAACACTTTACTCCGTGTCTCAACTCAAAGATACATTCTTCATGTAATCACCCACAACTGAAAAAATAATTTCCCCAAGCACAATCAAGAATTTGGCAAATGCAATTTGGATCAAATAAATTACTAAGAAGAAATAACAGAGCTTCACCTTAAATTTAAGACTACAGAACGAACCATGCTACTCGAGCTCCCCATCAACTTAGTTAGAGGCTCCTTCGAGATCGGTTCATAAGATAAATGAGCTAAGCTTGATCACCTTTAAAGCTCACTAATTTATTAAGCTCCACTCAAACTCAGCTCAATAAGCTTTTAAGGACTCTAGGATTATATAGGGTAAAAAACACTTAAGTTTCACTCAATGTCCGTTCAATTAGAAGCTCATTCGAGATAGAAATAAATCAATTAAGTTTAATCACAATTTGAAACTTGTTAATTTTTGTGAGCTGAGCTCGAGCAACTCACTGTTCAGCTTGGATCATCGTGTTTATAGCCATGACTTTAATAATAACATGAATCACAATTTACCATAACTCATTTTCATTGTTTGGTTTCTTAAGCATTTCTATGATCATTGTGTTTACAAATTAACAATCAACAGGAAAATAGAGCACGCACAAAATGACATACCTTTTACTTATAAAAAAAAAGCAAAAAGAAGAAGAAAAAAAACCTAGAGAACATGCACATAAATATATCACATGTATTCAATTACAGTAAAAAACACAAACTTGCAAATACCCAATCTACATTTGTAGCAGATAGACTAAACAAAGGGGGAAAAAAGAGGGAAAAGATAAGAAATATTTATCCACATAGAGAAGTTTAAAAAGAATATAAATCCCAAATTTATAATTGCCAAAACTTAGCTTCCACTGCATGATGCCCCTCCTAGTCCTATGTGGAGAAATCAAGCTAAGGCAATCAAACCTGATTTCCAAAACTCTGTTTGGCTATCAAGAAAACCATGGATATTGAAAGGAAAATCAAATACACGCGCATATATTTCCTCCGTTTCCTAATCAACCAAGCAAAAGTTGAAAGGATAACAAAATTTGAAGTTTTAGGTTTACTTGCTGTGTAGTTATCCACAAATTTCTAAATTATCTCAATCCAAATAATTGTTCGAGACTTCTTGGGCTAATTAGACCGTCCTTATATATATATGTATGTATGTATATATGTGTGTGTGTGTAATTGTTTTCTGAACAACCAAATGGAGATTGAACAGTTCAGAAAGCCACTGACGTACTAACCTGGAGCGAGAAACGTCGTAGATCTGACCTTTGATGGCCATCAACAAGGGCTTGTTTGGATCAGAACCGTCGTAAGCCCTCAATTCATCCTCAGTAACGTCTCCCAACTGGACTGGTTCGCGCAGAGTGTAGTTGTTGGCCTTTTTGACGGCCACGTAATCTTCGGCCGCCACAAACATTCCACACACCACCTTGTAGACCACCACCATGAGGGCGGCGATGGTGAAGAACGCCGCGGGTGATAGGCCAGTGTATTCAGGAATCGCATCCATCATAGTAGCGTACAAACCCATATTGACGTTGGAGATTGGAGGTGAATTCAATGTGGAGATATATGAGGGTTTTAATAGCAAAAGACGGGTTGGTTAGTACAGAGGTGAGAGCTGAAGGCCACCTACCAACTATTTGACATTTTGACAAGCAAGAACACGGATGACGGAGTAACCCATTGCTGACTGCTGCAATGTTCAAAATTTACAAATATTTTAATATAAATTACACTTAGCTTGTGAGGTTTGAATTGTATTCACACTCTTGACTTTTATATAATATAATATATAAATAATTTTTCAATAATTTTTTTTAAATAACAAAATTATACTTTTTATTATTTATTTTTTAATTTTGATCAATTTTTTTAAACTTTATTTTCTTATTTTATATAAAACTAAATTTAATGTTTTTATCAATATGTATTTAGAAAATTAAAAAGTGGTCAAAATTTTTAAAAGAATAATTTTGTCATTTTGAAAAAAAAAATTAATTAAAAAAATATTTGTATATTTTTAAATAAAATAAAAAATATCAATGTAATTTCAAAAGTTTTAATAAAAATTAATATAATTCTTAAAAATCTTTTGACAGATGAATATAATTTACTTAATATTTTATCACATGAACTACAAGGTGAATGGAGACATGGGATCTGTGGATGGATAACAAGAATATATAAAATTTGGTATTTTAATTGTGGAGTGGATTTTATGAATAAAATGGTAACATATAAGTTTCATATTTCAGTCTTAATTTTTGACATAATATGATGACACAAAACTAACGAGTTTAAATTTAGTATAAATATAATTTATGTCATAAATGAGTCGACAAATTAAATACGACTAATAAATAAGATATGTTTAAATTTTAGTTATGTCAACTCATTTAATATAACTTAATATATTTAATTATAAGAAAATCACGAGTAAAAATAATTCGTAACTATTTCAAAAACTTACCAAAATCAAAGAATTTTTTTTTTACCTATAAAATATAATTTCACTTTATTTTGTTTCATATTCAAAATTTACCAAAGTTAAAGATTATTATATACCAATATAATGACAACATATTTTTCAACTAAAATACTAAAAGTTAAACTTAAAATAAATGAGTTAATAGTATAGACGTGTGTAATGCTTAATAAATTTCTTGTGTTTGAATTTTAAAACTTGAGATAACATTGACACATATTTTTAAATATATATATATATATATATATTGACACGATCCAAGTATAATATATTAATATAAATTGACGCCCCTAATTTGTATAACCGACATTATATACTTATACATGATGCATTCACTCATAGTTAATTAGGGTATATAAGTTTAAAAAAAAAGTTAATTTTTTAGTTTTTTCGGTTGACTAAGAAGTAAATTAAATATTTATTTAAGAATTTTATGGAAGTACATAATCAAAATAAATAAATAAAAAATTGTGATAAAAAATTAAATTTTAACATAGAATGAGAGAAAATAAATTCTTAAAATAAAATACAACCTTTTATTTAAACAAAATACAAAAAAAGTAAATAATTGCAGGGATTATAAGGGGGAGAAAGTATTGGTACCACTACTTTTTTTTTTCACTGATTAATATTTGAAAAACTTTATTATCATAACAATTTAACATAATAATGTATAATTACGAAAATGATAGCTACGATTAATCACAATACTGACAAAAATCAAATTTTCTCAATGCAATAAGGCTACCCATAATAATGTATATTTTTTAGTTATTTTTTATAAAGTTAATTTTAGTCGCTTCGACACCTTAATACGAGTTTTAATATGAACTATGTTACTCTTTCTTACTCGTATATTTATTGGTATTGATTGTACTGCTATCATACTATCTTAATTGAATATTTAGATATTTTATTTCATATCATCTCAAGCAATGAATTCACTTTTAATTTTTTTTTTTCTTATCTTAGCACAAATTTATCTCAACATTCTCATTTTAGCTGTAATTTTTTCAAAAATATATTTGTTATTTTTACCTTATTCATTTGTTATTTTTCACAGACAAAGTTTATTTAAAATATATATATATATATATATTTTACTTTATTCATTTGTTATTTTCACAGGTTAAAAAAAAAAAAAAAGAAGCGAGAATAGTGGTCTCGTAACGAAAACTCATACTATAATGGGGCAGCTGACAGACGTCCTCCCAACAGCTGGTCAAACAATTCGTTTGGAAAATTAATAATCAAAACGAAACCATGGTCTCGATGGAATAGCTGGCATTTCTTGATCATTCTCACCACTCCTGCTCTATCCATACATATATTGTCATTATATATATATATATATATATATATTTTTTTTACATGGGCTTCTCCACACGCTTATCTGCACAAGGTATGCATCTCTCCCCCTTTCTCTTGATACATACATCAACTTCTTTGTTTCTTCATCTCATTGCTATTCATTTTCTTCTTCTTTTGTAAGAAATTATTATTTTTGGTTTGATTCCACATCTATATATATATATATACACACACACACACACACACATGCATAGACACACCTTTACGTGTATGTATAAATCTATATATATTACGCTTACTATTGAGAGTATTGATGTTTGTTGCTGGTTATGTCTTGTTGAGGAAGGATAAAAGGGAATTCATTTTATGTTGAGAACTGATCTTAATATCTAATATTTAAACGATTGTTAGCTAGCTAGAAATCATTGTTCGTGGGGCAAAATTAGAATTTTAATAAGGGGTTCTAAGAAAATTCATTTATTTTGGGGGCCAATCCTAGAAGATAGATCAGTTTGGGAAATATAAGTAGACTGGCATAGAATAGTGTGAGATGCATACTTATTGTTTCGGTGTATAATGTTTTAGTTTTACACCACAAAATGTTTTCTATATAAAATATTTTGCATAAAAGAAGCTTCAAAATAATGTTGACTGCAAGAAAAGGTATATGTAGGCATGCAACAAGCATGAATCATGGCACAAATATAGGCTACCACATAGGCACATATTTGGGCATCTATATAAGTGCGTATATATGTTCTATACTATTGTGAATGTGCAGATGAAAGCATATTAGTGTATATATATGCTCGTATATATATATAGATATATATATATATATATATAGGAATACTTAAGTGTGCATAAATAATGCATATAAAACAATTAGCTATGTGCGTATATAGACATTTATATAAGTGATTATATATGTGCGCATGTAGATTGGTTTATAACTTATAGACATGCATGTATGTGGGTTTGCATACATACACACACACACAATATTTGGGCGCTTGTAGCTTATTCAGTTTTACTCAAATATTTGTGAAAAACTTTTTTTTGACAACTGTAAAACATTTTTCAATCAATCAAACAGCTGAAAATACTGAATATTTTTTGAAGAATATTTATGTCAAAATATAAGAATTTTATGTCATTCACTTACCCATGGTGCTATGCCCACAGGCTGAAGGTTATCAAATTTTACTAGTAATGGAATTATAAGGTCACTGATGTTTCCCAAAACACAAAAATATTGGAAAAGCAAAATCCTACTAAAGCTCAGCTAATAAATTCCCAAGAGTCCACTCAAAAGCTGAAATTCCAACACAACTAGCATGATTAGACATGTTTTTTTATCTTCTCGTCTTTTACCAGCTAGAGAATTATTTTTGGAGTTTTGTATTGTTTTACATACCATATTTTACTTTTGAAAAAATGTGCATTTCATTCTTGTTAATTGATTCTCTAAAACCATTTCAGCCTGCTATAGCTTCATCAAAATTTGAAAAAATGTCTTCCAAAAAGTTGCGTGGAAGTGGGGTAGAAAAGTTTCTACCATTTGAACAGCAGCAAGTCAAGGTAATTGACCATATTCTATGTTGAAGAATTATTGTTTTTTTTTTTCACTGCTGAAGACTTTGTGGTCTGCAAATTTGGGTGGAGGATAGGAAGGCATCACGCTGTCTATCTTTGATTTGCATAAGGGGTAGCATTTAGTTTACCAGTTCGATCTTTTGAGTGAAGAAAATACTTCATTTGACTGATGTAATGATCTTGTTTGCGGGCTTTTGTCATGATTATCTGCAATTGTCTACCTAATTGGAAAGCTGGAAGGATGGGATCATCTCCTCATTCAATTCTAATATGAACATCACTTTTCATGGTTTGCATTCTTTTACATGTTAAGAGAATGTTGGTATTGGTATCTGCGAAGATCTAGCCCTCCCCAGACCCCACAGTGGCAAGAGCCTCGTGTACTGGGCTAGCCCTTTAAGATTAAAGAGGTTATATGCTTGCCTTGAATCTGACATGTTAAAACACGCCTTCATCAGAAGAGAAACAATGTCTCTGTGCACAAAGTTCTGTGACTCTCTTCCCTACATGATTAATTGAAGCATGGGTGCTGGAATTAACCTTCATATTACTGGACAAGTCCCTCTCAGCTTAGGAAAGAAAGTATACTAAAAATGAGCAATTTCACCTATCCAAAAGAAAGAAAAGGAGCAATTTGTGTTATAGAGAGATGGTTCTAATTTCCTGTGCAGCAGGGGTTTAGTGTAATATACAAGAAAGTATAATTGCTTCCTATGATTAAGTGGCCTATCAAGGCTTGTATGTAAAAAGCTTGAATGGCTATACAATAGCCATAAAGCTGACATTTGACTCAAAAGACTGTGATAAGCAAAGGGAAAAAACCTAAAAAATGATAAATTTTACAAACCAAAAACTATTCATCAAAATAATTAATGAATGAAACTAATTAAAATTAAGAAATTCTGAATCACATAACAATCTCCTATATGATTTGAAAGCTATAACACACTGGACAGTTGTTTTTGTGCAATAGGTGTGAGGGTCTTCAAGACTTCAAGCTTGGTGGTTACAAGTTTCCATCCAGGGGAACTAAATGGAAGGAATTATTGTTCCAGGGCCCTTACTTTGGACTTCAAGAAGTCACAGAAACAGCTTGGGCATTAGCTTTGGCTCTGATGTCCAAATGAGGAAAATAAAAGGTTTGGTTCTAATGCTATCAAGTGTCAATTATAGGGGCTACTGAGCTTACAGATAGATTACTGTTTATGGTTAAGAACGGTCAAACAAAGGTCTAGGCTTTATAGATGGAAAAAGGGGTTGGAATAAACTTGGATCCAAAGAGGTTAGGGTCATTGAAGTGGAGTTTAACTTGAGCTGACAAAAAACTTATTTAAAATCCAAATGCAACAGTTTTATTGTCTTCGACCAATTTAAGCAAGTTTTGATGGAAATGTTCTTTTAAGGGAGACGTTTCAGTGTGTTTTGCTGAGAGCATATGGAAAATAATGAAACGACAAAGAAGAAAAGCTTAAAAATATCTAGAAGTCTATATATTTTTGTGTCATCTACCAATTTTTTCTGATATGTAATGTCATTTACCAATTTTACAAACCAAATCACACAGTAGAGAGGGGGTGGGGGGTACAAGCCTAGTTCTTTGAAAGTGTATCCCCACTGAGATTGAAATTGTATATTTCTTTTGTTATTGTTATAGATTTCATGAAAATGATGTAAACATATAGGCTTGCAGTCAGTGTGAAGATGTTATATGCTGTAATAATGTATTAACATATCGGTATGGTGTATCTGCAGTTCTTTAAATTTTTTTTGTTATAAAGATGTGTTAAGTCTTTATTAAATGTCTTGCTTCATGACAATATCTTCACTATGATTACACAGTGGTGGTTTGGTGTATCTATGGTGCTCTTGTAGTCATTTATTAACCTCGTTCATGCATATAAATGGGTTCTGTTTTACTTATCTGACCATTTTCATGCATTTCCAAATTTATATGTTGTTTACCATTATTTCTGAATTCTGTCTGTTTGTGGGCCAATGGCATGCCAAATCAATATTTAAATCTTTGATTAAATATTTGAGAGTTGAAAGAAAATACCTTGATTAAACCATGCCCGATCATTCCAACCTGTTACTTAGATAATCTCATTCTGATTATAGATTCTCTTTCATTAGTGATGCGGGGTGAAACTTTGTTACAATTAAAAGACCCTCTGTGGAATGGAAAAATAAAATATTTTCTGGGAAGGATAATTATTAAATGAGTTAATTGGTGCTCTTTCCATTCAGATCGAGGAAGTCAGAAAGCTGATCGGTCCTCTGGCAGATAAGTTTCCAACACTCTTTTCAGATGCATCAATATTAAGGTACCTCAGAGCAAGGAACTGGAACACAAAGAAAGCAAGCAAGATGTTGAAAGAAACTTTAAAATGGAGGATGGAATATAAGCCAGAGACGATCCGATGGGTATGTGATCTAATTCACATCTTAAATATTCTATGGGCCCAAACACCATGTAACCAAAATAGAAGAAAAACTTTTCTTTGAGAGGTGGTGTATAATCTAATGGTTTTGGCACCTATTATATACTCTAAAACAACATTTTTGTTTTTTGGGCAAGTAAGACAACAATTGTTAATGCCTCGTGCACTGGGTTTGCCTTTTTTTTCTTTTTGCTTTCTGTTCGTTATTCACTAAACGATAGCATTATTCATTGCTTGAAGAAATTTAATTTTGTTTCAAACATGAATTAGAAAGAGTGCCTAATTAGTAATTACGTAGCCAAATATTAAACTTTTTTTCCTTTTGGAGCTATTGGGATTAACTTTTACTGTTTCATAGATCTTGTAGTCCCAACCATGGTTGTCTGATGAGGATCATGAAATAAGCTTCATATGCATATGAATATGTGCTTCTCAAGTTATAAGTTTTTTCTGCTTTCCAGGAAGACATTGTTCGTGAAGCTGAGACTGGAAAAGTTTATATAACAGACTACTGTGACAAATATGGAAGGACTGTTCTTATCATGAGACCTGGTTCTCAGGTAGATATTATAACATGACAAGCACATCTTAGACTACGTTAATAGTACCATTACTATGTTGGTATTATGCTTGTTTGCCTATGACATGTTCTTTTGCTGTCAGATTACAAGCTCAATAGAAGGACAAATCAGACACTTGGTTTATTGCATGGAAAAAGCCATAATGGATTTAAAATCAGATCAGGAGCAGATGGTCTGGTTAATTGATTTTCAAGGTTGGAACATGTCAAGCATATCGGTGAAGGTGACTCGGGAAACAGCTCACATATTGCAGAATCGTTACCCAGAGAGGCTGGGCCTTGCAATCCTCTACAATCCACCCAAAATTTTTGAGTCCTTTTGGTTGGTAGGTTATTATATAACTAATATTTATATAATATACTCACCTTGAGCTTTATTGCTTGATCATTTTTTGCTATTAATGCTGGAAATACCCAATGGATCAATTGATAAGTGCCTCATATGTCTATGTAATGAAAGCTGTTGTCTACCCATAGAATAATATTGTATGCTGCTGCTTGTTTGTCCAAAGCTCATGCTGCTCTTTGGGAAATGAGAGGTGCATTTTGAGTGTTCCATTTTGGTACTGTTTATATATATTTAACAAGATAGATGTCTTTCAAGAGTCTCACTTTTCTTTTCTGATTTTTTTCCTTTTGGGGGAGAATATTCTAATTATTCATGATCATAAAGTAGTGATGTAATGAATAGTTAACCACGAGATTCAGATTGGGACAGATCCTCAAAACATTTAGGTTTGTGGTTGGCAGCAAGTAGTGTGTTAGGTGTTGGCTTGATCATTATTGCGTTAAGGCCCCTTGCATCAGGCATATCTGGTCTTTTCAGGATTACAATTGATCAACAGGCTATATTTGTGGATTGTTTGAGGTTTTTCAAAGAGTGGGGTGGAATGGCAGTATGCCATTGTAGGATTATGGATAGTGGCTTTCTATGGTTTTTTCCTATTAGATTATTAAAGAGTGGATGATGCTTTCGATTGGGTGAGATCAAGGGGTGTATTTTTGAGTTGAGATCTTTCTATAGGATGCTTTGGGGAGGTTATGTTGTTGAGGGTTCCATAGAAGGCTACTTGGAATATATATAAAAAAAAAAAAACTCCTTTTGAAACTTGCTTCTTTTGGATGGACAATAGTTCTTGGGAAAATCTTGACCATTTACAACTTGATGAAGAGGAGATAGATGATAATTAATTGGTATTTGCATGTGTAGGATGAATAAAGAAATTGTCAACCATATACGTTGTATTATCCAATGGCCAGAGATTTTTGGGCCCTTTCTTTCATTCTTTCCGGAGTCTTTTGGGTGATGCCCAAATTGGCAGGGAATGTATTTATAATTGAAGAGGTTATAAAGTGGAGAAGGGTGCATGAGCAGTGTGGTAAGTGGCTTCACATTTCTTTGGTAAAGCATTCGAGGCAAGAGGAGTAAGTGTTTTGAAAAGGTGGAATCTTCTATTTGAATTCTTAAGCATTAGTTTGTTGAGTCACTTGAGCTCTTTTTTTTTTTTTTTGTCTGTGTGTGATCTCTAGGAGCTCCTCTCTGTTGATGAGTTCTTTTATAGAGTTCTTGGGGGAAATGAGAATAGATTTTGTATAGTTTTCATGTGCATCATGTGTACATGGGTGCACTCCTTTTCCTGGTGCTTTAATGAATTTTTTACTTATAAAAAAATCATTTTTGGAGTTTCATTGCTTCTTATAAAACTTAGTCACTGATTTTTTTAGTAAAGCAAAAACTAAAAATCTTTTCCTTAGTTATTTTTTTGTTCTTGGGCTTCAAAATGAAAACTTATTGAAAATCTTGGATTATGTTCTTGATGAGAGAGAGGGAAGTCTGCTTGGCATGAATTAAAGAGGCAAAACATAAGTGAGGGCGACCATAAGACAAAGGGGAAACAGGGGAAAAAGTAAAGTCTAAGCTGATATGGCACGGAATGAAAATCTGGCTTCGGTAAGACTTGATCTGAATCAGAGTTCATATTCAAGTCAATTTAGTGAGGGTGACCGCCAAAGTCACTGAATGGGTCAGTCATTTTCTTTAGTTTGTCCCATATTTTAAATATTGAAAGGCACCTAAGGACGTTACAAATATCCTGAATGAACACGACTTCTTCTAATGTTAGAAGACCACTAGAAGACACTTGGGACTGGAGCATGTCGTGAAAGAAGCGCACCAGGAGAGCATGCTTTGACCGTGTCTTCAGGGAGGATATCAGGCCAAGAGACCCGGGAAACACTCCCTTATGTGCGAATCACTAGTGCATCCGGGGCCGCGGTGCCCAGCTCAGATGGAGGCCTAGCCTGATATGAGAAGTTCTAATCTAGTTCAGATACACATCCATTAAAGAACTCTGCCGCCCCTAAAATCAATAAGGAAACAAGTGCTAAATTTCAGATCAGTTAATAAACGAAAACGAAAGAAGAGACGTTTCTCACTTGGCACCTAAAGTGAACTACACTCTGCTTCAACAAAGGATGAGATTATGGAATGAGTGAACCAGTGAGCTAGGTAATGCATTGGACAGAGGGCTTGTAGTACCTGCTAGCGTAACTTTGCAATGGAAGGGAAGGAGCCTAAATTGATTCCCTTCTTTCTTTCTTTTTTTCCAAAGAAAAAATAGTAGTATGGAGAGATTAAACTCTCATATGAGACGAAGCAGTTATCGACCGTTTCAACATGCTATTAACTTTTTTACACTTAGGGTGAAGTGGAACCGTGGAAATGAGTGGAATGCAAAGCTGAAAGACTAGGAAATATTTCCCCGGCTTGCCCAATCATCTTTGGATCCAAAGGTGGGGGTGATAGATTATTTGTCCTACTCAAAGGGGGGCTTTGTTTTCGAAGAAATTTTCATGATTGGGAGATGGAGGATGTAACTAGCCTCTTGGGCCTTCTTTAGCAGTACATGCTTAGGGGTAATGTTTCAGATATGATTTTTTGGCAGAAGGATAGCAATAAAAAAATAACAGTTAGATCCTACCATAAGGATTTGGCTTGAAAGGAAGACAGGAACTTTCCATGGAAAGCCAGATGAGGCTACTTTTCTTGTGTGGTCTCTAGCATGGGGAGCGATCTTAACCATAGACAATCTTCATAAGAGAGGCTTCAGTTTAGTTAGGAGTTGTAGCATGTGTTTAGAAGAGGAGAAGTTTATTAGCCATCTCTTCCTTCACTGTTTTTTTGTGAGGGAAGTGTGGAGTCTGTTGTTTTCCTTATTTGGGTGGTGTTGGGTTATTTTTGTATTTTTCATAAGTAAAATAGTATATTTATATAAATAAAAAAGTGCCGGAGGGGGGAAATTGGGTGAACCCATAATTACAATGGAGGGGCTACAACATATAGAGCCTTAAACTTCCCAAAATATCTACTAGAGAACCTACATACAAATGAAAAACCTCTTTGGCCCAAAAGTGTACAAACACGAAAAATTATCTTTAATAGTATATGGGGGCTTCTCTAACCCCTCTAAAACCTTGTTGTTCCTTTCTCCCCAAATAGACCACACCAAACAAATTGGCACCATCTTCCAAACTGAATGCACATCCTTCCTCACATGACAGCCCTTCCAACTAAGAAGAAGCTCTCTCAATGTAGCTGGAAGAACCCACTCACAAGTCACAATAAAAAATAGAGAACACTAAGTACCAAGAATCCCTTGCCACTGTGCAGTGAACTTGATGCAAATCAGGAGAAGGATACTCCATAATTCCGTAAACAATGGAGCTGTTTTGATATGCAGAGGATTTTTAGGAAGCCTACTTATTTGTTGCAGTTCTGTTTTTTTTTGTTCTGTTATTTCTTTCCGAGTTTATTGCTTTCCTAGTTTACTGCTTCCTAGTTTATTGCTTTCCTAGTTGGAGTTGGAGATTGTAATATTGGATTGATATTTAAGGAAGGATGAAAATAATGAAGGCAGTTTTTTTTGGCCATTCAGAGAATTCGAATTTTCTTTGGAGTGATTCCAATGCCACAGAGAGATTCTGTGTTTGCCCTGCTCTTGGTTTTGACGTGAGGTTGATCCAAGAGAATAGGCACCAATTTTGGTATCAGAGCCCATGCCTGTAACCCGCAGTGGTACTTCATACGCCATGGCAAACAACCCAAATCCGACCAACCCAATTCCAAACAACCAAAACACAGACCAGCCCCAGTTGCAGCACCAAATCGATCAAATCGGCATAGTGTTGGAGCAACTCATTCATCGACTAGATGTCATGGATGAGCATTACGTTCGAGAGGAGTATGGGCCCTTCAATCGGAGGGGGCGCGGAGCAGTTTGTGGAGGGGGGTTGGACGAAAGTGATGGAGATGCTGATGAAGGTTGGGAAGAGGAAGAAAACCAGGAGTTTGAGGATCATGGACCTCGAATCCGACGTCAGAGGCGAAACTTTCATCGTGGTCATGCTCATCATGGCGCTGCTTATCAACCTCTTGATGAACTAACCAAGAGAATGAAGGTCGATGTGCCGGATTTTTATGGGAAGTTAGAGCCCAACGCTTTTGAGGACTGGTTAACGGCTATCGAGGATTATTTCGATTGGTTTGCTGTATCGGAGGATAGAAAGGTTCGTTATGTTCGGATGACATTGAAGGGACATGCACGAGCATGGTGGGGAAGTGTGGAAGAACAATTACGCCGTACCCGACGACCAGTAGTTTCTAACTGGGAAGACATGAAGGAGCGACTGAAGGAAAAATATTTGCCCATTGATTATGAGCAAATGATGTTCGAAGAGATGTTGCAACTCAGGCAAGGGTCGTTGAGTGTTGATCAATTTACGGACCGCTTTCATGAGTTGACTGTCCGTAGCAAGATCGTGGAGACTGAACAGCAAACTTTAGCTCGATACCGCACCGGATTACGCAGTGAGCTACGCAGAGAAATGTGGACTGCTCGTTTAATCAATGTGGAGGAGGCGTATCAATTGGCCCTCCGTATTGAGAAACAAATGGGACTTTCGGTTGGGAGGAAAATGATGTCGACAGATTCAAGACTGGAACGTGTCACCACGCCTTCATTCCAAAGGCCACCAGTGCTGAAAGATCAATCTAGAGGCGTGGTGAGTGGAGACCAGAAAGGAAAAGCAAAAGGTACCAGCGAAGGGCCACAATGTTATAAATGTAAAGGCTTTGGACATTATGCTGTTGTGTGCCCTACAAGAGATAAGAAACTAGCCTTTATATGTGAAAAAGAATTATTAGTAGTGGACGTTGTTGAAGACACGAATGGGGAAGAGACCGATGGGAGTAATCACGGTGAAGAAGAGCACTTGGGTGCGTCAGATTTACCCAGTTGCGTGATCCATCGAGTGTTGACGGGAACTAAGAGAGAACTCCAGGCTAACCCCGAGTGGTTGCGCACCAATATCTTTCACACACGCATGGAGCATAATGGTCGGGCTTTGAATGTTATTATTGATAATGGCAGCGGCATGAATGTGATCTCCGAAGCGGCCGTCGAGCGTTTGGGACTGAAAACCGTGAAGCATCCTACTCCTTATCGGATTAGTTGGGTTAATGAAGCCAATTCAGTCCTAGTGAAGCAGCGTTGCTTGGTTAAATTTTCATTGGGAAAACAATATGAGGACGAAGCTTGGTGCGATGTAATCTCTATGACCGTTTGCCACATGTTATTGGGACGACCGTGGCTCTATGATCGGAGGGTTCTCTATGACGGGTATGCTAACACTTACTCCTTTAATTTCAAAGGTAAGAAATTTGTTTTGAATCCTCTACAGATTTCGGAGTTTGAGACAAAAAAGGAGGTTGTCCCAGTTTTGACGATGCGACAATTTTCTCGAGTTATGCATGAGAATGATATGGTGCTATTGGTAGTAAGTCGTGAGGAGAAGCAAGAGGATGGCAATGTCCCAGTGGAGTTCTCGGCACTGCTGGAGGAATTTCAAGATATCATGCCGGATGAGATTCCGAATCAACTACCCCCGATGAGGGAAGTGCAGCACGCTATCGACTTGATCCCTGGCTCAACTTTGCCTAATTTACCGCACTACCGCATGAGCCCAACAGAGAATAAAGAGCTTAGCCGGCAAATTCAGCAGTTGTTAGACAAAGGCTTTATTCGAGAAAGCCTTAGTCCCTGTGCTGTTCCGGTTTTACTTACGCCAAAGAAAGACGGTAGTTGGAGGATGTGCGTAGATAGCCGAGCCATTAACAAGATAACCGTGAAGTACCGATTTCCCATTCCCCGTCTTGATGACATGTTGGATTTACTATGTGGCTCCTCTATTTTCACTAAGATCGACCTTCGAAGTGGTTACCACCAAATTCGTATCCGGTTGGGTGACGAGTGGAAGACGGCTTTCAAGACAAAAGATGGTTTGTTTGAATGGTTAGTCATGCCCTTCGGATTAACCAACGCGCCAAGCACTTTCATGCGCGTTATGACGCAAGTTCTCAAACCCTTTTTGGGAAAATTTGTTGTTGTTTATTTTGATGATATCTTAATTTTTAGCCAAAGTGTGCAGGATCATTTGAGCCATGTCGAGCAGGTATTGAAGGTTTTGAGAGCTGAACAACTCTATATTAATCGGGACAAGTGCTCGTTTATGAAGAATAGTGCCAATTTTCTAGGTTTTATAATTTCTGACCGAGGTGTCAAGGCCGATCCCGCAAAGGTGCAAGCTGTCCAGAATTGGCCAACGCCCCAGAATTTTTCCGAAGTCCGAAGCTTCCACGAGTTGGCCACGTTCTATCGGCGATTTATTCGTAGTTTCAGCACTATAATGGCCCCAATCACCGAGTGTTTAAAAGACAAAAAATTTTCATGGAGTGCCGCAGCTGCCAAGGCATTCGCTGAAATTAAAGAAAAGATGGGGCAAGCACCAGTGCTTAAGTTACCAGATTTCTCTAAAATTTTTGAAGTAGCTTGTGATGCTTCGCATGTGGGAATCGGGGGTGTGTTGAGTCAGGAAGGTCACCCTATTGCTTTTTACAGCGAGAAGCTTAATGACACTCGCCGGCGATATTCAGTATATGATATGGAATTCTATGCTTTAATTCAAACTCTCAAGCATTGGCAACCATACTTGATCCACAGAGAGTTTATTCTTTACACCGACCATGATTCTTTGAAGCACTTAAATTCCCAAAGTAAACTGAATGCATGACATGCTCGTTGGATGGACTATTTGCAGCAATTCGAATTTGTTATTAGACATAAGTCAGGGACTGAAAATAAAGTGGCTGACGCCTTAAGCAGGAGACCTCACTTGTTGCATATGTTTTCAGCTAATGTTGCAGGTTTTGATAGTCTAAAAGCAGAATATGTCAACGATGAAGACTTCGGCAATGTATGGAGTGATCTCTCCACTCATGACCGCACATCTAGCAGTGATTATCTGTTGCGCAATGGGTTCCTATTTTACAAATCACGACTATGCGTTCCGCGTGGCTCTTTTCGGGAATTTCTAATTACGGAACTCCACGGCGGGGGTTTAGCTGGGCATTTCGGTTATGATAAAACTTTTGCTATTGTTGCTGATCGGTTCTATTGGCCTCGGATGCGGAGGGACGTGCATACAGTTGTTGATCGGTGTCGGATTTGCCAATTAAATAAGGGAACCAAGCAACAAGCAGGGCTCTATACGCCACTCCCCATTCCAGACAGACCATGGCAGCATATTAGTATGGACTTTGTTCTTGGGTTGCCAAAGACTCTTCGGCAACATGACTCAATTATGGTGGTGGTAGATCGTTTTTCCAAGATGTCCCATTTTATTCCCTGTCACAAAACTTATGACGCATCAAAAGTTGCTGCAATATTTCTGCAGGAAATCGTCCGTTTGCATGGTCTTCCAGCCTCTATCGTGTCTGATAGGGACGTCAAATTTGTGAGTTATTTTTGGAAGACATTGTGGACGAAAATGGGGACAAAGCTGATGTTTTCGAGTGCATTTCATCCCCAAACTGACGGCCAAACTGAGGTAACCAACAGGAGTTTGGGAAATTTATTACGCTGCCTCGTCGCGGATCATGTGACCAGCTGGGATATGGTGCTTCCACAGGCCGAGTTTGCCTTCAATAATTCTGTTAACAGGTCAACCGGTTGCACTCCATTTGAAGTGGTTTACGGGTTCCGACCTAGCACTCCACTTGATGTTAATTCATTACCATTGCCACCCAGGCCAAGTGAGGCTGCACTGGATTTTTCTAGTTATATGCGGGATGTCCATGATGAATGCAAACGGCGCCTTACCTTCCATACAACTTCTTATGCAGCTTCCGCCAATGCAAAACGCAAGGATCGGCAATTTACTGAAGGTGATATGGTTCTTGTTCGTCTTAGGCCAGAGCGTTTTCCTCCGGGGAGTTTTACCAAGCTTCATGCACGCCGAGCAGGTCCTTTTAGAGTAACCAAGAAATTGGGAACTAATGCATATGTCATTGATTTACCCTCTGATTTTGGTATTAGCCCCGTTTTTAACATAGAAGACCTTACGGAGTTCAAGGGTGATGTCGACGAATTTTCTGCAATACCGAGTCCGGAGGTAACACCAGCTCTGCGAGTTCCAGAAAATACTGCACCACGAGATGAGATTGCTGCCATTCTTGACCATCAATTTGTTACAACTCGTCGCGGAGGATATTACAAGTTCTTAGTGCAGTGGAAAAATCGTCCAAATTCGGAATCTGTTTGGTTGCAAGCTTCGGAAGTCAAGCGTCTACATCCACATCTATTTGCTGCTTACATTCGTCAAAACTTGCCACAGTCAAGTTCTTCAGGAGAGCCGGCAATTGATGCAAATCAGGAGAAGGATACTCCATAATTCCGTAAACAATGGAGCTGTTTTGATATGCAGAGGATTTTTAGGAAGCCTACTTATTTGTTGCAGTTCTGTTTTTTTTTGTTCTGTTATTTCTTTCCGAGTTTATTGCTTTCCTAGTTTACTGCTTCCTAGTTTATTGCTTTCCTAGTTGGAGTTGGAGATTGTAATATTGGATTGATATTTAAGGAAGGATGAAAATAATGAAGGCAGTTTTTTTTGGCCATTCAGAGAATTCGAATTTTCTTTGGAGTGATTCCAATGCCACAGAGAGATTCTGTGTTTGCCCTGCTCTTGGTTTTGACGTGAGGTTGATCCAAGAGAATAGGCACCAGAACTGGGAGATAGTCCACCTCCACCGTCTCCGCTTCATTCTTGAACATGCTGCACCTATTCGCCAACCTAAAACCCCTCCTTTAGAGATTATCCACTGTCAAAATCACTCCCTAAGTCACCTCCCAAGTAAAAAATGCTGCCTTGGTTGGGACATAAGTGTGAAATCAATCTCCATGGGAAGTGGATCTCCCTTCTCTCCATCAGCAAGCGAAAAAAGGACTGCACTGTAAAATTTTTGGCATGGGCAGCAGTCTAGATCAACGAATCTCCGCGTCCTACTGTCACTCTAAACCTGTACAAATGCTCCAACAGGCTGTAACCTCGGTGGTGGATTTTTTGAAAGGTTGGTTGGGGGGTTTGCAGCAAGAGGAATGTGAGGGAAGATAGTACCTATTTACTTGTTTTGGTGTCCATGGGAGGAAAGAAACCGACGGCTTTTCTACCAATTGAATAAAAAAAAAAAAAAAAACCTATTCAAACATTAAATACTTATCAAATAACTTATATTTGAATTCATTTAATTGGAAAATAATTGTAATATTTTATAAAATAATGTAGCCAAGGGGATGGAATTTACCATTTTTCTTGAATTTATGAATTTCTTGAATTTAAATACTTGATATACATTGTTGGCACATTCTCTAACAACTTAAGTTTTTAGACCAATTAGTGATCTAACATGGTATGAGAGTCTTGGTTGATATACATTATTGGCACATTCTCTGAGAGCTTGATATACATTGTTGGTACACTCTCCAATAGCTTAAGCTTTTAGAGTAATTCGTGATCTAATTTCTTTGCCTCTCCATGTGCGAGTCCAGGGTCTCATGTGAAGGGGATTGTTGAGAGTTGATATACATTGTTGGCACATTCTCTAATTGTTGAGAGTTTGATATACATTGTTGGCCCATTCTCTAGTAGTTTAAGCTTTTGGAGCAATTGGTTGCTTAACATGGTATTAGAGCCTTGGTTGTAAGAGGTTTTGGTTCAAGTCTTTCTATTTGTATTTATTCCCCGTTTGCATTTGCATTCTTTTCTACTTTGCATTTGTATTTGATTTTTTTGCCTCTCCATGTGTGAGTTTGGAGTTGCACATGAGGGGGAATGTTGAGAGCTTGATATACATTGGCTCATTTTCTAACTACTTAAGCTTTTGGAGTAATTAGTTGGTTAACACTATTAGAGAATGTATCAATAATGTATATAAAGTTCTCAACACTCCCACTCACGTGCATCCCTGGACTCGCACGTAGAGGGGGCAAAGAAATTAAAGACAAATGTGAAGAAGAAAAGAATACAAATGTAAACGGAGAATAAATAAAAATAGAGTGACTTGAACCTAAGACCTTTCACAATCAAGGCTATGATACCGTGTCAGACAACCAATTACTTTAAAATCTTAAGTTGTTAGAGAATGAGTCAATAATGTATCTCAAGCTCTCAATACTCCCTTTCACATGCGACCTCGGACTCGCATGTAAAGAGGCAAAGAAACCAAAGACAAATCCAAAGGAGCGAGCGTAAATGCAAACGGGGAATAAATGCAATAGAAAGACTTGAACTCAAGACCTTCCACAACCAAGGTTTTGATACCATGTTAGATCACCAATTGCTCTAAAAGTTTAAGCTATTAGAGAATGTGCCTAGAATGTATATCAAACTCTCAACAATATATGTGCAAGTAAACATTACTCTTTAGCGAATCGGAAACAATCAATTAAGAATAAAAAACTTTTTTTTTATGGAACATACATATGATTTTTACTTCAGTCCTATCACAAGTTTAGTGGTCTATATTGAGTATTAATGATTTTAAGCTTGCTATATATATAGCAAAGAACAGTCACATACCAAGATTATGATTGTAGCAAGTCAGAGTTATCTTCTTGGTTAATTTATAAAGGATATGTGTAGCTAGTGGTCTGAGAATATATTCCTTGAGAGATTCTTACAGGAATTTCCCATGGCTTTTGTTGGAGATTTTCTTTGAAGAAACAATTACTTATTGCTCCAAAAAAAATAGTCTTTCACAATCAATCGATTTTAGAAAATGAGGAAAAAAAGGTGTCTGCCTTCAAAAGCGTTTTGAACAGGTTTTTGTATAACTATTTCTCCATGTGTATCAAAGTCCTCATCAAGTTTTGTCTGAGAGTAAATGGTGCTTTGATACTGATTCAGTAGGTCTGATTGATTGTTGTGTGCTAATTTGGTTTTCTGTAGCCAGAGTTTGTTTGTAGGGTTGTCCTACACACACCTAGAGCCATCAAACTGTCTTTTTTGCACATATTGAGAAACTCATACTGGTTCTCATTCTCTGTTTTGGTTAATCAATACCCCTGCCCCCCGCGTAAAGAGAACAACATTAAAAGTGAAATACTATCATTTTCCCTTCCTTGCCTTTGTTGAATATAGTAAGCCACTTTCTTGGGTTATTGATATTATCATTTTAGTTTACATGCTGATTTCCAAAATTTTATTGAAAAATGTTTCTTGCAGATGGTGAAACCATTTCTTGAGCCCAAGACATACAGGAAAGTGAAGTTTGTTTACTCCGACGACTCTCAGAGCAAGAAGAGAATGGAAGAGCTATTTGGTATAGACAAGCTAGAGTCTGCCTTTGGTGGGAGAAACTCAAACGGGTTTAATTATGAAGCTTATGCAGCACGTATGAAGGAGGCAGACAGGAGGATGTCTGATTTCATTAATTCTGGATGTTCTTCTCCATCTTATACACCATCTGTTATGTCTGAGTCACAACAATCAGATACATTGATCTCAGACATTGGTTCTGAGGCCTCCGATGAAGGTGGTTCTTCCTCTAACGATGAAGCTGCTTCAAACTTGGAGGGTGTTGATGAGAAGATTCAAGGTCTTTCCCTCGGCTGCGAAGAGGTGGCAAATATTGAAGTAGATGCTACGAAAGAACACAAGATGGGTGAGTAAACATGAGATGTGAATATAGGTTTTGGTTAGTTATTTTATTCTTTCAAATTTTAAACTTTCCTGTAATTTTGCGCCATTTGCAATGCTAGCTTGAATACAACTATTGATAGAGATGGTAGCCTTGTGGCTGTAAAGAACTCTCTGCTCAACTAATTGAAACATTTGATAATAAGGTAATGATATTCCACATTCAATAACGGATGTGTAACCTATGTAAATGACCGATATGCAAGTTCTTTATGGTAACATTTTTGGGTTGAAAATCTTTATATATTGATTATTTTGATTTCCTACTGCTAGAACTAAAATGGCCAAGCTCCTGCTCCATCTACCTGCTTATGCACATGCAGATGCAAAGTGTGTTGTTCTTATGAGGCCAAAAAGAAAAAAAAGTCCGGTGGTAAGGTGTATCAAAAAATTTCGTAGTCATGCATATTAAAATCTATCGTGTGAAATAAGAAATATCATCTTTTTGTTATAATATAAAATCTATATTACATGATAAATTTTGATATACATGAAGATGAAAATATTCGTTGCTTTTTCCGCCAAAAGGAGTTGAGAATCTTCAATTTTAAAAATTTTCATTTTGATAAAAGAAATGAGTCCTCAAATTTCTTCTTGGAAATTAAGGAATTTTGGGGTCACATGATATTTCATCAGGACCAATCTCTCTCTCTCTCTAACACACACATACAAACACATTCGCTGTATGGGACCCATTATTACAAATCTTATTTCGAAAATTTTCTTTTTCTTTGCTTTTCAAGACTGGTGAAAACCATAACCACTTGATTTGAGAGGTCCATACAACTTTTTGATATTGTTTCCTATTACTTTACCTTCTACAGATCAAATACTATACAATTATGTTTATAATTTCATTTGCTTTAGTTTAGTTGAGAATTAAAATTGGATTGTTAACACACAAAGCCACCTAAAAGCCCAACAATGTGACCACAGCAATTCAAGGCCATATTCTGGCCTAACTGAATGCCATGGAATTTATTTGAGATGGCTCAGCATAAAATCTAGATGCAGGGCTAGTTTGTCAAGGCAGGAGAGAGGATAACTTGTTGTCCGTCCTCACAATTTCAAATGGAACTAATACCAAAAAAAAAAAAAAAACCGAATGTCTTGTCCCAGCAATTTGAAGTTTTTGACAGCTGCCCAAATATGCACATAGGATTCAGACAATTAGGAAAACCAAGCACCAGATCCAGCAATAAAAGACCTCTGCCAGCACATAAAAAACAGAACACAAAGCTCAGAAAGCTTTTGGGTCCAGTCTACTCATCCAAGCTTCGTTTTATTCTGAAGAAGAAACACAAAAAATAATAATAATAATAATAATAACTTTGAGGCATGAGAAAGAGTGAGATGCATTGTTACTATGACGATATTAATAATTTTAGTTAGGATGGACAAAATTTTAAGAGTATAACAAATTTGAAATTAAAAATAAAATTAAGTGGGGGCAATTCCCCCCACCCACCTACCGTGGCCTCGTCTATGGGTCTTAGCCCGCATGAAAAGAAATTAATTAGATAACTCGAATTATTAATGATATTATAATGAAGCAATTTTAAATTTATTATCACAATTAATTTATGAATTTGAGTATAGCATAATATTTATTTATATATATATATATAAACTATTGCAGTTCTTTACATTTATATTTTCAAAAAATTATGAGATGTAAATATGACATGTAAATAATATGTTAAGTTCGTAAAAAATAATAAAATTTTTTATTGACATGATACTATATAATTATTCAAGATAATTTAATCTAAAATTTTTAGTCATTAAATAATATTTTTCTAAATGCAAATGTGTATTGTAGATAATATTTTCATATATATATATATTAACTAGAGAAAATAAATAAAATCTTAATCCGAAGCATCATTAAAACACCCTGTCATCGCCCTTAAATCGGAAAAGCCAACTTGGGAAGAAAGCAAAGATCAGAATAAACCCTCAATCGGAGTAAAGTAATGATTACTCTCTTCTTCCTAACAATATTAAACAAAGGACCAACCCTATTATCTGGACTCCGCCCCACATTCTTGCCTTGTGTCTTCAATATTAGCTGTTTGATTCAATTGTAATAGCGCTTAAGTGAAACTATTTTGTTAATTAATCTCTAATCCGACGGATCATATTGATGTTAACATGAGATTACCATAAACTGGGATTGTGCATTCAATCCTTTGAAAACAGAAAAAAAGTAGAGAGAGAAACACCTTTCCCTTTCTCATTCACTTTTCTCTTCTTTCCGTAATGTCATTCTCCGTTCCTCTCTCTCCTTTCTCTCTCTACAATTTAATACAAAAACAGATGCGCAATACAGCATAGTGCATAGCGGTTGCTGAGGCAAAAAGAGTATAATTGCTTTTTGGTTCCCTCACTCGAATTTTGATCTCTGTTCCAAGCTGGTATTGCCTGGTAAGTCATTGCTCTCCTTTTTTCTTTTTTTTTCCTTCGTTGTCTCTTACTAGAACAATTTTAAGTGTGACGAACCCATCACTTCATCTGAATCTTCCTCTACCTTCCGCTTTTCAGATATTGAATTGATCATCATTATCTGATTCTTCTGATTTTTGTTTAATTGGTTTTCTTGAGGTGCGTCTTCTCTTAATATATTCTCAGTCTGATTTATCGTGTATTTTATGTGGAATTGATTTGAATTGATCTAATGGGTACTGGCTTGTTTCTGAATTGATTTTCATATGAAACAGATTGGGTAAGGAAAAGAATTTTTAGACTGAGAAAAGAACAGATAGAAATGGGTGATGAATTGTTGGAGATTGGAGTTCAAATAAGGAAATTTGTGACCTTTTCGGTTAGAACATGCTACAGATCAGTGTGCAATCACCCATTCCTTGTGGGTTTGGTATTTTTCTTCATTTTCCTGTACAGATCATTTCCTTTTTTGTTTTCCCTTTTGGTCTCTGCTTCCCCTGTTCTTGTTTGTACTGCTGTTTTACTTGGAACCCTCTTGAGTTTCGGGAAGCCGAACATACCTGAAATCGAGAAGGAAGTAAAGAGAACCCATGAAATTTTGTCTTTGAAAACCGGGGTCTCGATAGATGCCACTGTTGTTGAGAGAGATGAGAGCTTTGGTGTAGAGAGGTACACTGGGAAAGGACGGGATGTAGAAGAGAAGTCTATTGAGGAAGCAAGTGGCACAGCTAGTAAGGTTGGTGAAGTTGAAGAAGATGATAATAGTTTGGTCGGTGATGCTTTGCTGATCAACCAGAATTCCCGGGAAATCCAATTTGAGAAGCTGGTGATTGAGGAAGCAGAGAGAGAATTAGATGATTGGGGATTTGAAAAGAAGTGTGAAATGAAGGAGGAGAAACACGACGATGGGAAAGTTGTTGAGAATCAACACTCTCCGAGTCAAAAGGTGGAGAATGAAAATGTTGAAGTGGATCATGATAAACTACAGGTGGAATTTGTCGATTCTCGCATGGCAGATAACTTGCTATATTCTCCAATTTCACCTTGGAAAAAAGTGGTGGGGGAGGAGGAGGCAGATGTGGACGATGACGCTTCAGATTCTGGGTCTGATCGAGCAGAGAGTTCCTCTCCTGATGCATCGATGGCTGACATCATTCCAATGCTTGATGAGCTCCACCCACTTTTAGACGAAGATGCTCCTCAACCTGCTCCTTTGTCCCATGATGGCTCTGATGCTGCTTCCGAGCGGTCTCCAAAATCCAGTGATGGCATTAATGAATCCGATGAGGATATTGAAAACCAAGAAGAGGACGATGAAGAGGAGGAAGAAACACTGGGAGGCAAAGAGGATGGAACTAAATCTGCTATCACATGGACAGCAGATGACCAAAAAAATCTCATGGATTTGGGGACTTCTGAGCTGGAAAGGAACCAACGTTTGGAGAGTCTTATTGCAAGGAGAAAGGCACGGAAAAACTTGAGGATGATGGCTGAGAAGAACTTGATAGACTTCGAAAGTTCTGATCTTCCATTTAATATTGCACCCATTTCAACAAGGCGTAACCCCTTTGATCTTCCTTACAATTCCAATGACAACATGGGATTGCCGCCCATTCCTGGATCTGCTCCATCTATTTTGTTACCCAGACGAAACCCTTTCGATCTTCCTTATGATTCAAGTGAAGAGAAACCTGATCTTATGAGAGATAGTTTTCAACAAGAGTTCATGTCATTTCATCCCAAGGAAACATTCTTCCGGAGGCATGAAAGTTTTAATGTGGGACCATCATTCTTTGGGCCACCCAAGCTGGAGAATCAAGATATCAAGTTAAGACCTTATTTTGTACCAGAGGGGATGGCTTCAGAAGGAACAATCTATTCTTCCTTCCAAAGACAGTCAAGTGAACTTAGTGAGTCCAAGGTGAGTTCTGTTCCTGAAACGGAGTCAATGTGTTCAGCTGGTGATCAGGAAGACAAGAAACTCATTGAAGAAGATTTTTCTCGAGAAGAAGAGCTGCCCACGAACACAGATCATGTTTCTGAGCGTGTTAAACATGGAAGTGAGTCCTCCAAAGATCTTGATTTTGTGGAGGCAGGTCCAGTTGAGAACCGAGATATTGAACTCAATGAGATTGAAATTAAATTGGGGGATCTGGAAAATCATCATGAAATGGAATCGGGCTTATCTGAAACCAGAGGTGTAGCTGCTCCTGCAGAACACAACCCAGGTGAAATTCATCTGAATATAAGAGCAGTTGAAGAGAGTCATAAATCAAGCTCATCATCGTTGTCAGAAATAAATGAGAATATCTTTGATGAGAAAGAAGATGAAGGGCTATCAAGTTTGGGGTCAAGAGAAGGCAATCTGATTGAGGAGTCCGGCATTTCAATGCAGCCTTCGGCAGAAGAGTTAGATTTTAATATTACAAGTGAATTGGTGGATGAAAATCAATGCAAGAAGCCTGTTTATGATTCAAGCCCAACAGCAGTTGAGAAGAACTTCTCTTCTTCCTCCGTTTCTTCTGATCCACAAGTAGAAACATCAGAAATGGGTTTGCCGCCAGTTTTGGTTAAAAGGACCGTTTCTTTTGCAGATAGAGAATCTGAAATGAGTAATCAGAGCATAGAGAAGGATACTCCTGGTAATGACAAGTTGGCTGGCTCATCACAGTTACATGCAGTAGAAGAAAATGAACTAGGACCAGGGACAGTTAAAGAGATTAGTGAGGATGATGTTTTGAATTTTGGGTTGTCACGAGTTGAACAAATTGTTGACATTGCAAACACATCGATAGCACCTGAATTTGTTGTCAGTCATGCTTCAATTAACTCAAATTTGTCTTCAGACTCTGAATCTGTGGATAAAAAAATGTTGTATTGGGATGAAAGTCATCAGCGTGAACATGATCAAGTTCCCTTGTCATGCTTTGATAAAGATATGCATGTTGAGGTCCAGAAAGATGTGGGTGAGAAGGTGGATTCTGCAGCTTTTAGTTCTCAGTTTAAATCTTCTGGAGATTTAAATTTAGCCGCACCTGAGGAGGAACATCCTTTATTCGTTGTTGAGCAAGTTTCAGGTATTCATCCTGAAACATCTTCTGTCACTGAATCAATAGAGGAGCACTCATTCAGTAAGGAAGCGGCTCTTCAGTTTGAACAAGATCAAGTCCACTTATCAAGTTCCGATGCTAATTTCCATTTTGGCATCCACCAAGAAGCAGACGAGAAGTTGGTTTCTACGAACTATCAATATGTTATCGAGGAAAAATCTATGTTGGAATTGGAGAAACAGCTGCCTTTGTCTGATAAATCTATGGTTGAATTTTCTTTTGACAATTATGAAGAACTTCAGGTAAGTAATGAAATTTTAGTTTCGCTATGTCCATCTCTATTTTTCTCTTCTATTTTTTGCCTCGACTCTGCAAAATGGTTATCTTTTTCACTATTCCTGCAAATTGTCTGCAATGATGGATGTTACAAAATGGGGTAATAACTTAAATGCTCCCTGTAGTCTGGAGAAGTTAAGTGGCCCTTGTGTTGAGAAAGTTGATCAGACTGACCCTACGGTTTGCCAATAAATAATAAACCATGGAAATTCTGGTCTGTCTGGAACTAAACTGATACTTTCATGGAATAAATGTTTTAGTCCCAACTGAACCATCAGGAGTGCATTGTCAAGTCAGAAAAATAAGAATCTCATATTTAATTCAAATAATGTCTATTTATGTAATTATTGATCATGTGCATAGTCAATGCTTAATATATCTGTTTTGGACTACAATGGTGTGTAAGCTTGCCAACCACAAGGGGTGCTTAATTGATTAAGGAATTTACCCTATTTTATTTCCTTAAATTGATTAAAAGTCCGCTCATGTATTCAACCTGTTTGCTTCTGCTTCGTTTATTACTATAATTGATAAATTCAGACAGTACTGTGTTTTGAGGTTGACATGAGTGGCCTTTTCCAAATACTTTCTAAAAATTTAGACACAAGATCGTGCTATTTGGGAGAGAGGGGGGGGGGGGGGGGTTGATAATATATTCTTATCTATGTTCAAGAAAGCTTATCCATGCTGAAAACCCATTTTGTAAAACACTGACGAGAAATGAAACTATATTATTTAGTTAAGAAATAGGCATGACATATTTTGAGGTAAATTAAAGGTAGACTCTTTTATAACTGTTAAACAAATGTCAGGCAGGGGGTGAATATTGATGATGGCAATGGGCTATCACATACCAATTGTCAATAGCAACAAGTATCCACAATATGATAGATTTGCTTTACTTTAGAACATTGATGCTTCTTTCAATATGTATGCTTGTGTTACTTATGACATGTTGGTTCTACCTATATGACCTGTACATAAATCTTATATTAACTGAATACATCTTATTATTTCGACAATTTATATTCATGATAAGAGCATCCGAGGATGCAAGTTTTGGTTGGTCTATTCATGGTCACATGGACACATTAAGGCACTCATTTAAAGCTTCTATTACATTCTTTTATAGCAAAAGTAATTTAACCATTGTTACTCTGATAATCAATCAGGAACCATCAATTATCCAGGGGGAGAGTATTGAGGAAGTAAGTGGTACCGGCAATTTGAATGTCTCAGAAGTGCATGAGCCCAATAACAATGTTTCTGCAAATATCTGCTCTCCTTCAACTCCCAATCGTGTCTCCTTTCCATCTGAGGTTTTTGAAACTAAATCATCTACATGTCTAGTAAATTTAAAAGACACCATCCTTGATGGAAATGAAAATGAGGAACAAATTCAGGTCTTAGAACACTTCAATCATCCAGCAGAAGCAATTGGGTCTCAAGTTGATGAGCAAAATATCATTGAAGAGGTAGATGAGATCAAAGAGATTGATGAAGGATTGTTATTAGAATTGGATACAGTTGGTGACTTTAGTGTCGTAGAATTGGGATCAAACTTGAATGAGATTGAAAAACATCTGATTCTTGGTGGAGAGAGCTTTCTTGTGCCACATGATCTTGGAATCGAGTCTAGCGGTGCTGTCAAAGGTGAGTCTATTGAAGTTGATGGCATCAAGGATTTTGTAGACCTGGATAACCCGAGGGCATCTAGCGCAGACGACGACATTGATCAAAATCGAGAGGTGGAGGAAGCCTCAGAATTTCAAATGTCTGAAACTTTGCACATTGATTCGTCTGTTAGGGAATTTGTTCATGGAGAAGTTGAAAATCCCATGGATCTAAAATCAATCAACAAAGAATCACTGCAAAGGGAAACTGAGGTTGAGCTTGCAGATTCCAGGATAAACCAAAATCTAATTGCAGAAGAGATTAATTCAGAGATGCCCATTGTTGAAGCACAATCAATTGAAGATATCAATTCCATTTTCAAGAAAACTGGACCAGTGAAAACTGAAGTTGTCGAGCTTGGGGAGTCTGAGATACCCCACCAGGATCAAATTAAAGTAGAGATCAATTATGGGATGCCAGTTCCTGAAGCACGATCTCTTGAAGATATTGATTCAGCCTTTAGGCAAATTGGTGGAGAAGAAATTAAGATTCCTATTGTTATTAAATCACTCCATACTGAGCTGACTCCAGAAGAAGCTAAAGCTGGGTGTTCTGAATATGGGCTGTTCCACCAAGATTCGAATCTGACACAGACCAATTTGGAGTTACCAGTTCTTGAAGCAAAATCAGTTGAAGATATTGATTTGGCTTTTAAACAGCTTGAGAGAGGCATCTTACCTAGTTCAGTTGATGAAAGACCAGATGTGGTAGAATCAAAAGATCATACAGAAATGAACTCAAACTTGCATCATGTTGAAGCAAGATCTCTAGAAGATATTGACATGGCTTTAAAACAAGTCTCACTAGGTAATCTGGAAAAGCTGCTGAAGTCGGATTCGGAAGATGGATCAGCACAAATTGAGGCAAATGAAGTGGGTTCCTCCAAGGAGATTGAATCAAGAATCAAAGAATTTGGTGCACCAGAAACCAGCACAAGTGCTGCCGAAAACCCAAAAAATGAAGTTCAAACATCTGAAAACTTAAGTTTGAGCATGTCTGATGTTGAAAGGAAGAAAGCACAATCTCATAAATCAAGCTCCAGTTCCAGTTCCAGCTCCAGCTCCAGCTCTAGTGATTCTGATAGAGAATGAGACTCGAACAGGAAAAAGGAAGAAAGAATTTGGTGGTTTGAGTTTTCCTTTATGATTTCCCTTTGAGATGGTAGGATTTTGATCTTCTAGTTTGGTTACTATTTTTGTTTTTGGTTAATGGTAATCGAGTTTTGTTTATGTTGAGTGATTCCTTCAAGAATGAGTTTTGATTTGATCTTTTTTTGTAGTGTGAAATTTTTCTTGCTCAGTTGTGTTTTCTAAAGAGTGGGCATTTTGAGGCTTCCTGTGAGAATAGTGTTTTATACTTTCATACTGTACATTATTTTTTGGATGTCAAAGTTACGCTTTGAGTGTTACCTGATTTTTTTCCCCCACACCTGAGGAACTGTCTTTGTATATCGTAGAGCATCTTCTATAACTTTACATGTTTGAAGCTTAACACTTGATGATCTGATCTAGATTTTTGTTTGTTTGACTTTGCTTTTTGAAAAAAATCAACAGACATTTTTTTAAGTAGTCCAATGTAATTCATGTGATTCTAAAAATATTTTTTTTATAGTATTTTAAAAATCTATATTTCCTAAATTTATTTTTATTTATAGTGTTTTTTTTCAAATCTATAATTTCCTAAATTGAAAAAATGAAGGAGAAAAAGCACGAAAAAAGACTGCCATGTAGGATGGTATAGGAAAACTTGAAAGAAAGAAGTGCCGCGTTTAAAAATACTTTTGACTTTAAACGTTATCAAACTCTCTAAACGGAGAAATTATTGGAGAGGATAATTTATCACCTGCCTGATTTTCTTATAATTAATATTTAATAAATTAATAATTAATAAATTTTTTTAAAAATTAACTTGTTTTTATAGTGATTAATTAAGAATTTTATTACTTAATAATTAATTTTTTTTAAAATATTATAATATTAAGGTTTTTGAGAGATAAAATAATTATTTATACATACATACTTGTATATATATATTTTATTTATAACATATCTTGATAATTATATTTATTAATTTTATATGATTGAAACCATAAGTATTATAAACGAAACAATTTATGACATTAAGGAACACTTATTTACTTAAAATATACATTAATTAGGAGTATTTTTATGTCCTGAGTTAAGTATTATATATATATTTTTTATAAAAAACTAAATTATAATTAGAGAGTTGCATATAAAATCTTATTTTGTACCAAAAACTATTTACATATAAGAAACATTTATTGATTAATAGAAATATGAAAAAATATAATAATTAATAATTTTTTAATCTCCAATGTATATTAATTACAAGAAGTTTGACTACATCCTCTGGTTCACTCGGGTACTTAGATATAGAATAAAAGTCTTGATTTTATTTGTTTTGTCCATCCTCGATCTCACCGTTGATTTCAAAATAATTGCAATAGTACGGGATATAGTGAGTGTTTGGCATGGCATTTATTCAGTTCAAAATAAAGTTTTGTTGAATTTGGTCGTGGGACCTATCACGTTTCATTTGGAAAATAAAATATTAAAAACATTTAATTTTTTTTATAATTAATTTTGATTTTTTATAATTATGACTCTCAAGTTCATAACTTATTTTGACAAGAAAAATCTTAATAACTACCTGTGTGTATGCAACGATTCAAATCAGAATATATGTATACAAAAATAAATATTTTTATCTCGAATGAGTTAACTTTTCTTAGGTTCACAACTTACGTATTATATAAAAATAAAATATAAAGGATAAAAGAATAAATTTGAAGTGCAGAACCACTTGTTTACACAAATTTTATCAAATACTAAAAAAAAAAATAAAAAATAAATATTTAAATTTAATTTCACAATAATCAATTATACAAAATTAATTTTAGAAATGAGGTACCGTAGTGACTCGGAATAAATTCCCGTTGCTATAACTCGCCAGCGCAGCTAAATAGTGTCAGCGAAATTTATTAGACGTCTAGTAGCATTCTTTTAATTAATTTCCGTGTCTTCCTTTTTGGGTGAAAAATAAGAAGAACTCCTTTTTCTACTTCGGCCAACGACAGGTTTCCACATCCCTCTCTCTGCAAAACCACGGACTCCCTCATCCAGAGGCATCACAGAACCCTCGCGTGCCTCTCTTCCCGTGGTGGTAGGTTTTCTTTCTAAAATCGTGACAATATCAGATTTCATCTATCGGATTCTGAAAACCCTCGAGTACAGCTTGTCATTTTTATTTATCGGAACTTCTTTATTTATATCAAGTTTTCGGTCAATAAGATGTCCGTAGATGTGTATATGTGAGTATTTATATAGTATCTCTTTTGTGTTTTGTAATTGTTATTTGTTGTGTATGTAATTGATCTCACTGAGTACAATACCTCGAATAACACCCTTTTTAGTTTATTGCAACATATGTTTGAAAAAATCCCTATACAGGTATGCCATTATTATTTTTAATTTCTTATGTTGAAACGGTTTATGGGTCCTTTCTCCTTTTATTTTCTTTAATCTTTTTCTATGTACCTGGTCATTGAAAGTTTAGGCTTTTTACTTCATTAAGCTATACAACTCTGTTATCCAACTTATTGAATTAAATTGCTTTCCCCCTTTTTGGTATGCGCACACATATGTATATTAAAGTCGTAGTATACTGGAAAATGAGAATGTTTATATTGAAGATGGGTTTTACTGCATGTGAGCACCTTTAGTTGCTATGAAAATCACTTCCTTTTTTTATTCCTACTATTTTTAAAATTTTAGTTTGATTTAATTTACCCTCTTTGCGAGGCTGCATACTGCACACCATTTCTTCTTGTATACACACATTTCATGTATGCCCCTTTTGACATGTAGTGAATTTGGGAAGCCTCCTTCCCATTGATACATTTACTTGCTGGCATGCACACATTTTTTGAAATTTCTACCATTTTACCTTCATTTATCTCTTCATGTTCTCTGCTATTGATATCTGTTGGCTGAAAAAGTCCATTTTGTTTTGTATTGTTCCTTACCCAAATTTATTTTGGTTTTCTTCTTTTATTAGTTTCTCTTGGAGTTAAATAAGAAATTGAGAATATGAGAGATGGAAATTTGTCACTCTGAGGTTAGTTTATTTATTTTTTTGTTGGATATATCTAGTAAATCGTGGAATCACACTGGTATTTTTAATCGCGGATAGACAATTCCACCTTTGTAGGACTACCAAGATCATATGTATTATATTTGATGCTTTCTCTCTCTCACTTCCTCTGTCTCATTGTTGGGTTCTCCATTTTTAGGTTTTTTAAGTCAGGAGAAAAAGAAAGAAGCTGAGAAGGTTGGAACTATTTAAGTCAGGAGAAAAAGAAAGAAGCTGAGAAGGTTGGAACTATGTTTCATTGAGGTAAAATTTGTAAACCCCCCCCCCCCCCCCCAACAAAAAAAAAAGAGTGAATCCATTGTGGAATTGATGTAGTTTATTATCCACCTTGTATCTTTTGTTTTGATGCATCTGTTTCTAAATTTTGCCCAAAATTGATTTCTTTGATACGTGTGTGTATTAAAATCTTTGTAGTAGTGGTTGAGTGGTTATTATATTGATTTTCCCCCTTGTAAGAATGATCATAACAAAACCATTCTTCAAACTTGCCTCTTACTTTAAAAACCCTTGTAAATTTTCGTATTAGTTAAGATCTTCAGTTTGTTATTATTTTTTTGTTTCAACATTTTAGCTTGTGGGTAACTTACATTTGGGTCGTATACCTTGAACATGGGATCACAAGCGCCTTTGTTGGGGAGTGTTTATAAATTGTTGACCAAAGTCCTCGCAAATCGTCTAAGAGGGGTGTTGTGGGGAATTATTTCTAAGAGTCAGAGTGCTTTTATAGGGGGCAGACAGATCCTGGATGTCGTGCTAATTGCCAACTAGTGCATTGATTTTAGACGAAAAAGGAAGGAAAGGGGGATGGTTTGCAAGCTTGAAATCGAGAAGGTTTATGATCATATTTGTTTGGTTTTTTTTGATATAGATAGATAGATGATGCGGAAAATGGGATTTAGAGATAGATGGATCAGCTGGATATGGACGTGTATTTCTTCAATCTCTCTTTTAATGCTTGTTAATAGTACTCCCATGGGATTCTTCCAGACCTCTAGGGCTCTTCGGTGGGGGGGACCCATTGTCGCCCTTCTTGTTCGTGATGGTCATGGAGGCTTTTAGCTACTTGATGACTAGGGTTGTGGAGGTGGGCATGGTGAAGGGCTTCAAGGTGGAGGATGGTAATGGGAATAGTGAGGAGGTGTCACATCTTCTATTCACAGGCGATACTATTATATTTTGTAAAGCAAAAGAGAGACAACTCTGTCTCGTTAGGTGCATCTTGATCACCTTTGAGATCGTTTTGGGGCTTCAGGTTAACCTCTGGGTAAGAGTGAAATTTTTCTGGCGGGGAAGGTGCGAGGGCTTGAGGTGTTGGCATGGATGTTGGGCTGCAAGGTGGGATCACTCCTGACCACTTATTTGAGGCTTCCATTAGGTGCTTCTTCTAATTGTAGAGGGATTTGGGATCCTATCATTGAAAGGTCCCAAAGGAGGTTGGTAGGTTAGAAGAAGCATTTTCTTTCAAAAAGGGGGGCAGATAACTCTTATAAAGAGTACCTTAGCCAATTTGCCAACTTATTTCATGTCTATATTCCCTATTCCCATTTCGGTTGCTAAGAAGTTAGAGAAGATCCAACTGAATTTTTTATGGGATGGGAGGGAAAATGTCAAGATGTTCCATTTGGTGAGGTTTTGGCATGAGAGATGGTGCAGAGAAGTGGCTCTGAAGAATCGGTTTCTGGAGTTTTATTGGATTACTACAAGATAGGATGCTTAGGTGGGGGAGTTTTATCAAGCTCATGCAGGAGGTGTGGTTTGGGATCCTTAGTTTTCTTGGGCATTTCGTGATTGGGAGCCTGCATATGTGGCTGGGCTTCTTGATTTGCTCTATTCCTTTTGTATTTTGTGGGTTGGTGAGGATTCTTTGCAGTGGAGTCCGAAAATTAGATGGTACCTTACTGTTCAATTTTGTTATAGGTGTAGTTTTATCAAGCTCATGCAGGAGGTGTGGTTTGGGATCCTTAGTTTTCTGGGGGCATTTGATTATCGGGAGCTTGCATTTGTGGCTGAGCTTCTTGATTTGCTCTATTCTTTTCGTCTTCCGGGGGTTGGTGAGGATTCTTTGAAGTGGAGTCTGAAAATTAGCTGGTAACTTACTGTTCAATTTTTTTATAGGCATCTTTCTGCCCGCTGGGACTTTGGCCTATCCATGGAAGGGGATTTGGAAGGTTAAGCTACAATCGGAGGTCTCCTACTTTGTGTGGATAGCATCTTCAGAGCTCTTGACTAGGAGGGGTTAAAAAAAATGCTTTTGTAAATCTTCTAAGGCTGTGTTGCGGTTCAAATTTCTTCTAAAAAAGGCATTTTACTGGAGATAAAAGCAAAACATTGTTAAGTTAGTTTGCTTTTATTCCAGAAAAGTAGGGACCAACCTCAGTTACTGGCTCCTAAGGGTTCCCACTGGGATTGGACTTGGGCTTGGGCTTAGGCTTAGGCTTAGGCTTCGGCTGCTGTGCGGCTGTGCCATTCACTAATTCAGCCCCATCCCAAGAACTCAGTAGGCTCCCCAGGTGACTGCCCGTAGAATGATCCTATAACTAGTGTAGACAGAACGTGTGCAGTGGGTGTGCAGTGGCTGCTTAACAACAGCTTTGGACTTTATTCTCAATGTATACCAGTTTTAAGTTTCTTGGGTTTCACCTACACTGTTATTCATAAAGATTATTTCAGTTACTCTTGTAACTTTTGTTGCTTTATTTATTGCTGAATGTCTGATCTGATTTTGTAGATATTAAGAAAATACTAATTTTTTTTTTTCCCGATAGGCCTTGTTGCAGGCATTTTTAAACACAAGGACTTGTTAAACAGCAAGATGAGCGACGACGTTTTTGATGGACAGATATTAGGTGACAAGCTGTCTAAACTGAACAGTTCACAACAAAGTATAGAATGTATCCTTTTCATACGGGAAAATGAGCCCTCATAATGATATTGGTCTTAATATCTGTATAGCTTGATGCTTTCATGATTCCTTGAATGGCCATTTAACTGTAGTTCTACACTAGGAGTTATATATATATATATATATATATATATATATATATATTCGTTCCAATTTCTGAGTTTACAGTTTTATGAAGTTTGACCTATATTTAGTGGTGGATATGGAAATACCAGTGGTATCTACTTCCCTGTCTTCGTTTGTAACAATTGAAATGTGTTTGATTATGCATGTATGAACATTTAGATTCGAACAAGGCACACGCAGATGCACAAGGATGCATGTGTATTCCTTTTGTGTGTGTATTCTTAGACTGTTTTTGGAATCGATGGAGAATATTTTAATTTTTTGATAACTGAATATCATCTGAAAGCACCAAAATTTTTTTTTTTTGGGGGGTGGGGGGGAGATGTGTACACAAAACTATACAAAGACTACACTCCTATTTTCCTAATAACTTATACAAAGGAGTCAAAAAACAATGAAGAACTCTCCGTTATCCAGATGAAGAGGGGGCTCGCCGCTCTACAAGGAAAGCCTAATAGCCCAGATAGGGGATTCCATCATTTCAAACAAATTCCTATTCCTCTGAATCCAGCAAGTACTTTACCATAAACACAATGGAGTGACCTGACAAACTGCTCTCACTTTCGTCTCCACACTGCAACAGTGTGCAACCTCTCCAATTGGCAAAAACCTCCCTTTCTAATCTGGACATCACCTAAAGGATCTTTAAAAGACTAAGATAAAGGGATGACGAATACCTAGCAAGTGGACAATGCAACAACAAATGGTTCACAGTCTCTTCTCCTCTTTATACATGCAACACCAGTTGACTATGATTTGCCTTCTCTCAACAAGTTCCCCTTAATTACCTTTTTATTTTGATTAACTCAACTTGGTGCTTTGCTTTTACATTGAGTATGCCATGATACCCTATTTCACTAATCTGAGCTGCTTTGATATTGGAAAAAAATTAATAGTATATCCAATATCATTTAGTTATTCCTCATATTTTGTCAGCTTACTTGGATCTTTTTATTGCAGTCATACTCTTCTCTCTCTCTTCAGTTATGTTGACTGATATATAAGTATTCCATAATATATATTTGTTAATGGTAATGTTATTGTCAATACAAGTTCAATATACAATCTTTTATATTTTTATCTAATGTTTTTGTTACTTATCTAAAGAATATTTTTTTTGGTATGCTTGGAAATTTCGTACATCCAAAAGTAAATCACATCAGTTGAGATTTCTTCATTGTGTTTTGAAGCTGTTGTGGGGTTGAGGGTGAATTTTGCCAAGAGTGAGTTGATTCTTATTGGAGATATAAGGGATGTGGAGGAGTTGACCAATGGAATGGGTTGTAGGGTGGGCTCGCTACCTTCTCCCTATTTAGAGTTGCCCTAAATCTTGTGCCATTTGAGACCCGGTGATAGGAAGATTCCAACAACATCTCATGGGGTGGAAGTGCCAATATCTCTCGAAGGGAGGAAGGCTTACTCTCATTAAGAGTACTTTGGCCAACTTGCCTACATATTATATGGCCATATTTTCCATCCCGGCCTTGGTGGTGAAGAAATTGGAAAGGCTTCAAAGGAAATTTTTGAGGGAGGAGTTGAAGGGGTGAAAAAGATTCCATTAGTGAAATGGGAGTGAGTTAACACTCCTCTTTCGGATGGCGGTTTGGGCATAAAGGATTTTGGCATCTTCAATAAAGCTTTGCTAACTACGTGGCATTAGACGTTTGCAGTGGACGACCGTATGCTTTAGAGAGAGGTGGTGTCCTTCAAATATGGCCATATTTTTCCATCCCGGCCTTGGTGGTGAAGAAATTGGAAAGGCTTCAAAGGAAATTTTTTGGGGAGGAGTTGAAGGGGTGGAAAAGATTCCACTAGTGAAATGGGAGTGAGTTAACGCTCCTCTTTTGGATGGTGGTTTGGGCATAAAGGATTATGGCATCATCAATAAAGCTTTGTTAACTAAGTGGCATGAGAGGTTTGCAGTGGACGACCGTATGCTTTAGAGAGAGGTGGTGTCCTTCAAATCTGGTGTTGAGGAGGATAGGTGGTTCACTAGAAATAGATTGGTAGCTCATGGATGTGGTCTTTGGAAATCTATTTAGAAAGGGTTGGTGAACTTTTGGCAATTCATTCGCTTTGAGGTGGGGGAGGGGGTAGAGAGTGAAGTTTTGGGATAACTTATGTTGTGGGGATGAGCTGCTTCGAGAGAGATTCATTCATTTGTATTCCTCAATCACAAGTGGGCTTATGTGGCGGATTGTTGTGCTTTGGATAGAGGGGAGGTTGTGTGGAATCCTTTATTCAGAAGGAACTTCTTTGATTGGGAGGTGGAGGATAGTGACAACTCTTATGGAAGCTCTAACTAGAAGCCAAATTGGAGTGGGTAGGTCGTATTCTATTGTGTGGACTCTTTCTAATTCTAAGGGGTTCTCGGTCCATTCCTTTTATAAGGAGTTGGCTGTTGGGAGGGAAGCGAATTACCTATGGAAGTTGGTTTGGCATTCTCATGTTCCAACTAAGGTAGCTTTTTTTTGCTTGGACGGCCTCTTCGGGAGCTATTTTAACCGTGGGCAATTCGCAAAAAAAGAGGATTTTGATTAGCTAGCCGGTGTGTTATGTGCAAAGTGGAGGAAGAGTTGGTGTGTCATCTTCTTTTCATTGTGTGGTGGCTAGGGATATGTGGTACATGTTATTGTATTTATTAGGATTCCTTTGGGTGATGCCTAATTTGGTAAGGGGGGCTCTTCTTTGTGGGAAGGGTAGAGGGATGTCAAAGGCTCAAAGGAGGGTGTGGAGCTTGGCTCCTCTTTGTTTACTATGGTGTGTATGGAGGGCGAGAAATAGGAGGACTTTTGAAGGGACTGAGTTATTCCCTTTTTGTTTAAAAGATGGTATTTTAAGCATTCTTTACTTTTGGACCAAAAGGCTCCTTTTTTTGTAAGTATATTTTTGGGGACTTTAGTATATTTTTGGGGACTTTCAAGGCTCTAATCTTAGAGCCTTCCCTTGTACACATGGGTTCGCCCCCCTTAGGTGCTTTTATACAATCTTTACTTGACAAAAAATATTACCTAACAAAAAAAAAAAAACCGTCTTGGTTGATACCATTTGCAAACATATTTTTCAGATATATATTTTTGTTTCAACTATAACATGTGTTACAAGTTTTTCTTAAGCATCTCACTTGTATTAAATACTCCAAGAATCTTTGCTTGTATGTAGATATCCAAACTTGACATTTATCCAGTACCAAATAAATAGAAAATCTAACATTTGTGCTTTAGATATAATTTTTTTTAGCAAAATGAAAGGAAAAGGTAAACTGTATATTGATTTGTACAACCCATGTATACATCTATACAAAAATCACCCCCTATACACATCCTTCAAAAAATTTATTGCAGCATTTGAAATCAACCTTGAAAGACATTTTCTTCTAAAAAAATAACATGCATAACATAATATGTTTATGTAAAAGCAAGAGGAAGCTCTTTCCCTTTAAAAACCCTCGAATTCCTGTCCTTCCATAAGAAGCACCATATTAGACAGAGGTATTGTTGAGAAGGGCAGGGGAAGGGAGCTATTGGAGGGTTTAATGGTTTGGGGTAGGGAGGGAACAAATATGTCTTTCTTTCTTGTTTGCAGATGATACCATCATCTTTTGCGGAGTGGATGAGCAATTGAGGTATTTGCAGCTGTATGCTCGTTTGCTTTGAAGTAGCATCTGCTCTTAGAGTGTATACAAGTAAGAGTGAGCTTATTTCAGTTAGGGAGATGAGGGTTGTGCAGGCCTTGGCAGATATGTTGGGATGTAAGTGGGTTCACTCTCCAGTTTCTATCTGGGTCTTCCTTTGGGTTCTTCCTTCAAGGCTAAAATGGCGTGGGGTGCTATCATGGAGAGATTCTAGAGGAGGCTTGGAGGATGGAGGAGGTAGTATCTCTCAAGGAGGGAGCTTACGCTAAGTCGCTAATCAAGCGCATGCTGATGAGCCTTCCTATTTACTCTGTCTCTTTTCACCATTTCAATTTATCTTCTTTTATGGTTCATATGAATTTCCTTTTTTGATTCTATTGTCAGTATATTGTGGGATATATTTCCTTTAACATTTGATCAGCTTTATCCCGTTGGTGCATTTCTCACCGGAAGAAAGCTAAACAGATTGTTGAAACATGGGATAAATTGTTCAATTCTGCACAGAGAGAGCAGCGCGTTTCTTTTCTATATTTGTCCAATGACATATTGCAAAATAGCAGGCGAAAGGGGCAGTGAGTTTGTGAATGAATTTTGGAAAGTCCTTCCTGCAGCTCTCAAGCATGTTTATGAAAATGGTGATGAACAAGGAAAGAAAGCGGCCTCCAGATTGGTAATTCCTCCTTCATTTATCATGAGAGTTATATTTTGTGTTGGGCCTGTGAAAGGTGAAAGTTGAAGTTACTTTACATTAGTACAGATGCACGTGCATAAACAGATACAAATACACATGGCATATGCATGGACAGCAGACTTAGCATTCCCGCGGCCCCGCCGGGGGGGGGAGGGGACAAATGTGCTATTCGCCACACATCCCTCACCGTTCTATGCACCCAGCTGCCTCTCCACATAGATAGAACCTCCATTGTAGTTCTTGGCAAAACCCAATTGACTCCAAAGAGACCAATCAATAAAATCCAGACCACGATGGTAACTGAACAGTGAATCAACAAAAGATTCACCGGCTTTTCTTCTACTTTGTATATGCAGCACCTATTCACAATAATTTGGCACCTTCGCAATTTTTACATAGTTAGAATCTTCTCTAACAATGCATGCCACATAGAAGAAGCCACCTTCAGAGGTGCTTTAGTTCTCCAAATAGCTTTTCAAGGAAACTCCTAACCCTTCTCTCCTTTCAAAATTCTGTAGAAAGATTTGATCTCAAACTCGCCTTTCTCTGACACATTCCACCAAAGCACGTCTTCTCCTTCCCCAGAGATATTCTGCGTGTAAAGCATACCATAGAACTCCTCCACCTCTTAATCCCGCAATTGCTGGACGAAACTAATGTCCCATGCCAAGAGTCCTCGTGTTCTCCTGAAACAGGCAGCAACTGAAGCTCGTCTACAAGAGGCTATATTATAAAGCCGAGGGAATGACGTACGCAAAGGACTGGTCTTACTTCAATGATCTAACCTGAACCTAGTCTTCCCTCCATTTTCCATCGTCTATGAAATATGTTTTGGTAACTCATCCTATCCTCTTCTTATACTCCTCCGCTCCCATATCCTGTAGCTAGATCTCACTTCCCTTGTGTGCGATCCACCATCCTCCAACTTGTAATTTTTTTCAACAACTCTTTTCCAAAGGCTGCTCCTCTCTATTTCAAATTTCCAAAGCCACTTCCCCGGTAGGGCTTTGTTGAACAACCTTAACTCCTCGACCTTCAAAGCCCCCCCCCCGCCCACAAAAAAAAAAAAGAGAAAAAAAAAAGAGAAGAAAAAAAAAACCATCCCCCAAAGGACAACGCACCTTTTTCCAGTCTACGAAGTGATAAATTCTTCCCCTCTTCCTCCCATAAAAAAATATTTTTTGCAACTTCTCCAACCTGTTTGCAACAAACATAGGAATCAGGAATAAGAACATGAAGTAGGCAAACTGGATAAGGTTCTCTTCAACAGAGTAAGCCTTCCAATTAGGAGATTCTTGCATATACTGTGATTTTGGAAAGGATCCAGACCTTGGATAATCTTCGAAGGAGAGGAGAGATCATTGTGAATAGATGTTGTTTCTGTAAAGCAAATGAAGAGTCAGTCAATCATTTCTTGATTCATTGTTCTGTCACCAGAGCGATCTGGGACCTTGTGATAGGTTTGTTTGAAGTGTATTGGTATGCCTCGGTCTTCTTTGGAGTTTCTTGCTACATGGAAGGGAAGCCAGATTCGGAGGAGGGCTAGACCAGCTTGGTAGGTGACCATGTTATGCATTGAGTGACCATTTGGCGAGACGTGAGAGAGAGAGAGATGAAATTTTTTGAGGGAATTGAATTCCCTATATGGAATGTAATGTTTGTAGTGTTGAGTACCCTTTTTTTTTGGTTATCTAGGGCCTTAACCTCCTTGATATATAGATTTTATTCTTTTCAGGTACACCCCCTTGGTGCCTTTGTGTTTATAAAATTATTACTTTTCAACCAAAAAAAAAAAGAGCCTCCCTTGCTAGCATTCAACTAAATGATTGTATCTTTGTAATAAACAAGAGAGGGAAAAGGGAAACCCCTTTTTAATGATCCTCTTTCTGGCTTCCTTTAGTTCAAAATGGAGAACATTATAATCGAAGCGGCAATTCAATCCACTTTGGTCCAAACTCCAAACCCCATTCCACTCCATGATGTACAAGAGGAAGCCCAGTTAAACATGATCATAAGCTTGCTCATAATCCAGTTCGTAAATAACACAGGGATCATTGCTTTTTAAGTCTGGAATCAGCACATTTATTTGCCACTAAAACCATGTCTAATATGTGACGACTTCTCACAAAGGCATTTTATGATTCAAAAGCCACTCCTTTTGGCTCCTTCAAAAGCTTATACAATTCTCTTATGAAGCTGATTGGGTTGAAGTCCTTCAAATCCACTACCCCTCCTCTTTTTTCCCCTTTTCCCAGATGAGTGCTTTAAAAGAAGTATTTAAGCTTCGATCGAGCTCCCTATGGCATGAAACGAATGAATGATGTCGTGTACATCTCCTCTTACTACCCTCCAATATTAATGAGACAAAGGCATCATCATACCATCAGGCCTTGGAGTCTTATTTCCATTATAGTTTTTTGATGCCTCAACCACCTCCTTTCCAACTTGTTTTCTCCATGATTTTTGGGTAATATTTCCAAGGTCCCAGGTTCAACTCCCACCCGAAGGGCCGCTGATCTATCAGAAAAAAAAAAAAGATCTATATTGAAGTCAGACCGATGCATCGTGTCTTGTACATCTCCTCTCTCTACCCCCTCAACACTGCTGAAAGAAAGCCATTGTCATATCGTCTGGCACCGAAACCTGCCTCTCTATTATAGTTTTTTGAAGCCTCCACCATGTCTTCTCCAACTTGCGTCCTTCTCCATAACTTTGATCTATATTGAAGTTGGTGTACATGTAGAAAAACTTCACCTTTTCTGACTCAGTTGGCTCTCCCACATTCTTGATTGGGTCTCCTATCATCTATGTTGTGCGCCCCAGGGTAATTCCGCTAATTTTATCTACATTGTTTCATTAGGACTGACCATAAGTGCTGCCATCTGAATGCCTATATTTGTTTGTGAGCATTTCTTAAAACTAATCCGAGATCCCACGGGTGCTTCTTTTGTTGGTAAAGTCCCTCTATTGTACTATCAAAATGTCATGCCTCCCTGGCATGATACAATCACTTTACCCTCAGAGAAGACATCAGCCTTTCATCATCATCATCATTTTTATTATTTTTGGGTTAAGTATCAGCATTTCGTCAATAATGGTTATCACAAATCTCTAGTCTGTATGTTATGAGTCCTTCATATTGCTTCAAACATGTTTCTTAATTATTATACGCAAACAAGTATACCTTTCCTTCCAGCCATTCATTTTATTTTTTTGCATTTCTCATTGACTTCCATTCACAATTGTTACTCCAAGGGATGATTCTCCTTGAAACCGTCTCTCCTCTTCACCTTTTGATTGTTGTAAGCAACTTAACTACCATCTCTTAAAGCTTGGGAATGTGACTCATTCTTACCTATCCAAAAAGATAAAAACAGAGCTTAAGAATGTAACTCATGACAACTACTTGTGGTTCTAACTATTTCTGAATCATTTATAAGTTTTCTCCTTTGTAGGCCTAGTTTCATATTGACTGGAAACACTACTTCACGAATATATGTGTGGATGAGTTATGCCTTTGTCCTCTTTGAATAACCCATTCTCATTATCTTTCATAAGTCAAGTAGGCGAACCTATAGGCCCTTAGTAGCGTTGACAAAGAAGAGGGGTGGGAGAGCAAGATTAGCATCCAGTTGTCCAGTCAAAAAGAAGAAGGTTAACGAGTGCAAAGACAAGACTTTAACAAAATGCTATGCAAGGATTATGGGTTTATGTTATGGAGCAAAGTATTAAAATAATTTAATACTAGTATCTGTCATTCTAAGTGCATGCTTTATGAACATTAATTTCATATTTTGCTGATACTTTTAACGGTTTAGCAAAATGTTAATTATTTCATTATTATTATTTTTTTTTGGGGTGGGGGGTTTGCAATTATTTTTTCAGGTTGACATATGGGAAGAAAGGAAAGTTTTTGGATCACGGGGACAGAATCTTAAAGATGAAATGCTGGGTAAGGTCCCTCCTCTGTCAGTCAGCAATGGGAAGAGTTCAAATCCTATCAAGGTAGTGAAGAGGGATGCTCATTCATTAAGAATCGTAAGTGTTATCCAAAGTTTTTTTTATTGGTTTTTATTTTGGTATTCAAATGTTATGCATAAAAAACTTAAATACAATTTCAGAAATTGGCTGTCGGGGGTACGCCAGAGAAAATTGTAACTGCATTTCAGTCAGTGCATGATGAAAATGTCAGTGAAGATGCTGCATTAAACAAGTGTAAAGCTGCTGTTCGTCGTGTGGGAAAAATGGAGAAAGACATTGAAAGTACCTCCACTCAAGGTAAGAGTGATTATCTTTTTAAATAAAGCTTATAATGGTGTGGATTACATACCATCAATGTAATTTATGTAAAATTATATATTTTTTTAATGAGGTAATTCAAGAGTTGAATTATCTTTCATGATTGTGGAAAATTGTGACGTATGTAGTTGTGCATGTTCTTTAAACAATAAAAATGGGCAATAAAATACATATAATTCTCAACTTAAGACATAAAAGAACACCTAATGTCATTTTTCAAGTAAAGAAGTTGTGTTTTTTGATATCATAATTTTTTCCAATTACAATACTTTTGACTTCAATTATGTTGAATTAATAAATATAATTACCAAGACTTGTCATAAATGATATATATATATATATATATATTCTACATAGATACAAAAAAATGTCAATAGAGGAATAAATAGAAAAATCTTAGGTTTATTTAATCAGTAACCCCAAGGGGAGTGGTCAAGTGGTAGCCGGCTGTGAGATAGATGGGTGTAATACAGATTGGTCTCGGGTTCAATTCTCCACAGACTTATACATCCCGTGGGGCCACCCCAGAGTCGCAAGGCCCCCTTTACCCAGTGACTGTAGTGGGGGGTATGCACTCGCCTCGTGGGACTAGTCAGTCAACCTAGCATGCTCTACAACAGGTATTGGATACCCACAATTATAAAAAACAAAAAATTTGTATTAATTCAATATAAGTGAAATATGCAAACTTGATTTCTTGTTTGTTATTTGTTAGTAGAGTTCCAAGGAAAACCAAACCGATCGATTGAAAGGAATGCCATAATTTTATATATAACTATTTTATCTTTCTAATAATTAATATTATAAATAATTTTTCTAAAAAAAGTATTAATTATTAGGTAATAGAATTTTTAATTATCCACCATAGAACTAAGTTGGTTCCTTAAAAATTTATTAATATTAGAGATAATTAAGTTATTGAATATTAATTGTAAGAAGGTCGATTGTCTATACGGAAAAGTTCGGAAAGCCTGATCTTTAGCGGGCTATCCCTACGCCAAACATCATACCAAAGTTGAACTCTGTTCCTATACCCTGCCACAAACCCTGTATACTTGCATTCTCTCTCTCCCTTTTGATCCTTTTCCACAAGTTGACACCATGCGTACTACCCACCCCAACTGAGATCCACCTCCTATGGTTAACACCATATTTTCCTTACACAATGCTCCTCCAAAACTATCAGACTCCATTGTATAAGAGTCTCTTTGGGAAAGACTAGAACCGGTTCTGTAGAATATAAATGAACTGGTTTTAAATTTTTTGTTGTTTGGAAGTACCTTTGACAGTATATTGGTTCATGTCTGATCCTAAAAAATACTTAAAACTTGTATAAAATCAAACCAGAGAAGAGTTGGTTTTCTTAAAAACCAAAAAACTTAATGGGGGTAGTTCTGACCTGATCAAATTTAGAGAATTTTCAAACAGCCCCTAAGAGATCTCCACATCAACACCCCCCAAAAGTTTAAATGGAACTCACTTCCCAAGCAACAAGATGGTACTGGAACTCCTTTCTACCCTGCTCCACACAAAGTTTCGTCCGAAGCTTTTCCGTCACTATATAACATCCAAAAAATCTGAAAAAGGAAACTAAAGAAAAGGAGCTTGTTCCCGAAGGCTAGAAAAGGGTTTTAAGAAAGCTTTCTTAATTACATGTAGCGGGTACTCAATCATAGATTCACTTATCAAAACGAGTACTATATTATTATGTATTTAGGAGACGTTGAAATTTAAGACAAGAATGTGGTTTGAATATGATTTATTGATTAACTAATATATATTTCAATGTTTAAGAGCATTTGTATCCATAGAAATAGTGAAGGATATCAGTCTCCCCTTTTGATCATTTTTTGAATAAGTTATTAGTTATAAAAAAAAAGGTTTCAAAGGATAAAAATTGCAAGCTTTCTTACCAGCGAAATAAAATTTAATTTTTTTTGATAATTATGATTTCATTAATAACCGTCTGAGAGAGGCACAATGCTTAAAAACGAAAGGAGGGGGAGGGGGGGGACAACCTTAACACCCCCCCCCCCCCCCCCCACAAACAAAAAAAAAAAAAAAAACCTCTTACAAAAATATCAATAGAAGGAGGGTAAGATTCAATTACCCCAAAGTAAAGGGATTTCAACAACTTTGTCCTTCAAAAATCTTAATATTTCTCTCCCTCCAAATACACCAAAAAGTACAAATAGGAGTTAATCTCCACATTTTCCTAACACTACCTATAACCAGTGCCCCTTGCCATATCTTCAATAAATCCACCCCGACCAAGGCATTACCCAAGGATATCCAAAGAGAGAAGAGAAGATACCACAACTCTCGAGCAACTGAGCAATGAATGAATAAATGATTTATGGATTGTTCTTCTTCGTGGCACATGTAACATCTATTGGCCAAGTGAAAACCTCTTTTTTGGAGGTTATTTGATGTCAGAATAGTCCCCAAATCTATAGTCCAAGAGAAGAAAGCTACCTTTGGAGAGCCAAACAACCTTCCATGGAAAACCCCTTACTCCTCTTTGGGCTAGATTCATATAGAAAGACTTACCGAGAATTTCCCACCATTATCCGCTGTCCAAAGAAGTGCATCTTCCTTATCCCTATTTGCCTGAATGCAATAAGGAAGAGACATTAACCTCACGGCTTCCTCTAACTCCCAATCTTGAAAATCTCACCTAAAGCAAGGAACCCATACAATCCCATTATCATTGTACTCCCCAAAATCCTCTACTAGAGCTTCCCAATTAGAAGTAACTTGGAAAAGATGAGGGAATTGACCTTCCAAAGTGCTGTCCCCACACCATTTATTCCTCCAAACCTAATCCTTCCCACATTACCAACCGCAAAGAAGTTAGCTTTAAGATATGTTTTGCACCTTTTTTAATGGACTTTCAAAGACCTACACCATAAGGACCCCCCACCTCTTTGGAACACCCCTTGCCATCCCTACAACAAACCTAGCTTTGATGATTGTCCTCCATCTAGCCTTTGGCAGCTCCACAAAACGCCACAACCATTCCCAAGATGAGCGAATTAAAATCCCTTAAATCCTTTAGTCCCATGCTGCCTTCCCGACTTGGAATCCTCACTTTGTCCCAAATAATTGAGGACCTCTTTCATCTTTGAGTCTACCCCACAAAAGTCTATTTGGATCTTATCCAATTGCTTCTCCAATGGTGCCGGAATGGGAAAAAGGGACAAAGTATGTTGGGATGGTTCCCAAGGTACTTTTAATGAGAGTGAGTTTGCTCCTTTGGATAAGTATTGTTTTTTCCATCAAGCCAAACGCTTTTGGAATCTTTCCACATTTGGGTCCGAAATTGTCTTGGATCTTGAAGAAGCTCCTAGAGGTTATTCCTATTGAAAGCTTGATATACATTGTTGGTTTATTCTCCAACAATTTAAGCTTTTAGAGTAATTGGTTGCTTAAAATGGTATAAGAGCCTCTTGGTTATGGGAGGTTTTGAGTTCAAGTCTCTTTATTTGCATTTATTTTTAGTTTGCATTTGCATTCTTTTCTGCTTCGCATTTGTTTTTTGTTTCTTTGCCTCTTCTCCACATGCGAGTTTGGAGTCATACGTGAGGGGGAGTGTTGAGTGGTTGGTATACATTGTTGGCTTGTTCTCCAACAACTTAAGCTTTTGGGGCAATTGGTTGATTAAAACTTAGAATAGTTAGTGTATTATATATGGTAGCATCATTAAGGGTAGTTTAGTCTTTATATTTCTTTTGTTAAGCCCTACTAGAAAAGCTTTTCTATTTTTTTGTGTAATGTGATTGAAGACTAATGGCTGCTGAATAATATTTTTTCCTTCCTCTTTTTCTCAACTTTATGACCAAAGTTATCATAGTATCAAAGCAGATTAAGATCTTAAACTGGTTACTGTAGAAGCAACTGGGTCAGAAAGGCAGTGCCAAGAGGATAATGATGTCAGCATTTGTACTGCTAGCATCAACAATCGAGGTCGAAAATCACATGGTCAAAAGAGCATTTTGTTTTTTTTGCTTTTTTTGAATTTTTTTTAAGATCATTTGCTAGGGTTTTCTCATTTTTGAATGTTTTTTGCAAAACAGGGCTAATGTTTGCGATCTGCGAATTGTGGGTAGTTTCCTTGGATTTTTTTGCCTATATTCCCTTCAAATTGGTGCATCTTGGCCTAGGGGTGCAAGTCGGGTTGGGCCGGGTTTTTAGTCTGTCCAAGCCCAATCTAAAGAATTAAATACTTTTTCTAGGCCCGTCCCGAGCCCAGCTTTCGAACCGATCTATTAAACCCGAGCACTGCCCAGACTTAAGTTCAGGCCATTTGGGTTTCCCGATCTGTTACAAAAATTTTTATTACTCACTTTTCATTGGCTTTACTTAATAAAATTTTGAAATCCTTCCTAATTTTTACATAGTGTGCGTTTCACAGCTGTCCTAAAAACAGCCAAAACAATTAACACGTGGTCATTTGTATGTGACTTCATTGAGAGAGACAACACCTTTTATGAAAAGAAGGGAACCTTATCTTTGGGTTATTTTCCGATGTGAGACAAGTACAAGAATTGTTATATAACAAGCAGGGCACTAGTATATGGCTATGAGAAAGAATCAAGAGCACCGGGTGTCGTGGGCGATGAGAAAGGATAAAAAACACAACCGTCTTTCAAGCTAGCATTACAGTAAGGATGAAAATGATTTCATGGTCAAAGATATTAGTTTGTTGGTTCCATTTGTGTTCAGATCTTAATCTTTTAAGAGTTCTTCAGTTGCTTGAAATTTAATAATATTAAGATTAGAGTAGGCAAAACCATGTGATCCTTTACCAATTCCTCCCTAGGTATGTTTACTTTAACCTCATTCTTCTTGGTTTTCAATATTCCTTTCAACTAAAGTATTGAAGTTCTCCTGGTTCTCAATACACTCAATTGCAATTCAAGCTCTGCTTCTTCACACATGCTTGTTGGATTATATTTTCTCTTTGGTTATCAACTCATCATCGATGGCAACGAAACCATCAGAAACTTAAGGATCGAAATAAAAAATTTTGTTAAAAAATATTTTTTTCTGTCGGAGTTTGGAACAAACTAGACGGCAGTGTTAGAGATCATCTTGGGTGATCGTTGTCTCAATTATTGGATCAAGAGCATGTAGATAAGTTTAGGATTTTGTGATAAAACAATGGGTGATTGTGACCTCATCGTAAATATGATTAACCTCAATGTCGAACTCACGTTTCAAAGAAATCAGTACTTGCAACCATATGGTTTGGAGGAAATAACACTTAAAGAAAAAAAAACTCTCATTGACAAGATTTTATAAATCCCACATCGAAAGAAAGTGAAGCGTTGTTATATACTTGACTCTTACCACATGGGTAAAGCAATTTCACTGGGTTTGGTAATGCATGTAACTTTACTTTTCAGTAAGAAATATATATGCTCAGACATACATGGTTGGGCTCGGGTTTATCGGGTTCCCCAAAGCTTAGCTCAAGCCCAACTCGAATTGAGATTGGGCTTGGATTCTTAAGCCCTGGTTCGTCCCGAAAACTGGAAAATATTGTCCAAGCTCGAAAAAAGTTGGGTTGGGCTCGGGTTAACCCTCCTAACTTGAACCACTATCTAGGCTTTCTTGAGACTCGATTTGTTGTCCATAGCAGTTTGATTTGATTTTGGAGGAATTTTGGCATCTGGGTAGTTTGCTAGTGCTTCTGTGCAGTGAGTCAAAGTTAGCATTGATAAATGTAGCTTTTGTCACAAGAAGGGTACTGAAAGGTCTAGCGTCCTAAGTGAATAAGCCAGTTCATGGGTCATAGCAGCAATCGTCTCACAGTTGGGATCATCACACTGCAGCAATTGCACCGCCAGTAGATGAGTATATTAGCTCCCACACAGTCTTTGATTGCCGAGTAGTTGCAAAAGCTTCTGTCCACTCATCAGCCTCATGCATTTTTAGTTTCTCATTCTACAAGTTTTTTCTCTTTCAAACCTTCAAGTATATCTCAAATTATTCGGTGTTTGACTCAGGTGTGACACATCACATGATTAGTGATTCTTGTTTGTTCACCATTACTTTTTCTCCTCCTGTTTCTGTTCTCCCAGCCAATGACATATGGCATTAGTTCTATTGTCTCTTTACATTACTTAACTCAATATGAATTTAATTTTGGTTAGTCAATTGTTTGATTATGGATATAAAGTTAGTTTTTCTTCTTCTGGTTGGGTTGTGCAGGATCCTCCTTTGAAGAAGTTGATTAGGCCTAACTTTAGAAAGGGAGAACTATATGTGTTGGAAGAATTATGCATTCATGCTGTTGTTGCCTCTTTCGTTGATTTGTCTTCGTTTTGTTTGAGTCCTAAATCATCATCAAATTTTTATTTGTGGCATTCTCATTAGGGGCTGCAACTCGGGCGAGCCGGGCCGGGCTTGAGGCTTATCCAGGCTCAACCCATGATCTAAGGCAGTCAGCCCAAGCCTGAGCAGCTCAGCTTGAGGTAACCTTGCAATGTATCGGGCTTATTCGGGTTGCTGAAGATTCGGGCATGGACAGGTTTGGCTCGGGTCCACTTGGACGGGTTTTGGCTTGGGTCCAAATAGGTTTGGGCTTCATCTACTGTTAACACCAAATGTGCACAATTTGCATATAGAGGATCAAAACATTGGTTGAAGAATAATGAATCATGTCTCTAAAATTTACAAATTCCCACCTGACAAAACTTGAATGAAACTGTTGGAAACCAAGCTAACCAACATTTTTACAGAAATGCAAAAGTTTATCAAGCAACTTCTTGCGATACTGTATTCCCATTTAGTTGTATAGCAGATCACTCTTTAGCCAATTTCACAATGCTGATGAGAAGCTAAAAGCTGAAGCAAGGCCACCTTTAACTTTGTAGTTACTGACTCTTGGAACTGCGACACCATCAAGACCTTCTGGTGTGGATGGTTTGCCTCTACAAAATATTGAGACCAAGAACATTCAAGTCTCAAAAAGCCTCCTATTATGATTGCTTGGTGAAAGAAAGGAGTCTCTTGGAGACTAGTCAGATTATCAGATTCATGTACTCAAACGCCATGATTTCTTTGACCTTTTATTTAGGTCAGAGGATGGATAAATGGAGGTCGGAGGATGGAGATTGGATGATTGCAGAATTCCTAATGGTAGAGGATGGAGGTCCAATCTCCACTGGAGAAACCCTGAGGTGGCTAGGGTTCTCTTTGATTTGTATTGTGTGTGTATGTTAGGGTTACTCAGACTTGAGAACAGATATATAATGAGGTAAATGGACGGTGGAGATATATTCTTTTTAAAATCTAACGATGCTTAATAAATTAAATAAAAAAAACATATAATAGAACTCAGGTTTAGGCCAGGTTGGGTTTCAGAAACTTGAACCTAGGCCCTACCCGAATTAAACTCGGGCTTTAGTTTTATTGCCCAAGCCTAGCCCGAAAAATGAAAAGCATTGCCCAAGCCCAAGAAAAATCGGGCTGGGCTCAGGTTAGCCCGCCCAAATTGCGGCCCTAATTCTCGCCTTAGCCACATTTGCCACATTCCTAGTTCTCGTTTTTAGTTTTTGGTTTGGTTTCTACTGGGAGTTTAGGCAATTTGCATTGTCATGATATTTTTGATTGCTGTGAATGCAAATTGGCTAAGTTTTTTGCCTTGCCTTTTAATAAAAGTTCTATTGTTTTCTTTACTCCTTTTGATCTTATTCATTTTTATGTTTGGGTACATGCTCCTATTCCTACTAAAGGGGGGCCTCGATTTTATGTTTCTTTTATTGATGAGTATATTAGATATTGTTGGATTTATCTTCTTTGATGTCGTTTAATTTATTTTGTATCTTTACAGCTTTTCCTGCAGTGATACGTGCCCTGTTTTCTATCATTGTTAAATGCTTTTGGTGTGCTAAGGAGGGGAATACTTTACTGCTGGCTTTTTAGACTTAATTGTGTCACGACCCGAAACCAAAGACCACGACTTAGGGTCATTGGGATCCTAATTGGAAGAAAATCTGATAAGTCATCTTAGTCAAGTCCATTTAAATCAACCAATTCATTTAATTGCTGGTAGTTCTTATCATTCTTTTATTTGTTCAAGTCTCGTAATGAGATTAAATACAAATGAGTCTCATAAAGTTAAACTGCTCGATAACTGCCAATCAATAGAATACAAATATTCAACATGGTCACTGTATTTAGAGTTGAGTTTAAACTACTCATAATACAAGTCCATTTTGCATACATGATTTTAAATTACCCACAAGGGTACAAGCACCCTTGCACAAATACAATAGCCAAATACAACACAACACCATATTCAAGAATTACCAACCATTTTAGACTACTCCTACGACTGTCATCTAACTTCTCGTGTAGCTGCCATTCCCATGAATAGCAAGGGTGAGCTATAATGTTTAGTAGGATTTTCCAAAACACACAAGCACACAATACTCAAAAAACTAATCCATGCCCAAGCAAAACAGTTCCTAATGTCCAACATGCAACAATAATATACTCCGTCAACATATGCATATCATCAACATGCTCGTGAACAACACAATATGATACATCATCAGTACAATAATTAATATCTCACATATCCTAATATACGATATAAGTTTATATACCTGATCAAAGATGCACCTTCATTTTCTGCCTAAGACAATGTCAACAATAGCTAACACAATCCACATGATCAACACATATTATCCATCAATGCATCCCATGCAACTCACCTATACTTCATGCATGTGTTTTTTCATGAATGCCATTTCCTGTGCTTTAGCCATACACATTGGGCCCCATCAAGCCCCACCTGCCAGTTCTACATTCCATCTAACCCGTGGTACCAATTCGTCGTTTATGGGTTACTAACCCATAGGATCAAGGAAACCCCCCACAGGGTTTACGACCCAAAACCAAGGGGAGACGCAATCCCCAACCTAAGAGTACGAGCTAATAATCTCACAATCAAATTCCCAGTATCCCATCTGATCTCATTACATCCATAAAGCCATACCGAGGCACAATACCAAGTCATGATGTACTAGCATACCCAACATATCGTGCAAGATTCTAATGTACAATGCCCACATGCACAATGAACATATCTATCACAATCATCATCTATACATATAATCTCAGTGCATAATACTCGTATGTATAATACAAGGCCCATTCACATCTTATGAAATTAATTATAGAATATCTAAATAAACAATGTATAATATCCATCCACATTGTATCAACAATGTACATATAAACAAAGATATCATAAGCATCATATATATATGTGTGTGTGTGTGTGTGTGTGTGTGTGTGTGTGTATATATATATATATATATAGTCAATAGTATCATGATCATCCAATAAATAACCATCATCATGCAATGGTAGGTTAATATCCATGGCCTTTGGTTTAGATGTCCCACATTTCTCAAGCATGTATGTCTATGCATACAAGTGTACCATTTATGTGATTTATATTATCTTATTCCAGGGTCTCACCCATTCCCACTTTACCATTTCAATATGCATTAAGTATCTTATGGGATCGTTTACTCCCCCCTAACATAGTCCATACTAGTGCCTCCATGTTTTATTCCAAGTTTAGAAGTTCAATTATTAGTTTATTACTCATTTGGCTACCTTGGCCCATCATTAACCAAGTTCCATATATTGTTCGATATGTTTCTTAGGACCAAACATGCCCTTACCTATACATTGTCTCCATTTACCCATATGGTTATTAAAAATAGGTTCCTAGACCTCTAAAATCCTAAGGAGGTCCTATTCCAGAAGTTGCATAGCTTTTAGGTGTCTTTTAAACCCTTAAGGGTATTTTCATAATTTTATTGATACCAGTTTCACAGGCTATTGAGACTTCATTTTTTCAAATGGACCTTAGAATCAGATTCAGAAGATCCAAAAATCCAAAGGCTACCGCTCTCATATATTATTGAGAAATTTACACATAAAATGAACTTCCAGCCCTTATATTAGAGCTCAAAAGTTTGGGGAAAGTCCCATTGAGCTATGCCGTGCAAAACTTATTTGCAAGGGGGCTTACAAATTTACACTAAACCTGATTTGTGATGGAATGTCTAAATTGCCCAGGCCACATATTTTGTTTTAATCTCTGTTGGCAACCACATCACCTATCTCTCTTCTATCTTTCATTCTCTAGGGATTTCCATGGCCACCGCACAAAGCAAGACACAAGACTTTTGTTCAATTCCATCGCTGAAGGTATACATTTGTTAAAACTTCACTAGAACAAATATTTTCATATGACAGACCTGGGACAATTACATTATTTTTTGGGTATTAAAATTGCCAGGTCGAAAGAAGGGATATCATTGTCTCAAAGAAAGTATATTCTTGATGAGACTTGTACGATGAGAGCTAAACTAATTGACACTCCATTGGATCTGAATACTAAACTTATGAAGGATATTGTTTTGATGATCTCGAAAGATATAGAAGACTTGTGAGTAAACTCATTTATTTAACTACCACGGGGCCATATATTACCGCCGTTGTAGGAGTGGTTAGTCAGTATATGCAAACTCCTAAACAAATGCATTAGGAAGCTGTTTGTCGTATTTTAAGATATTTGAAAGGTGCTCCCGGTAAAGGTATAGTTTTGAAATCGTCCTGACAATTTGGAGGTGATTGGTTTTTCAGATGCAGATTGGGCAGGTGATTATCTAGTTAGAAGGTCCATGTCAAAATTTTGTACTCTTGTGGGTGGAAATCTTGTTATATGGAAGAGTAAGATGTTGCTATATCTAATGTAGAGGTTGAATATAGAGCTATGGCTCATATGGTTTGTGAGATGTCGTGGTTGAGATCACTTTTGTAGGAGATGGGATTTTCAAGTGAAAAGCCCATGATGATGTATTGTGATAGTCAAGCTGCCATTTATATTACCAATAATCATGTGTTTCATGAGAGGACTAAGCATATTGAAGTTGATGGTCATTTTGTTCGGGATATGGTGATGAGAAAACAAATTGTTACTTCTTTTGTTAGATTGGGTGATCAGTTGGGAGATATGTTTACTAACGCTGCAAGTAAGGGATATTTTTTTTTTTGACCTTTGTAACAAGCTGGGGAAGTGGGTATGATAGATATTTATGCTCCGCTTGAGGGGGGAGTGTTAGTTATGTGTTGAGTAGGGGGCTCTTTTGTAACTTTTTCTTTATTAATATATGAAGGATTGTCTCACCATTCAGTGGGACAATTCAGTGGGATAAGTTGCTTCATTTTCCTAAATTACTTTCTTCTCTCTCCAACTCAACAATTTTGGCCTTGTATCGAAACGTATCATACGATACGTATCACATATGAAATGATACTTGCAACTACAGGTCTGAGTCAGCAGTTGGCTCATAAATCCCCAAAAAAGACCTGCAACCCATCCTCTAGCAGCTTAAACAAACAGGATACTGAAAAGCAACCAACCACCTGATCAACACAGCTGGTTACCCTTGAGTCCCACTTCAGGAAAACACCCCCCACTGTACCTGCAGTTCCCAAAGATGCCCAATTAACCCTTCTCTCCCATACCTTAAGAAAATTCTTTACAGCTGTGCAATTATCTGGGTATTTTACTTATAAAAAGAAAGATCCGGGTATTTCAGACCCCTAACAGTCCAGGAGATGATTCATAAATTCATGTTGCGACAATGCTCAAACGTCCCACCCCCATAGCTACCTTCCCCCTCTCCCTTCCAACCTTGCTGAAGATTTCAGATTCTTTAATTCTCTCTTCAGTTTTGAAGCTGAATGTCCTCTACTTCTGTAGGAATGCTTCCTATTCTTCTTAATCTTTTCAAACAATCATATCCACTAAGGAGAACCCCAAGTATCTGCTCACCCCTTCAATCTTTTGCAGCACCCGGTCAGAAGCTTCACTCATCTTAATTTCCCTCCTTGAATCTGGTCTCTCTGGACTATTCCTGCAGCCCCTCCTCTTCATTCCCCTTTTTCCAACCTTCTATCCCCCTGGAAATTGACTTGAGAGGCAGCCAGAAGTGAAGCCAGATGTGCTTCCCCCACCACTTTTGAAGCCTGCCCCTGTTCCTGCATTACTTTGGTATTACCCCTTTCCCCTGCTGAATCACAGGATTTAATCCCCTTCCCCTGGTTGAATATTTCATTTAACTGTGCTGGGCCCCTGCTGCTGAAGGTCTGTCTACAGTGGGTTGGGTCTTGATCCAACCGGTTGGGATGAATGACTATTTGGTTGATAGAACAGACCTGGGCCTTTCTTTAAAGTGGCCCATCATACCCTCTCTCCTGTGTGCATGATTATGCATAACTTTCTGGGCCTGTTTTTATAAACATGGGCCCGTTACTTGGCCCAGTCCTATAAATTCATTGTCCATATAAAATCATCCTAATAAATTTAATATTAGAAACTTTAATAAATCGATTTTTGTGATTTAAACATATGTATCAGTATATTTTGAGAGAATTGTGCGATGGGACAAAAAAAATTACAGTCCCTGTAGCCAGGTCTGTTATGTTACACCCGCGCCTGCTTCACCACAACTTACCATTACTGGGGCCATTACCATCACTTGGGTGCAAGTCGGCCGGGCCAGGCTTGAAACTTGTCCAGGCCCAACCCGAGCTCTAAAACAATTGCCCAATTCTGTCCCGAACCCGAGTTCAAGCCTGAAAGATCCAGCCCGAACCCAACCCAAGAACATACTTGGATATACTCGGGTAACCCGGTACCTGATGAATGATTAAAAACTTTAACTTCTTGTTTAAAATTTTTACTATTTCTAAATTTTTGACGGCTGTTAAAAAAGTCATAAGCAAGGGTTGAATCACTTCTCATTGGAGACTCTTTTATAGAATGGGAAAACCCTTACTATTGGGTACTCTACCGATGTGGGATTACAAAATCCTCATTTCTGTCTCCATGGATGGACAAGGACTGCTCATCCATTCTTTGTCTATACCATGCCGTTCAAAAATGTTTTCCTCAGGTTTACATCTATATATCTATACATTTCCATGGACGGGGTCAATTTTACTCTGTTGAATCCTACTTATGTCAAAGATGACATCCCATAATTGCATCTATCTTTGAGCATCAGCCAACAACATGGTCATCTTTCATGTTTGATTTCAAGAATATACAATGCAAGAAAATTCTAAAGGCTTAAGGGATTTGTCAGAAATTTGACAGATCTCCAGAAAATGTTGGGTTGAGAGATGAGAGTATGAGCCAAGAAAAACTTTGAGGCACCATAGTGTTTGATGGTGATGACCTGCTCAATTTTCTTGAGGGAGTAGCTTGGAAGTCTCTGAAGTAAAGGAACAAAACCTACAATCAAAGAGGCAGAGAGAGTAAATTTAAACAAAAAATAATTTTGAGAGATGATAATATAGATTAGAATGCGTGAAATTAAAGATTGGTAAATTAGGGCTTTTTTTTGGTTCACCTGCTCTGGTATTCATAGTTGAGTCAATTGAGCATTTGCTCACTTGGTAATTGAACTTTCAAGAACTGGTTGGTCTATGTCTCAACTAGTGCTTCAATACAAATATATTTTCATGTACAAATTTTGTATATGAAACTAGCCACAGAGTGAGGAAGGAGAGGAGAGAAGAAGAAGAGATGCACACGGCTACACGCAGTAGCTAATAGGTGTATATCTATTTTATTAGAAGGAAGAAGAAGTACAGATGCAAAGTCTTATCCCACATCGGAACATCACTGTGACTCAAGTTACTTCATATACTTCAAACTAGCTCAAACATTGCAAAATAATTAGTAGTTGGTCGGGCTCGGGCTAAGTCAGGTTTTAAAAGCTAAAACCCAGGCTCAGCCTGAGTTGAGGCTGGGCTTTAATAACTTTGTCCAGGCCCGTTCCGAGTAATAAGATTTTTAGCCCAAGCCCGTCAAATCTTGGGCTGGGCTCAGGTTAACCCATCCGAAGTTGCAGCCCTACCATTACTTAAAACCTTGCTTGAATCTTGTTTTGCCAATTCACTCCATCCAATCTATCATTATTGTATATTCTTGGGCTTTATTTAGTTTTATAGGCATCAAGTGGCCTTTTGCCATTTGTTGTTCAGAATTTCATTTTTTTTATTATTATCAGGAAATCAGCAGGGATCTGCATTGTTGGATGAAATACAGGAGCATGAAAATATACTGCAGCAATGTGTTAGGCAACTTGAAAGTGCTGAAGCAACTAGGGCTACCTTGGTTTCTCAGCTTAGAGAAGCACTTCAGGATCAAGTACAGTTTTGTTATAATTTTCAGTTCTCAATTCTGCAATCGTATTTTAACCTTATACATCTTTGATGGTTGCTTACTAAAATATTGTTTTTCAGGAATCAAAGCTGGAGGTTATCCACACTCAGTTGCAAGTAAGATTCACTTTCGTGCTTTCTACTTTCAATTTTTTTTGGTCATGATTCAGAAGCTATTGCTATTTAATATAATGTTGGTCGGCGGATAATTTTTAGTCTTGAAATATACTTCCATTTAGAGGACGGGTCTTAGCACAACGGTAAGGTTGTTCTATTGTGACCTGGTAGTCACGTGTTAGAGTCACAGAAACAGCCTCTCCGCTTGCGGGGTAGGGCTGCACACATCTAACACTATCCAGACCCGCAGTGGCGAGAGCCTCGTGCATTGGGCTAGCCCTTTTGATATCCTTCCATTTCTTATAACATTGTGAAGATGATCATATGGGAAAACAGTCAGGACTATGGGACACAGTTTTAATTAGTTATAACAGGATGATGCTGGAGGGTTATTGCAAATTTTATGCTTATTTTCTGGCTGTCCAGCCACTTGGCATGTCAGATAATTATAGACACTTGATACGTTGTCATGAGTGGGATAAAGGATAACTGTGCATTTCTTATATTATCTTGCACTCTGTATGGCAGGGCAAATGGTAGGTTTTGTAAAATAAAAAGAATGAAGTTGCTGATTAAGTTATACTATTATTCTTTCATCAACGACATCATATGCTGTAGTATTTTCCCATGAATCTCATCACCCGATCATGTTGTTTTGTGGAAGTTTTAGCGCAGAAAAAAGCCCCTTTAGATTTGAAAACATGTGGCTAGAAAGTGAAGGTTTTGTAGGACTTGGTGAGAAATTGGTGGGAGTCTTATGTTGTGATTGGGTCTCCAAGTTTCTGTATTGCCAGAAAGTTGAAACTCCTTAAAGAAGACCTCAAAAAATGGAATCGTGAGATCTTCGGTTTAATTCAGGAAAGGAAGCAGTCTATGCTGGATAATCTGTTGGAGCTGGACAAGGAAGATTAGATGAGATCCCTCTATGCTGAAAAAAGGGTTGAGAGAGAAGGCCTAAAGGGTCAAATTGGGCAGATTCTCAAGATGGAGGAAATCTCTTGGAGGCAGAAATTTCGGGCAGTTTGGCTTAAAGAGGGTGATCGCAACACAAAGTTCTTTCACAGAATGGCTTCATCTCACTACAGGAAGAGTAGAATCTCCTCTATTGTTATTGATGAACAAGTTTTCACTGAGGAGGAGCCCATTAGAAGGGGAATTGTTGATTTCTTTTCTAGACTTTACTCAGAGCTGGGAAGCTGGAGACTTGGAGTGGATGATATTTTCTTGAAAAGCCTGAACGGGGAAGAAGCCTCTAACCTGGAGTCTCCCTTCTTGGAGGATGAAGTAGAGAAAGCCTTAGAGGCGTGTAACGGGGATAAAGCTCCAGGTCCAGACGGGTTCACTATGACCTTCTTTAAAAAATGTTGGATTGTTTTGAAAGCGGATCTGATGGCGGTGTTTGGGAGCTTCCATAGGGAGGGGTGTTTTGAGCGAAGCCTCAATGCTTCTTTCATTGCCATCATTCCTAAAAAGGAGGGAGCTGTTAGCATTAAGGACTTCCGCCCCATAAGCCTAGTAAGCAGTGTTTACAAACTGATCGCAAAGGTTCTTTCCTTAAGATTGAAGAAGATTATGGGTAGTATCATCTCTCCCAGTCAAAACGCTTTTGTGGAGGGTAGACAGATTTTGGATGCGGCTCTCATTGCTAATGAATGTATCGACTCTAGAATAAAGCAGAAAAGGAAAGGGCTGGTTTGCAAGTTGGATGTTGAGAAGGCTTTTGATCATGTAAAGTGGAGCTTCTTGTTGGGTATGTTGGCGAAGATGGGTTTTGGGGGCAAGTGGAGGAAGTGGATCCAGTCGTGCATATCCACAGTATCTTTCTCGGTCCTCGTCAACGGATCCCCTGTAGGCTTCTTCCGTTCATCTAGAGGTTTGAGATAGGGGGATCCCCTATCCCCTTTTTTCTTCGTGATTGCTATGGAGGTTTTGAGCCGCTTCATGTTCCGGGTTGAGGAGGTTGGCCTCATCAAAGGCTTTCAAGGTGGGGGAAAGAAGGGTGGATGCGCTTGTCGTTTCCTATCTGTTATTCGCTGATGATACCATCATCTTTTGTGATCCCACAGTGCGTCAACTTCACTTTATTCGGTGCATTCTAGTGTGTTTTGAAGCCGTGTCAGGACTGCGGATCAATCTTGCTAAAAGTAGCATTACTCTGGTGGGGGTGATTTAAGGGACGGATATTTTAGCCAGCACTTTGGGCTATAAAGTGGGTTGCTTCCCCTCGACATACTTAGGTCTTCCATTGGGAGTTCATGCGAGATCCATTGGGGTTTGGGATCCTGTGGTTGAGAGGTTTCATAGTAAGTTGTCAGGCTGGAAAAGCCAACTCCTTTCTAAGGGAGGCAGACTCACTCTTGTTAAAAGCACATTGGCCAATCTCCCTACCTATTTCATGTCCCTTTTCCTGATTCCGAAGACAGTTAGCAGAAGACTGGAGAAGATTCAAAGGGACTTTCTTTGGGGCCACGAGGGAGACTGTAGAAAAATTCACCTAGTTGCGTGGAATAAAATCAAGAAGCCTCTATCTCTAGGGGGCTTAGGGGTGAAGGACTTGAGAATCTTCAATACAGCTCTCTTAGGAAAATGGTTATGGAAATTTGGTGAAAGTGATGAGGAATTCTGGAAGGAGATCATTGTGTCCAAAGTATGGGTGTGAGAATGGGGATTGGTGTTCGGGCAGCGTGGAAGGGCCGATAGGTTGTGGTCTTTGGGGATACATTAGAAGAGAATGGAAGATTTTTAAGGAAAGATGTAGTTTTGTTATCGGGAAGGGGTGATCAGGTGAAATTTTGGGATGATGTTTGGAGTGGGGCTGTATCGTTAAAGGTGAAATTCCCTATGCTATACAGTTTGGCTTGCAACAAGTCAGCTTGGGTTAGCGAGTATGTGGAGAGCGTTGGGAATACGTTTGTTTGGACTCCTTGTTTTAGAAGAGACTTTTTGTATTGGGAGCTTGAGGAGGTGGACTCATTTCTTCATCACATCAACAATTTCCGGGCAATGGAAGGCAGAGAGGATAAGAGGGTCTAGATGCCGGATAAGTTATCATTTTCTGTTAGCTCTTTTACAAGAGTTTGTTCAATTTTGGAAGTACTCTCTTTTCTTGGAAGCTTACTTGGCATTCAAAAACTCCTCCTAAAGGCTCCTTTTTCATTTGGGAAGCTTTTTGGAAGGCCATTTTAACTGCGAAAAATATGAAGAAAAGAGGTTTTCTTTTGGCTAGCAGATGCTATTTTTGTAAGAATGATGAAGAAATGGTGGATCACATTCTCATTCACTGTCATGTATTTTGGAGTTGCTGGAACCTTGTTCTTGTCATGTTTGGCTTCTCATGTGTCATGTCAGGCTCCATCAAAGACCTTCTGTTGCTGGGAAGGGTGCATCCCTTTCTAAAGAAATTAAGAGGATTTGGAGACTGGGCCCCATTTGCCTCTTGTGGTGCCTTTGGATCGAAAGGAACAATCGTGTCTTTGAAGATCGGAAGCTTCCTACTCCTTATCTTAAAGATGCCTTTTTGCGTTTATTATTTTTTTTGGCCAAAGAGGCTTTCCCTGTAAATGTCTCATCTTTTGTTGACTTCTTGGGGTCTTTAAAACCGATGTAAAACTTTTTTGGGTTTTTGCCCTTGTTGCCCTTCTTGGGCTTCTTAATATATACTTCTTACTTATAAAAAAAAAAAATTTCCCAGTGATTCTCAATCCAATTAACATGTATATATACCTAAAGATTTGCATATAATAAAGCTTTACGTAGTGTTATACCCACTTGATGAGAATACGAAACAAGTTCACCATGGTGAACCCAAAGATGTACTAATCAGTTTGGAGTCTTTGGACATAACCTAATCAATAATTATAGGTTACAGGTATATACTTGAACTTTTCTGACAGCATGCTTTGGTTGCCCAACTTTTTTGAATGAAGATTGGGAATCTCATTACATGGATAATGGGTATTACTAGCTGACCTTAATGACAATTACTAGGACCTGTGAGGTTTTTAAAATTATATCGTACACCATTTTAGTGTGTAATAGTAAAATGTTTGGGTAGCCAAGCCTGAGAACGCTACTTCGAGTCTGAGAGCATACATTTTGTGCAAAAATAATGCCAAAAGTTTTTTTTTTTTGATAAGTAAATGTAAGATGTATATTAAAAAGTGTCCAAGAAGGACAACTAGGGCAAAGCCCCAAGAAGCTTTACAAAGGTCTTAACGACCCCAAAAAATCAACAGAGGAAGAAACAGTGACAGGGAAAGCCTCTTTGGCCCAAAAAAATAAAAAGCGCAAAAACACGTCTTTGAAGAAAGGAGTAGAGAGTTCCTCATCTTCAAAGACGCGGTCGTTTCTTTCCTTCCAAAGACACCACAACAAACATATAGGGGCGAGCTTCCAAATTCTCTTGATCTCTGTTGAAGGGTTGTGCCCTGTCCAAGCCAAAAGAAGGTCCCTGACTGAACCAAACATAACCCATGAGACACCAAAGAGAGCAAAGATAATATTCCAACAGCTCCAAGAAACGGGGCAGTGAATGAGAAGGTGATCCACCGTCTCTTCTTCCTTCTGACAGAGATAGCACCTACTAGCCAAAAGGAAACCCCGCTTCTTCAAGTTCTCCGCTGTTAAGATGGCCTGCCAAGAGGCTTCCCAAGCAAAGAAAGAGGCCTTAGGAATGCCAAAAGTTAAGTTTGTCTCTGTTCACCTTTTCTAGCATTTAGGCCGGGTCTAGACTGGACCTGCTAAGACCCGGACTGGACTTGCTAAACACACTGGTTGAAGCCCGTTAAGACCCTTCTCAGCATGATCCGGACATGTACGGATGTGTGTACCCAATCCGCTTTATTTATTTATTTATTTATTTATTTTTGGGTTTCTTGTTCATATGATGCATGCCGCATACTAATTAAGGTAACAAAACCATTAGACGAGAATAAGGAACTTACTTTTCACAGCCATAGTGTTTAGCCAATGTTCTTATAACCAGTGTAAATTCTTTTGATAAAAAAATTACATATGATGAATCTAAAACATACATGAGAAATTCCACTGGCATGAGTATAAAAATTCAAAACAAACAACAAGCATTGCTCCAGTCTAAAAATTCCTTCCATTGAAAACCAACATTCTTGTATTTGACCGAGATGATACATACTGCAAAAGACATGAAATAAATATAGATAGCATTAGTGATGCCTTCTCCACAAGCCTTGTTGATGGGTAAGTAATTAAAATAAATCATTACAAAAATTGTTGGCAATCTTGTATTAGTTCATTACAGTGCAAATAATTTGCACCGTCTCCCAAAATAATTGAGGTTGCAGGCTGTACAATCAAGAAGAAATACAGGCAGTACAGCCTAAAACTTATAAAAGATGTTGCAGGCAATACGACAAAAAAAATTGAGGTTGCTAAATGTAAATAGAAATCCAAAAGGAGAAACAACAGTGTAAGCAATTCATAAATAAGCCATCTAAATCAAAATTCTTATGGCTTATTTATGAAGGGTCATAACGGGTCTGTACCTGATATGTTTAGCGTGTTCAGTCAGGATCTTAGCAGGGCCGATCCATTCCCAGCCTGTTGAGAGCCATTCTTTGTAAGTGGGGCTATTACTGGATGATGACCTTTTATTGTACAACATTTTAGTGTTCTTTTTCCTTCTTTTCAATAACTAATTCTCTCTTCCATTAATATTATCATCTAGAATGGATATTTTTTTTTCTTTGTAAGTAAAATTTCGTTACAAGGCACTGAAAAGAGTGTGTACCATGTACATAATGAATGCACAAAAAACTCTACAAAGTTATACTTTCATCTATCCTAGGAATTGTACAAAAGAATCTATAATCACAAAGCAGCTCCTAGAATCCAAAAAAGATAGCAACTCAATTAAGTAACATGAGTGCTTCAGAGCCCAAATTGAGGGGAAAGAGCTGTTGTGGTGGAAGTTGGAGTACATGTTTTTGTAGTTTATGTTGCTGGTTATGAGGGATCCATTTATGTTAGACTGTTGGTAAAGTTTTTGGATTTTTTCAGTGATTGTGCATGTAGCAATTTTGTTTGTGCTGTTTTTTTTTCCCTTTCTTTCTTTCATTTTTTTCCCTGTTGTTTTTGGTTTATTTCCCCTCAGGCTTTTAATGAACCTTTTAGTTATCAAAAAAAATTCTTTTGGAACCCGACATTGCACCAACAAATGATTGACTTTGCGTTTTGCTTGCACAACTAACACCAATTAACAAATATTTGGCTCCTCTTAATAAGACTTTTAATGGTTAAAATCTCTCCAAACGATATCATTTAGACAAAGAACCTTAGGCGGGGCTTTTGTGCGCCCAACGGCCTTCTACGAGAACTTCTATTGAGCCCCTCCCCTTAAAATCCTATAAAAGGATCCTAAAATAACTAATCCAGCCTTGGAGCCAACCCACCTCATGGTCTTCCTCTCCCCCAAAAATATCTTGAACATGCAAAATACCATTTAACTCCACCACCTCCCAATCCGAAAGTGGCCTATGAAAGAAGAAGTCCCACGCAACCCTGCTCTTAGACCTTGTTAGACTCTTTGCGAACATAACCTGTCTATCCCTTGCAATGTTGTACAATCCAAAAAGGCTCTCCACGGAGGACCATTCCCACGCAGGCCACACCAGTGATCCAACCATCAACTCTGTGACCACTCCCCACCTTCCACATAATATGTTTCGTGAATTCATCCCAACCCTTTCAAATACTCTTCCATACGGCTACATTGCAAGAGATTCTCACCTACCTAGTGTGCCAACCCCCCGTCTTATTTTCTTCCACCACCCTTTAGTCTATTCCTCCTTACTTTATATATCCACAGTCATTTCCCTAAAAGAATTTGGTTGAATAGCCTCAAATCCTTGAATCCATCCTCCTTCCTATCCCTAGAAAAAGAAAAGACAAAAAAGGAAATCTCACTAAAGTTTTTCCAACCTCTTGGGTAATATCCTCAAGGTCCCAGTTTCAACTCACACACCAAGGGCTACTTACCTATCAAAAAATTAAGTTTTTCCAACCTCCTTAGATAAATATTGAGCTGATGAGAGTGACTCCCCACCCCTACCAAATAAAGGTTGCCTTTTTTTACTCCTTCAATCCCCTCTAAAACTGGTTAACCAATACATCCCACACACTAGCTTCTTCAACCAATGAAATGAGTGGAAGCCCAAATTAAATGGTAGGACACCCTACTTGCACTCTAACAAATCATTCCTCCCTAAGCCACATGTTCTCAAATGAAATGTGCTTTTCCCTCGACAAAGACAATTAACATTATAGGCATGTGATTAGACACCAAGGTGGGAAGATAGATATGTGAAATGCCTGAAAGCAAGACATTGAAGCAACCTCTATTATTGCTCCAAACATCCTCTAAAGGTAAGTCAATTGAATTCAATTCATCAATAAAATCATAAAACTACCTAGCTCTATTCACCCTATGACATCCCTACCTTAACTAACTTGACTCAACAAAGCCTTAATCCCAAATATTCACTGCAACGACCTAATCCTATCATCCACCTTTGAAAACAACGCTTGTAGCACACATAATCTATATGCCACCACCTATACCCACTGCCCCAACAAAATCCAGACCACCCCTCTACTAACCTAACTACTCCTTGTTGCTTCTTGAGAAATCTCCTCTATTTTAGTTTCTTGCAAACAAATTATAGCTTTGATCACCTTTTTTTAATTTAGGTCATTTAAGCTCACACGTCCCAATAAATAATTTTAAACTTCCCGGATACTTAATTGAACTGTCAAATTCTTCAATTCCCTGCTCAACTTTAAGCTCAACCCCCTTTCTTTTTGCCTTTATCCCCCTTAGAGATCATTCAAGGCCAGAGGCAAAAAGAATATTTGTTCCCGCGCGCGGGGGGGGGGGGGGGTGTTGGTGCTAGAGTTCTTTTTTTTTTTGGGGAAAATTTTAGGATGCTTTTTTTAAAAAAAAAATAAATTAGGGGGGAAAATTTTTATGGGAAGTTTGTTTCTCAAATTTCTCAATTTGGGAGGGGAGGGGGTTTATTACCTGTGGAATAAAATTTTGCAATACTTCGTGATATGTTGCAATATTTGCAACTCAACTCAACTCAACTCAACAAAGCCATTATCCCAACTATTTGGAGTCAGTTACATGAATCTTATCTCGTTATTCTATTGTATTTATGACCACTCTACAGTTAGACCTATACATTATCATATCTTTTTTTACTATCTCTACTAAAGTTAATTTTGGTTGCCCCCGCTTTCTAGAATGACCCTCTATATGAACCCTTTTGCTCTTCCTTACTGGTATTTGTTGTACATGGCCATACCACCTTAATCAATTTTTCATCATTTTATCTCCTATAGATGTTATTCTTACCATCTTACGAATGTGTTCATTTTTAATTCTATATTTTTTTGGCTTATTGCACATTCATCTAAACATCCTTATTTTGGCTACAATATTTGCAAGTGCGATACAATATATGAATATGGAAACAAAATCATAGAATATCGTAAAATATTGCTATGAATATCTTAAAGAAAAATATTGCAAATTTTTTATTTGAAAATTCTCATAATATCGCGATATATCCCGAAATATCGCACTATATCGCCCTTCTAAATTTGAATCTAATAAGAACTTAGTGTTTTACATTATCAATATAATAGAATATGTATATTTAAACTTTATTTGATATGTATGCATGTTTGACCCTTAAATACATTAATTTAATTAGATTTTATTTAAATTATAGTGATTAAAGTTTTTTATATTCTCATTAGCGTGCACTTTTTTCTTTATTTCATATCACATTTTTATCAAATATATGTTTTATTTTTAATATATTGACTTAAAATGATGTATTATCATGTCAATTAATACTTCAAAAAAAAAAATTATTCAAAATTTCTATGATTTGATATTTATTTATTTTTTATAAGTAAAAGGTATATTATAGAAGGTGCACAACTATGGAACTAGCATTTATAGGAAAGGCCTCGTTAACCCAAAAAAAAAAAAAAAACAAGCGCAAAAAAAGATCTTTAAAAGCTGTGGCGCACAACTCTAAAATCTTCAAAAACTCGCCTATTTCTTTCTTTCCATATGCTCCACATAAGACAAATTGGTGCCATCCTCCAAGGTTTTTTTAGCGTCTTTCCCTATCTTGCACCCTGGCCAAATCAGTAGAAGCTCCCTAGTGGTCTGTGACATGACCCAAGACAAACCAAAAATAGCAAAAATCATATCCGAGCAGTCCCACACCACTGAACAGTGAATAAGCACATGATCAACCATCTCTTCCTCTCTCTTACAGAAGCAACATCTACTCGTCATTTGAAAACCCCTCTTCTTCATATTCTCCATTGTCATAATAGCTTTTCAAGAGGCCTCCCAGGCAAAAAAAAGCAGCTTTAGGAGGCACCTTTGAATGTCAAATGATGTTCCAGGGAAAAATTGAGTCCTCAAAAACTGTCAAGCTTCTATAGAATGACTTCACTGAAAAAGACTTCTAGGGCTGCCTCCACACCATCTTATCCTTCCTTCTAAGCCAAAACCCGAAAGTTCTGAATATGTGAGAGAAAAGTGCATCCCTCCTCCAATTCCCAATCAAAGAACTCTCTCCTAATCTATGATCCCAAACCACCTCCTCACCCACCCTCTTAGCGCACTCCCTCACCTAGGCCCCCCTTATTATAAGCCAATCCATATAAAGAAGGAAACCTCTCCTTTAAGGACACCTCTTCACACCAAACATCTGTCCAAAACTTCACTCTATACCGTTCTCCCACATCAAACCCAACCCTCTACCAAAACTCCCTCCACCCTCCCCTAATAGCACCCCACAAGCCCCACCCCCACGACCCTTCATACTACCAGAACACCAACCCCCCTCCTCACACCCATACTTGGGCAACAATTACCTCCTTCCACAACCCCCCCCCCCCCCCAAAAAAAAAAAAAAAATGTAGACACTGCCACTCCACCTATCCCAAGTCACCAAATGAATTTTCCTAACATCCCCCTCATGACCCTACAGAAAATCTCTCTGAATTTTTTCTAACTTTTTACTCACTGAAATGAGAAATAAAGACATGAAATACGTGGGGAGTTTTCCCAAAGTACTCTTCACAAGAGTAAGTCTGCCTCCCTTGAAAAGAAACTGTCCCTTCCATCCTGTCAGTTTTCGTTGAAATTTTTCCACCACAAGATCCCACACCCCACAAGATCTCACTGAAGCTCCCAGTTGAAGTCCTAAATATGTCAAGGGGAACGGCAACCACTTAACAACCCAAAGTGCTGGCTAAAACCTCCAAATCCTCCACTTCCCCAACTGGAGTAATTGTGCTCTTGGCCAAATTAATCTGTAAACCCGACACAGATTCAAAACAGACCAAAATACACCTAATAAAGCGGAGCTGCCTGACTGAAGGTTCACAGAAAATGATGGTATCGTCAACAAACAACAAACGGGAAATGTCAACCCTGCAGTGCCCGAGATTTCTGTCTCCATGAAATCTCCTCCGCCGTCAAATGTAGCCCTAACTTTCCTTTTAACCCATCACTTCAGTCCTCCTCTGATCTGATAAAGAGCCCATTTGGTCTTCCCTGTTCGGCTCCATTATCTGCAGCAAAACTTCCTGTTTTCTTAAATGAACATTACCAAAAACTTCAGAATTCCACTTTCTAATATCTGCCTTTAGCAGCTTCAATTTCCTGGCAAGGCAAAAACTCGGAGAGCCATTCAGATTATAAGACTGCCACCATCCACATACCAAATCCACAAAACTCTCAACCTCTAACCACATATTTTCAAATCTAAAAAGACTTTTGCCAACATTGAAACCCCCTACCCCACAAATGAGCATAATAGGGTGCTTGGTCAGAACAGGGACGAGGGAGACACTTCTAAGAAATACCTGGAAAAGTATCCTTCCACTAGTGTGATACCAAGAATCTGTCCAAACGAGACATAGTTTGCTAATGACCTCCTTTAAACCAAGTAAACCTCCCTCCTTCCAGTTGAAGATCCACCATACTTTTACTGTTGATGAAGTCATTGAAGTCTTGCATAGCAATTGTTAATCTGCCCCCCACAACTCCTCTCAGAAGGATATCAAATCCACATTAAAATCTACCAAGGACCCTGCCACAAGGAAGAGATGAGCTGTAACTCATTCCAAAAACTTCTTCTTTTGACTTCTACCACTGGACCATAAACACCCGTGAAACCCCACTGGAAGGCATTAGAAACCAAACTTAATCTACAAGAAATAGAAAACTCCCTCACCTTCTAATTAATGCAATTAACCTTCTTGGAGTCCTAGGCAACTAGAATCCCACCCTTTGTACCTCGAGCATCCACAGCCACCCATTTAACCCATCTGGGCCCCCAAATGGATCGGCCCTGGACCCCCCCGGACCTAGGGGTGTCAATTTTTGATACGACACTATAACATGACTCGAACACGACACGAAGTGAACGGGTTTGGGTTTAGCATAAATGAGTTTGGGTCATAAACGGGTTGACACGTATAACGATTAATAAACAAGTCATGTTTGGGTTTTATTAGTGTCAACCCATTTAACACGATTTAACATGTTTAATTATAAAATATATTATGAGTTAAGGTAATTCGTTTCACATCAAATATTTATCAATGTTTTAAGATTTTTTATTTATAAAAGAGGTTTCTACTTTTATTTAGCCCATATCCAAAGTTATTAAACTTGAAAATTATCTATACATATTAAAAGATAGGTAAATTTTTTTATTTAAAAAATACAAAAATGAAAATAAACGGATTAAGTGTGTCGACACGTATAACTTGTTTAATAAATGGATTGGGTTTGGGTTTTAAAACTTGATACGATTAGTTAATAGTGTTGGGTTAGGGTTCACACATATTTTTGAATATGTATGCCTTGACACGACCCGAACACGACACGATAACACGAATTGACACCCCTACCTGGACCCTTGCACATCCCTTCTACTTTGGTCTCCTGAAAGCAAATCATCTCTTGCTTCCAATCTTTTAACAGGCCTTTAATTACTAGTCTCTTATCTGGGTCATTTAACCCACGCACATTCGAAGACAGAATTTTTAGACTCATTATGCAACCAAGCTCATATTTCCTCCCTGACCTTCCTCTACCGACTCCGCATGCTTTCTGCCCTCATAGTTTACTGAGCAGGAAAGTTCCTTAATAACTTTCTGCCCTCATATTAATATTCATCATTTAAAAAAAAAAGTGCGACATCGATATGAAATTGCGATATATCCATCGGTATATCTGGATTTTTGGACTTGTGATATATCCTTTTTATCGCTATTTTATTTCTTGGGTATAGCCAAGGTCTTAGATATAGCTCCATGAACTCCTCTTCATAATTAGGAATAGAAATCCCAAGAATTTACTTAAGTTGAACTCCTTCCGTATAGTAAAGTAAACTTAACACCAACCCAATCTTGAATGGTCTTCTTTTATATTTGATGAAAGCACCTTGTGAACAAGCTGCCCTCAACATTGCACAGATTTGTGCCCTTCAAAGCGAGTTTTTTCCAACTTGAATTCTACACAAGAATAGACGACCCTTTTTGTTGTTTCGCAGAACCCAAGCAGAAACTTCTGCCATCTTCTGGACTCTCCCCCTCGCAGCACCCAAGAAATTCATGAGTGTTATCTTCTTCTAGTTTAGCTGCAGATCGATTGTAGCTTAACAAATGCAATTCTAGTGGGCTACAGTATGAAAAAGAGTTGAGAAAGAAGACTTTTGTGGGATCTTCAATGGGAAACACAAACAGAGTGAAGGAAATTTTGTGGATGCAAGTTGAAGTAAGTTGGCTGGCAAGTGACTAAGAAGCTCTTATTTTCCCAACAAGCCATCCTGTGCCATTGCCTTTTTTTTTTCTCCATCTCAATAGAGTAGCATTTCTAATTCTAAGATAATAGTATCCAGTGGCATTCACTGCTTGCCACATAATCGTTGTCACATACTCTTGGGTTGAATATGGATATGGCTTCATGATATGCATTGTGCTGGAGGTGTCAACACTTACTCCTTCGCTGATCATAGTAAGAAGTGTACTCTTGTGTTACGGACATATGGACATGGAAGTTAAAAGAAGAGCTCATTTTTAATCAACAGCCCTCTCCTTCTGATGGCATTTTTTGGACTAGCTACTAACTCAATGGGATCAAGTTCTTTTTGAAAGGGGAGAGATGATATGATAGCTATTGTTTGGTTATAGAAGATCTACCTTCTTTGAAGTCTAAATTTAAGGCCGTTGGCTCCACTTTGATCAGAAGTTGTTTTGGTCAGGAAAATGTAGTTGTAGGTGGTTTAGTTATTTTAATTGAGTCATATTTGTTGGTTTTTGTTTTTCACCGTTTTTATTTTTAAAGTAGGATACACTTGTAAAAAAAAAGGGTAGAAAATAATCTATGTTATTGTAGCAGTGTTTTCTCGACTTACTCCATTTGTACTGTTCATGATGCTGCTGCTAGTTATTTTTTTATGGATGGTATAAATCCACTATAGGTGTTAAAAAGGGAGCATAATGCAAATATACATGTAGGAATCAGTGAATCTAGAATATGATTTAGAAATCCAAAAGAAAAAAGCATTCTTAAGAGTACCTGTTTCAATCTACGGGTAGAAAGCAGGCTCTTCAAAAACCCTCCTATTTCTTTACAGCGGTAGGCACCAAATCAGGCATAAGGGAGCTACATCAAACACTTCCCTTGCCTCCTTTAACCAATGTTTTAAAACCCAAACCATTCATCGAACCAGAAAAATGACCGGGTCACGGGTCACCGGTTCAACCGGAACCGAACCATGATGTCATAATTATGTAAATATTTTTTTACTAAATATTATTAATACATTAAATTAGAAAATTTATGAAAATTAATCTTTTTAAAGCTCGGCATAAAATTAATGCTTTTGGAAGTAACTTTTTTGTGAACAAGCAAATTGTTGCTTCCAAAGGTGTTGCTCCATGGGTGTTTCTTTTTCTAGGCTCTTTACATCAACCAAGGAGGAAGCCAAATCGGCCATCCTTCATATAGATGTAGATGAGGGTTCAATGTGTTATTTAGCTTAATGCAATATAAAGGCAGAAGTTATGCCTCACAACCAGTGTAATTCCCTTTAAAGAATCAATACAAAGCCACAAAGAATCTTTCTTAGCCATAGAGGTGTATCTAGGTTCCATTTGTTTAAATATCCTGCAACTGTGTGTGCATATGATATATTACCTACATATATATATAAATATTATATGTACGCACTTATAAAGCTTAGTGACAATACCAACCAAAGCAACCGTGAGCAGAGCACCAACCAACAGGAGCTAACGAAGACCACGGTCCTTCACCGTTTGCGACCGTCAGAGCCCAGATGATGAGATAGAAACTGATGAGTCATGGAGAGATGAGAATGGTAGAATTTAGAGGAATGAAAAAAAAACCAGAGAAAGAGAGATTGGGGGAGAGAAAGGGAGATAGAACTGAAAAAGCCACTTGTCGTTGCCGGAGATGCCATTGGAAATAACCAGTGAGAACCGAAAACCAAATTTACAAGTCATCTCGTCGACCGTCGTGACTTGCTGCCGCTACACGAGGGCTGTAATTGAAAATTTTGATTTTGCCCTAATTTGATGGCTTTTATATAGTTGAAACAAAACCGTTCGAAACCAGTGAACCAGGTCCGGTTTTCCAGTTTCTCGTTCCAACCTCCCAGTTCTACTGGTTTTTCATTTTTAGGTCGGTTTTTAATTAAGTCCGGTTTTCTGGTTCAATCCGAGTCGATTCCTAGACCGGTTCCTTGTTCCACCGGCCGGTCCAGTCTGGTTTTAAAACATTTCCTATAACCATCTCCCATCCCAACTCTTGAACAAATCCAGCATGGATTCAATCAAGTACCCCCTAAGCAAACAGAAAAGATATAACTCCATCACAACTCAACAATGCAGCAAAAGGTGACACTTGCGGATTCCTTTGCTTCTTCACACAGCGCTAGCAAGCCATGTGATAAGTTGATAACTCCTCATCAAGTTGTCCGTTGCGAGATGGAATGCAGAGTTACTAACCAAGCAAAGAAAGCCAACTCAAGAGGGGCCTTTGCGGGCCAAGTTCTTTTTCCAATGGAAATCATGGGCCCCTCCTTTTGATACTGCCTCATATTGAACTATAAGTCTCCCCTTTTATCCACTTTTCACTTAATCTCAATCTCCATTTACCCTAAACTCATTAATCATCTCCAATGAGGCTAAAATTAAATCCCTTTCCCTGTTCTGAAAAACTCTCCTAAATGTAGGACTCCAAATCACTCCTCTCTGGAAGGAAACATTATCTGCAATTGCAGCATCTCTTTCATCTGTAATCTGGTATAGCTCAAGGAATCTATTTTTTAAGGCCTCATTCTGACACATCGCACCAAAATCTAATCTAGTTACACTTCCCCATAGAAAAATGAATGTAAGTTAGCAAATCTCCTCTTCCTTTTATGATACTCTCCCAGGTGTAGATTCCACCTCCCTCCCACAATGCCTAGTCTCGCACATTTTTGCTTGAACACTTTACGCTGGAAACCTTTCAACCACTGAATCTCAAACCACCTTACTTAAAAAGAAGTGCCCCGAGGCCAACACAAATAGGACTTGGGGAAGGAGCCCACCTTGCAAAAACAATGAACCATTCAGATGATTGATTGATAAAACCACAATTATAATAAAAGTTTTTTTTCTTAGATTGGATATTTGAAGCCAATTTGGAAGTAAAATCACTGATTTAGTGCAGAGTTAGAAACAAATCACTAAACAAACAAAAGCAAAAGGAGGAATATTTGGAACTCTTTCAACGCAATCAGATCTTTGGAACAACTCCTCCACTAATCAATCGCTAGTTGCAGAGGGCTTTTCACTTTATCTCCCTCCTTTATTCTGAAGCAATCCTCTTTCCTCTTTAATCGTTTGTTGCCACTTCAATTTGCTAGCTTCATATTCCATTTCGCCTCCTCTCGCCATCTCTACACGGCTTGCAATCCCAGTGCAGTAACAAAGTACATACACAAAGCTTGGGTTTCTATTAATTGTGGGATCTTCCCTGAAAGGAAATTCTTTAAATGGGTTTATTCAATGCAAACTCTATCATCTCTATTTCACAACCATTTGGATCCCCATCTCTCTCTCTCTCTCTCTCTCTCTCTCTCTCTATATATATATATATATATATATATATAGATAGATAGATAGATATACGTACCAACATATATACATGGATAGGTCCTAGTTTTTCCCTTTTTTTCTTGGACGGTGGTAATATTTTGGTAGTGATGGATGTGGGTTTTAACTGGAAAGATGAGAGAGAAAAGATGAAAAGGATTCTTTCTCTAATGTATTTGGTAATGAGGCTAAAATTATCTTTTTAAAAAACTTTAAGATGATGTCAGCTATTTTAGACCAGTCAACTAACAGTTGATCAACGGAGGGAGCAGATTGTTACTGAGCATAAACTTTAAGGGAGGTTAGTGTAATTTCTCAAACCACAAGGGAATCGTGTGTAATATCACTTAATCTCAAGTGAGGTTAGTGTAATTTACCCTTAACTTTTTTATTGTTGATAAATTTTGAGTCACATTCAGATGTTGAAAAATTCATTTATGAGTACATAAGGGTAAATTACACTTTCGGTTTGGTGCCTAAACTACTAATTTGAACAAATCGATCCTTGATTTTTTTGTACATGTATTAATTTGGACCATACAAAATGATGTGTGCAACTCAAATTCAAGTACAATGACCAAAGTTGCACCTTCAGTAAATACCACACGAGATGCATGTGACATTTTTCATTCTAATTAACGATGCAAGTTGAGTAAGGTATGGCACTGTGATACTTGTTGAAGTTCAGGGATCAATTTGTTTAAATTAGAAGTAAAGGTACAAAAGTGAAATTCTGATCAAATTGAAGGGCTGAAAATGTAATTTTCCCCTTTCATATTCCATGAGTGGTGCACAAACAATGGGCATGACGCTTTTTGCATGAGTGCTAGCAAGGGATGTGGTTCCTTGTTTGGTGCCAACCTAGTTGGGATGAAACTTGGTTCTTTGATGCTTTTTGCATTTAACCTTATTGATGTATGAGATCATGTATGCCTTGTACATTTTTCTTTACTTCAATAAAATCTCTCCTTTCTTTGCTGATAAAAAAAAATGATGTGCATGAGCATAACTCATATAGAGAATGGGTAGTGGGTACGTGGCAGAGGTTCTAGGGAATTGTTGTTAGTTACTTTGCATCTGTATTAGATTGCATATATCCTTAATCATATAACATGGCTATTGTTGATGCATTCTGATGACATCATTATTTAAGATACATTAAATATTATCGTCTCCGGTTTAATGTGGAATGACTTCAGAAACTCAGCCACTGCTTTGTTGGATGAACGTTTACACTGTCAATTGCTGTGCAGGTTGCTCGAGGTCAGATTGAACAAATGAGCAATATTAGGCAGAGGTTCACAGCACCCCCTCTTCCTGCCCCCCTGACCATCACAATTAATACACCGATGGAAGTCTCAAAGGTGGTTGAACCCAGTCTTCCTTCAGTTCAACCAACCAGTACCCCTCCGCCACCATTGGTCCAACCTGTGGTTTCTTTTGCGACTTTGAAAACTACTGAAGAAGAGAACAAAAAGGCAGCAGCAGCTGCTGTTGCTGCTAAGCTTGCTGCTTCTGCATCTTCAGCACAGATGCTCACCTCTGTTCTCTCATCCCTTGTTGCAGAAGAGGCTGCCTCCATGAGTGGTGGCTTGAAATCAGCTGGTTTTGCCCCTGGTTTACCCATGTTCTCTCCAGAAAAACGGCTCAAAGTGGAGAAACCATTGTCTGTTTCTGATGTTAACAATTCTGATACGAGTACTACAGCCTATTTTACCACTCTGCAACAGCAACCCACAAGTGTGCAACCCATTTCCCAAGCCAACCAGATACAAGCTCCATTTCCACCACCACTTCCACCACCTATGCCTCCTGCACATTCCCCAGCAAATCAATTTGTCCAGTCTGCTGGTCCAATGGTTGGGGTTATGCCTTACGGATATGGTGCTAACAGCCTGCCACCTCCCCCTCCTCTGCCTTCACATATTGCAATGGGATTAGCAAGACCAGCCCCTCAGCCACCACAGCAGCAGCCCGCGAATGGGGGGTATTATCGGCCTCCAGGGTATTGGATTCTATGGACAGAGCCATCAACCAACAACGCCAACAGTACCTAGGCAGTGAGTTCCTCTTGAAAGTGCAAGGAATAGAGGATCTTCTGAGAGGCCCCGTGTCATTTTGTATATTAATAGGCATGCTTAATACATGTAGAAATACTTTGGTTTCTTATAATCTCTTATTTTTCCCATCGAGTCCTTTCTGCAGAACACCTCCTGCCTGGCCCTTTGCCCCCTTCCCGGGTGCTGGATGCTATGCAGTGATAAGAAGTTCTTGTTCACCAAATCTTAACCCACATGTACAAGTACCATTTTGCAAATATGCTTGTATGGGCCTCGTCTCTAGAAGGCACTTTTGAATTGCTCTGGGCTGTAAATATTAGTCTATCATCTTAGATTACAGCCATGGCGGAATTATATTCGTAAACGTCGTCATAGATTTTCGGATCTTCGACAATACTTTGTTGTAGTGTTATCGTTTCTCATGCACTTGTGAATCTTGCTAGCCGAATTGAAGCTATCTGCTGATACTCATTTCAAAATGAACCCAATTTTTCAAGTCATGTCAGTCAGGTGCTAAAAGTTTTATCCTTTGATTTATTCGATTGGGCTTATACACGTGTACTTAAACGTATCTATAACTATTTATATATGCGCTTATATATATATATATATATATATATATTTACATGTCTATATCTCATAATAATCGTGGGAGACACTTCATTTTAAATTTTTACATACCAAAAAGTAAATTAAAAAGTATTCTCAAAATTAGTTAGACTTGATTTTTCATTGGAAATTTGTGATGTTTTGTGTTCTGTTCGAGGGGTTGATAACTCACTCTAGGCGCTCCATAAAGGAGCCGTGGATGCTTTTTCATTTTCATTATTTGTATCTTTTGAGAATAAAAAAATAATAATAAATTTTGAAATTACTTTTGTTTTCCAAAATATTATATTAAAAGGCCTTACTAAACACTAAATTTGTTAGTGTTTTTATTTTTTTCCAATTTTGAAAATTAAAAACATATTTGCTAAAGGAACGGTGGGCCAAAATCATTATTTTTAAAATCATTTTTATCATTTTCCTTGTTCTAGAGTAGGCAACAATGTAAAAAAAATTATTAACATTTTATTTTCAAACTTATGAAACTATTGTATTTAAAAAAAAAAAAAAAACAAAATTGCCAAACTACTTGTGTGGAAGCCACTTTATTAAAATATTTGTCATACATTTTACATAAAATATCTAGAAAGAGCATAATGTAGGTAACATGTGAAAAATCACATTTTATTAATTTTTAGGATTAAAATTCTATAATTTTCTTAACAAATAGGATTAAAATCACATATTATTTTTATTCCATTCGGATCTAACTTACTTGTAGGCCACGTGATTGGTTAAAATAATAATAACAATTAAAAAAAAAGAAAACATAACAGGGCCGCCCGGGGCCGGCTTACCTAGGGCATTTAAGGGCTGGGCCTGGGACTTCAACTGTTTGGGACCGGGCCTGGCCGATTTACAACATAAGAAATATGTTCCGTTCGAGTTGAGGGGTGCTTGCACGACGTCGCTGTACGTGTTGTGGACCGTCTGGTCGGTGCCGTAGAGAGTCGTTGGTTTTATTGGTCGTGACTCGGAAAATGTCCGTGCTCGCATCGATTCATCGTCATCTCTGATCTCACGATCTCAGCGCATCAGAAAAATCTCATACTCTTCTATCTTCCCCTTGATCCGGATCATTTTTGCTCTCCCTCCCTCTTGCTGGTAAGTACCCCTCTCTCTATATATGGGATATGTATATGTTTGCATGTGTCTGTAATTATTTTATTTTATTTTTTGGATTTTTCCCCAGAAAGGAAAATTTGCAGTTCAATTAGGTTTTGTTAGAGACAACGTATAGATACAGCCTGCAACTCAAATATGTTTTTGAATTATTGTATTTGAATTCTGTAATGCCTATAGCTAATTAGGTTTTTTTTGTTTAAAAAATTGTTTTCTAGCTCCTGTTTTCGTTTTAACATCTGTTTATTTACCCAAAAAAAAAATGGAACTCTATTTGTATTATATCTGCCTAGTCGAACGACATTCTATATTTCTGACTCTCTAACTAAACAGGCTAATCTAACAATCTTCATTCATGACATCACGAACCTTGAGAAGAAGACTCCACCATGGAGATGTTGATGGAAACAAGCATGAACATTTGGAGTCATCGGGGTTGGATGGCTTGAGTGAACCTTTACTTGGTAATAATGAATATGATGATAGACACTCAGAGGTGAGTTTTAGTTTCTTTCTTCCTTTTCTTTTAGTTCTGAATGTAGTACTGAAGTTTGGTAAGTAAAAAATGTTCTTAACTAGATTGATGTGTTTTTAAGTTGCAGGACAACACACTTGCAGATATTTGGGATGATGAACGGAGGAGGGAACACATCCATTGGACGCTTCTTTTTTCTCAATTAATAGCACAGTGGGCACAATGGTTAGGTATGCCTTTTTATTTTTTTTGGTTAATGAAAATATATTATTAGATTAAAACTAATGGTACAAGTGAAGGAAGCTAAACTTCCCAACAACAGGGAGGTATAAACTTCCAAGTCCTGGAAAGGGCAAGAAGGCCATCCCTCCAGGCAACCAATCAGGAACACAAGCAAGGCAAATGAAATCTAGCCTCGATTTCTGATTTCATTATCTCTGCATCCAAATATTTTCCTGGGATCTCTACAGGTTTCAGAGGCCAGGCCTTGACACAATGGTAAGGTTGCTTCATTGCGATTTGGAGGTTACAGGTTCGAGTAACAAAAATAATGTCTCCTGCTTACGGAAGTAAGACGTAACCCTCCTCAGATCCCCACAGTGGTGGTGTGCACTGGGTTAGCCCTAATTATCTAGTTCCACAAGGAAGATAACCTGCTTCTAGTGGAGTTGGATTTATCCCTGATAGAAGAAGCTCCATCTTTGTAGTCATCGCTAAATTCCATACATCATTTCCCTCCATAAGTGATAAATCACCGCATCAGTGGTGATCTTTCTTGCTCCTTGGAGATTTGCCTATGAGGATAGGGAGGCCCATCTCAGTTTCTCCTATCAGCACACTAGTCCGATCCCAGTTCACCTTTCTCATAAAAGAATTTCCACATTCTCAGAGAGTAGCCGGGGAAAAAAAAACAAATGGGTGTGATGGATGCAATGGATAATATGACTTATCAGGCAGTTAGAGGAGAGATTCTGCATTTCTATAATTGGGAAGAACGAAGGGGGGAGGCCACTTTGAAGCTCAATAAACCTCTTGATCAAGAAATAGACCAACTCCAGCCTTCAGCAGAAATTAAAGAAAAACATTAGACGGTGAATACTTCTGATTTATTCGCATCTAGGTATCTAACAGGGAGAGAACCAATATTGGATCCAAAACAACTGATTATTTCATCTTCAATCTAGTCGTCCACGCCTAAGAAGAAGATGTTGTTTTGAAAGGATTGGGCTTGAGACCAGACGGCTTTTGGAAGGTGTTTGGAGCCTAATTGAGGAGAACAACTGAGATTACCTCACCTTTACAAAACAACATTAAGTCATCAGCAAAATGAATTCAATAATTTTGCTCTTGCGACATCTGCCAATGGTACCCAAAATTGTTAAAAGAGATGAGCTTCTAGTAGAATTGAGGAAAGGTATTCCATAACCGTAACAAGAAATGTAGGGAGTGATGGGGTTCCCTTTTCTATGACCTCTAGCTCCTTTGAAGTAGCCTTCCAACTCACCACTGCTGGAGATAGCTTGTGAGGAGATCTAAGTCGTGGTCCACGAACACATCTTAAATAAATTCCTATCTTACAAAGTCATTAGACCTTTCCAAGGTCAACTTTGATGGCAACTGGTTTTTGTTTGAGTTTCCGTCGAGGGAAGAAGCTTCTCGTATATGGCAGAACAAGGAGTGCATTTTGGAAAGTCGTCCAGTCCAACTGTGGGTGGAGGCAGGGTGTTGCTCGAGGAAAGGGTTTCAAGACAAGGAAACCTAGCTTCGATTCATTGGTCTCCCTCCTTTCTTATGGAGCTTGGAGGTGTTCGCAACACTTGGTAATACTTGTAGCCGGTTTGTGAGGATTGAGGAGGAGGCGGCGACTAGAAAACATCTTAATCTTTATTAGTGTTAACAGCCTAGTGGACTTACCTTCGGAGAGTGGGAGGTTTACTTGGTGTAGTGATAGGGACCCCCATCTATGTCTCGTTTGGGTCATTTTCTAGTTTTGACAAGTTAGGAACAACATCCAAACATTTCTTTGTCTTGCTTGCCCAGTCTCTGAATCACCTTCCCTTGTTGTTAGACTGTGGAGGCGTGAACTGGGAGAAACCCCAGTTTCGTTTTGAGAACATGTGGCTGAAGGCTGAGGGGTTTAGAGATAGGGTGGCCTCTTGGTGGAGTAGCTACAATATTAATGGGAATCTGATTTTTGTTTTCTCCAAAAAGTTGAAGCTTCTAAAAGAAGATTTGAAAAAATGGAATGAGGAGGTTTTTGGTATTTTCCATAGGAAGAAGGAGAGCATCTTGTAGAAAATCTAGACTACTTGATAGTAAGGAGCAACATTCCAGCCTTACGGAGGACAAGAAATCTAGGAGGAATGGTCTAAAGGGGGTGTTTAGGGGGTCTTCTGAAGTTGGAGGAGATATCTTGGCGCCAAAAATCTAGGGCTTTGTGGTTGATTGGGATGTGAACACTAAGTGCTTTCATAGAGTGGTCAACTCACATAGAAGAAGGAACAACATTAGCTCGGTGGTGATTGGTGATAGGGAGATTCAGGGAGTTAGGGAAGGTATTGTGGAGTTTTATCGGTAGTTATATACTGAATGTAGTGATTGGAGGCTAGACATGGATGGGATGGATTTTTCTTCCTTATTGGAAGAAGAGCCAGGGCTGCTTGAATGCCCTTTTGAGGAGAGGGAGATTGTGGAGGCTTTAGAGTCTTGCAATGGGTCAAAGCTTCGGGACCGGATGGTTTTACTTTAGCATTCTGCAAACATTGTTGGGGAGTGTCGGAGCGATCAGCAGGGATGTGTTGGCTGTGTTTGATCATTTCTTTGAGAGAGGTTGCTTTGAGCATAGCCTAAATGCCTCCGTTATTGCTTTAGTCCCGAATAAAGAAGGCAGCTTAAAATATTAGGGAATTCTGCCCTATTAGTTTGGTGGGTAGCTTGTACAAGATTTGGCCAAGGTTCTTTTAATCCGGCTTTGTGGCGTTTTGAGAGCTATTATTTTGGAGAGTTAGAATGCTTTTGTGGAAGGTAGACAGATTCTGGATGCTACCCTTTTGGCTAATGAGTGCATTGACTTTAAATGCAAAAGGGGTGAGATGGGTTTGCTATGCAAGTTGGATATTGACAAGGCCTACGATCATGTAAATTGGGAGTTTTTCATTTTCCTTCTTGCTAATGGGTTTTTGAGAGCGTTGTCAAGGTTGGATTCAAGCATGCATGTCTACGGTTTCTTTCTCGATGTTGGTCAATGGCTCTCTAGCAAGTTTCTTTGGCACCTCCAAGGGCTTAAGGCAGGGTGATCCTTTGTCTCCGTTCTTCTTTGTGATCGTTACGGAAGCTTTGAGTCGTATTTTGGATACAGCAGTGGTTCACGGATGGCTTCAAGGTTTCTCTCTCGATGATGGGTCAGGTGGCAGGGTCATGGTTTCTCACTTACTTTTTGTTGATGATACTTTGATTCTTTGTGGAGCGGATTTACGGCAATTGTGCTACTTAAGATGTCTTTTGTTGTGTTTTGAGGCGGTCTTCGGTTTTTGGATCAACATGAGAAAAAGCAAGGTCATTCTAGTGGGAGTGGTTGAGGGGATTGAGGATTTGGTGCGGAGTGTTGGTTGTTGGGTAGGCTCTATGCTTGCTGCTGGGAGCTCTTACTGACCTCTTCCACTATCTAAGATATGGTGTTGGATCAGTTTCAGACGAGATTGGTTGGGTGGAAGAAGCAACACCTGTCCAAGGGAGGGAAGATGACTCTCATAAATAGCACTCTTGAGAACCTCCCTACCTATTACATGTCATTGTTCCCATTGCCATCCAAGGTGGAGAAGAGGTTGGAGAAGATCCAATGTGATTTTTTATGGGATAGGAAGGAGGGGGAAATGAAGATTCATCTCGTCGGTTGGAAGAAGGCTAAAAGGCCAAAGGCAGACGGAGTGTTGGGCTTTCAAAGACCTGAAGATTTTTAATAAAGCCCTTCTTGGTAAGTGGCTTTGGCGGTTTGCGGAGGAATGGGTGCTCGTTATGGAAGGATTTTGTCTCCAAAATATGGGTGTGAAGGCTTGGGTTGGTATGTGAAGGATTCTAGGGTGAGATTTTGGAGGGACCCTTGATGCTGTGATGCTTCTCTCGTGGAGTTATTCCCGACTCCATACAACCTGACCTCCAATAAGGAAGGCCTTGGTGGAGATGTTTATGCAGGTGGTAGGGGATCATCGGGTGTGGAGCCCTTGTTGTAGAAGGAACTTTTTTATTGGGAGCTCTTGGAGGTGGAGGGCCTCTTTAAGTTGTTGGACCATTGGAAGTGCCATCAACGAAGGGAAGGCAAGATGATATGGAAGCTGAATAGGGGCAAACATTTTCAGGGAGTTCGTTCTATAAAACACATGGTGGGTCAAAGGGATGTTCAGTTTCCTTGGCTGATTGTTTGGAATTCCAAGATTCCAAAAAAAGTTATGCTTTTTTGTTTGGTGGCAGCCTGGGGTTCTAACCTCATCGGCGGATAACCTTAGGAAAAGGGGGTTTCCACCTTCCTAGCAGGTGTTTTATGTGCAAGGAGGTAGAGGAAATAGTGGATCACCTTCTTGTCCGTTGCATTGTGACCTAGGATGTGTGGACCATGGTGTTTTTTCTATTTTTGGCAGTTCGATGGGTGATGCCTGGGACAAGTTCATGATGTTTTGCTTGGGTGGATATGTAGTCCCATCCGTCAGGATTTGAAGAGGGTCCGGAAAGTGGCCCCTCTCTGCCTCTTTTGGTGCATCTAGAAGGAGAGGAATATGAGAGTTTTTTATGGTGTGGAGCTCCCGACTGTGAGATTCAAAGACTCCTTTTTGAAGATGCTTTACTTTTGGGTTAGCAAGGATTATCCATTGTATTTAGATGCTTTTGTTACTTTTGTCGGGAATTTAAGGCTTCGATTTTGTGGCCTTCCCTTAGTTTTTGTACATGGGTTCGCCCCCTTTCGGGTGTTGTGTAAATAATTGCTGAAAAACTGAACTGATTTTTGGGGATTTTGGAATGAAACCAGTGAATTCAGAACTTTTATAGTTCATCTAAAACATATTGAAATGCAGTAAAAAATTTGGAATTTGAAAAAAAAAATCTGTATTGAAAATCCTTTAAAAAAAATGGGTGGCTTATTTGAACATTAGATTAAAAGTAGGCAAAGATTCTATTACCTGTCTTTGTTCAGTAAAATTGTCTCCATTAATCTCTTCCACAACTATTACAGTTGAAACATCATGCTATATGGCACGTTAGATAGTTGATTAAATTTCTAGGGCATTTTATTATCTTTTAGATGGTGGCAATATGTGAAACCCCTTCAGATGTGTTGATTTGTAATTTCATCTTGGTCTCTGCAGCAAATATTGTCCTCGGACCTGGATCACTTATTGGACGGCTTTTGCCCTTTCCTTCTGCCACTCAAAATGGACGAACCAAGAAGATTCTTCCACCTTCACTAAGTCCTTTACAGGTAGGATCTAGTGACTATTGATTGTTTCAACTGCAGATTTTGACTCACCATTTTGAGTTTTTGGAAATAAAATGAATGTTGAATATGTTTATAAAATATTGATCTGTATATACATACTTTGTAGCTGTCAAAATGCCTCCAATCTCATAAGTTCGAAAATGGTTGAACAAGTGATTTATCATTTTATCCTTTCGAAAGTACTATTTCTATTTAATTTTTTTCTTATAAGTAAAGGTAAGCATTATAGACAAGGTGCCAAAGGAGGCACAACTGATGTAAAAATAAATAAATAAAGAGCTACATATATTTATTCTTACAATTAAGCTCTCCCAAAAAATCAACAAAATCCAAAAGAGAAATGGGATATTTTCCTACAGTCCAAAAATAAAAGGTACCTAAAAAGCACTTCTTAACTAAATGCATGGGACTTTCCTCCCCCTCAAAAGTGTAACGATTTCTCTCCAACCAAATTCGCCAAAAAAGACAAAGATGAGCAATCCTCCATTCTTCTGCATTCCAATTAGTGTTGTCAAAGGCAATCGCCCGGTAGCCTAGGCGACGAGGCGAGGCGATTTTAAGGCTCTGCATCTTATTGTGGTCCAGGTGAGGCGATTTGAAAAAGGAGACGCTTGTGCAGTCGCTTTACGCAAGGCAAGAGGCGACAAGGCGAGCACCTGATTGAAGTTACTGAATTTTACTTAAATTGTCCATTATGTTTTTTGTTTTCTTTCTCCCATCATTTCTCTCTCATCACTCTCCCCTTCTCAAAATCTTTTGTTGTAGAGTTCTTTTTTTTTCACTTCCTTTATCTTACATCACTTCTCTTGTCTCTCTCGTCAATCTCCCCCTATCAGGAAGTTGCTATTTTTTCTTCTTCCTTATTTCTTCTCGTCATCACTCTCCCATCTTTTGTTTCTTTATTGTGTTTGTGTCATTCTTTGTCTCTCCCAGTTCTTTCTTTTTCTCTAATATAGTCATGTTGCATGACTATATTATCATATTTTTTTCTTGCCCTCCTTTTTTCATTTATTTTCTTGCTCTCATTTTTTCTCTATCTTTTCATTTTCTTCAATCTGCAGTATCAATTTTTTAGTTTTTTATGCTTTCTATTCTGTTTTCCATGTACAAAGCTGCCAGAGCATCAATTTGTCCCTTTTCCATGCTCAGCATGAAGCATCTGCATTCGTTTATCATTGTTTTATATGCTACAAATTGTTATGTTTTCAGATTTGTACAGATTCTACATAATTTTTTTGTATTAGTCTCCTTTATATTCTAGTTTTCTAGATTATCTTTTTTCTTTTTATTTTTTTGTGCTTTGGTATTCTATTTTTAGCACTGTAGTCTAATTTTTTGCTTTGATCTTAGTATGATCACATCACTTAGACACTATAAGTTAAACTTTTTGTATTACATGATACTTAATATAACTATAAGACATTATTTGATTTTCAATAAATTAATTTTTAATATCTAACATATATTTTGGATTATTTTAATAAATTAGTATCTTGCTTCACCTAGGCTAGCGTTTTTTTGTCGTCTCGCCTTTCGGGCAATCTAAGACCTTAGTGCCTTGATGGCGCCTTTCGCCTTTAACTACATTGATTCCAACTAGCCAATAAAGCCTTAACCAAATGAGGCATCACCCAAACTAGTCCAAAAAGTGAGAAAACCATAGCCCACAATTCACCAACCACTAGACAATGCAAGAGAAGGTGATTACGGATTCAACCGTTTGTTTACACATGCAACACCAATTCACCAAGATCTTCCCTCTCCTACAAAGGTTGTCAATCGCCAAGATTGCCTCCCAAGCTGTTGTCCAAGCAAAAAAGGAAACCTTGGAAGGAACCTGAGATTTCCAAATTTCTTTCCAAGTTCACCCTAAGATTTTACTGTATACTCCCCATTAGGACTAGGGAGCCACTTTACCATATCCTCCCTCTGCACCATCAGACAACACAGAATTTCCAGCAAAGCCTCCACTGATGGTAATTCCCAATCTTGAAAAGCCCTTGTATACATAGGGTCCCAAACAACTCCATTGTCGGAATACTGCACATAATAAGCATAGGCCTTCAGCTGACACGCGCCTTAGGCAGGGATGTACTTACTTTATACAAAAGATACAGATTGAATATGACTCAATATGCTTAACACCTTCTCAAAATCTAGATGTATTACTGAATCCGAGATTGAGTATTAGATGCATAAACCTTTTCCCCCATCTGATGTGTAACACAACCTAAGTTATTTACATGTTTCACTCTGTAGATAGATGCATGCTATATGTGTATGTGGCTTTGCACAACAAGCAACATGGAGGGAGAGACACGGGCTGTCGGCCCTGGGCAGTCACAAAAATCTATCACAAAGCTATTGGTGGTGTTTTCATATAATAGCTTAATAAATTAAATTCAAACTCATTCAGAGTGGTGAGGGCACTTTGAACAATCGTGGAGGGAAAAATCTAGAGACCAAAAGGGGGACCTGGCTTGATTTAATGTTTATGTAATGCAATTTGAATTGAATGCATTGTACCAATTATGAACAATATTTAGAAGACAGCTAGGAATTCGGACAATGGACATTAATATTTGTATAATGGAGCATTGAATGGATTTCCCATTGTACTTTGGTTTCCCTACTGTTACCCAAGGCTGTTTACGAAAAATAAAAGAATTATAATTATTGGTGAGGGAAAGTAGTACAGAACCTGTTTAAATCCAGAAAGGAACATTTTTCTTGTTCCCATCAATTGTTTATGTGCTATTAAATGAATTTGTCTTTTTTTGTATTTGTCTTTTATGTTGTGAACTGGTATGTTTTCAGGAAGCAAGACTTAGAAATCTACAGCGAAGACTGCAAGTTCCTTTTGATGGTTCTTGTGTGGAGCATCAAGTAGGTCTTTATTCATTTTAATTTTTCTTTTGAGTATTCTCTGCGTCTTAAATATTTGCAGTGATGTTGACATATCATTTTTCTTAACTTCTTCAAGTTCAGAAGTTTCAAAATAGTAGTAAAAGTCAACGACTTATTTTGAAATGAAAGAAGGCATTAATAAACTTGCAACACCACAGTGGGCAATTTTCAACCACTAGTCAGCTTCAGAAAGTCTTCAGTTGTGAAACAATGTCATTAGTTTTCAGTAATATGCTGAGAAATGTTAATTGGAACGTGGATCGTTATGGTACGGGGAAAGGGAACGGGAACGGGAACGTAAATCGTCACTTGTTATAGACCATAGTACGTTAGAAGTAGGCTTCTTTGGATCACTTTGTTGGAACGAAATACGTTTATTTGAAACGTGATATTTTTTTTTATTGTATTTGTAATAATATTTGTACGTGTATATATACATCAGAAAAATTTTAACGAATCTAAGTCATTATAAAATAAAATTCTAATGATGTGTGTGTATTTTGTATAATTTTTTTGAGACTTTTGATACTTTAGATTAGAACGCTAAATCTTGCTGTTCCAAATCGCTAATGATTCATGTTTTGGATCGTGCGATTTCAATTCGCAGTTCAGCTAGGAGAGGAGGAAATTGTGGTAACTATGGCTGAGAGCCTGAGAATATTATGTTAACCGTACCACATGCATGAGATTTTTCTTGCAATCCCTATGAACACTGTCATGCATCACAAATGTTACCCATTTACATCTATGCATATTGGTGTTGGGTTTAGCTGTATCCTTGTAAATATGCTGATGATTGCTCTGTTTTTTCATGCTCAATACCCTCTTGCACCTAATACACACACTCAATATTCTTGACAGTCTTAATTTATGGGCTACCTGACTATCTCATCATCACAGCAGTAAGCTTGCATTATATTGGATATTGATTTTGTATTTGTTGTATCCATTTTCTTATTCTATATGTTATTTTGTATCATATGATACACTTAAAATATTAAAATAAATTAAAAGAAATAAAAATATAAATGCAGAAACAGATGATACTGAATTGAAATACAGAACAAAAGTATTCATTCCTCCAAATCTAATATTAGAAGTTTGGGTTCTATGATATGTATTTTTTGAATATGACATCGCACCCCATTTCATTGATTACTAAAGTGTTGTATAACAAAATTATAAGCAAGGATTAAAATTTCATTTTGTTTTCATTCTTGTATTCTTCATTGATTAATGAAGTGCTATATGATAAAATTATAAGCAATGATAATTTGTTTTTGTTTCAATCCCAATATCTTCTTGTGTGGATAGATGTGTAGGTCTAAAACATTTTCAATTTGTTAATTATAATGCTTATCTCACTTATCAAATGATATATATATATATATATATACATTCATATATTTTATAGGTATTTTTTTTGCTTTATGTTTTCAAGTGTTTCCATGCATTTCAACTTTATTTAATTGCCATCACTGTAATTCCTGAAATATTTCCATTTCCTGGGTGAACAAAACAACATTCAGAAATGAAATTTTGATCCTTGATTATAGGTGTTTCCAATGTGTGTGTGTGTGTATAAATGGGGTTTGCTTTTGAGGATCATAGAGAATATTTTCTTGAAAGAGGATGAAAAAGGCAAAGAAGAAGAGGGAAGATAATTATTATTTCAATCGCTGTACTTGTGTTGTAGAGGCATGCAGACTCATACCCTAGTGTGTTCTTCTATTGGTAGACAAACAGCCCACACACTTATCTAATGTGCGTATGGATATGTTTCTCGGTTTATATATTACTACTGTGCTTCAGATGCTGACTGGACATGTACTCACCAACAAAAATATTGTGGTAGCGGTAGAATCACTAGTTGAAGAAAAAAACCTTTTTGCCCTTTTAAAATTGTAATAAACTGAATTTGGGTTGGCAGGATGCGCTTAAATTATTGTGGAGGTTAGCTTATCCTGATAGGGAGCTTCCATCTCTTAAGTCAGAGCTTTGGAAGGAGATGGGTTGGCAAGGATCTGATCCTTCAACGGATTTCAGGTACATGGTATAGAAGCTGGTTTGTGCTAAGATTTTTCCTGTGAATTGATACTATTTTAAATTTTTTCAAATTTCAATGCTATTTTCAGGGGCGGAGGTTATATATCATTGGAGAATCTTATCTTTTTTGCCAAGATGTATCCGGTTTGTTTCCTTTCCTTCAATTTACATGACTTGCATTTATCTATTCCTAGGCTTTAAGCAATTGATGAATCATTAGTGCCTTGTGTCAACTATATGATGTTAGCATCATAAATGTCATCGTGATTCCAGCAAGTCAAAAAGTTATATCTTACATTGAAGCTTGTTCTCGTACAATTTTTAAATGAACTTTTTCTATAGATCTATGTCTTCTGTTTAGGTATTTTTATCCCCATTACGACTCATTTGTGCCCATTGTTCAAATAACATTTCTCCATATGTATTCATCTGCCCTGTAACTTGAAAAAGTTTCTTCATAGATAACAAAGACAAATAACTGGTCTGATAAACAGTTGAAGGTGTTACAAGGTCAAAGCGATTGTCAAAAAGAAAAGTAAGGAGCTGCACCACACGAACATAAAATGTCTTGACAGGGTGGATTCAGTGAAATGAAGAGTTAGGTTCCTGTTAATAAACTGTTGAACTTACATGAGTCGGAGTTCTAAGCTTGTGGCTTTGATTTGGAAATTTTATTATGAAAGAAATATTCAATTAGTCATTTTGACAGTTTGTTTAAAAAACTTCTTATTTGGATCGGTGGCTAGAGTTTGAGGGCCTACCTTGAGATTGTCAGGTGGCTGGTTCACCTTTGACTGGACTAGAAACTAGGGAGAGCCTGATGCCATAGCTATGATTTGGGGTGTGAGCAGTGATAAAGTATGATTAAACAGTTCTTGGTGTCCTTTATCCAAAAAAAACAGTTGGTTGGGTATTGTCATTTTGATATGGAATAATTGGTCAAAGATTGAAAGAATTTTTCATGACGTTTTGTTCCTTTAATAGGATTCATTCCAGAACTTGTTGCACAAGAGGGATGGAAACAGAGTTGAGTGGGAGTATCCCTTCGCTGTAGCTGGCATCAATATTTCTTTTATGTTGGTACAAATGTTGGATCTTCAATCAGGTAATGAAATATCTAGATTAAGGGCTATTCAATTTTGTGTAGCATTAAGTGTTTTATTTGCCTTTAACCATTGGCTGAAAAATGTGCCACCTGAGATTATGTTTAATAATAAACAAACACAAGAAACTTCCTAACATTTCTTTTTGGTGACAAATGATGCTTATTTCACTACTAACCAGACAGTTTCTTATGGCATGTGTTGAACATTAAACCTCACATCTTTAGACGGAAAGATTTTACGATTTTCTTATATTGATATTTGATACTCCCCAAAACTTCCATCTTATATGAATGTGGAAAGACAATTACTTTCACTTACATCCTATGTATGCCTTTATCTTGGAAAGATGAAGTCCTCAACACATGCCTGTGCATGCCATGGTTATAATAATGGCCAGAATCATTACATAAAAGTATCGTCAGTTTCGGGAGACCGTGACACTATGCAATTTCTATCATAATAAAATCCCAACACCATAATGGCCATGGCAGACCCATAACCCTGCAACATTGCCATTGTTGTTCAATTACAGCCGTGTGTGAATATTTAAAAGGCCGGATCATCCTTCCCATTCTGATTTCCAGTCTTTTAGGACTGTACAACCCTCTTTCAAGCTTAGATCTACATTTTTTAACTTCAAATCTCCATGGTTGGTGCTTAGATATTGAGTTCGGAGTGATTCAAGATTTCTTGAGTATTCCATTTTAATGGTAAACGACTTACCTCTTTTAAAAAAATAATAATAATAATCACTTTTTTTCTCCCCTGTAATTAGTTTAGATTATCAGTATGTACTTTGATTATTTCATTTGTGAGTGAATCTTATGATCTATATTCCAATAATAAATTATGATTTTTTGATTAAAGTGTTCTGTACTTCTTATGTAAGATTATGATGTTTTTTAAGTTGACTACATATATAATAATATTCCATACACTTTAATTCCTCTCTCGGACCTTTTCATTTTCAAAACCTTGAACACCCTAACACCTTTCAATTTGGTTGGGAATAAATAAGGACCAAAAGGTGTTAGGGGTTTCTGAAATAGGAAATAATTAGGGATAGCTTTTCTTTCTTTCTTTCTTTCTTCTTCTTTTTTTTTAAAATTAATTAGGGCTTTCTGAAATTGGTAATAATTAGGTTTATCAAATTATTATTCATGTTAAAATAATTTATTTAATAAGTTTTTACATAGTAATGTAATATTAAATCACTACCTTAATAAAAATAAATTATTAAATAAAAGTAAAATGAACAAGAAATAAATAATAAAATTATTAAACAATTATTATTAAATTAAAAAAGAAACATAAAAAATCTATGTTTTCAGCCAAGTAATAAAGGAAGAACTCTATTATTATAACTAATAAGTGTATAATACTATAAATACTAAATGCTACCTTACCACGTATGTAAATATACTAAATATATAAACATTAGTTTCTAAGTAGAAATTCAAGTGATAACTATATGAGTTATATCTAATAACTAGTAAGTTAATAACTTGTTATTATGCAAGTTTATGGTGCTAATAACTTAAAAACCAATATGAGCAATAACGTAAACATGTTTAGAAATTGCACAAAATTCATTAAAATTATTAAAAACTCTGTGAATCATTGCTATTTGGGGTAATGTGACCACAAAAAAAAATTTGCAGCTTTGATATCTGCATCCAGTATGTAACATCTACTACGGTGCACATAATTGTGACCGTGACTCTGACCATAACTGCTATGGCAGCTGCAACTGTGATTGAAAACCTTGCCCCAAACAGACATTGAAAGGGCTCCCAAAAATTCTTTATGGATTTGAGGAATTTATATTCCAAGATACTGCAGTCATAAAAGGCACTATATAGCAGCGAACTCAGTTCTTTTCTATTTGATCGTTTAAGTTTTTATTGTTGAGGTGCGAAATAATCTGAGAGGGACATACAAAATGGAGTTTTTATAGTTTTGCCAGCATTTTTCTAACTGAAATAATTTATGGGTTCCAGGGAAACCAACATCTATGGCGGGAATCCAGTTTGTAGAATTACTGAGTGAAGATGAAATGGCATTTGACAATCTTTTTTGTGTTGCCTTTCAAATGATGGATGCTCAGTGGCTTGCGAAGCGTGCTTCATATATGGAATTTAATGTAAAAATGTTCCATTGGCAGTTGTCCATTGATTTCATACATGAGTTACATGTTCTGTTTCTGATCTTGTCTGTTATACAATGGATTTCTATGTTGTTTTTTCCAGGATGTTTTGAAGTCCACAAGAACACAATTAGAGCGTGAGCTTGCACTTGAAGATATCTTTACTGTGAAAGATTTACCTGCTTACAACATGTTGAGAAGATGATATCGGCTTAATTTTGAAATCGTTAGAGAGAAAAGATCTGTTATATCATATTATATATTTTTTTTTATCATCAACATCCAGTATAGATGCATAACACTGTTGATTCTATTGTAATTATGTGGTCGTCTGTTTTATTCTAGACCATTATAACAGAAGAACTTTTCCTTTTTTCCGCTTCATAAGAAGTCAAAATCTGTGTAGCTGACCAAAATAGTTAGGATAAAGCTTTATTGCTTATCTTAAAGCATCTTTTACAGTAGCTGTATCCTTAACACCGCCATGAGCCAATAAGGCTTTTTGTTTGATTACCATTATAATTATTGGCTTGTACCACTGGTTCAGGCTTTCAAGGATTCTTGTTTTCCTTGAAGTGGGAGTTTGTTGTAATTTGTTAGTCTCCCAGCCTAGTAGAAAATGTATTTAAACTTCTGTTTATAAATATTTTAAGTAGGAGGTATCAATTTGTGTTATTGAATTGTGTTAAGGTATACATATTTGAAAATATGTGTTAAATTTAAATTGACACTATTAACTAATTGTGTCACGGTTTAAAATTTAAGGTTGATTCATTTATTAAATAAGTTAAATGTATCAACTTATTTAACCTGTTTATTTTAAATTTTTTTAAATAAAAAGTTACTTACTTTTATATGTATAGATAGATAATTTTGTAAGTCTAGTAAATTTTAAAGATGGGTAAAATTAAAGTAAAATCTTTTTTTATAAATAAAAAAATTTTAAACTTTGATAAATCTTTCATGTGAGATGAATTACTTGTGACTTATGTTATTTTTTTTATAATTAAATGTATTACGTTGTATTAAACGGGTTAATATTATTAAAATTTAAACATGATATGTTTATTAGTTGTATTATACGTGTCAATTCATAATTTATTTATATAGTCGTGTTATTGTATCGTTTTAAAATTGACACTTTGAATTATAAAAAAATAATAATAAAATAGGGAAACAAAAACAATGTGCATCATTGGATTCTCTTACAAACAATTATTGAAAACCTCAACCGACTATCATTAGTTTTTCTCACCAACATTATTGAAAACTCCACGAAACAGTAGGACCCGGTTAATATTAATTTCCATTATTCCACTCCCCCAATACTTGTGCAGAAATATTGAAGTAATGTTTGTTACAGTATGGTGATTATTTTAGCAGTATTTCAATAATCAATTTGCAGGTAACAGCTAATGGAGTGCAAGAAAAAACGTGTATATATATATATATATATATATAGACATATACATATGGTGTTTGGTAAGAAAAGAGAAGATGAGAAGCTCAGGGTTGGAATTTCAAGGTATGTAACTTTTAAATATCATGTTTTAAAGTATCGATGGCTGCACCAGGCGGCCAGTATGGCCATAAGTTTTTGTATGATCCAACTTATAATATTATATTATTTGAACATGGTGTTTAGATTTTTAAGAAATACAAAAGTAATATCATGTTTACATATGATTGATAGAGTTCATGAATTAAGTTAATAAACTTGATTTGTGTCAAAATTTCTCTCACTAAGACACGGGTGGATGGACATTTGAACTTGTTCAAGAAATTAGAAATATATATATATATATATATATATAAAAGCACCTGCCCTCACCGAAACAAATACAAACAGAAAATTTCTACTACAGTATTTCCCAATGAAATAAATAAATAAATAAACTCTCTCTCTCTCTCTCTCTCTCTCTCTCTCTCTATATATATATATATATTAGAAATTTTCCTTTTGTATTTGTTTGGGCGAGGGCAGGTGCTCTCGATCTTGATAATTCAGAATAAAATAAGAGTCATCACAATCAATGTCTTGGAATCAAGATTTGTAACAAGATCGTGCAAATTCCTGTAATTTTTTAGGGATTGTTTATTTTTTTCTTTGGATTTTTGTATAGCTTGAGCTTGAGCTTGAGCTTGAGCTTTTAAAAATCATGCAAATTCCAAGGTTGGGCTTGGAATTTCTCTATTTTGCTTTTCCATGCATTTGTTGTACACTGCTATAATAGTTTTGACCCAAAAAAAAAAATTAACATTAACCAATCCTTTACTTCATTTATAACTGTAGCTTCACTAGTTTTTTTTTTTTTTGGAGAATTAATGCATTTTTTGGGGAAAAAAATTAGTCTAGGCTATTGGTTGGTGCCTGGTGGAGATATTGATCCTCTGAGAAGCAATAATTTTGTTCCCATTGTGGTGGTGAAATTGGCTAGAAAATAAGTCAGTTAGCCACTAGTGCATACATATACACATGTATATATACGTATACACATACATATATATATATATGTATGTAAATGTATATGTGTTCTGTTGTATGCCCAAGTTCTCATTCCCAACCAATGATACTGTCAAGTGCTTTTTCTATGAACTCCAGCCTATATACAAGGGTTGTGTTGTTTTTTTTTGTGTTTGAGCCTCTCAGAGGGTTACCATTAAAGAAATATATCTATTTCAACTCAACAAGAAGGTTAGGACAAATAAATTCACCTCAAAATTTAAAAGGACGGCTATTATTTAGTACAAAATTTGGAGAATGAATTGTGAAATCCAAATCATACATAAATCTCTAATTCTCTGATTTCAAGTATGATTGGAGCTTTGATTGGACTCCTGATCTGCAGGCTTCAAGAACCATCGATTCAGACGGGCTGATGCCTTTTTCACCTAAAAGATGAAGAAAAAAAATGTAATCAAATATTACTGCAATATGACATTCATATATGTTTAGGGAAAAGCATACATAAGTTCAATCAGATCTTTAGAATTTCATTTATTTTCTTCATTTACCTGTTCATCCCAATCAGTTTTCCATGTCATGTAGCTAAGTGCAAGTGTTTGTGTTACCACCCCACAGATCATTCCGATCCATATACCCTGTGAAATCAAGGAGAAATTATCATTACTAAACCAAAACATTGAAACAGAGGCATAGAATTCTCACGATAGCATCATAACAACATATATTGTCATGTAGGAACACTAATCTTATACCCCGAGGTAGCACAAGTCACAATAATTGTGTCTTTTTCCAAATAAAATGTCCTTATGCTAAACTAAATGTAATAGGAAAAAATAAAATAAATTGATATAGACATGGTTTTGAATCTCAACTCATGATGTGGTGAGTATGGCCCAAATCAAAGGAACTACAAAGAAACTACTATGGTCATAGCTGACCACTTAACCTGATAGCCAACATTACATTGGGAATGTTAATATTTTCTCGATCAAAGATTAAAAGTTCTGTAAAGAGAAATATAGATTTTTACCTTAACTTGAAGTCCAGCCACATATCCAAGCAAAATTCCAATAGGAATCCCAATTAGATAATAGCAGCAGAGGTTAACAACTGCAACCATACCTTGCATACCAGCACCGACTGCCACACCTGCTACCAAGATTTCAAGGGTTAAGGGATAGAAGTGCGAAAAGGTTCTCAACATAGATAGATAATATATATTTGCAATTACTAAGTAAAAAAAAAAAATTGATATTTTCGAGGTTCTATGATCTTTATAAATTCAGGAACCATGAATGATTATCATGGCATCAAATGTGTTACTTGCCTGAGAGTACTGGATATATGCTGTTGAGCAACATTGAGAATGCAAGTAGGACAGAAAGGTCTGACACAGCTTCTACAACTTCCTCACTGGTTGTAAACAAGTATGCAATGTTTCGACCAAAGACTAAACACAAGATGAAAAAGAACACTCCAATTGAAACTGAAGTACAAATAACCACTTTAATAGAAAATTTTGTAGCTTTTGCGTCTCCTCTCCCCAGTTCATTTGCAACCCGCACACTGTACACAGAAAATGGATTAAGGATAGCAGTTTATTAAGACAATCGGTGGATCCAGCTTTAGACCAAGTGAGATCAAGGCATGTCAATGCATTTAGAAATTAAGGGCATACCATGCAGCACCTAGGAAGCCAAGGCATATCATAAATTGCCATCCACTGACATTAAGGCTGCAAAGTAGTTCAATTAGGAGGAGTTTTCAAAGCAAAGTGAAAAAAGAAGCAAAATAATGAATAAAACCTTACCAGATGGAGAAGGCAGATATGGCAACCTCTGCATTTTTCATATATCCCGCCAGTAGGACTAGAACAGAATTGTACCATAACTCCAAGCTAAAAAATGAAATAAAATAATAATAAGAAAAGCTCCATTGGGAAACTATATTGTAGAAGGAATGGTTAAAAAATGTGATGAATAAGGAGTGAGTGTTAATAAGAAAAGCTCCATTTGGAAATTATATTGTAGAAGGAATGGTTTAACAATGTGATAAATAAGGACTAAGTGTTTTTTTTTCCATTTCAAGGAAAAATCACTTTGAAGGTCTTTCCAGGTCGCATGTAAGTTAGAAATATTGGTTGTGATTCTCATGGTACTTGAGCAGGCTGTTTGCAATGAAATAGGAAAGCATTCATTAAATATTTGGATAAGAACTTAGAGTTCACTTTTATCTTTATTGAATTATTGATAATGTGTTTTGTTGAAACCCAAGTTAACTGTGGTTCATGTGCTAAAAGTTCTGCAGAACAGCTAAACATTTTGGATTATCCTTGTTGAATTTCATTTGTCATAATATTATTATTTGTATTGGATTGGATATTTCGTTGCTAAGAGAATGCACATACTCCCTTAATGTATAACCAATTCTAAATTTAAATTAAGAAGTCTTGTTTCCAATTGACATGCCGTGTCTCTAGTCTATTATGATTCTCTTGCAATAAAATTTATTCTTATGGGTTGTTACAAAACAACCATATAAATAGTGTTTAAAGAGTTTAAATGGTCTTTAAGCCATAACGGCTATATCCTTAGCCTACAAAAGGCTAAGGGTGTTGAGATTTTTGGTGAGTCCCATCCACATCTTTCTTTGTTGATTTCTCTCCATGCTTTCTTTCCTCTTCTATATTTTCTATATGATTTTCATCATAGTTTTGGGTAATCTGAGAAAGGCTAGTTCACCTCTTCTCCCAGTGCACGTGAACCCTGAAGAGAACCACTGAGAGCACCTGGGTTGTATCTTGGAGTTGTTGTAGCTGTTTCCACCTTTCATGTAGAGAGGCACAGTTGCTTTAGGACAGTGTTACCGCGCCTCACAGGACAACTCTCTCCATTTTATTTTCGTACTCATTTACATATATATAATATGTGTTCTATTCTTTTTTATGTACTAATGTTTTTTGATTTAATTCAATTGCATAATATTTCTATTGATACATGTTATAATCTGTGTAGGTGATCTAAATTTTCAACGACTAGAAAATAGCATGTAGTGTAATAAGGGGAAAAAATTATTGAAGTAAATATAATACGTTTAATGAAGGAAGAGTTTTCTTACCAAATCATCAAACCAGAGGATATTGAGAGCTTGACTACAGGAAGTATATCCCTAAAGGCAGCTGTGGAGAATCCTTTCCATGACTGAGGGCACCAACCTCCAAAGATGTACACAAATTCTCCAAAGGTCATTAACCAAGCTGATATGTTCAGTGCAACCATTGCACCGGTAACTCCCCAATTCAATTTGCTCACAAAGATCCAGGACAAGATTAAATGAAGCAGAAATGAGACAGTGGATAGCCATGCAACAATCATGTTCTTCAACTGAGCTTGCAGAAACATTTGGATTGTCAAGCCAAAGACAAAATTTAAGGCAAAGGGAATGAACCACAAAGATATATTTTCAGATGCTGCTGCAATGGCATCAGTTTCGCCAAGTGCTTTGAAAATGGGTGTTGCGAAGATGAACAATGGGAGGAAGATTATTGCAGTAACAAAATCGACAATCCATGATCGCTGCAAGTATATACCCATCATGTGGTTCTGCCCTGCTCCAAATGCTTGCCCACAAAGAGTTTCAGTTGCACTCGACATTCCTATCTGCAACAATAATCATATGAAACTAAATGGGGGAAAAAAAAAGCAAAAACAAAACACAAAGCAAAATCATGTTGGATTGTGTTTTATGAGCTTATTTATTATTTCTTAACTAAATTTTAAAGGATATATAATCACAAGGGAGGTTTTTAAACGAGCCTTCAGTTCAAATAGTATCTACTAATTTTAACCAAAGAAGTTTTTAAATGAAATGTGACACGATGGATGCAATCAAAGTTGAACTTTTTTTGTAATAAAAGTTTATTCTTTGAGTCTTTTAGATATAAAAAATTTATAATGAATTTTTTGGTTTGAAAATTTTATTTTTGGGACTTTTTAAGTATTTTTTCCTTTTTTTTTTTATTACGAATTTTTGTCTACAAGGGATGATAATATATTTGATCATCCATTTTCATAGTTTTGAAAGGCAGAACAATACTTCTGCAAATTTTGGAAATCGCATTCATTATTCATGCAGACAATCTTAGATAACATAACCACAAATCACTTTTTGTTGAAAATAAATTTTTATGCAATTAATAATGAACTTATAAGATGCCTTTAATCATTATGTGTGGTTTGTATCTCCTACTAGTGAATATAACATCGTTAAAAAATAATATTAATTAGACAAAAATAACTTTCAAGATACATTTTTTATAAATTTTAAATAATTTATAAAATAAATTATTCAATCCAAAAAAAAACATAGCATTTTTTATTTATCTAGAAGGCCTAAAAAAAATTCACTTCATAAAATGTTATGTTTTTTTTTATTGAAAAAATTATTTTATATATTTTTTAGTATTTTTTTTCTAAAAAGGAAACTTGAAGGCTATTTTAGTCTAATCAATAATATTTTTTAACGATGTTAAGATGAAAGTTAACAATTGAACTTTTTTTATATTAAAGGTTTCTTTTTTAGATTTTTTAGATACAAAAAATATATCATGAATTTTTTGGATTGAAAATTTTATTTAAGGAACTTTTTAATATTTTTCCCAAAAAATAAGTTAGAGAAATTCCACAAAAAAAAAAAAAAAAAAACAAAACAAAACAAATTGATTCCACTTGGTTGTTGGCACACCGCTAAAATCAGAATTTCTGCTGCTATCACCACTTCACTACTGTAGCCAACATCTTACATTTTTAAAATTGTCACTCCCACCTCCATTACCAACACTACTGCTTATACATGCATTGGGAACTCAAAATAAATTTAGATTCAAATTTCTGAGACAGAGAGAGAGAGAGAGAGAGAGAGAGAGAGCTTATAGAGGCACTTACTCAAAATTATCCTTCGTATTTCATAAATGTTTCTTTGTTAATATTGTGTATTCCAATTTTATACAACACATTGAAACATTATTTTTCTTGGAAAGTAGTCCGAGTATTTAGATGATAGTTCTGGTAACATATGACAATAACAAAATAAATATGAAGTATGATTAAGAACTCACCAGTATCCCATTTATAAACCGCACAATAAGGGTCTGGACAAGTGCATACGCAGCAAGATTTAATTCACTAATATGTCCAATAAAGGATTGTGTTACCACTAGCATTCCAAATGAAGTCACTCTTGCTAAAACTCCAGGAAATGCAACCCTCCATATTTTTTTGGTTTCTTCCCAAAGTCTCCTTTTGAAACCATCTACATCTTCTACTTCTGATCTAAGTAGCCTCTCTTCCACTGTGTTGTCCATAGTTCTGTCAAAAGCAACACAAAAAATGAAATTGAGTTAGATAGACTACAAGGTAGTTTAATCTTCCATAGTAGAGTTTTGAGTGTGCCCCACACACGTACGAATTTGCATATTTTTAACAAGAATTGTCGTTTCTTCTTTGTGTAAATCATATTTTTTTATGTTAACATATATAATGCAACAAAATTTGATTGAACCAAATGACAATCATGTTTGGAGTCCCAACAAATAATAAATCCATGAAAATGAAATGTTATAGATACACTAGAAGGTAGCTTAATGTTCTATAATAATGTTTCGAGTGTGCCCCACACACACACACACACACACACACAAGTAAGAATGTGCACATTTTAAACAAGAATTGTCATTTCTTCATATGTAAACCATATTTTCCATGCTTTTTCTCAAAACTCTATGTGAACTTTTAAAAAGCCAATTTGATGAACTCCAATGTATATAATACATCAAAATATGATTGAAGAAAATGACAATCACGTTTGGACCAACAATTAATAAACCCATTAGAGCTATATTGATCTAGATTTATCATTTGTCAAGAATGCCTAATATCACACTTGATTAATTACTAATGGCAAAATCAAATTCACATTCATATATATATATTTCTTACTATAATAAAGGTGTTTCTAATTGGAGTGCTATAAAAATGCAAATCTCCAATTAACTAAAAATATTATAGATAAGCATGAATCTGGGAATGAAATGATTGCCTTTTGTTTTTCTTTTTCTCTAAGATTCAAAGTCAAAAACATTTTACAGCAAAAGCGAAAAAAGTCGAATATTCCCACAAAGTTCATACTTATTAAGGGATAGGCTAACAAGACCAAGGGCATAATAGTAATTTTATCCCGTCTCTGTTCCTCTTCGAACCCGGCGACCACGGACAACGACAATGGGGGGTGGGGGCTTGAAGAGGGCAGATTCTGATGTATTTTAAGACGGAGAATAAATTCATTAAATTACCATTAATGTCCTTAATATAAAAAATAGCAAGGGAAAAAAAAAGTCGGTGTTCTTCTAAGAGATCCTCACAACAACAGACTGGTAGTTGGAATATCAGAATTTACAAGAAAATGGAAAAATAGAAGAAACAAACAGCATGCTTCCTCATTGTACTCTCACTCACAACATATACTACGAATCAAGATTGAAGGTCAAATAACTAAAGATCATTATATTCATCTGATCTAAAAAAACTGACATATACGTATAAATAATTTTGACGGTGAAAAGTCGTTAAAATATGGAAAGAGCAATGGAGGAGTAGATTGAATCAGAAACAGAAAACTGAGAGAGAGAGAGAGAGAGAGAGAGAGACTTACCTTAAGCCTTATAGTTGCCTAGAGAATTTAGAATTTTACTTGAGGGGTTCTTGCCAGTTGCCACTACAGCTGGCTTAAATTCACCGGCTGCAAACGCCGGTTAGGAAGAAACGGGGAGAGAAGGGGAGAGATAGTGAAGCAAGACTCGTGTGAATATTGCTCAAAATAAACATCCAGTTGAGAGAAAGAGTGACAAGGAGACTTTAAAAAACTTTGCATTGATATTCTATGGTGTCCTGCTTAATTAATAAGGAGAAAATTTACTTCCAACCTCTCCCCTTCGTAGAAGGCCATTCAACCTTCCGGAGCTAAATTGCTAATAGTCAAATATTCAACGCTGAAGAGGGTCCTATGTATACACACATGTGTGTAAGCATCAATGTTTAGGACTATAGAAAAGAAACGATTTTTTTAAATCTAAAAGTCGTATTTTTCTTCAGATTCATTATGTCTATTGTCAGTTTCCGTATCAATAAGAGTGAGAAATAATGATACGCAAATTCTAATTCTATAGCAGCCACTCAGATTATAAAACGAGGACTTTTAGTACATAGTTTTGCAACTGGGTCGGGTCAGAAATTAAAAGTTAATATAAAATAAATTCGAATTTATCCGTTTGATTTTCACCCATAATTTATAATTCAAGTTCGAGTACCCGATATCTCTATTTAAACACGTCTCAATTTAAATTTATGTATAGTATATTATTATTTAAATTTATAATTTTTTAAATTAAATTCAAATTAAACTTGAATATACTTACCTGAATTACACTCATAACTTTTACACTACTTTTATCTCTTAAATATCATAAGTTAATATGAACCCAAAATAATAATAATAAAAAATACATAAATCTTATCTTACTTTGTGTATATCTTATTTATTTTTCTTATTAAGATATTTGAGTAAAGAGATTATTTTTTATATTTTATGTATTAAAAAAGAAAACTTGTGGGAGATGAGTAGGTGGCTCAAGAGAAGGAACAATTAAGAATGGACCACTGAATGTAGATAAGAAATCAAAAGTCCCCAAGGGATGCTTAGTTGGAAGGTGACATAAAAGTAAGACTAGTTGTTGGCGGGCGTTGTTGACTGGTGGAAGGCTGGAAGCCACGTAACCTTTATTTTTTGCATTGCTGTAGATGGATTCAAAAGTGGTAGTTGGCAATTTGGATCGGAGGTTTTGCCTTTCACGTGGTTGATCTCAAACACACGTGGTTCTTCCATGGATCACGCATCGCATCTACTACTCTACTTTATTATTACCATCTACCGAAAGACTGTTTTGGGTTTGATAAAGCATTGGTTGGGTAAGGTTTGGGCACTCCGCCTACTTCTCTCATTCATTAAATGATCTGACCACGCCATCTTGTTTGTATTATTCATTTATATTTTTAAATATTAAATTTAAAATACAACTAAATATTTCTAGTATATTAAACCATCTTTCCAGAAATTAAGCCTACGGAATTAAAATCTTTTTGAGAGTTACTTTTATTGGAAAATAAAAGAATTTAAATTTAAAAAAAAATATTACATGAATTTATTATAGTAAATCTTTTCTTCTTTGCATGTAAGAGTAATGGTTGCCATTATTCTTTAAAAAAAATTAAATAATTATACCAATTTTGCATGTGATATTTGATAATTATACGGACTTTATTTATAATTTATAATATTAAACTAATCTTCCTTCTTAAAATTGTTAAGAAATGAACATTAATTAAAAGTATAAATTTACTATTTTATCCTTTAAAAAAAAGTACACTAACTTCTCGTATAATATCTAGTAATTACAAGAACCTCTCCAAAAGATAGAAGATATATATGTAATATATAAAAATACTTTAGTCATATAAAAATTTAGCGGAAATCCTAACATCATTATTGACACCTTTTGTACGGAAAATAAAATTTCGTATATTGTTTGTAGAGAAATCATTATAATTTAAATCAGATTTTTTATTATATTTAAATGTATGTTTTAATGTTTTTGAAATGTATCTTTGAATGTTTTTCAAATTAAAATACTTGTTTTTAAAAAGTGTCAATTATTTTTTTTTTAAACTTTTATTTTAAAATTTTTTTTAAGTATATAACACATTTAATACTTTTAATGATTTATTTAAATATTATAATATTATTTTAAATTATTTTATACATATATTTATAATTTAATTTAAATTATATTTTTTTAACCAAACATTCAAAAAGAGAATGAAACAAATTTTGAACTAAAAGACCTCGTGGTGTGGGGTCGATTCAATCAACACGGCTATGATTTGATTTTGTTGGCAATGAATGTGTACTTTTGTCTTTTGCCAAACACTTCAACAAACATGGTATTCGTCAAAAGTATGGGAAAAATTTCTTATTTAATTATTTCACTTAATGATTTATTTAGTGGGTTTCGTGAAGTAAAAATGGTGTCGCTTTTATGGCGGCAATCAACAGCGAAGGATGAGTTGTTCATATGATATCTGACAATCTTTTTCCTCAGTTCTTTACAAATTTCAAGATATGAATAGATGGAGGAAGATTCATGAGACACAACGTTAATTGGGTCTCCTTTAAATTTCCATTATAGGCTCCACACTGCTTCAATTCCCCCATTATTTTTTCTTTTTGTACTAAGTATAAATTAAAGAATACATGACGGATTTGAATATAAAGAAAGAGAACGAGAGGATGATCACAAAGTAAGGAGGGAGTGTTAAATGAGTTTTTGATCCGATTTACATTCGTTTTCAATAAATTTTTTCAATTCATGTTATTTAGAGGGGAAAGAAAAGACATTTTTTTTAACTTAAAAGTCTTTTAAATATGAATCTCAAATAAATAAATAACAAAGAGAGTAAACAACATGAACCCATAATCTCTTCTTAATAAAGAAGACATGATAATCAACTAGATTAATTCCAATTGTTCAATTAATTTTATAACTGACTCCAATAGTTGACTACATAAAGGACAAATTTATAACATATCTTTTTGCTCCCCTTTTTTTTGGTTGTATTCTAATGGCTCGATCACAACAGTATGAATTATAAAAAATTCCTTGACATGTTACAAGCCAAATATTCAGTACCTTCAAGTCACGTCATGAATGCAACAGAAAGCAGAAAAACCAAGCTAACTTTCATCTCTGCTTTAAACAACCAGTCAGCTCTAATTTCATTTCCATTGCCTCCTAACCTACCACCTCATGTTTTTCAGATTCGGCAACAGGACCATTAATCATCATCGGTCAAAACCCACCACTTCAGCCTACTACAACAACATCATGATCAGCTTCATTAGCATGACAAATAAGCAAATCATAAGCTTAGCCACGGCTGATAGCTAAAGAATGTTTTTTTTTTTTTCTTTTTTGGTTGTCAACAGGTTAGCCAATTAACCTGCTTGGAGGAAAATGACAGGTGGCCAATTCAACAGGCTGCTTTCCCCTATTTTCTCACTAACTTAGAAAAATTTGCCCCAGAACCCAGAATAGCTAGAAAGGATATACAAGAAGAGTTGAAAAATATAGAAACACATTTTGTCCCCAAAAATCCAGAAACGAACAGAAGCTGTCTGAAATTACAATAAGGCTGCCCTTAAGGCCTGTGTTTTTCCCTTGACTACAAAATAAATGATTCTCAATGGCATACATCTTCTGAGTTAGCATTAGGTTGTTCAGCTTCCACAAACCACTTGTCAATGTGTTGCCGAGCCTTAGATACCTACCAATATGCATATGAATAAGAACTGGTTCAAGTACACAAAACTTCTCAAAGGGTACACAAAATAAGAATGAATCACACCAATTACCTGTTTATCCCAATCAGTTTTGTAAGTGATTATAAGAAGAACAATAGTTTGAACGAATGTGCCAATCAACATCCCAATCCAAACACCCTACAAAACAGATTGTTACAAGAATCTGTTTTGTCAAAAAACAATACATGCTTTCTACAAATGAGAATTTAAAAGGCTTAAGAAAGAGTAATACAAACTTATGCAAAACAAATGACTAGGAATTATTGAAGGCATATAGTGGTTTTGCATTTTTTACTAAGACCTTGAATGCATGCTAATGATGTGATCAAGCCTTTCAATATCGTTTACTTCAGTAGCTATCCTCTAAAATGAATCAAGAGACAAAAGTTCAACAATAATTAACTATAAATACCATGTTAAAATGAGTGATATGGAAACTTACTTTGACTTTCATATTGAAAATATAACCAAGCACAGCTCCAATAGGAATCCCTACTAGGTAATAGCATGCAAGGTTAACATATGCTACAATGCTCTGCCAGCCAGCCCCAACAGCAACACCTGTAAAAGGAAATGACTTGTGACAAACATTCATCAACGCATTTTATTGACAAATTTTCATTTGGCATAAGAACACAAAAACAGACATTCCCAATACCATGTTGCTACTCATAATTCGATGATTCCTTCTTTTTAAAATCATTAATTTGTTGTAATCATGAATCACAAATATAAACCAGAAAAATAAAAAAGGAATGCTTACCAGAAAGTACTGGTTGAACACTGTTCAGTAGTATGGAACAAGCCAATAGAGGTGATAAATCTGCAACTGCTGCAGCCACCTCATGACTTTCTGTAAATATGTAAGCTACCCGTCCTCGAAAGAATAGGAAAAATATGAATAGCACAAAACCAATGGCTAATGATGTCAGCACAGTTACCACGATTGAGAACTTTGCAGCTTTTGAGCTCCCCCTTCCAAGCTCATTTGAGACCCGTACACTAGGAAGTTTTTTAACAAAAATGTAACACTAAGTATGGCAGAAGGCTTAGTGAGTACATGCATGCATGCATCAAAAGATTTCTACTAGTTCTGAACATCAAGTGTGATGCTATGATTCAAAATATACAATCTAAATTACAAAGTGAAGGAATAATTGTTAATAAAAAGGCTACTAAGTTGCATCCCGTCACCATGCAACTTGGGATAAGATTATGTATCCAAGTAGCTTTTTTTTTTTTGGGGGGGGGGTGGGGGCAGAGATAATATTATAATAGTAGTACCTTGCTGCAGCCAAGAAACCAAGAGATATCATCATTTCCCAGCCATTTATGTTAAGGCTGCAAAAATAATATATATATATATATATTGACCAATTGCATGATAAAAAACCAATGTAAAAAATTTAGAGGAAAATAAAACCCAAAAGAGTTACCAGATTGAGAGAGCATCTATTTCAACCTCGGCATTCTTCATGTTTCCTGTCAAAAGAACCAGTACTGTGTTGTACCAAAGTTCAAGACTGCAAGGAAATAACAGATCTAAATAAAACTTCAAGATTTGTGGGCTAAGAGGAAGCAATATGTCAATTGTTTTCTCTACGCAACAGTCTCAGTTCTTAAATGAAATGGTACTATGAAGAATATCACAAATGGTATTTTTTAGTTTTTGCTCTTCTTTCATTTTGTATGTGGCAACTAGATCGTCTTCCATATGCTACCAAAACCGAAGATGAGTAAACACAAACCATTCTATGTTTATCAGTACATTTCTTTTATGTGACAGATCATTAACCTGGTAGAGTTATTGATCTCATGTGAAATACAGAATGCACTGTGACACATTGCAAAGTGATTACAGTCAACCAGGTTAGGGTGTAGTAATGGTCTAGAGCTATGGAACAACCCTGGAGAACCCAACAAAACAGATTCACAAATAGGCCAAGCAGGCAAAGGAATATAACTTCCAGTAAGCATTTTTCTTTTTCTTGGGCCCAATAGAAATGCTTAACCAGGTTCTTTATTATTTTTTCTTAAATTTAAACATGCGTTCTAAATCATGGCTACTTTGGCCAGTAGTTATTCAATGACCAAGGTACCATTTCAGTGGTTTTGTGGTAACTTACTGAAGAGATTACAGATGCCTTACCAGAGCATAGCACCAGATGACAAAGAGAGCTTGATGATTGGCCAGAGATCCTTGAAAGCCAACTGATGAAAAACCCTTCCATGTTTCTTGGCATCCTCCACAAATAACAAACATAAGCTGACCAATATTTGGGATCCAATATGCCAAAATTGTCGATGCCATGGCACCAGAAAGTCCAAGCTTGTATTTCACTGTCAATAGCCATGAGAGAAGGATGTGGATTGAAAGTGAAAATGCTGCCAAGTATGCAATAATCATGTTCTTGCTCTGTGCCTGTAAGTACATTTGGCAGGTGAATGATATAACGAAGGCAAATATCACAGGGATTAACCACAGTGCAACTGTTTCTGCCACTTCTGCAATAGTTTCATTCCTGGCCTAAAGCTTTCAAAATTGGGGCCTGTAAAGATGAACACCGGAAGAAGAAAAATTGAACATATGAACAAGATAATCCATGATCTTTGAAGATATACACCAAGCATGTGGTACTGTCCTGCACCATATGCTTGCCCACATAGAGTTTCCAATGCACTAGCCATTCCCAACTGCACATTCAAAAAAGAAAACAACCTTAGAGCTGAAATTTTACCTCTCAATGTGGTAAGTTTCATATTCCAAAATGGATCTGCACTTCCAGCCCCACAAAAAAATAAAAATAGAAATGTTAGGCAAAAGCTTCAGTTTATGATATGAATAAAAAGGACTGCCCTTAAATTATCAAAAATTATGCTCATTTGGTCAAGCTGCTTTATAACCAATTGCAAAAATACAGTATTAATGGATGTTTTGCATCAAGTCAGGAATTTCACATGGCCTTATTTTCTGTTAATTATTTGTGTAAAAAACAAGTTGAGGCCTTTGAAGAACTATCATGCATATGAACCTCGACATGACCAATTGCCCACACGGAACTAGGATCGTTGCTTTTCTCTCTTTATCAAGTACATTCAGATTTCTAAAAGACAATTCTATGTACAAATTAACCAGGTGATGCAGGACCTTAGGAATCCACACCTAAGGGAAATAAAACCCTAGGCATCCAAACTTGAGGGAAGCATTGGAATCCGCACCAATACCAAAACAAGAAATTTCAATTCATCCAAAATTGAGTATTCAATTACAACCAGCCTATTTATAGGTAAACCATAAAAAATGAAATTACCAAAAAAGACAAACACCAAAACAAAAATAGACAACAAAATCAAATCCTAAAATAGAATAACAAAGTCCTACAAGAAATAAAAATTACGCAAATACAATATGCTCCAGAATCAAATACGAATGACCCTTGGGTGTCTTTTCATATTCCCCATCATTTTAAATTGATGCAGAGTAACCTTAGGAATCCACACCTAAGGGAAGTAAAACCTTAGGCATCTACACCTGAAGGAAGCATTGGAATCTGCACCAATACCAAAACAATAAATTTTAATTCATCCAAAACTGATTATTCAATTACAACCAGCCTATTTATAGGCAAACCATTAAAAGGAAATTACAAAAAAGGACAAACACCAAAATGAAAATAGACTAATCAAATCCTAAAGTCCTACAATTACACAAATATAATATCTTCCAGAATCAAATATGAATGAACTTTGGGCCTTGGGGTGGTCCTTCCCGTTCTTCGTCAGCAGGAGGTCAAACTGAAATCAATATTCAGAACCTGGTATATATATAGTTGGGAATCAAATAAATTTTCTCAACTATTTCACATATTACCTCCATTATCTTTAGAGACCCTCTGCAAAATAAGCTTAAGACCTGCAAAGCGATATTTTTTTTTGGGATAAGTTTAAGCCCTGTAAAGCAAGATTATATCTATGATCCCTATGGAGCTAAATTTTTATTGTACTAAAGGTGTATTAAATCTAAACGAAATCTCCCAAAGACTAGTTAGACTAGAATCCAACTCCTAAATGTGACACTTCAATAGGGTGTTTCATACACGAAGTACTCAGGGAAAACGATAAATTGGCTCCTTGCCTTCTTCCTAAGCCCTGGAAAGCAAATGAAGAGTTCTGTTGACACCTTTCTCCTTCCAAATTCTTCAAAACAAGATTCGAGTGTGAAAAACAAACAGATCAATAGTAGAGCATATATTTAAGAAGAATTTTAAGATTCTAGCAACAAATAAAATCAATCATTATTGCCAGTATAGCAGCAGACAACCACCATTTTATCCTGTTATTGCATCACTATGCCATCCATTTAAGTTTTTACTTAATAGAAATTTTGAAGCCCTTGAGATATATAGAGTATGATTATACATATGTCATCAACGACATTGTATGTGAACTTCTCATAACTTTCCTTTTGTAGTGTTTACTTACTTAGTGTTCAGGTTCATATTTGTCTAGCTTACTTTCCTTGTACTCACATTTTTCCTCTATGTTCATAACTTTCACTTTGTAGTGTTTAATTAGTTAGTGTTCAGGTTCATATTTGTCTTACTTTCCTTGTACTCACATTTTTCCTCTATGTTCATCCCACATGTAACTTTCAATTCACTTTCTCATTCAATAACTGACTTCTTAAGCATCCTAGATCTCATAACTTTCACTTTAGAGCGTTTACTTAGTGTTCAGGTTCATATTTGTCTTACTTTCCTTGTCCTCACATTTTTCTTCTATTTCCATCCCTCATGTAACTTTTTTTTTGATAAGTCCCTCATGTAACTTTCAGTTCACTTTCTCATTCAATATCCAACTTCTTGAGCATCTTAGAACATTTTGTATTATTGAGCAACTGCTTCCCTAGAAGCCTTCATGGGCAACTCATGTAAACATCATTCTTCTTTCTATTTCTCCTCTTTATGTTATATCTATTTAGTTATCAACTTATCATATTATCAGGTTAATTGGACCTTCAATTGAAAATCTCTTCCATTAATTTTGACTTCTCAACACTTTTTCCTATCCATTTTCTCACCATTCACTCATTTTCTTCTACTAGTACCTTTTTTTACAGAAGAATAATCTTAAGGATTGCTTATGGAGGATGATGACTATCCAAAACATGGAAAAACCGACATAAGAATGTATGGAATGGAAAGCTGTAGCAAATAAATAAATTGAAGCAAAAATAAAATAAAAAATGTGCTGGACAAAAAATTTCCCATCTGAGAAACCAATTAACTTATTGTTTGACAAAAACGAGAATATATCATTTGATCTTAAATAAAAGAAAAACAAAAAAAAGGAACAAAATTGCACTTCCATCAAAACTTGGAAACTACTGCCCCAGCAAAATTCCCTCACTATAATGATTTGGAATGCAAAATGTCCAATGTGACAATTTTCCATGGGTTAAAAAATAAGATATAGAGAAAAAAAATAAGTGGACCAATTTACCTTACAAAGCCAAAAAATGCATAAAGAAAATTCTATTCTCTTTAATCTAAAACGGACTACTAATATTGGGTATTTTTGTTTTAAATCACAGAGGCAATAATATTTTTAATTAAGAGTTGCAAATTTTAAATGGAAGCTAAAGAATTAATAACTTTCAGTTTTCTTAACTGATATTGTTATAATTTACAGTTGATTGACACAAAACTGGTCCTTGGTTATTTGGGATGGGCAGAAGGAGAGGCTTTTAATTATGCCAAGTTCTTGAATGGTTGAGATCAGCTTACCAGACTGAAACTTTGTATGATGAATTTCTGCAGTGGGAGCATGAAATATCGAATATCAATCTTTTGTGATACAGGTGGCACTAGCAAATAAAGGTGCAGGTGCTACCCTGGAAAAATAGTCACTCCATGCATCTCCCTAGTTTAACATTCTTTCTTTCTGGTGTGCATGCAATAGCTATTCCAATGGCAGCGACCTTGCATATGCACACAAATGGTGATCTTGAGCCAAACACCATCAAATATGACAGTCCCATAATGCCATTGGTGAAGAAAAACTAAGAACTATTACCAGTATTGCCAGCATGGCACAAAGAACCAGAAAGTGGTTGAAAGGGCAGTCCCTTAAAGCCACACATGCAAATGAACTCGGCAGCTTGCCTTTTAATTTTATCTAAGGGCAAAAAAACTAACGAAAGGCTGTGGCTAAGACATACCAGTATGCCATTTGCAAACCTCAGAAGGACTGTGGTCACAAGAGCGAAGGCAGCCAGCTCTGTAGAACCAATGTGGCCAATAAACGCCTGACTGATGACATTGATCCCAAATGTTGAAAATCTGGTGAATATAGCAGGACCAGCCACAACCCACATCTTCTTGGTCTCATTCCACAATTTTTCCTTGAGTTTCTCGTCTGTAACTCCTCCTTTGGCTGTTCTCAGTAGATTCTCCGTGATATCACCCTCCATCTTGGTGAGTTTCTGTCAATAAATACGCAGATAATATTAGAATTGAACTATCAGAGTCAACTATCAGAGTCTACAATCCATTTATGCAATAAACATGTACCCTTAGAATGAATTCTGTCATGAAAATAAATTGTCACTGTTGAGTCTACCTTCTGGTGGCTAGCCTAAATAGAATAATGTTATTTCACATCATTTACTAATCTTGCATGCAAAACCAAACAAGTTCCTATCGCCGAAAAAGATTTGGGGCTGCAATTAAGTTGTGTGAAACAAGGCATTACATTTGTTTAGCAACATTTAAACCCCAAGATAAAATTACAGTGGAAAGATTTTCGACAAAATGTAAGAAACATCATGTTAAAATATTTTCAAAACAACAAATCACTGGCACGAGCACAAGTACCTGACATCATGCCTACGTTTTCTGGATAAAAGATCATTGAAAGGGATCTAAACTATTTAATACATACAGCCTGTCTATGCATGACACTTATCAAACCCCAACCAATCCCACCTGATCCCATCTAGTTTCAAGCAAGCTTGGTTATGAGTCTTAACCATACTGGAGTGTTTATAAACCCAGACTGGACAACAGCCAGTCAGGAACTAGGTCAATGAGTTGCTGATTCAATGTCAGGTCAATAGGTTCAACTGGTCATGCTATGAATAAATTAGAAAATAAAGGAACAATTATCTTTAAAAAATGTTATCAAAAAGGAAATATATTTGAAAAATTATCTATGAATATATAAATACACAAAATATGATGGATATAAGCACAAAAGCAAGCAATCAATGCATTTTAGGAGCTCTTGGGATTATGAGGCTCTGTGGTAGACTGGTAGCTTTGCTGTGTGCTTTAAAAAAGGTGAGGGAGAAAAAAGTGAAGAAATTAGGCTATTTCATGAGACAAGAAAGACCTTTGTTTAAATTCAATGCTCTAGCTTGCTAAATAACCAACAATTACACAGTTTAGCAAAAGAGATGAATTTGAAAGCTTGGCATCTTGGTCCTTTAAATACCCGATAGAAATCCAGACGGTTCTTATTGACCTGCCCAGGTCTTAAATTCATCAAAAACCTAGCCTAGTTGAATGGTTTTACCTGAGATCTCTTACTTAGGTGATCAAAATACAACACTAGCCAGTTGAGGCCCTGGTTCACAGGTTCAACAGCCAGGCCAGTCCAGGTATTAAAACATTTCCATACTGACTTACTACGTCATCTGGACCCAATAAGAACTTGACCCAAACCTTTGTGGCTGCTTCAACTTCTCTTTTTTCAATTTCTTTTCCCTTTTTTGGGAGGGGGATTCTGGCCGCTTTCTATCAATGTAATGTGGAGTTGTAATATATTTTTCTCTATGTTGCCACGTAAGGCCATTGACATAATGCATCAAACTCATTTTCTAGGATACCATGCATATGACTTCTCAGCTACAGTGTTTTGTACTATGAGTTTATAACACAAATACATTGAATTGTGACTTTTGCTAGCTCATGTAGTTGCCACGGCCAGAACAGCACTTCTCTTTACTTTGACATAGTTGATCATAGGCAAGACTAGAGTTGTCTTTGAGCCCGATTATTGTGGTGTACTTTAGCTCTTGCCAGGCTCCTTCGTTAGTTTGAGTGCTCTCTGTTTCCATTTGTTCAGTTCAGGTCATTGAGGTCAATATAAACTCACCATATAAATAAGAAAATTAGAAGTTTCAAATTGACCAACCAAAGATTCAGTAATCTGGATAAATTGATGTTCAAAATCAACCATGAATGCATTTCCTTAACACCAACAAACAAGTTAATTCATGAATTAAAAAGATAGTGGAGAACTTTTATCTCGTCTACATTATTTTGCTACACGTTCCATGAATTAAAAATTTTGTAGACATCTATATCATTAGTTTTTCACAGAATATGACCTTGGATTTTCATTTCTTTTTTTACTGGCTTGGGTTTTGGGATCTTAAAAATTAACAATTTTTAATAGTTTGAAGTACCTAATAAAACCCTCAATCTTAAAGGATTTAATCTCTCTCTTTTTTAGTAAGTATTAACAGATTTAATCTCACGTCTCTAAGTTGACAACCTAAAGACTAATGGAAATTATTGATAAATAAAATTTATAACAAAGTCAAGATGGAACATCGGGTCTCTCTATTTTGGAATTCATCTATTTCCATCATTTTGGTTTTTTTTTTTTATGAATAATAACTGATACAATCAGAATAAATGACTGGTACATTTAGGAATAAGCGATTTTTAAAGAAAATGACTAGCACATTTATTCAAATGTACCAATCACCTGTTCAAATGAAAATAACTTAAAATAGAACATTGGAAGAATTTCCATATAAAAACACTCCAGATCCAAAATATATAGTCTATTGAGATTGAGAGGGGGGAGGGAGGGAGGTGGGTTAGGTATGTGACTTGGCTGGTAACACAAAGAGAAAGTGGCTTTCTGTTAATATTTTATTTTTTAAATACCTTTTTTCTTGTCTTACATAGAGCCTTTTGCTAATTTTGTATTTTTTTAATACCTTTTTTCTGCAATTGTTAAAATTTTAAAAAGATTCAGCCAATGGTGGACCTACAGGTAGTCTAGGGAGGCCTATGGTCCCTCCCCCAAATTTTGATAATTAGATTTAAAAGTTGCCTCCCAAAATTTTCAGATTTCTATAAAAAAAAATATCATTAAATTTTAGCTTTTATATTTATTTTTGCAGATTTCAATAAAAAAAAATTCATTAAATTTTAGTTTTTATGTTTTTGTCCCCCAACTCCTTGGTCCAAAACTGGATTGAGTATACGAACTCAACTTAACAAAGTCTTATCTCAATTAAAACATGTTTGAGAGTGTGATTGGCATTCCATATCGCGGGACCACATTGCGATTCTCCCCTTTCCCTCCAAAATCCTCCGTTGAAAAACAGCAGGGCTGCCCGTGACTCTCCTCTCCCATCCTGCCAAACTAGCCCTTACAACTATTTAGCGTAATTTTTTAAAAAGAATATGATTAGCCTCCTAAGCAGAAAGGTTATAATATGATAGATTATAAAGTCCTTCCAAGTCAGGACGAAAAGGACACGTATGAACAAACCACATGAGGAACCAAAAAACGTTACTCAAAAAAGAAACTTTAGCATAAAGGCTGAAAATATAAACGTTTTTTTAATCACAAAGAGCTTTTCATAGTCAATGATACCCAAAAAGACATTTTTTTATTACTCTGGAAATCACGTGATGAGAGCAGCCAGGAGCGGATGCAGGGACAAGTGAGGGCCATGGTACTCCTAAAAATTTTGATATTATACTTTTTATCCTTAATTTTATTAAAATATTTTAATAAAATATGATTTACTCTCCCCCAAAAAGTTTTAATATTGTATTTTTTACCACTAATTTTGTTAGAATATTTTAACAAAATAGGATTTTACCTCTTCAAATTTTTGATATAATTATATGAACTCTCTTAAATTTTAATATCTTTAATCTATTCCCTAACTAAAATTTCTAAATCCACTACTAACAGCAGCAGAGCGGTGCTTTATGGGGAAGCATCTTTAGTGAATAATTGAAAAAAGATGTAAAGACACTAGCCCACTCAACCAAGGTCCAAAGTTTCAATGGTTATCATCCACCAAAAAAAGCTAGTGGCCCCACCCCACTCTTTTAACTTTTGAGCTGAAGTCCATGGCCAAAATGACAAAGCGGTTCTTGAAGAAACAACTCAATTTTGTATGGTCTGAAAAATATAAAATAATCCAAATATTATTTTAAAAAATTGTCAACATATTTTTCAAAAACAAAACTTTCGGCTCATTTCTACAGGTCATCGACCCTAATAATTTACTTAGACAATAAAAAATAGAAAAAGATTTCCAAACAAATCTCATTTGTTTGTTTATAACGAAAAAAATGATTGAAGATGAGGAAATGATTACTGTAAATTTCCCTTAAAAGTAAAACTTATTATAATAAATGGAAGTGAATATTGCATAACTTTATATGTAAGAAGAAAAAATTTTGAGTGAGACATAAAGTTTCAAAGGAAAAATATAAGACCTACATGTAAGTAAGTTATGAAAAATCCTTTTTTTTTTTTTAATGAATAAGTCAGAAGTATCTTAGGTCTGCTCACGCACACAAGACTAACTCCGATTTTTGTAACAGTCAAATTCACCTTTTAATCTCTAATAATTGTCAACAAATGAGCGAAGAGCACACTTCAACTATTTTACAATCCGTATACAAGTAAGAGAAGATGGGAGGAGAGGGGACTCATTTCTTTTCTCTACTTTATTATTTTCAAACAAGATGGGATGATCACACTACCTTCTCCTCTTCTCTCCTCTCTCCTCTCTTCTCTTCTCTTTAGTTATCGAAATATGAATGAGGTATTATCAACTCTTCCTCTTTCCTTTCTCTCGAACTCCGAACTTATCCAAACAAAGCGATAAACTAAATAAAGATTTAAGGATTGACATTTTGAGAAAGTCTTTAAGAAAGTACATAAAAAAAAAAAATATAGGGAACAACGTCCCAGATTTTGAAAGAATTTTAACAAAACAATAAATAAAAAAAAAGGGGGATTTCTCACACCTTTGCGATTTCCCAGAACATGCACATAAAAGATTATTCATAAAATATAGAAAATATTTGTGCGCTACCCAATAGAATCGAACAGGAATATCTGATTTATCATGCATCATCGCCGATCACTCGCCCCCTCCCCAATCATCTCAATCCCAATTAGTTGTAAATTTCAAGTTACCCTTAAATTTTCCTATATTTTCTTAGCAACTTTCTCTGAACCCGTCATTCATTGAATAGCCCGAGCATATATCTATACATACAAATGTATATATTTAGATGTAAATGAAAAGACGATTAACGTGAAAGTAATGAGAAAGAAAAGTGTGGGACTTACAAGGAGAAGCAAAATGGAGAGGAAAGAGAATCCGAAACCTTGCGTCTCTGTATTTGCCTTCTTTCTGGAGCTGGTGACTGGTTGGGGACAACCAGAGAGAGATTAATAGAACTGAAATGGAAATGGAAATGGAAATGGAGACAGAGACAGAGACAGAGTGTGGTAACGATAACAATCCAATGAGTTTTTGAGGAAATGATGGTTTTTTTTAGTGGGTTTTTGGCGGTCCATGTGTGTAAAAGAATGGGTTCCGACTGTCCTTCTCTGAATAAACTGAATGACTCAGACTGGTATTCTTAGAAGTCAGTAGACGTAGATTATGGTCACATTTACACCACGTACAACGTTGCCAACGTCGACTTATCAGAATTGATTTCAAACCTAAAAGGATTTTCAATATTAAATATCATTTTATTTGTATTAAATTTATAATTTGACATACTATTGAAAAAAAAAATCAAATTTTGATAATTTTATTACAATGTTAAAATGTCTTTTTTTTAAAGGTGATAACTATTTTTCTTTAATCAAGTTGCATAGATTCACGTCTACTTGACATTTACTTTATAAAGTAGTGTGAACTTACGTTTATTTAACATAGACAAGTTATATTCTATGAATGTTATAAAATGACATTGACTACTTCTAATATTAGATATGATATTAGAAATGACATTATTATTTTTGAGAAATCAATTGACACGTTATTTGAGTAACATTTTTTATATTAATGTCAAATTTTAAAATTGATATATCAAATAACAAGTGACTCTAACACTATATTTTTTAGTGAGTCAGACTTATTACGTATTAATGTATTTTTTTAATAATATTCTGTTATATATGATTCACTTAAAAAGGGAAAAAAAAAATTATCTCGCCACTGGCATGAAAATATTAAGAAGACACCGCAAAGTAACATGTCAGAAGCATGTAACATGATAAATGCAGATAGTATATAAAAATGTGAATTTGCATATGCAGTAACTTAAAAGAAAAAATACAAAAAAATTGTACTTCCCTGGTACTATACTATAATGATGTATTCAATTATGTACCTAGAAAATATTTCCAAGGTACAATGATAGTAGGGGACCAGTAACCAAGTGGAAGTTAGAATGGTCGAACGATTATTCGATCTAGTCAATTTTTTTTTATTATTATGGAATGTGACGATGGAAAATTAATGAAACAAAAAAGAGAGAGTTGATGATAAAAGCTGAATCACAACAACTATATTGATAATTTGATCATAAATAATATGGCAAGGTAAAATTTGAGAAAACTTGAACATATTATAAACGCTGAGGATGTAATGAAAGTGATGTGAATTGTGCAAGTCGTGTGTGAATAGTGTAACTTTGAAATTAGATAAATAAAATTTTTTGAGTGAAGTTGTAGGGATAATAAAAAATAATAATCTAAAACCATGTTACAGAGAGATTATGTGCATTGACTGGAGCGAGCCTTCGGATGTAAGCTTGAGATTCCAAATATGAGGAATCAGAGTGGTATGAGATTTCCATGACCAACTCTATGGAAGCAGTTTTGATAAATTAATGTATTAATGTGTGTTTTTTATTGTGATAACTAAGGGTATTTATAAAATTTGGTCACGTGTCAATCATTAGGTCTCACGGTGGGGTCATTAATGTACATAAAAGGTAGTTAAAAGAAACTCTCGGCTTTAGAAAGTTCATAGAATGTCGATTTACACGTGTGACAATCCTTTAAAAAAGATTTGTTGTCTTAGTTACTATACAACGAGATTTTGATTATTCCAAGTTAAGGAAACTAAGAAATAAAGGTTACACCATAATTATGCACCGAGTTTCAGGAAGCCTCCTAAGACTTACCTCCAAGTCCTTTGATGAAGGGTGAGCTTCATGAGAGACCATAGAGTTTCAAGAGGTGCTTGAGAGTTCTGTGAGGGGGATTATTGTATGTGAGGAAATCATCATCGCGGTTACACACTGTTATAAACATGCCAAAGGGAGCCGAGGAATGATTGAAACAGATCAACCAAATAATAGAACTACCGTTCTGAGTTTACTTTAGGCAGTGCATGATACTTATCCCATGATGAGGGTAGCATGTCATGGGAGAGAATGGCACGTAAGAGTAAGGAATGGTACAATTGGGTGTAAAGTTTCATGACCCAATAAACTAAAAAGATTTATCAAAATTCATATCAAGGTCTCACAGGAACCTAATTTATTTTTGTAACTTTAAACTTATTTTTTTTGTTAAATGCAATTTAGGAATGTTCATACAACTTTATTTTATTTTTTTAATCTCATCTTAATAAGAGAAATAAAGAAATACTTCCTTTGAGTTTTTCTTTCCAATAATAGATTTCATTTCATTTTCATTTTCATTATCAATTAACTACTATCAATGAAAATATACGAGAAAGAGAGTAAATAAAATTATCAAATTGTCAATTTTACTCTATTGTAGAAAATGCTTCTTTATTTTTTATAAATCTTAAGAAAACTCGGTGTTATTTATTTTATATAATAGCATTTTAAAAAACTAGTTGCTTTCTTTATATTCCTATCTAAACTCTCAAACAACTGGCAATAATAATTTTTCAGTAGTTTTTTAACTCGTAGTTGATTTTCTGTCTAATTCTAAAATTATACACATACATTATTGATAAAATAACTCTAAATGGTATAATTAAACTTGATTAAAAGTTTCATGGTATGGGATAACTCTTGTACTCTTATTTTTATATTTGTATACGTAGAAATTGAATTAAAAAATGTGTTTGATGTATTTTTTGAACTCCACTTTTGTATTTATATTAGTAAAAAGTTTGATTACTTGACTATTTGATAAAATTTTAAAAACTAATATTGTATTAATTTTAATTCTCAAAAAGTACAAAACTAAATTTGAAAAAAAGCAATCGAACACACTATTTATACCTTATCCTGGTTGGTAAGGTGGTGAGAATACGGAAAAGATAAAGGAAAATACTTTTTTATATTATCTCTTTTACTTAAATAAAATTAAAAATTACTTATTCATTCTTTATATTGATTTTGAAAAGACCTACGTGTTAGAATTAATGCTAAAAGATCTCAAAAAATAAAAAGAGAAGAAACTCGTCTCCAAATTTCTAATTATCATGAGAATTGATAGGCGATCAAAGTCACTTGATATTGATTAATGTTAGTTTTCTTAAATTAATTATATTTTAAAGTTATTTAATTACCTAGTTTAATCCAATAAAAGAAGGTAATATTAGGAGTTCATTTCTTTTTTTATTCATTAAAGGTATTTTGAATTAATTAATTTATATTAGATTATTATTATTATTTTTATGATAATTAGATATATTTTTTAAAATTTAATTATTAATGATCGAGATAAAAAAAATTTAAATTCAAATTCAAACTTAAAATATTTAATTTTTATTATTAATATTTTTACTACTCAACAATAAGTTCGTTTCTATTTTTATTTTTCTCTCTTAAAATTATATTATTATTGTTTACATAAAAAGCCATTGAGTCGTTGAGTCCTGCGTAAGATAATTAATTAATTCAAATAATAATAATAATAATTAATGATATAAAACCGCATAAAAAATTGAAACTCAAAACGTCCTGTTCGCTGGAGGAGAGAGAGAGAGAGTGACAGACAGAGCTGTTCGAGTTCGTCTCTGTTTCTCACAATTCAAACTAAAACCCTAGTCTTCACATCTGAAATTATTTCTCACTATTGAGTCTAAACCACCCCAAATTCAAGCTCATAGATTGTTTTAAATTTTCCGTGAAAATTATTTTCATTTTTCCGGTTCTAGGGTTGCTAGGTACCCGACATCAATAGTTTCCATTTTCAGCTTTCGACTTTCGTTTGATTATTAGATTCGAGAAAGATGAGTGGTAGAAAGGAAGAAGAGCGAAACGAGAAGGTAATAAGGGGTCTCATGAAGCTTCCGCCCAATCGAAGATGCATCAACTGCAACAACTTGGTAAAATTTCTCACACTTTCTTGTAGTTTTTTTCCCCCCACTTTGATTTCTGTGTTCCCGTGGGGTTTTATATGTATAGGTTCTAAAACTGTTCTGGAAGCCCTATCTGAAGCTTTTTATCCACTCCACGTCTGGTTGCTGAGAAAAATCAGTGAAATTCAATTTTGAATCTTAGCTCTTCCCTTGAGGCTCCGTTTTGTTTGTTTCAATGAAAATACTTCCAAGGCAAACTGTATATTAGATAAGGGTGACTTTCTGGTGTGAAGAGTGAATCCCCCCATTGCAAACAGGAGTGCCAAATCAACGATTATTTTACCACTGTGATTTGATTGAGTGACGCCAATCATTTTGGGCGTTTTGTATTTTTTGGGTTATTTATTTCTCATTTGTGTGTGCAGGGGCCACAGTATGTTTGTACCAACTTTTGGACCTTTGTTTGTATGACATGCAGTGGGATACAGTGAGTATTTTCATTTCATTTGTTTTTCTTTTTTAATTTCATTATTTACAGTTCACTTGCGCATGTTTATGAGATGGAATGTTTGTATTCTACCAAATGAATTTAGTCTGTGGGTTGATACTTGGTCCCAGTGGGTGGGGGGATAAAGTGGGTTGATATTTGATGACAACATGGACGTATTAAGTCTTAATGGTTTGATACTGAGAATTATTTATGCAGCTCTCCCAGTTTCAAATGAAATTCACCTTCACTAAACCGAAAAGAAAAATGCCAAATATAAGAAGTAGATTAGATAACATGAAGAAGTCAAACTCCACTATATGATTCAAATAATAAATGGTTAGATAATTTCAGTTATTTTAGGTTTTGTGCTCAATCAGTTAGAAGTATGTAATTCCTGATTTTTTTTTCAATTTTAAGAATCTTTGTATCCATGAAATTCATTCTATCTAGAAGAGTAAGTCATCATGTCAAATATCATAGGTGGTACATCACATATGATATATATGGGTTGGTTTGTGGTAAATTTTTTTTTTTTTTTTTAAATGTTTCATCAATATGGAAATGGTTTTCAAATTAAAAAAAAATAAGTTTTTATTGATTATTTGATCACATTCTTGAGATTTGCTTTACTTAGGACCCTAGAATTGTTTTCTTGTCTTTTGATTGCAAATATTGTTCCCCTATGATGGTGTGGAGATTGAAATATCTCTTATTACTTTCTTGTTCATGGTTATTTAGTTTACACATTGTGTTCGAGTGTTGTGTGTTTTGCTCATGTTTTAAATTCAAGAGCTTCTTAGGCAAGACAGAAACATGCTTACCTTTCTTAACTAAATGTGGAATGTTGGGGTCCATCCTACGTAAGGTTTATCTGTTGAAGGTAAAAGGGAAATATCATCAAACATTAACCAAAATATTGTTATTAGTTTCCTGCACCCCTAGAAGATTCATTTTTTCTGCTTGATCTAAAAGTTGCCTTAAAATGGAGACATGACCCTTCCGTTGCACCACTGATTTGATATGTTTACCAACTTTGGTCCAACACCAATGCATTTAAAAGAATGACCTATCTCAGGTCATCATTTCATTCACTAAGCAATATATTTTATATAGTTGGACCTCACAATCTTGATGTATTATGAGGAATGAAAAATTACTGTCAGTTGTTTGTTGTCACTGATGAAGAGAAGATTTTTGTTGATGCTCAGTTGGTGGGATGCTGCTTTTGATGTGTTGGTGAGGCTTTAACATTCGGGATCAACTCAAGGGTATCTATATAACAAGAAGGACATGGTTAGTGTGGTGGAATGTGAGGTAGATATGATGTGTTTGACTTGACATCTTTAAGAAAAGTGATGTAATTTTTCACAGATAGTCGTGTACCACTGATGATGGTGACAGATATATGATGCAGAGTAGGACCAAACCTGTCAACTAGGGCTGTGAATGAGCCGAGCCGTTTCGAGTCGAGGAGTAGGTTATTCAAGCTTGACTTGTGAAAATTAATGAGTTTTAAATTGTGATTAAGTTTGGCTTGTTTATGTTTCGAGCCAAACTCGAATAGGCCTTTAGTCAAGCCGATCGCAAGTCAAGTCCGAATAATTTAATTTTTTATATAGTATATTGGCTTATCGAGCTGAGTTTGAGGCTTTGAGCCTATCCTGATAAATTGACAAATTTCAAAATATGTTTAAGCATGACTAATTTATCTCAAGAGCCAATCTCCGAGCCGATCACTGGCCACATCTGAGTAGCTTGGTTTGTTGTACAACCCTACTGCCAAACAAATAAAACAACCCAAAATTCCCCCTCCAAACCTCCCCCCCCCCCCCCCCCAAAAAAAAAAAAAAAATTAGTGTCAGTTGGTCTGTAGGTGGGTTGACCATCTACCTATACCGGGTTCTGGTTGTTTAGGAGTTTGCAAATTTTTAACTTAGGACCCCAGGTTCCATTGTAGGGGCAATTTTTTAATTTTCAATTAGTTTGGATCTATACGAGGATATTCTTGTATTGCAGAAAATTTCCAAATTTATCATGTTTGTAGAGTCAACGCTAATTAATTTTGTTTCTGTGACAATTTAATCAGATTCTTAATGCTGAATCTATAATATTAGCCATCCAAGCTCCAAGTATATATTATTTGGAAGGTTGCGTAAGGGAAATTAGGTGGGACTGGTTTTGTCAAGACTAAGGGGGAGTCGCCTTTGAGTTCAAGAGTGAAGAGGAATTTGCTAGGTAGAGATTCACTGTTTCTACATTTCTTAATTCTTCCTTTGCTCTTGAAGTTACAATTTTGATGTAAAAGTCAGTGTTGGTCTCGGATAAAGGGGTAGGGGTTGCTTAGAGGGCGATTGGAGATAAACCTAACCTTTGATTCTAAGTGACTACTCATACACTTGAACCTGCATTCTCATGTTTGTCAACTGGAGTTTTGACCATTGCACATAGCTGTGGCGTCTTGCAGTTGCAACTTCCATATAATCATTAAAAACCTATGTTGCTTTTTTCTGGCCTAGATTTTAAGGTGTTTTGGTTGATTTTCCTTTAGATTTTCAATTCTAGTGGTCGTACCTTGGTATTGTAAGGTTCTGATTTTTTTTCTCAAATGAATTTGTTATGTCAGAGTCAAGGATATTTTTGTTGGAATTTGGTGCTCTAATTTTCCTTTATTTTTCAGCAGTTGTTTTGTTTATTTTGTGGTTAGATGTTGTTTGAATTGTTTGGAGATTCTTCTGTTCTGGTGATTAAGCTTGAATCAAAACTTGATGTGGTCAGATGGCTCTAACATGAACTGATGTTGTTTGGAGAGTGTGGTAACGGAAACATTTGTCAAGCTATTTTGAAATCTAAGTTTCTTATAGGGAAACATAGGAAAACTTGTTATAGGGTGCTCGAACTAACCAAACCCTTTGTGATCTTAAAGGAATAGAATATCCAAAGACAGCATTATTAATTTTTAAAATTCTCTCTGAAGAGCTATTAGAACTTCTCTAACTATCCCAACTCAAAACCTCTCAAAAAAAAAAAAATCCCACCCTTCATTGCTCTTGCAACATCCCCATCTAAGACCCATCAAGCTGTTATTAGTGCTATATATGATTTGTTTTCGCTCATAATATTTTTTTGACATTTAATGGCTTTGTAAAATGTGGAATTTTTTTCATGATCTGAAGTAGATTAGGAGATGCTTGCTTTTTTATCATTTTTATTTTTCTAAGTAAAATATTTGATCTTATTGAGTAATTAGTATGTTTATTTGTTGAATGTTGATAGATGAAACAAGCTCTTGAAATTAATTCTGAAATTCCATCAAGGTTCACAGTTATACACATGTATTTCTTTCTTCTTTTCCAAAAATCTTTACTTGGTATTATTTATTATTTGATGTATTAACTGTTTGGTCAATTAGAGGATCTCTCAAAATGATATCTTATAATCCTCAAAAATACAGGACTTCTTCTATAACTTCCAAATTGGTCCCTTTAATGCAGCTGAGTATTCTTAGTGTTTTTGTTTGAATAAGTTAAGCTGAGTATTTTTAGTTCTCCATTATTTATGCAGTCCATCCCCCTCTCCCCTCCTAAAAAAAAAGAGGTGGAAATTTCTGTACATAGTTAGAGCTTGGTTGTTATGCAGATTATATCACTAGAAAGCTTCACGTTTTTAATATGTATTCACATTATGTTTCAGTCGCGAGTTTACTCATCGTGTGAAGTCTGTATCCATGGCTAAGTTCACTTCACAAGAAGTTGAAGCTCTTCAAAATGGTGGTAATCAGGTACAAGTATTGCTGAATTTGCCTATTTGGTGGCTGGAAGTGGAACTATTTATTTTCTTATGAAACATTCATGCCTTTCAGCGTGCAAGAGAAATATTTTTGAAGGATTGGGATCCACAAAGACAGAGACTTCCCAATAGCAGGTGAAGATGTGTAACTAGTTGCTGTTGGTGCTAAGCAATTTGTACATTGTAAATATGGAAATATTCATTATGCCTTCTTGCAGTAATGCTGATAAAGTTCGGGAGTTTATAAAGAATGTCTATGTCGAAAGAAGATATGCCGGGGGAAATACCTCTGACAAACCTCCAAGAGATATGCAGGCAATCTTTTCCTAAACCAATATATACATTTATTGACAAATATTTTCGTTAAGCTTACCATCACTCATTAAGCTTACTATCAATACCATTGTTCTTATGTTTTCCATTACCATTATCTCACTTCAGCCTAGCCTGCAAGCTGACGTGTGGTGTACATTAATGAATTTGACAGAACCTTAGAAACCGTGAAGATGAGACAAGACGAGCCAGTTCATATCACTCTTATTCTCAAAGTCCACCATATGATTATCAATATGAAGATCGGCGGTACGGGAAACAAGCTCCTGCACTCACTAGAAAGCCCGGTTCTGATCGAGGACTATATGAGGGGAAAGTCTCTAGTTTCTTCAGTCCTAGTCGTTTCAGCGACCAAATGTATGAGGACGGGTTTGCAAATGAGGGATCTATTTCCAGAGTTTCAGATTATTCTGTGTCTAGTGCAGGTGATCCATTCAGATCTGATAGTCAATCACCAACTTTCCAAAGAGACATTGAATATAGCAGCCCTTCTAGTCAAACTTCAAGGGATATCTTAAATGAAGATTTACGACATCAAACAATGAATACATTCTCAGATGCAAACGCTAAGAGATGTGCAGATGGGGTTCCGCGACCACAGGTTATGTTACTCTTACACCTGCTTGTGCTTCTGAGATCTTTGCAAGCTGTATATCTTGATACAAGTTGAACATAGCCATTGGGGTGCAGCATGCAATGGGCAAGTTCTAGGCTTTTTCTCTTCATGTGTAGGTCTTTTTACTTGTGCATGTCATGAAATGACAGTTGGATGGCAAACTGTTAAAATTAATTACTATTATTCTATCTAGTTGGTGTTGCATGTGCAAGTGTGAAGAACTCAAATTATTTGCTTCTATATTGTAAGGTCACTAGAGAGTTGTACTTGTGGCACCTTTAGTTCTCCTTGTTTGGCATTCTGTGGGTTATGCCTAGAGCAGAGACTGGTTAAGATATCGGTCAGGAGGTTGTCCTAGTGTATGGTTCATGAGGCTTGGAGGGCTGTTCGTTTATATCTAATGTGATGTATATGGTGAGAGTGAAACAGGCGGGGCCTTTAAGGATGTAGAGATGCCAATGTATAGGTTGGAGAAAGTGTTTTTAGATACTTTTCAGTTTTGGATTTCTTGTTGTTCAAATTGTTTATCTTCTTTTTTTGGGGGATGGCGAGGTGAATTGTATGAACAGGGCTTCTCCTTTGAAAGGGGGTTGAATCCTTGCTGAAATCAGTTGTCAGAATTTGGAATAATGCCTAGCGTGGCTCCACTTTTCTTCAAGTTGCTTTTTTCTGGACCTTTTCAGCATAGCATTCCACAATGATGTTTTTGCGATTAGTTACAGATTGAAATTGGGAATTGTGTGGTCACCTAAATTCTGAAGTCGGTTGCAAGATTGGAGGTGGAATCGCTGCAACGCATAATGGAAAGCTTATATAATGTGAGGTTGAACCTGCTGACAATGACATCAAAATGTAGATATATATTTTTCTTCTGTTTTCTGTGATTGGCATTGTTGGAGATTTTTCCAGTAAATTTCATTTGAAGGCTCCCGATCCCTTAGAAGAAGACTTTTTTGTTTGGTCGACTATGCTAAGGATAGATAATATTGATAACCTCATTGCTAGGAAATGGACAATTGTCAGCTGATTCTTTGTAATTAAATCAAGAATATGTTGGCTGCTTATTCTTTCCCTTTTCATTATCATGGTCCCATGTTATGAGATTTTATATATCTTTGGTTATGCCCTTTTCTATTTGGATGTGTAGGGGGTTGGGAAGAGAGAGTTTGGCCTTCTAGAGGCTGTGTGCTTTGGGAAGTTTCATTCTTTGCAACTTTTTGATCCCTTTGCGAAGCAAAGAACAAGAGAATCAAGATGTGGAAGAAGGGATCTATGCCCTGGATTCTAGAGCCACTAATTAGTTGCTTTTTGGTGCTTTTGCTTATCACAGTTAAAGAGAGCATAATATATCAGATTCTAATGGATATCAGCCCAAGTCATGTGGCAAATTTTGACATCTTGGATTCCTTATATGCCTTGTACATGCATTCTTTTGGATAGTAATATTTGTACTCTATTTTATTCAGGTTATTATTGTAAACAGGTAAAACAAATATGTGTGTGTGTACACATATTTTGGGGTCAGATATATGAGTTGGCCCAATTGAATGCGGGTCTTATATTGTTTGTTGGAACGCCATATTTGTTGGTGTGCATATGTTAAACTCCTGGTTAATTCAGTGGCCATGTTTCTTATGTTGTGTGTTATAGGCTGTATTTCTTTGTTTTGTTGATGGTAATCTTCATCCATCTTATCAACTGACATTACGTTATCCTTTTGTTCAGAGGACTGCATCTTCAAGCAGCTTTGGATCGTTTGATGGCAACTCTATGTCTCTAAAGTCAGTCAATTCTGTTAGTTTAGTGGATGTTACCTCAGAACCTGTAAAATCTACTGGAATCCACCATGATAAACTGTCTACTTTTCCCTCTTTTCCTCAATCATCTGTGTCTGGGAATTTTGGTGGCTTGGACCTTTTTAATGCACCATTTGTACCACAAACTGCCACTTCTTCAGTTGCAGCCATAGACTTGTTTCAGCTTCAAGAGACATCATCAACTCCATCTTTAGATTTGTTTGAACCATCCTCTATTTCTTCAGTTCCAGCTGTGAATGCACATCCACCCTCCCAAACTTCTACTCTTCCATCTTTAGACTTATTCTCTGAGATTCCTCAGCAACAGTCAGCTGCAACCTTGGATAAAAAATCACCGGATGTGGTTATTCCAAAAAATGATGGTTGGGCAACATTTGATGTACCTCAGAGTGTGGCATCTAATCCAGGAATTGAAAATTCTAACGCTGGAATAATACCTTCTTCCAATGGAGGTTCTTTCGGAAAGTTTGACCCAGTTTTGTCCCAAAATACAGGCCCTCAGTGGCCATCATTTCAAGATTTTAGTTCTCATGGACCTTCTTCGTCAATGTCTACTCCATGGCAAGGCGGTCTGCACAATCTTCAAGCCTCCCTTGGTGCAACAAACACTCAGGTAAGTGCTCTAACAATCTAGATACTGTTCTCATAATTTTAGAAGTATTGGGATTTATTAAGAAAAAATTGTTTGATGATTGATAATTTAGTTAAAAGTTATAACCCTAGTGATATATTTCACTGGGAATCAAAATTCGATATTTTTTTATTGAAATCTTGAATAAATATATTAAATGGTTTTTTGAACCAACTTGACCTGTATATCTGATCTGAACAGTCCTGGAATGCTTTTGAAGATTCTGTTGGACACCTGCCTCTGGATGGCAGTCAGCAAAGCAGGGAGCAAGTTGCAGTGCACCAGCCTTATTCAACTGCCGATCAGTATTCGTGCTTAGGATTATCAGAGGTTGCTAGATCTTCCTGACAATGCTATGAATGTGTTGTTTCCTTCCACTCACTTTTAACTCTTTTAACTTTGCAGGACTTAAATAAAGATGGAATTGGAAGAGCTATCTCGGACAGTGGAACTCCTATTACTATTGTACCGTCACATGTCAATGGGTCATCATATGCTCCAGCAGCACTTCCTCTTATGGTTTTTATCTTTCCCTTGCCTTATTGGCAGCCTTTTGGCCACTTTTTTCATCCTCAATGGTTTTATATATCTTTTTTTTTTTAAATAATGAATTCATTCAATTTTACAGGCAGGACAGTCAGAGTCACATGCAACTAATCACAAATCTACCAACCCATTTGATCTTCCCTTTGATTCTGATTTGGAATCTAGCAATATGGTATGTTGCAGATATTGGTTTTCAGAGTCATTAAATATGTCGGCAATTAGCCAAGCAAAAAATGTATTAACAGTATATTTAATGGTTGTGAGATCCTATAATGTTGTTTGTTTGAGTTGTTTTATGTATATTATAAAATCAAGCTTAAAGATCTATTGAACTTCGTGATTGGGTGCTTGACAGACCATCCTCAAGGTTAAAGGTTAGAGAGACTGAGTGATAGATGTCAATTTACTTTGCACTATATGTTCTTTTTAAGGAAATCTATGTGATTTACCATCCATCAAGATTGTGAAACGCAACCATTTTTCTTTTTGGGTTCATTTTTGGTGAAAACCAGGCCTTCTGATTTGTAATGAGTGAGTGTGTATTTATAGTGGTTATGCCTCCATATGACTTATAAATGTTCTATTCTGATAGTAAAGGTAGATTTTTTACTTCCATTTGGTGGCTGGATAACACGATGTAGTGGCATTGGCTAGAGATGGACAGCCTCTTGCGGAGGTTGCAAACAAGAAAGAAAGAATGGGGGAATCAGTGTGGGCCCACTGGGCGGCCAAATTACCAATGCTTACAACAAATTTTGTTGATGAAGTCACTCAAAGGATATGACTAATGTTTCTTGGCTATAATAAGGGTATTGTAGTTTAATTGTCATTATTGTAGAAATCAGGGGCAAGTGTTATTAGGCTTGTGAGTTGTGACCTATGATTTGGCTTGTGAGTTGTGATCTATGATTTAGATTGTATAAATTTGCGACTTGAAAAATCATAAAGTATCTAGGTAATCACCTACTGTGAAGTCAAAGGCTGTCATGTCTTCTCTTTTAATGTAAAAGTGGTCTTACTTGGTCCATTCTTTGTACATTTAATGTCTTCATTGGACCCTATGATACCCAGAGCAGAAATCTTTCTGGTATGCGGGAAGGGTATAGAATGTGGTATGCCATACTCTAAAATGTGATGCAATATGGTAGGCTTATATATGACACGAAGTTGAACTTCTAACTGTGAGAGGCTTCTTTTCAGTTGGCGGGTGAATGATGAAATTTAATACTATTAAAACATACAAGTTGATTTATTTTTGGATGTCTGTTTGTCATATATAATAATGTAAGAGCATTGAGTTAAATCTATATATATTGAATTCATAAGAAAAAAATCTATATACATTAAGCAACATACAGTGGCGGCATTGTGCTTTCTTTTTAGTTGTCTTTTAAAAAAATCCTCAATTTTATTATTGGATTGCTGACTTTTGTGACTATACTGCCAATGCTCTTGTTCCTGAAAAGAAGGATGGTCACTGAATAATATGTTGTTGTCTACTGTATGATACAGTTCATCCTTGATTTAATGGGTCTATAATAGTGCCATGGACATGTATGATGTTGGCATATTCTGAGGGAAACCCGCCAAACTGCAGTAACTAGCCTAAAGTAACGAGTTTGGGTTAGCAATTTTGCTGAACATGTCATTTCTGGTGGATTGAATCCAAAGTAATTCTGGACATCTTTGCTGGATATGTCATTCATATACTTTTTGTAGTGCATTCTTTTCTATAAAATATACATACACCACCTGAATCTAACATTTTTATTGGCTAGACGTCTACTAAATGTATAAGCACATGGGATTTTTTGTTTGGTATGGAGTTTGGGAAAATGTAGAACATGCACATTGTGAATTTTTTTAAAAATATTTGGGTGTGGGTTGTTTTTCCAATCGCAGTTCTTGGATATGAGCTCGTTGCAAGTTGCACTGCCAAATGCCCAGTTGCCATCTTCCTACCTTGGTGGTGTTACTCAGCAGTGGTTTCCTCAAAATCCATCGACTCCTTATATTCCAGCTGCACCACAAGGTGAGCCATATATGACCCTTCCTATGGTTTACTCTGTTTAACCATTCTTTTCATGCAATCTGACTGTTGCACAATTCTGTAGGTTCCTTGGGATTTATGGCAGGGCAAGCTCCAAACACTCAAATGCCGTAAGTTGTTTCCTTGATCTCATTGTTATATTGTTGATTGTCTAGATCAAGAATTCATGACCATGATTGCCTTTTGTCAGCAGTTTGACGCCTTTATTAGCTATAGTTTGAAGTAGGTGAAATGCAGATGAAGATTTTATTTAATTTATCTTTTCTCCTCCTTTCTTCTATACCCTTTTCTGCTTTTCTGGACAAACTATATGATTTGACTTATTGATCCTCTTTAATGGTTGCTGTGACCACAAACCTGCTGCTGCTAACGCTGCACCACATTATGATATAGTATTGCCATAATTTTACATGTGAAATAGTTGATTACTAAAATTCTCTTTTCTCTCTCATGAAATGGTGTTGGCACCCCTTGTTACTGTTGTTTGGTGGTGTGCCCTTTGATATGTGACAAGCTGGCAAGTTCAATCATTAAAGAAATTATTATTTTGCGGAAGATCCTAGGTTGAGTGGATTGTTCAAAGATCCATTTGTCAAGCTTGAAAACATATTGCAAATTTGAGTTGATGGGCTTTAACTTCATGCAAACAAAGATGAAGTCCAGGTGTCCGGCAGGTTGGATTGACGTAAAGCCCACAATGGAAAAAAAATTGGTCGGTTGGATGGATGCATCCAAATGAGTGAAAGTGCCACTTTTATTTTTCCTTCCAATTTTGGGACTTAAAAAATGATATATTGGTTTTTAAATGCACTTGATAGGGGAAAAATACATAATATTTTTGGCTCTAGTACTGGTTCTGTTTACTCCGCTAATTACCGACTTTGTTTATTTTGCAGGAATGTCCCGACACAAAGCTCCGTTGCTTCTATTGGAGGAAATCCTTTTGCATAGGAGTCTAGTGTATTCATTTTTATTGGTTAGTATTAGAAGTTTTCTAGTGATTTTTGTCTAGTCTCTTCCATACATTTGTAATAGAATACCTTTATGTTTTTATTCACATCTGAATTCTCTGGTACAATAAAATATTGATGTGAAAAATTACTCTTGAATCTAGAAGGTCATGAATTCCGGCACCTGGCACAACATTGAGGCCCCTGGTTTGTAGCCGAAGTGCCTTGTTGCTAATGATGCAGTTGTAAATGTAGATGCCCGGTGTTCATTGTTGCTCTACTTTTGGTCATCCTTGAGGCCATACAGTGGATCAGGAGCTTCAGTTTTTTTTTTTTTTTAAACGCTTGTGTCTGTTGACTGTGATCAAGATTTGCCCATTGGAGTAGTAGAAGCTAGTGGATATTGAAACAGAAATTTATGTGGTTCATTTTTAGTTGTAGCCATTGTAATTGAATTTTTAGATTATTTCAGAAATTTTATGTACATTCCATTTTTATAATTGACCAAACGTTGCTTGCTGCTACTACATAATATAATTAATATAATTATTTAGTGTTTGATGTGGGAACAGTATCTGTCAGGGTATGACACGTGTTTTCGGTTAGAAAATTTTTAGTTACAGGATTAGCTAGGCACAGTTCTACACATTGGCTCGACCAATACCCTGAATTGGGGAGGACATGATTTCATGTTTAAAGGAAAGCTAAGGTAACTAGGAAGGACTTTGGGGTCATCCTTTTGATCCAGGCGATTGGCAGTTTTTGGGGTTGAAAGTGTTAATTTGTTTTTATTTTTGTTGACCATTAAGCTTATGCATACATGCCATTTTATGTTGAGTGAAAGTTATATATAAAGCTTTTCAAGTATAATTTAGCGGACTTGAAGTTATAACCAAGAGCTTGAGCTTGAACTTGAACTTCAAGTCCCTTGATGGCATTCCCATAAGCTTTAAAATCTGAAAGAAAACCTCATGAAAGTTTACCTAAAGACCAAGTGACGGTAGCGACTGTTTATTAAAAACACAGGACTGCTAAGTGGTAACACATTGTATAGAGCCTGACACCTGCCTGGTGCTGGAAGGTCGGAAGGAGAAGTGTTATAAGCTTTGAATGAAAGCCACGGTAAACGGCAGCAGTAACTCTTAACTCTCTTAAGGTAGCGAAATTTCTTGTCGCATGAGTAGCGACCTGCACGAATGCTGTAACGACCTGAGGAAATTTTTATAAGAATTCATGTAAAAAGGTGAAGCACTTTTCCTGGCATAGGAAAAAAAAATTCAAGATGACTGTTTTCAAAGGACTAGAAATTCTTGGTTCATTTGACTTAACAATAAATCGCATTCAACCGTGTTTACCATAAAACACAACCAATACAACTGGGCACATTGTATTCTAGATTAGCACACTGATTTCGGGGCAAGCAATATAGCAAAATCTATGTTGCAATAATTGGAATGTATATGACAAACTATTAGTTTTAAGTCTACTATTACTATATGAAAGGGTTTGTTAAAAGTTGACAATTTTTTTTTTATCTCTTCAAAAAAGATATCAATTTTCAAAAAATACAAAACAAACTCAAATAACATAACAAGTTTTATTTTATTTTTTTCGAAAAAAAAGAGAACACAAAGAATGAGAGAAGAATGTAAGGGTGCGCATTACATTCCGCGCGTACTTAAAAATTGGTCTCCTCAAATTACGACTCGCGCATTTGCTTGTCCTTTTTTTTTTTTTATTTTAATCCAATCTTCAAATGCCTCTCCCAATGTTCGCCCACCCTCCAAAGCACTACACATAGCCATAGAACTATCACCCCACCACCTATTCGACGGAATTCCCGACCATGGACGGCAGCATTCTCGAATCAATCGGAGTTGAAATCATCGGCGTAATGTCCCCAGTATCGATCTGCATGCTCTTAGTGGTCCTTCTTGTCTACGCCCTCTCTTCTTCTTCCTCCACCGACGCCGTCTCCGCCCCGATCCGCACCGCCGCCAACCTCGTCTATCTCGAGAGCCCCTCCGATTCTGCCACCCAGAAGCTTGAAGGCGCACTGCTCAACGCCTTGGTCTTTGTCATCCTCATTGCTGTCGTTACCTTCCTGCTCGTCCTCCTCTACTACTACAACTTCACCAATTTCTTGAAGAACTACATGCGATTCTCTGCTTTCTTCGTTCTAGGTACTTTGGGTGGCTCGATCTTTCTCTCTATAATTCAACATTTTTCGATACCCATCGACTCGATTACTTGTCTTGTGTTACTTTTCAACTTTACTGTTGTGGGTATGCTTTCGGTGTTTTCGGCTGGTATACCCATTTTGCTGCGGCAAGCGTATATGGTTGGTTTGGGGATAATTGTGGCTGCTTGGTTCACGAAGCTGCCCGAATGGACTACTTGGGCTTTGCTTGTGGCATTGGCTTTGTATGATTTGGTTGCGGTTTTGGCCCCTGGTGGGCCTCTCAAGATCTTGGTTGAATTGGCGTCGAACCGGGATGACGAACTTCCAGCTCTGGTGTATGAGGCTCGACCGACGGTTTCGAGAAATCCTGATGGCCGGGGGTCTAGTTTGGGTCTTTTGGTCGCTGGAGTTTCGGATTCTGGTTCGGTTGAGCTTCAGGCAGTATCACGGAACAATAACAATGATATTCGAGATCAGGCTGTAGCTGAGAATTACGGTAATTCGGAGTACACCGCCATTGAGGTTCGAAATTTTCAAAATGACGAAGTTGAAAATGTGAGAGATGAAGGGGAGACGTCGCCATTGGTGCCTAACTTACGAGAAAGGCATTCGTTTAGTAGTGGATCTTCGGAGTACTCAACAGTAGTGGATCGTGTTCTATCTGATAGAAATAGGCAATGCGGCCCTGGGCAATCTGAAATTGTTGTTGATGAAGAAATGTCTCCACTTGTAGAATTGTTGGGTTTGGGGAATGAAAGAGAGCAAACGAGGAGGGACAGTCCTGAGAACTCTGTGACGACTAATCGAGGTATAAAACTGGGTCTTGGGGACTTCGTTTTCTACAGTGTTCTTGTGGGTAGAGCTGCAATGTATGATCTAATGACTGTGTATGCTTGTTACCTTGCAATTATATCGGGACTTGGCTGCACTCTTATTCTGTTGGCTGTGTGCCGTCATGCTCTGCCTGCTCTTCCTATTTCTATCGCACTGGGTGTCATGTTTTACTTCTTGACTCGCTTATTAATGGAACCTTTCGTTGTTGGGACATCCACAAATCTGATGATGTTTTGATCCCCAATTATTTTGGTGAGACACACTGCTTAAAGAAACACTAATGATCGAAGATATGGGGTTTCTATACGAAGAGATATACATTGCTGCAGATTGTATCTCCTTTTTGCATTTGTTACTTTTTCATGATTCAAGATTTGGATTGGATTATGCTTCAACTCCAACACCGCCTGGTTTTGCAATGGGATGTAATTTGAGCAGCTTTTCAGGTTGGTCAAGCCAGTAATTCCAAAACTAACTTCGTCATTCTTAAGCATGTTGAGACGTTGTCTTCTTTTAGCTTTTATCTCAACCGATATGGAATGATCTAAATGTAATCACATTTTATAGCATACATTGTAAGAAAGATATTTCTAGTATTTGTTTGTGAGCTTAGGTTCTCCATATATGATTAATTTGAGCGTCTCCATATATATGATTAAAAACCAAAATGTACCATTTTAAAGCATAAGTTGGTAGACCATAGTAATTTGATTTATCTTGGAGAAATTATTTTTTTATAAGTATTTGCAAGGAATTATAAATCAATAGAAGATGATAAAATTTTGAAACTCTTGAAATAATAATATTATGTATGTTAACAAAAAAGAAACTCGATGATGATGTTGCAAGGAAACACAATGATAATGATTGGTTTATAGAAACTCTCATTAGGGTGAGAGCAACAAAAAAGAGATGATGGTTTAAGGAAACCAAATGAAAATGATAATGGATGCAAACTATTGGGGGTTTTGGACGAGATCTTGTGACTCCTTATCGTTGAAGCAAATACAGAAAGTGGGGGAGAGAGAGAGAGATGGCGTTTTTCTGTTTGATTAGAGATGAGAGAGGAGAGATGGAAAGTAGGTTGTGCTTTGCTATTATTATTAAGGCCAATTATTATTACCTATCTAAAAATTATTATTATTATGGTTTGCTTCAAAAATACCAATCGTTTGGAATAAAAGTGAACACTTTGGGGGAAAAAATTTGAATACAAGAAAATTGGATCTTTTGGCTTGAGTGACCTACCAAGCATAGGCTCAAGAAATCCAAGCTGGAGTTATAACCACTAACTCCAGTTTTTGGCTTTGCCAATCAGCCTATGAAGAAAATGACTTTCAAGAAACTAATCAATTGAATTGACATATATTTTGGTTTACTTGATTTTTTTTTTTTGATAGGTAAATCACACATTGCACACACTCTTTGGCCCAAGGAGACTTGAACCCTCAACCTTCCATATGAGAGGTGTAGGAGATACTAACCAAGTTAGAGCTTGTTGGCATGTTTACTTGTTTTCAAACTACCAACAAATTCTACTTGAAAGCATTCTTTTTTTGTTTGGTTGTTAAAACTAGTTGTGAAGAGGTATTATTAGTTGAGTGGCTGTGGCACTTTTCTTAGGAGTCTGACAGTTTGTGGCAAAAGATGGTGGAGAACCGGTTTGGAATACTGGATAGGGGCTGGACCTATGCCATTGGCAATGCTTCATATGGTTAGGGCTTTGGCGAGGGATTCAAAAAGGTTGGAGGGTGTTTCAAAATCATGTGGGATTTGGGGTGAGACATTGGCACATAATTTGGTTTTTGCTTGTTCAGTGGTGTGGTGATATGGCCTTGAAGGAGAGATTCCCGGATTTATTTTAGATTGGTGTGAATAGTGAGGCTTTGTATCAGAGTGTCTTTATCTTTAAGGGAATATATTTGTTTGAGGCCTGTAGTTTAATAAGGTTTTTCAGGATTAGGAGCTAGAATCTTTTGAAAATCTCTTGCAATCGATCTACGAGGTTTGGATTCATAAGGGTAGTGAGGATGCGAGATATGTTGGGAACTGGATAGAAATGGGGTCTTTAGTGTTCACTCTTTTTTTTTTTTTTTTTTGAGTTTGTTGGAATTAGGAAATTTTTTCATTTTTAGGTCATGTTGACCATCTATTATTCTCTCTTTATTTCCTTTATTCTCTTTCCTTCTTTAGTTAGGAATGCATTGTATATATATATATATATATATATATATATATATATATATATGAGGTTGAAGTAATTAGAATATACATCTTTTCCCAAATCTCTTTTTGGTATCAGAGCCAAAGAAAGCTCTCTTTCTCTCTCCCCTCAATCTCGCCTATCCACCCACCATCACCCAGCCCCTGCAGCACCAAACCTAGCCCTTGCCGCACCACCTGTGACCTCCCAGGACCCTCCTGGTCCTTCGCGCAGCCTTAGTGTTGCACCTGTTGGCCTCCTTGGCCCGTCTGTGATGTTTTAGAGCCTTTCTGTGCTCCTCTTATGTTGTTTGGGTAGTCGAGTGTCCGGCTGTCCAGGTCTAGTAAGCCATTTAGCCGATTCGTTATCCGGCTTTGTATCTTGTCTGTTCGTTCCAGTTTTTTAGACTTATCTCATGGCTGATTTAGGTAAGGATGTTCCTGCTAATCGTCTGGCTCCTATGGTTGCTCGTCTGGATCTCTCTCTTGCCCAGCATTCACCGGCTCAATGCGTCACAAGTATGTTATTAAATGGCAAAAACTTCCATGCCTGGTCTCGCTCTTTCCTGTCTCTTTCTTGGTGGAAAACGTAAGACCGGGTGGATTCTTGGAAAGATGTCGAAGTCGTCTGAATTTGACCCCACAGTTTGAACAATGGGATATAGATAACTGTATTATTTTGGGTTGGATGTTCAACTCGATGAAGGAGAGGATCTATAATATGTTCATGTATTATGCGATTGTCTATGGTTTGTGGTCTACCCTGTCTAAGATGTACGCTTGTGCGATATATCTCAGATTTTTGAGCTTTATCGAGATATATCTCATGCCTCTCAAGCTACCTTGGGCCTATCGGTTGCTGATTTCTTTGGTTATCTCCAGACTAGATGGGAGGAGTTGGCTCAGTATGAGCCCCTTAGTGACTTTACCACTGACGGTGATGTTGAGTCCAAACGTGTTGATCGTAGGCATACATATGAGTTTCTGATGGGTTTGAAACCTAAGTTTGAGGCTCTTAGGGCTCAAATTTTGAACACCTCTCCTATGCCTTCTCTTTACTGAGGCGTTTGCTACTGTGGATGGTGATGAGCGTCGGCACTGTCTTATTCCTCCGACACCTGAATTCACAGATTGAGATATCTCCTCGTGTTCCTAATTAGATGGCCCTTGCTGCTTCTTCGAGCTCTCGTCCGGCAGGTAACCGTCCTTATTGTCAGCATTGCTGCAAGCCCGGTCATGTCATTCGATCGCTGCTTTGATCTCGATCCTGAGTTAAAGTAGGGTTATTCCAAGAACCGGAATCAGGGGAATCAGGGGAACCGAGATCGAGGAAAATGGGCTCCTCGTACAGGTGCCATTGCAGAGACTGCACCTGCTCCAGCCATTTCAGATTATAGTTAGCTTTAGGCACAGATCGCTCAGCTTCATACAGGTGCCATGGGCTTAGGTCCTGCTCCTCCAAGGACTACCTCATCTGCCAGTCCCACGGCTACATTTGCTATAGGTATCCCTACTGCTCTTCATGTTAAGTTAGGCCATCCCACTTGGATTTTGAATTCTGGAGCTAATAATCACATGACTGGTGAGTTATTCATTTTGTTTTCTTTAGTTACCCTTGTTGTTCAGTCTGTTCGTATTGCTGATGAGTCATGTATCCAGATCAGTAGTCAGGGTGATGCAGTCTTGTCTTCAGACATCACTCTTCCTTCTGTTTTTTATGTCCCTAATTTTGCTTACAATCTTCTCTGTCAGTTTACTTGCAAAAAAATCTTAATTGTGCTATGATTTTCCTACTCGATCGTTGTCTCTTGCAGGACCTGACTTCGAAGAAGATTTTTGGCAAGGGATATGAGCGCAATGGACTCTATTACTTTGGAGATCCTCCGTCATCTTAAGTGTTAACATCCAGTTTTCAGGCGTTTATTTTGCCTATGTTTGATACTTCTGTTTTTTCTCTTAAAACTTTAGATTTGTGGCATGCTCATTTAGGGCATGCAAACTTTCAATATTTATGTTGGCTTTTTCGGCCTTTGAATAAAGCATGCAAGAATTTTAAATTTAAATGTGTAGTTTGTGAATTGTCAAAACATACTCTGCATTGCTTATATTCCTCGCATGCATTGTGTACCGTGTGCCTTTGATCTTATTCATTCTGATGTATGGGGTCCTTCTCCAGTTGTTGCTTTATCTTAGCACTGTTATTATGTCACTTTCATAGATGATTATACTCGTTGTACTTGGGTCTATCTTATGAAGAAAAAATTTGAAGTGTTTTCACACCTTATTAACTTTTTACAAATGATCAAAACTTAATATAATATTGTTGTTTGAAATATTAGGTCTGATAATGGTCGAGATTACATCTCTCATGAGTTTAGGTGTGAGTTTAACAAAAGAGGTATCCTCCGGCAACTTACCTGTCCTTACACTCCTGAGCAGAATGGTGTAGTGGAACGTAAGAACCGTCACATCATGTCTGTTGTTTGGTGTCTTTTGTGTGGGATGGGGAATACCCAAATATTTTTAGGCATATAGCTGTTCTCACAGCCACTTACATAATCAATCGTACTCCCAGTCGGATACTACAAGGTAAGGCCCTCTTAAATATCCTTCAGCCTGATAGCACACTTTTTCCTATTACACCTCGTGTCTTTGGGTGTACATATTTGGTTCAAAACCGTAGCCTTTCCCACACTAAACTTGATGATAAGGCCATTCGGTGTATCTTCTTAGGGTATTCTAGCATGTCTAAGGGGTATCGTTGTTATGATCCAGTTACTGCTTATATTTATCACTCATTGGATGTTACTTTTTTGGAAACTGTTCATTTCTTTTCAGGTACTCCTTCCTTGTCGGGACCTCTTGTGGAGATTACTCCGGAGGACAATCCCTTACTTCCTTGTCCGGCTCCCATTCTTGGGCCTCCTCCGGTGTCCTCTTCTTCACTTCCTAGCAGGTGCCCTCCTCCGGTACCAACTACCGATCCCTTCCCTTATGTTCCTACGCTGTCTGCGCTCTCTTGTTCCTTGTCGTCCGCGCTCTCATGTTCCTCTGCTAGACTCTTCTCTGGACTCAAGTATTTCATCTCTTCCCTTAGCTTCTGATATCATACCTCCCCGGTATCCTCCCCGTGATCGTCGTCCCCCCATCCGTTTGAGTTTTCCTAGTAGTACTGATCATCCTATTGCCAAGTTTATCTCTTATCAGGGTCTTTCAGCTTCCTATCAGTCTTTTCTTGGTAAGGTTGATTCAGTATCCATTCCTCGATCTGTCTCTAAGGCTCTTCAAAATCCTAAGTGGGTGGCCGCTATGCAAGTAGAAATGGATGCTCTTATTCAAAATCAGACGTGGGAGCTTGTTGACTTGCTTGCTGGTGAGAGAACGGTTGGCTATAAGGGGGTCTTCAGTGTGAAGTACTTGGCGGATGGAACTGTCGAGAGGTATAAGGCTCGCCTTGTTGCAGAAGGCTTTACTCAGGTTCCAGGTAAGGATTTTGGTGCTACCTATGCTCCTCTGGTTAAGTTGACTACAGTCCGTCTTCTTGTCTCCCTTGTTGCTTCCTATTCTTGGCCTTTTCATCAGTTGAATGTCAAGAATGCCTTCTTCAATGGTGACCTTACAGAGGTTATCTACATGGATCTGCCACCTGATTTTCGATCTTAGGGGGAGTATTCTGGGAAAGTCTGTTGTCTCCGAAAATCCCTCTATGGTCTTAAGCAGTCTCCTCGAGCATGGTTTAGCCGCTTCAGTGATGTTGTTCTAGGATATGGGATTTGTTAGGTGCCATTCAGACCATACATGATTTATTCGACGACATTCAGATGGGCGGTGTATTATCATCTCCGTTTATGTAGATGATATTATTATTACTGGAAATGATTCACCTGGTATTGTTAAAGTAAAGCGTGTTCTTTGGGCATCTTTTGATATTAAGGACTTGGGTCCTTTGCGGTACTTTCTTGGCATTGAAGTTGCTCGGTCTCGCCTTGGTATATCTCTATCTCAGTGGAAGTGCACTTCTTGATCTCCTTCAGGATACTGGTATACTTGGGTGTAGGCCTGCTTCTACTCCTATGGATCCAAATCATAATTTGTTAGCAGAATCAGGAGAGTTATTATCAGACCCATCCATTTATCAACTTCTTGTGGGTCGTCTTATCTACTTGACGAACACAAGACCAGATTTCACATTTGCTGTTAGATTGTGAGTCAGTTCATGCACTCACCACGTACCTCTGATATGGACGCAGTTCATCATATTCTCCTAGTACCTTAAGTCCTGTCCTGGTCTTGGGCTTTTTTATACGACAGGAGTATAGTCGGATCTCTCTTGTTTTACAGATGCTGACTATGCAGGTTCTAAAAGTGATAGGCACACTACTTCTAGTATATGTACTTTTCGTAGTGATCATCTCATATCCTAGAAAAGTAAGAAGCAAGTGGTGGTTTCTCGATCTTCTGCCGAGGCCGAGTACCGTGCTATGGCCCAGGGCACTTGTAAGCTTCTATGGCTTCATTCTTTTCTGACTGAGCTGGGCTTCCCAGTGTCGGACTCATCTTCTTTGTTCTGTGATAATAAGTCCGCTATTATGTTATCTTCAGACTCAGTATTTCATGAGAGAACAAAATACATAGAAGTCGATATTCACTTCAATAGGAAAAAAGTTCGTTCGGGTATTATTACCCCTAGCTTTGTTCCCTCATTTGATCAGACGGCCGACATATTTACCAAGTCAGTGGGTCGGTCGTTACTACAGTCATCTCTTGTCAAGCTAGGGCTCGTCAATATCTTCGCCTCAGCTTGAGGGAGAGTGTTGGAATTAGGAAAATTTATTCTTTTTTAGATCATGTTGACCATCTATTATTCTCTTTTTATTTCCTTTATTTTCTTTCCTTCTTTAGTTAGGAATGCATTGTGTGTGTATATATATATATATATATATATATGAGGTTGAAGTAATTAGAATATACATCTTTTCCCAAATCTCTTTTGAGTTCTTTGTATGAGAGTATTTTGGTTTCCCATGGAAGGTAAAGGTGCCCTTGAAGGTTTTTCTTTCTTTTTCTTCCCCCTGCCCCCGGCCTGTGGCAGCTGCATGGGAGGCATTTTGACTTTAGATAATTTGGACAAAAGGGGACAATTTTTGCCTATTGGTGTTGTACGTGTCTGGTAGCCGCCGAGGGTCCAAGTCATCTACTTATGCATTGTGGGGTTTCCCCGGGAGATGTGGATTAGTTATGCTTGCTCTTTTTGGTGTTATTGGGTTATGTCTTATCCTTGTTTTTCTTTCTTTTTATTTTCCCCCCTTTTCTGGGCAGCTGCATGGGAGGCATTTTGACTTTAAGATAATTTGGAAAAAAGGGACAATTTTTGCCTAATTAGTATTATGTGTGTGTGGTAGCTGCCGAGTATCCAAGCCATCTACTTATGCATTGTGGAGTTGCCCAGGAGATGTGGATAAGCTTGCTCTTTTTGGTGTTCTTGGGTAATGTCTTACACGGAAGGATTTGTTGGCATGTTGGGTTAGAGGTTGGCCATGTTAAGCAGATTCATGGAATTTGGAGGATTATCCTCATTGTTACTTTGTTGGTGAGTTATTAATTTTATAAGTTTTGGGCGCTTTTCAAATTCGATTCACACTTTCGTAGAATTTTTTAGGAGACTTAAATTGTATAGCAGGAGTTTAGCTCTAGCTCCTTTCTTTCTTTCTTTCGTTTGCATATGCATTTAGCCTTTTTTAGGCATCTTCTAATGAATTGTGTTTTTTGCCTGTCAAAAAGAAAAAAGAGAAGTATATTAACAGTTTGGAGGATTATCCCTCATTCTTTTGAACATGCATTTCAGGAAAATTGGTTTTAAAATTACAGAGTCAGAAAATTGTGTGCTTTATTCAGTTCTGGAACTAAAAAATCCAGTCGTTTTAACATAGTTATAGCTATCTTTTATGACATTATAAAAACTTCCAACCATACGGATAAAAAAATAATAATTCACCATTGATTTCTATATCATTTTCTATTTCACATTTTCTTTTGCTCTAAAATTAGTTACTTTAATTCGCTTTGAAGTATGGGTGGTTTCTACTTTTGTGAGGAGTCCTAACACGATTTTTTGATTCTGAAACTTTGGTGGTGTATGTCTGCAAATAGTGTGTTTGCCTTTTTTATTCTTTCCTTTTTCCTCCTAAATCCGATAAATTTAAGTGCTTTATAATGTTACATATAAAAAAAAGTACTTTACCTTTCTACTTGTAACAATTTGAATGGTTCCCAAATTTCGTTGGACAATTTGATTCTAAATCTTATAAGACTTCTGTATGCTGTTCTCACTCCTTCCTTTATCTTATGTGTTGACAGTTGACTACAATGAAAATTCCTTATGCATCACCTCTCTATCTCTCTCTTCCTCTTTTACACACACAAAAGTGGTTGTAGATAGTGAAGTCATGGACATGTTGACGTAGAGATAGAGGGTTCATATAAGGAGTGGAAATTATTTGTCAAATAGCCTAGAAATCTCGAAGAAATGTGGAGGGTGAAAGTAATGAAGAGAGAATAGGGCAGGGGTGTGCTGCAAGAATCCTGGAGCAAGCTGTACAAGGATCTCAGTTCATAATACTCATGAGAGCATGAATTAATCTATAATGGTGAGGCACTGGAATTTATAGTAGTCAGTACCCGTAATTAGCTCAAGGCATGTGATAGGCATACGGTGACAACTCTATCCATGAATGAAGACACCAAAATGATCTCTCTCATTCTAGAAGGACTAAGGTGTACCGTGTATAGGGATGATAATTTGTCCCGTCCTGTCGGGGACCGGACCTGTCCCGTCCTTAATGGGGCAGGTATGGGGTGCTCATAAATAGGGTCAGGGTATGGCTTTTAAAACCCCGTCGGGTTCGGGAGATGGTCACCCCGTCCCGTTTATATATTAAATTTTATTTTTATTTTTATATACACTATATTTACCAATAAATAACATTATATAAAATTAGTTTTAAAGTTTTTCATATTACACTCATATTTTTTTTTTTTGTGTTAGTTATTTTGGCAAAAAAAAATTAATTTACTTATCACAATAAAAGTTTTAACTTACTTAAAAAATATATATATCAGGGTTTGGTTCGGGGCGGGGAATATAAATGGGGTCGGGGTTGAGGTAAACCTCTAAACGGGGCGGGGCGGGCCGGAGTCAGGGGTGGAAAATATAAATGGGGTCGGGGTTGGGGAAGGGTCGCCCCGCCCCGCCCCGCCCCATTGTCATTCGTAACTGTGCACAGTTGGTGTGTGCTAGGTAAACCTCAATAAACGTAGTTCTTTAGCTACCAAGTCAAATAACCCTAAGAATACTTTGAAAATATAACATGAGAGTCACACCATAGTTGCGCACCGAGCTCCGAGAACCCCATAAGGTTTGCTTAGTCTTAGGCAACCATTGGATGGTTGGGTGTGAAGTAGCATGGAGATTATAAAGTGGGAGCTGAGGTATACTATACTGAGTTGGGAAGCCTAGTGTACTGCAACCCCAAAGGTCGAGCAACCTGAGCAACAAGTGTGGGGCGAGTCCAAATCATGGCGCGAGTCAGATAGACCTATAATAAACCAAGTACCTACGAAGGGTTTTTTTATGAGAATTATTTCATGTTATAATTTTCTTTCTTGTGAACATTTTCCCTGCTGATATATTGTGCTTTAAAAAAAATCTATGAACTTTAATATGGGCCAATACCATCTTAATTTCTTGAAGAAATGAAGTCATTTTAAAATAAGCCATTAGAGGTGTAAATTGGGCCGGGCCGGCATGAATAATGACGGCAAGGCATGACTCACTAGCGGGTTGTATTGTGCCTAGGCTTGCCTCTAGGGTCATGCACCGATAGGTGTGGCCCAACATGGGCCCGCTTTAGGCACGAGCAAGGCATGACATAATTAAAACTAAAAAAAAAAAAACAAAAGAAATTAGATCAGGCTGGGCCTAGGCATGGCACGTTGTGCTAACAAGTTAGGTTGGGCTAGGCTGGGTGGGTGTTTTTGTTGTAGGTACAACACGACATGGTCCATCTCTTTATCGAGCCTGACTTGCCCCAACCTATTGGCACTAATCGACCTGCCTTTCAATGGTTGGACCGGACTGTTTGACACTTCGACGAGTCATAATACCTTAGTATTATATTATGACCATTAACTTAGAATTTTTTATAGTATTTCGAAGAGCATAAAACTAGTTTCCTTTTTTTTTTTTTTTCTCATTCTAATAAAGACATTGATAATTAACTTAAGGTGTGGTCAGCGCAAGATTTGTGCCATTTTGGGCAAGCACCTCAAGGGGTTGTTGATTAATGCAGAATACTGTCTTTTTTCTTTATAGGTAAAGTAATTGTATTAATAAAACGCCTGAAAGGGACGGACCCATATATACAAGGGAAGAGTCTTAGGGTCCCCAAAAAAATCAACTAAACTATCTTGATACATAGGATATGCCTATTTGGCTCAAAAGTGAATTATACACAAAAAACTGTTGTCCAAATAAAAAAAAAAGGGGTGGCATGTCTTCCCCCTCAAAAGCTCTCCTACTGCACTCCCCAAATGCACCAAATTAAACAAAGAGGAGCCATTCTCCAAATGATCCTTCCTCATCCCACTCCTTTGCCAGCTAACAAACACCTCCCTTACCGTATTAGGCATCATCGAACATAACCGAATAAGGAGAAGAGCATGCTCCACAGATCCTTCACTACTATGCAATGAAGAAGTAGATGTTCAATCATCTCCATCTCTATAAGTGCAGGTTTGCTTTGTTTTTTTTATTTTTTTGAAAATAGTATGTGTGCATTTGAGGATATCTGTGCCATTTCCATAAAATATAGTGAAAAGTAATAGTCTCAAGAGACAATCGTAATGCTCTCATTTCCTCTAGCCTTATCAGTCTCTCCCTCATCCTCTCCTATTTTGTAATTTTGTTCTTATTTTCCATTAAATATCTGCCATCAAACTCTAAATTCTAAAAACAACTGCATAATGATCATAGAAAGGGAGAGCGAAGAATATTTTTAAATTATTTCTGATTTTTTTTAACGCAACAATTAACTCTGAATTTTGCATCAAGGTTGTTTTGTGCTTGCAGAGTGGCTAGATTCTAACTTTTGTTCCATTAGTGGTACTAAGGCTCCATTTGGCATGGTTTTTGCAGCCTTGCTTTTACGTTTACAAAATTTCATGGGCCAAACTTTTACAACTTTTTTTTATATTAATTCTCCAAAGCCACAAAAGTGCATTATCAGAAAAGCAACTCTGAATTGATTTTTTCAAACACACTTTTGCGTGTTTATGAAAGCAAATCCTAATACCCACTAAACTAAAACACATCTAAATTGATTGTCATAATGATGGTGAGGGGCATCTTGGACTACTTAAATGTAATGGAAGTGGTTGCTCTTTTAGTAGTTGTTTACAAGTTACCTATCCAAAAAAAAGATGTTGGTGTATTATAATTTATTTTTATTGCAGTTCACCAGAATTAAATTAGGCATGGATTTCTTTTTTCCTTCTAGACCCTCATTAGAGTCTTTGTTATTAATTTTTTACTTTCTCTGCTGTGAATAAAAATCTAATTTTGAACTATGTAAGAGAGTTTAAAACAGTTCCACCATTTGCTTGATAGCACATTGTCTGGCAGATATATTCCTGTGGCGTGTGCGCAATCGATTGCCTTTTCTGATAGGTTTGTTAATATCTATCCTTCATTCAAGTTTCTCTGATTAACTTGATCCAGGAGGCTGGATTTTTTTCCTTCTTTTTTATTTTTAAGTTCAAAATAGTTTGTATAACATCTTCTGAACTTGAATTTCTATTTATCGAAATCATTCTAGCACTAGGCACCAGACAATTTTGTATATCATTATATGAAAATTGATTCCATTGTATTTATTTTGTAGACTTACATGGGCTGTTGTTTATCTCAAATCTTGTTTAATAAAGGATTCAGTGATTTCAGCTTAACTCTATATGTTGAAAAGGATGATGATGGTTTCTCCACATTTTAGTATTCTCTCCTTTGTTCAAATGCTACCAAAATGCTGTTGACTAAAAGTTTCATGGCATTGCTGAAACACCCTTAAGCTGCGGCCTCTCTCTGCTTGCACATGCGCTTGCACTAAACATTTTGTTGTTGTTTACATGATGTTTGGCTGTCCAATGGCCATGAGTATGTTACTTGAAATAGTTACAATCATATCATCTCTAATTAACTTCGTGCAGTGAGATGAAACTAGCTTAATGTTTCTATTCTTGTATTGAAAAAAGAAAACTTTCTTGAGAATCTTGAGATTATAGTGGTTGATAAATGGCATTTATGTATTGTGATGTTTTTGAATCTTATATATATGCTAATTACCCCCAAGAAAATCTGTTGTCTGTTGTTGATGATACTGCTGGGGGTGTCCTCAAAGGGACTCATTAACAATAACATTGCAATCAGTTCTGTATGCTTTGGGTGCAAAAGGATTAGTAATTCGTTAAATGAATTGATTGTTCTGAAGATCCCTGGTGCTGAAAACGTGAGACGTGTGAATTGCTAAGACAACTTTAAGGATGTGTAAGTTGCTGAATCTGTGGTCCCTAAGTGGCATTGATGAGCCCAATGGGACTTTCAAGCTTGATCAATTTTTGTGGAGATCATCAATCATCTGTGATCAATGTATATGCCATGAAGCTTGTGGCCTGGGGCTGGGGTAAACATGTTACTGACATTAGAGTTTTGCATCAGTTTTCAGACTCTTTGGGTGTGCCTGCGTACTGCCTAACAGCATATATATCGGGCTAGGGCAGAGAGCTCATTCGAACCTTTAGATACGACCAGTTAGTCTGGTTACCACCTGGGCCCACTGTATATTATATTATAGAATTTTTTTATCCCACTCATGTTTCTTTTTTTAAATTAATTTTTGTAACCAACACACTTTCATATTTATTTTACACTTTGAGAAAGAGACACTAGAAGAATTCCTTATTGATTAAGGTTTCATATTTTAAGCTATAAGGTAAGTTTTGAAAAGATGTCATTGGACAAATTTTTTGGTTTATAAGCATTTTTTTTTTAAAGTGCTTTTTAAAATCAGATAGATATGAGAAATAAGTGCATGGGTTTCTGAAATTAATAAAAAATGCATGAGTAAGGCAAAAAGTTCATAAAGTACAAGTACTAAAGAATGCAATAAAAGCAAATGGCTGATAGAGATTGTATTTGTGTAATTTTGAGACTTTTTTATATTATTTTTTTTATTGTAAAAATGGTAATCTTCGATCTTGTCTATCCTACGAGGTAGTTCTTTTTATCTAACCAAGTAGCATTCTATTCCGTCGATTAGAGGATCATGTAATTTATTCTTGAATGCAGACAATGGCGATTCTACTTATAGCAAAATTTTAAAATTTTGAGTTCTTACCACTAGTTTTATTGATTTTTTTTTTTAAAAAATAAGAATTTTCCCCCCTCCCCAAATTTGTTATATTTCACTGCATGCAGATCAAGTAAATTTAAGGTCTCCAAGAAAATACTAACTCAATGATATTTGAATTAGAGACTTTAACAATGTTAAATATTTTTCTCCTTATTCGCTACCATGAACTATACTTAAAACGGTTTTGTGATGTTTTTTCACTAAATGTGTTCTTTACACTTGGAGTTGTGATGGTAGTCTTGCCGGGGTCTCAGAATCTGAGGCAAGGGGATTTTTCCCCCCCCCCCCCCCCCCCCCCCCCCCCCCCCCCAATGATCTTTTTGTTTTACCAGCATAGTTACCTTTTGCTTGAACGAACTTCTCTTGTGGTCCTCGCTGAGGAAGGCAACTTGCATGGGTGTTTTTGGATTATCTCGTGAACAATTTCAGTTGCTTGTGGTAAATCGCCGACTCTTCTATAAATTTTAGCTGTAATAGAAAGAAATTAACAAACAAATACGTAATGAATATTAATACAATACAAGGGCTATTTCACTAGCAGTGACAGCTAGCATTCGTGCAGTGCTCTCGAGGCTGTATGAAATTAACTTGCATTCAACTTAGACTATATATATATATATATATATAGAGAGAGAGAGAGAGAGAGAGAGAGAGAGAGAGAGATGAAACCCCGTAAAGATTAATACATACGTGCAGTGACAGCTAGTGGTGAACGTTAATAGAAGTTTCCCACCTTTGGTGACAAGCTGCCATGGCACGTGACCTTGAAGGGGAAAGGACACGGAAGAAAAATTCAACCTATCTTCTGACTTTGGTTGCCATATTGACTCTTGCTTTTAAAAAGGCCAGGTGACTCAGCTAGGTAGATTAGTGAATGAAAACGAGCTTCCCTCCTCTTCTGTAATATAAACATGACCTCACATGTTCCTGTCACTATTTGAGAGCCCAGACAGTGAGAAAGACAGAGAAAGAGAGAGCCATGGGGAGACCTCCTTGCTGTGATAAAGTTGGCATCAAGAAAGGACCATGGACGCCTGAAGAAGACATCATCTTAGTTTCCTACATCCAAGAACATGGTCCTGCAAATTGGAGATCAGTGCCTACGAACACCGGTAAATTAAACTGTCTTTCCCTTTTAATGGGCTTTCAAATGCCATCATCAATAAAAATGCCATCTGGTGTTTGTTATTATTCTTTGGAAATGATTTTATTTTAGTTTTTGGTTTTTGAATCTTTCACTTCCATGCAATTTGTGTCCTCTAATTAATGACTCAAATCAATTTTTTTCCTTTCAAAAGGATTGTTAAGGTGCAGCAAAAGTTGCAGGCTTAGATGGACTAACTACCTCCGGCCGGGAATCAAGCGAGGCAACTTCACCCCCCATGAAGAAGGGATGATAATCCACTTGCAAGCTCTGTTGGGTAACAAGTAATTTTCGAAAATCTCTTGAGTATATATATTTAGATTTATCAATTCAAAAAGCTTATATATATATATATATATATATCCTTTTCACTTTGTAATATATATATATTAGAAACATGCATGTAGATATATATCTTTTTATCATTTAGTTAACTAAGTTCAAGTTTTTGGATAGATGGGCAGCCATAGCTTCATACCTCCCACAAAGAACAGACAATGATATAAAGAACTATTGGAACACTCACTTGAAGAAGAAGATCAAAATATTTCAATCAGCTTTGGAGCCCCACATGGCATCAGATTCAACTACCTATCAGTTTGTATCCAAGAGCTTCAACGACAAAAGAAGCTTTGATATTTCAAGCCATGACTCCACTCTCAGGTTGAACCAGACCTCTTCCACCTATGCTTCAAGCACAGAGAATATTTCAAGACTCCTAGAAGGATGGATGAGATCTTCTTCCCCAAGGACTAATACTTCTCTGAATGGACCTCATGATGAACTGCACCGCAACACTGGTTTAGAAAACAATAGCATTGGAAATTCTATGACAACAACAACTTCTCTTCAGTGTTACAAAGCCAAAGCCGACCAAGATGGCGGTGATTTAATCTCTAGTGAAGAACTTGAATCTATTCTATCGTTCGATAACTTGAACAGCATTGCTTGGGACAAGTCTTCATGTGATTCTATCCTTAAAGGCTCTCAAACTACTGCAACTGACGAGAAGGTGATCCATCTTATGCACGAGAAGAAGCAACGATCTGATAATAATCCTCCATTATCATTTCTTGAGAAATGGCTCTTGGATGAAACTGCTGGTCAAGTAGAGGAGATGATGGAACTGCCTCAAATATTCTAAGTTTGATCGAGCTGCAAATTAAATGAAAAAAAAAGAGTGTGTTCAATCTCTTTAGGGGTTAATCTTTCGTTGGGGTTCTAAAAAGTTAGGATCTCTTTGCAAAATGTAACTTTAGTGATGATATTTCTGAATGAATTATCTGAACTAAGCTTAGTTTTTTTATTTTTATCTACTTTTCTTATTAATTTTTTTTTTTTCATTTTCCTGCTAATGCTTATACTCAAGAAAACAGGTAAATCATGATCATTCAAATGACACTTAATAGACAAGACCAATGGTCTTCTTCAGTGGATATGGGTCAGATTCAGGCCGACGGGGACAAATGATCATTACCCGGATTGAACAAGAAAACTAAGAAATTGAAAGGTATCACAAGTTGAATTAGAGGCAACTACCATCAGCGCACTACAATAAAAATGAAAATTTAATCTGCGCCAACCAAACCGATGGTGGGTCAGATTCCGGCAGGGTTAGGTCAGAATTATATGGAGTATATATTTGCATGTTAAACAAAGATGAGAGAGTTGTGGTAGAGGAAAATCAAAGGGGATAATAGGCATATAAGTGAATGGTACAGTGTCACGAAAGTCTTGCTATCAAATGGCGTAAATAGTTGCTTCAAGGCTGTCTTCTTACAGAAATAGGAGGAAACATGTGATCTCTTTGACCTTTCGGTGTGGGAAGCTGCCCAAATGTTGATTTCATGGCTACTCTGTCATGCAAAATTTTTCACAGGATACAGATTAGGGTTTTACCTTTATGCATGAGTACTACCATGAGAGTTTCTCCTACTTTCACACCACCAATCACAAGATGCCATATTGCGTTGCTTTTGTTTCACCGACAATATCAAAATTAAAATCCCATACAACATGAGACAGACTCATAAAATAATTTTTTTATAAAAATTTTAGGAAAAGAGAAAACTTTATAATCTTTCCATACTCCATAATGTGGCCAACTATATGATAGGTGGGCCTGCCCCATTTATGGGAACACTATTGCATTTTTTAAAAGGTATAATTTGATTATTTAATTTTTGAATGAAATTCAAAGAAACACAACATGATATTAATTTCAAGAGAAAATGATGATTGCATCTTATATATATATATATATATATATATATGTTATATCCAATTCGCATAATGGTTGAGGAAGGGTATGTGAGTGAGCTTACTCAAAAGTGCAAAAGAAAGAACGTGGTTAGCTGAAAATTGAATGAAAGTATTGCCTGTGAGAGAAGGTGCTTGACTCATTTATTTGCCTCATTTTTCTTTCCCTCCTTTTTGGGGTATGCGTGCAGTTAACTTAGGAAGCCTCATGAAAATTTTCTTGTATATTCTGCACCACCCAGAAGCCAATGTTACTCATCCTTTGCTGCATAAACAAATGAACTAATTACTGCACTGGGACATGCTATTACAGTGTTTTTTTTTATTTTTATATTCCAGTCAATCGATAGGGTCGATGATTTCTAATTCCTACTAACCCCCTTTTCTTGTCCCTCCAAGGACTTGAATCTTGCTCTTATTCCTCTGGAAATGAACAGGTAATGACACTGGATCACTGCATGCTTCCGCATAAACTATTAGAGTTGAGTTGTTATAGAGTGGAAATCTTGTCACTTGTACAAGAAGAACACCACTGCATTTCATTGATATGGTTGAACTACCCATTTTGTACCTTGATGGCATGTGGTGCTTGATAGTATATATGGAATTGATTCCATCATCATCATCATCATAAAAAAAGGGACATCATCTGAGTAAATAAGAGTTAAGAGTCTCTCTCTCTCTCTCTTCCTATAGGAATATAGCTCACCTAGGTTGTTTTATGAAACATAGAAGAGTATGAGTTCAACAACCCAGATCATGATATACAACCAAACCCCCCCTCCCCACCTGATATTTGTAATGGACTGGACCAGGATGAGTAGAGTCTCTCCTCCCAGTTAAATATATTGATGATGATGCATATTGTCCCCCAAGCTAGTGATATCCTATCACATACATACATACATACATACATACATACATATATATATATATATATATATATATGATACTTAACTCTCTGTCTGTCTTTTTTCTCTCATGATAGATGCATACTACAAATCAATTCAATTCAAGAAGATATATACAGCTAGATTCAAAATAGAGATTTTCTACTGATTATATTGGAAATGTGGTCATAAAGCATAACTTGATTAATCTAATCAGAACCCTAATTACATTACTATCAACCCCACCTAACCATGCATGGGTTGGCATATGAGATAAGAGAAAAGAGGCACCCCAATAATTGGTTATGTTCCTCATGAATTGGTCCAAAAGAAACAAAAAAACATTGGTCTCCGCAGGGAACACAACAATGAAACAAATACTACAAGGTTAGATATACCCGCAGTCTCTACTCATTGAATATGATCTACACTACACCTTCAGCTTCTAGAACTACCCTGCGTGATTGTTGCTAAGATTAGATATAAGTCAATGGTATATCAATATTTAGCCAACAGCATTATATATATACATGAATTTTTTTTCTTTATCTAAATTATTGCTCAATCACTATTTGATCCCACTGCTTTTAATGCAATTCAAATTGATCTGTCATATCTTCAAAACCCATTTAACTACTGTGTCTCTCTCTCTCTCTAGAGTAAAAATTTTCACATCATTTGTACTATTACATGACAATATATCAAATCAATATTACTATAACTTATAAAAAAAAACATGAGATATAACACATTATCATGATATTATTATAAAGACATATTGTCATAGTATTAGAGCAGTCCCACTCAAGAATTTTTCTGCGGGAATCAACTTTTATTGTTTAAAAGCATGGAAAAAGAACTGGGTTGCTTCTTCACATTAGCTTTTAAGTATATGGGCCAGAGGTGAAGGAAAAAAGCAAGCTAATTTGTCTTTTGCTTTCTTGAATCATTACTTTACAAGTCGTAGAAATCTCTCAATTTTAGATTTGAGAAACCCGGTCAACAGATTGCAACACGATAAGTTAGGAGAAAGAAATTTTAAAAAACTATATATCTCTTTGTAACGAAGAAAGCAAGAAAAAATTATGAGTTACCAACCATATTTGCTTCAGTTGAAAATTTTGAGCAGAATGACTTATACCAAGATCCCAGTTTGAATCTAAATTTGACTGATCTTAAAAAAAATATATTCAAATTGGAAAATCCAAATTTGAACAAAAAATCTGCTAAATAATTATCGTTAGAAAAGTATGCATATAATATATAAAAATATTATTAATCAGATTGAATGTACCTAAAACTGAATTCAATCCAATTATAATCAGATCCTTTAATCCGAATTTGGATTTAAATTGTTGGATATCAATCAATTTTGCATTTTAATTTTAATCAGATTAGATTGGAGTTGACACCAATAAACGTAATTAAGTATGTTCATAAAAAAAAGGTGACTAACTCAGTACGAGGCATTGTAGAATTTGAGAAGAATTAAATATATTTAGCCATACTTCGGAAACAAAGAGGCTCTATTTCTGTAATTCTAATCCGTGACTTTTAGGTCACAATAAAAACCTCATCATTGTGAGAAGGCCCAGCCTCTAATTTAGCATGTTTATAAAAAGTAATTAAACATGATCAACTAGTAAGTTGCTTAAACATGATTTTGTTTGGTAACACTTAGAGCATTTTTGTGGCTTACCTTGCGGCAAAAGGTGAAGAAGAGGAAGAAAGGATTTTTTTTTTTGGCATTGTATGTAGTATTTCACATCGATTGAGTGAGAAAATTTTGATTGAGATATAAGATATCATAAGTTGCCTATTCATAACTTGGCTTAAATATTTTTAGCCATGTGATTATCCCTTTTCATTAGGTTTTACACGTTTGTAAAAGTCTTTGCTTGGCCATTATATCAAAACTTTTAAAATGACTTCTATGTTGATTTTATCTTTCAAATATATATATATATATATATATATATATATGTACATTTGTAAAAAAGTAATTCTCATACTGCTTTTGTTTTTTCAAATATATATTCTTCTACGCTTAAGAAAGAAACCCTAAATACTCCAACTTTTATATTGGTTTTAAGAAATCAACCCTAAACACTTGCTATATAACAACAAAATGCAGAACTTTTTTTTTTTTTGATGAATCGGTTAGAGGGTATTCTGGGTCAATTTATGCGTATTAAATTAAGTTTCTTTTTTGTAACAGTTAAACCCATTTATCGATAATAAAAAGACTCAAACTCGAAACACTCTAACTTTTATACTCAACATTTTTATAATTCAACTACATCCCGAATGATAACAAAATGTGTTAACTTAATTATTTACTTCCACCAACATATCATGTGCTAGTTATTTAAGTGATATTACAGCTACTATTATTGTATCATGTGCTAGTGCCATATCACATTATATCATAAATTAGCATTCAAGGAGTGAATTGAATTGCAACAAATTTTCAGTGGTTCTACTGGGTGCACCAGCCTGTCGTTGAGCGGTCTGAATCCTAATTCACAGTACGGTCCAACTTAACTAAGCAATCAACAAGGTTAGCCCATCAGACTCCAATTCATCCGTGTTAAAATGATAATCTCAGGTCATAATGGGCCGGCTTGTTCACAACTGCAAATGCACTTTGGGGCTGCTTTTTATTTTCCCTCAAAAAAAAAAAAAAAACAAACAAAGAGTAATTATACCAATCTCTTATAAAGTTTTTAAAATTATATTAACTTCCACTTTCTACTCGACAAATTATAGATATTTCCTCTAATCAATTTTTTTCCTTTAAAATGAGAAAAACCTATCTCTTTCTTATCTTACTTTAACAAATTTTTAATTTTGATCAATTTTTTAAATTTTTAAATAAATATTAATTAAAACTTTAAAATAAAAAAATTCTTTTAAAAAAGATAAAAAAAAAAAATGGTCAAAATGCAAACAAAAAAAAAAAAGAAAAAAACATGAAATGGACAATTGTCATTTTAAAAGGAAAAAAAATTAGCTTTTAAAATATTTATAATTTGTCAATAAAAATAAAAAAGATCAATGTAAATTTAAAAACTTAAATAGAGATTAATATAATTGTAAAAAATTTCAAGAAAATTAAGTATAATTTAAATAAATATAGAGTATCGAGTTCCTAAAGGAAGCCCGCCAAGCCCTATCACACTCGGTGTCTACTGCTCATTTGGCAGAGTCAGCAATGTCAATGTGTACACAAGCATGTCATGTTAAAGTTGACAACTCATAACAACTATTAACTGTACATAAAAGTATGGTTTAATTTCTGTAGGATTGGGTTTGCAGAGGCTCCTAACTTGTAAAAATAAAATTGAAATATATTGCTAACATGATCATGAAGACCGAATCTCATATCACTGATATCTAATATCCATTGCACAATGTTGATTCCACCTTAGAAAAGAAAAAAATAACTTGAAAACAAAAAACTGGTAAAGCCTCATCAAGAAGCAGGGCAATCTTAAACTTTTGATTTCTCATATCTATTGCAGAAAAACTTGGTCTTCTCTTTTCATCCAAAAGCTATTTCCAGATTTCTGTACCTTGATTTAAAAAATTGAAATGGCGTCTCTTTTCTTTGATGGTGTGAAGAAGAAAAATTGTCCGATGACTCAAATGTCTAGGAAAGTTAAACACTATCTGTCTTGCATTTGTCGAACCTCTTCATAGATAGAACGGAAAAGGACAGTGGAAATATACCTCTCCCCAAAGCTAGGAAATACAACCTGTATAATTAGAAACCAAAAATGGACTAGTAAGAAGCAAAAAGCCGGATAATATCCAGATAAATATAGAATTCCACGATTCAGCATGAATGATATTTACATATATATATATACACACACACAAACACACACACAAACATGATTTACTTATAATTGATTAGTTTAACACCTTTCTATCTTAACATGGGATACAAATTTTCCCAAGCCCACCATTATATTAGATAGATTGACCATGCTTATCATTCAAGCCAAATATCAGGCCAATATATACAAGCAGTTACCTAACCAATGGACAGCTAGCTGCCCAAGAGATGCATATTCATTGTGTGATCTAGATGGGAAGTCTCAATCTTCAATGCACTTAATATATGACATTCATGAGCGTGTAGAGATATTGAATCCAACTGAGGGTTTAGTGAAAATTGGTGCCATAAAATGTTAAGAAGCACGGATAAGAACAAGGGACATGGATATGACACAACACGGATATATGCGAACATGGCACTTCTCCAAAAAGTAAGACACAAATATGTCTAGCACACATTGAATAATTTTTTTTATATCACCATATAATAAAAACATAATATTATTTCAATCAAAATAAGTATAAAATCACAAATCACGACAATATCATAAATATAACACAATAAAAAATTCATTAAATAAAAATTCAAAAACTTCTCCATTTAATCATCACCATCCATGATCTAAGTTTCAAGACAAATTTGTTTATTATTACATAGAACATACACACACACACATATATAGTACCTATCGAATATATAATATATATATATATATATTGAATTGAGTTGTATAAATATAAAAATAAAACCAAAAATAAAGTGGAGAAAAAGAGAAGAAAAGAAAAAAAAAACGTGTCCCTAACATGTCCTTAATGTGTCCTGGACATATCCGAAATTTAGAAAATTTAAAAAAATTACACTCTTTTTCATGTTTCCGAGTGTGTCTGTGTTCGATATTGAGACATGAGACAAAATAGAATGTCCGTACTTCATAGTTAAAAAGTTATTAAAGGGTGTAAGAATTACACCAATTGTAAATTTCATATTGCTTCTAGACACTCTTTTTCACGTGTCCGAGCGTGTTAGTGTTCAACATTGACATATGAGACAAAATAGAATGTTCATGCTTCATAGTTAAAAAGTTATCGAAGGGTGTAATTACACCAGTTGAAAATTTCATAGTGCTTCTACATGAACTTGTGTGTGCGTGCGCGTGCGTCGATGAAAATGCATATCACAATTCATGAGTAGAATAAGTGCCACTTGGGAGTGTTGCTGCTAGCAAGGAGTTTCAAAAACAAAGACTTTAAAAAGAAAATGTAAAATCTTTACAAAGTCTAGTTGTACTTTCTCTCGCACTCTGCTCTCCATCTCGGCCAACACCATCTATCTCACCCTAACAGGTTTGCCACCTCTCTTACCTTCACACATTAATTGAATGAGATGACAGTGATGAAGTTTGTCTTTATTGATTAGAAGAGTCATAGAGAAGGTGGGTTGACTAGCAAATTATAAGTGGGGAGATGGTGGTGATGGTGGATCAGTGCAATGACCAACGATAATGGAGTCGGTGGTAGCAAGTTGCAGGTCTAGTGTGTCGTTGAGTGGTTAAGGTAGTGAAAGAGAGAGGGGGGGGGGGGGGGTCCTAAATGTCTGCAGCAAACGTGCTTGCCAGGAATAATATCAAATCCCTCCCTCAATGTACATGACAATGACCATATATATGCCTTCTCTGCTCTCAAGTCCTCATTCCAAGGAAGTGCACATGTGAAAGAGCAGCCCCAACTGAAGCCTTAATCTGTGCTTTCATTGTCCTTCAATAACAGAACCCAACGGCTAGCACCAACTTTAGATTAAGGACTCAAATACTTAAAATGATTGCATATCACTTGTCTCCCAACATATGTCCTTGTTGGAAATCATTAAAAAACTTCACCTTGTGAAATGGGAAAAGGCTAAACTTCTTATTCACGAGGGTGGGTTGGGCATTAAAGATCTACAGGTCTTCAAAGAGCTTTGTCAGGAAAATGGCTTTGGAGGTTTGGGGCTGATCAAGCTCTTTCGAAGGAGTTGGAGTCTTCTAAATATGGAGTAGAGGAGGGGGGTTGGTTTACTAAGGAACGAGTGGAAGCTCAAGGTTGTGGCTTGTGATGAAGGGATGTCCTTCGCCATTGCATTTGTTATGCTATAGGGGAGGGTACGAAAGTTGAGTTTTGGGATGATCCTTGGAATGAGGATAAGCCTTTGAAAGAAAGGTTCCCTAATCTTTATAGATTGGCCCTTAATAAGGATGCTTATGTGGCGGATTATTGTTTTTTTGGTGGGGAATGAGATAGCATGGAGCCCCATCTTTAGGAGAAATTTTTTGATTGGGAAGTGGTGGAGGACCTTTTGGAGGTTTTGAATCGATTCAAGCTAGTGGTAGGAAGGAGAGACTCCCTTGTATGGAATCCTACTAGCCCGAAGGAGTTTTCAGTAAGTTCTTTCTACAAGGATATAGTGGGTAAAGGGGTGGATAATTTTTTTGTGGAAATTGATTTGGCGTTCTTGTGTTCCTCGCAATGTGGATTTTTTTTGTTTAGACGGCGACTTGGAATGCAACTCTCACCGTGGATAATTTGAGAAGAAGGGGTTTTCAATTGGCTAATTGGTGTTATATGTGTAAGAAGGAAAATGAGTCAGCTGATCTCCTCCTTGATTGTGAGGTGGTAACAGATGCTTGGTGTATGCTCTTCTCTTTATTTGGGATTTTTTGGGTGGGGCCACCAACACTAAGAGAAATGCTTCTAAGATGGAAAGGCAGCCAGGTGAAGAGGGAGAAGTGCAGGGCGTGGAACATGGCTCCTATTTGCTTCTTATGGTGTATTTGGAGGGTGCAGGGGAACAAACAGTTTAATTAAATTTAATAATTGAATTTGAGATAATACTAACAAGCTTTTTATTTTTACAGACTCAACAGCATAAACTCTTTAGCACTATTTTTTTATTACTTACTACTAACATTTCCGGTCCTGAAGTTTCAGTTTTATCCAAAAACACCCAAGTTGGTCTCCTCCTTTGATGTTATGCAACACCCCAAAATGGGAAAATTGCATCTCCGTTAGCGAATAGGGGTGGACCCTTTTCACAAAAAATAAATAATAAATAAATGATAATCATGTCTAGCTATTTGTATTAGTCTTTTTCCCCCCTCTTCTCTCCCAACAATCAGATAGGCAGGGCATATCAAATCAATCTAAATCAATTATGAATTATATTTCGTAAAATCTATCTCCATATTGAATTCAATAGGGTTTGGTTGATTCCTTATTAGATTGGATTATGATATGATCTCATCTAATCCTTTTCTATTGGAGAACTCTTTTTATCTTAATCTGGCCCATTACATATTTGTAGGCACTGGGCCTTCACCCACAACATGTCATTAATGACTCCTCTACAAATGATTCCTAAAGACCTCCATGATGCAGGCTTTCCTTAACCCATGTGGCTCAGCACTGTTGATAAGTGGTCCTCCTCAACTAGCCACTTCCTCCAGGTGTGAAATGTCTCTGCATTCTAAGAAACCAAAGATACCTTTGCCTTGAGCCTAGATGTAGTGGGCATCGTCAAGGTGGTCCCTCATCACCTCATCCACCATTACAAGGCAAGAAAAGACAGGGATATGATGCATGTGTTTCGGTGCATTGGTACCTTCTTGGGTTGGGCAGGGAGCACCTCAAGCTCGACATTCATTCAAGGTGTGCCTCCAAGCTGCCTCCAAACCCACTAAGATCCTTGGGATTTCATGGTTTAGCAGCTGGAGTTGAGGACTAGCTAAAGTTGATCCCGCCTTCTTGACCTCCGTGGTCGTCAGTCTAGAAGGGAGAGAGATGCCATGTGCTCTATAGGACACAAAACCTTATCCTCCATGACACACATCCCTCCTTGCACATTATCTACAGCCAGAGCTCCAGCATGCTGACATGGTTGCCTTTGTCAAGCTCACAGGTTCTGATTCGCTAGCTAGCCCCTTCAAGCAGAATGTACTGCTCTTGGAAGCTGTTCCCCGTACACTCGGCAATGGATTCTATGCCCTAGTGTCCCTCAGGTAACAAAGCAAACCCTTTGGCCATCACCACCAATCTTGCTCCTCTCTCTCTTGAGATCAACTTGATTCACACCAAGCATGCTCCTTGGATCCCACACCATCCTACATTACAACCTCATTGGCAAGAACCCCAAATGTACTATACCTACAATATGCAACTGCAATATTAATCATGTCTTTGACTTGACATGCATCACTTTGAGAAATGGACTTTATGTACCTTCATAGGATCCATATAATCATTTCATTCTTTATTTTTGGTCTCACTGTTTGTGTCCCTAATCCATCAAGCATCTAATGATCCTTTTAATTAGTTTCAGAGCCAGGAAACAGGCACAAAAGTTTCCACGTGAGGCGCGCGACTTTGTTAACATTTTCAAGGAGCTTCTGCCAAAATTTTCCAAATTCTGCTAACCAAAATTTAACTTGAAAGCTACCCAAACCTTAAAAACAGGGAGGAGAAGAAAAGAGTTTAAAAGAAAGAAAATCCCTTACCGCAATAAGTTTTCCAGCATTTTCGGGCCTTTTTGCAATGCTTATGGCAGCTACTGCAGCAGCTCCTGAAGATATACCAACCTACAAATAAGGGAGAACTAATAAACTAATGCAACCAGCATCAAGGAAAAATGATATGTAATGATAACTTCGTAGCAGCCAAAAGAGGTAAAATTGTGTAGACAAGATTCAAAATGAAATTGTGGATTTAATACAAGCTAGTACTGGGAAAGAACTTTTTACAAGTAAACATACTATTATACTAAGATGGTCAAATATCGATCGTATATGGGGAAATGAGGGAAATAGTTGCAAGGTATCTTTCACTTATTTTTTTTTTACTCATCCAGGTGGAGGGAGAAGGTACCATCCGCTACAAGTCAAGCCATATAGAGATCAAATCACTTTTTCTCTCTCACTACAAAGTTGGATTAAAATCCTTGACAGACCACACAAAAAATCTTTTCTATTTAACAACTTTTAAGCCGAAGCTGTAAAGCTCAGTTAATGAAGCACAACTACAGAGATTAAAACGAGGAATACTTCTTAAATGTTCAACACTAAAAATGTTTGCAAATTACCAGTAAACCTTCCTTCAATGCCAGCTTTCTAGCCATTTCAACAGCTTCATCGTTGGTAACCTACATTTTCCCATATCAATAAATGTTCAAATCTTGTACCCCCAAAAAAATGTTCAAATCAAATTGGTCAGATAACTATATTAACTAATGAAAACACTGCACACCAGAACACAAATAATAATGAAAGTTACCTTAAGAACCTCGTCAAGTAAATCAACATCCAAAATGCTTGGCACATAGCCTGCACCAGTGTCTTATATGCAGTGAGAACAAAATTACAAAAGTTGGATTATATGGCACAAGAAAATTGATATCATGAAATATAATTCTTAACACAATCCCTCCACCTGGGTTTTCTCCTGAGAGTACACTCCTCTCTGCAGGTTCTACTCCAACCACCTATGTGAAATGAAAAAAAAAACCAACACTCAATACAACGTAACCCAAAGAGAGAAATAATACAGACACGGACAGATGGCCCAATCATCAGTAGAGACATCTATAATCTACCAATACATGCAGAGGTGACATGTGTCAAAATTACTGAGCATAAGACCATTGCAAGATGATGCAAACTTACAGTAAAAGGATGTAATCTACCTAAAAGAAAATGATGATAGTTAAAGCTCTCAAATTCAGGGACATTGTGAGCTGGTAGTCTGGTACACTCTAAAAAGTAGAGCATTCAATAGCCAAGCTAATAGAGAAAGTGTATGGGTACTGAAAGTATGATGTCACGGCTCTCACAAATTCAAGAAAGATTTTCTCATGAGAAGGCAATATTAGACACTTTAAATTTGCATGCAGAACCATACCTGGTGGGATCATTGAACCAAAATGTTTATTTCTATATGCATTAAAAAGCAAGTAAGGGGGAAATAGAATGGGTCTTCCTTCTGGCGAACCTGACTACTGCATTGACCATTATACCCCTTCAAATTCTTGCTATTTCCATGTCTACCCCCTCCCCCTCTCTTTTTTCCAGTTTCAAGCCCTTGGTGTCATTGATTTTTGAGGGGCACATCATGACTTGTTTGGCTTACACCAATGAATTTCAATCTCTAATGACGTGTCTATCAGCCGAAATTTGTATGTGCCTCCAAAATTATGGCAAACATCCCATCAAGTAGTTCTCCAATGATGAGTAAATGCAACTACGACAATCATAAGGTAATTTGTTAACTTTTTCCTTTTTTCAACTTTAGATCTATATCTCTCACTGCCTAGAAGCAGCTAAGGATGATACAAAATGGGTCTGCTATCGAGCAACATAACAACTCGGCAACTCTCACTCTTCTTGATAAGTCTTAACAACTCAGCAACTTGTTTGACATTATTTGACCATTTAATATATACAATAGCATACTCTGCACGAGAGAGGGAAATAACAACTATATAAGTACTCAAATCTAAAACCTACTATCGCCCTTTTTCTAATTTTTTAACAAATAAAGTTCATTTACAAAAAATTATTTGGGGAATTTAGAATTATACAGACAGAAAGCGCGCGCGCGCACACACACACACACATATAAGCGCTTTTTCCAATTGTACTATGTAGATAAAGGCCGTCAACCTATTATGTTGTAGAAGTTCTAGCGATCTTATTTTTTCCTTTTTTGATTAGTAAAAATAGTATCACTTAAAAGCGCTACAAGTGGAGTGAAACCTATGTACAAGTGAAGTATACATCCAAACAAAATTGAATCCCTATACATATCTTGCAAGAAATCTACAGAAGGATCACCCAAAAAACAAATTTGCTCAAGTATTAAATTATTTATTTAATTTTTCCACCCTTGAGAAAAAGGCTTGAGTCAGCCATAATTCAACACTTGGGTTTTAGCAAGAAGAATGAGAAAATAAAATTGAGGATTAGAGTGCTCTATAAAAAAATTGGTGAAGCGTGACCACCCCTTTTATAGCCGAGCCAATGTGTGCAATCATGGCGACATGACGGTTGATGCGCGACAATTCGCCTCCCCCAGTACTATCGCAATAGGTTATTACCTTTCCCACCAAAATGTAATGTTTGTTCCTGGCCAAACGAAATTAACATGACGCTTAGACAAACTCATTTAATGCTTTCCCACAAATTTAACATTATGCACGTGCACACTCACTAGTGAGATCCACACAACAGGGGAAAAAATATGGATTACTTGATCCACCTTGTGCATCTTTGCCACATGTCAAGTTTCATCGACTATAAGTTGGACTATTGTGCAATGTGAACATTATCCAATCATCCATGGACACATCCACCGACATATGATGACATGTGTCTTATTACTAAGGCGACCATGGAGGTCCCTTGTGCTAGTTAATGTGCTTGTGCCTTAGCTCCGAACCTAGAGGTTTTCTTGAGATTAACTCCTAGTGAGTTGAGGTAATGCCCTTGAGTTGGGCCTATCTCAGGTTCCTTAGTCTAAGCTCACATCTTCCAGTTCTCTTACATTAATCAATATACATTCCTTGATATTGGAGTTGGACATCCTTACAAAGTAACTCTAATAATAGCTCTTCTAATTGAGTCCAACCAATCTCCCCGCGAGCTACATTTTCTTAAGCCGAGCCAATGTCAGTTCCCCAACTTGGCTCATATTTAGCTTAACTTCTATCCTATACTTATAGTAGGGATCTCACAGTCACTTGGTGATTGTGTAAGGCTAGGGACAGATCTTAAGGAGTTCTCTAAGCTCGGTGCGGGGCCATGGTATGGCTCACAGCTATGCCATGGTCTTCTTTAATAGCATTCCTAGGGTTATGTGGCTTGGTGCCTGATGTTGTAGGTTCACCAAGGTTTCCTCTGTGTTGGTTCAATAATAGTTTTGTTCCTTCCAAAGAAAGATAGATCCTTATAATGTCCTCTTGGACACGTGAAGCCACAACTGTGTGTCGTTGTCACATGTCCTTTGAGCTAATCACATGCACCAACCACTATAAATAGGAGCGTTTTGCTCCTCTGACATAATTAATTCACCTTAGGAATTGTGCACATTGCTTCCTGCATTGTTCCTCTGTCCTATTCTCTATCATTCTCTAGATTGCCTTGACTTTCACTCTCTAAAACATCTTGGGAATTTTAAGTATCCTACATGTAATTGCCACTGTGTCATGAACCACTCCCTCGCTTTATATTTCACCCAGGAAAACAAAGTGTCAAAATGATTGAGACAGATAATTACAATAGAAAAGCAGAGAACATTCCTAAAAATTTTAGCATGGATCTCCAATCTACACTTCTAGTGTGCACAATAAGTTTCACAGTAAATTATAAATGCTAAAAAAATAAGGATGAGATGAATAATGCATAATTTATCAATATACCAAATCTCATATTATAATATCACTTAGCAACTAACAAAGAAAGAATTATTATGAAAGAAAAGAATGATTCTGACCTTAATATCTTTGTTCATCATTTTCAAATAACGTCCAGTGCCTGTAACAGTACCACCAGTTCCAATACCCGCAACAAATATGTCAACATTACCCATGGTATCCTCCCATATTTCTGGGCCAGTACTTTCAAAGTGGATCTGTAGTTCATGGAGATAAACTTTTCAAAAAAAGAAAGAAAGAAAGAAAAATAAAAATTTATGTACAACTGAGAGCAATTACTAAAATCCTAGAAAGAAATGAACCAGAAATGACCTTTGCATTAGCCATATTATCAAACTGTTTAAACATGTATGCATTTGGTGTGCTCAGAACAATTTCTTCAGCTTTATCAACAGCCCCTTTTATACCTTTCATTGGGTCCGTCAAAACAATCTCAGCTCCAAATGCACGTAAAAGGATCCGCCTTTCAAGATCGATGGATGCAGGCATGGTGACTATAACTTTGTATCCCTTGGTTGCTGCAACGAAAGCAATACCAAGTCCTGTATTTCCACTAGTTGGTTCAACTAATACACTCTGCACAAGGACAGAAAGGCAGTTATTCATGATATATCATGATCCTGACAACATGGCTTTCATCAGGCGTTGATAGCTCAACCAAATGATATTATTCCTTATCAAAATGAATAGCCCAACCCAAATAATTGAGAAAATGGAATTTTGTATAATAACAATGTAAACTGGTCCGTACAGAGATTTTTTTAAGTTAAAGCAATAGAAAAACAAGGCTAACCTTTCCAGGAGAAATTGCACCACTTTCTTCAGCATCAGATATCATGCTATAACCAATTCTGAAATGTCATTTATTTAAAACCGATAACGTCAGTTTAATTATAATGTATCCCAAAGTTAGCAGGCATGAACCCTCGATGCTTGCATGATGTGCTATGTGGTGCAGCCATCCATTACTTGTCAAATGATGAGCAGCCGCATAGAGATTGTTTACTATTAAGCAAGAAAAGGACAAATAATATATGGAAAAAAGGTGAAAAAAGCCACCAATATCAGAAAAGTTGACAGAAAATCCACCTATCCTTGACACTCCGGCAAGGTTCCATAGATTCAAGTTTTGCAGCAATATTTGCCACACAGCCTTTCGTAACTTTGTTGAGATATATCATCGGCGTACTCCCAATTAACTATACAAATTTGTTACAACTGCTCAAATCAGTTAAGGTTCTGAAGCACAAGCAAAATAATTGAATGATAAACCACCATGCTATACATAAAATGCTGCAATTACCACCTAGAAATAGGTATGTAATGATGTGATATTCTTTTCCAAAAGTACAGCAAGATCATGAGTATATTTCATAGTACATTTGGAACTAAATTTCAATAAATCTTTTAGAAAGTTCAATAGCAAAAAGAAACTGATTTTCCAATAAACAAGAAAATATTATTACTTCCAATATAACAGATGAGTTAATAAAAATTCTGAATTATGACAGGAGCATATATGTTTATCAAAGATAGATGAAGCTTCCCCATTGCACTCAATACTTCCTGTAAAGTCCAACTTCACTAAACTCAATTTAGTCCTAGAGAAAGTGCTCATTCTCTAAGGAACATAAACTATTATTGTCTTCTCACCCCAAAACAAAACCTAAATATATCCATTATAAATTTGATGACTCCTTTAACAATAGGGAAGTGGAGATATGATCACGTCAAATCAGAGGAAAAAAAAAGAAAATTGTTATAACTAGATGACATTCCAAATCGTCTTATCCTAAAATGTTTAGTGGAGATATGATCACATCAAATTGGAACAAATTTATTCACTAACTCTTTCCCTATGGCTGAAGATCCCCAGTGAACTCTGAATGGGCTGCTCTTGTAAAACACAAATGTCGTGAAGCCACTGGCATGTTGAAAATTTGGTGCTCAGAGGTGGTGCTCAAGCTACATTGTCCAATTGGACTTGTCCTTTTGCCCTCATGTCATCCTTAGTAAGTCAATATGGCACTTCTTCCTCCTCAATTTCATTCTATGACTTCTAATTCTCATCCATACAAGTCAAAGGAAAGGCCCCACAGCCTCTATATATTGAGAGGACACAAAAAGCATAAATGCCCTCTTCAAATTCTGTTTTGGCAAACTAATTATATTTTGTCAGGAATTGGAGGAAGATGCGACATAATTTTTTTTTCTACAAGAAATTCCCAACAGAGAACATATTATCCAATCAAGAATAACCACTAACAAATTACACATGTATGCTGATAAAACATTATGAGTTCCATGTAAGACATATATATATATATATGTGTGTGTGTGTGTGTGTACACTTTTGATAAGTATAGTTCCATGCATGGTTATAGCGAATTGCGAATTAAGATTGCACGATCCAAAATATAGTTCATTAACGATTTAGAACGCAAGATTTAGCATTCCAATCTAAAATATCAAAAGTCCCAAAAAATTATACAAAATACACACATATAATTGAAATTTTATTTCATAATAGTTTGGATTCGTTGAAATATTTTTGGTGTATATATATACATATCAATATTATTACAAATACAATAAAAAAAACATGTCATGTTCCAAATAAACGTATTTCGTTCCAATAAAGTGATCTAAAGAAGTCTACTCCTAATGTACTATGTTCTATAATAAGTGACAATATGCGTTCCCATTCCCGTTCCTGTTCTTGTTCCCCGTACCATAACGTTCTACATTCCAGGTAACATTGGTTCTATGTAAGATATGCCTCAACAATACTTTTGTATTTTATATTAAGGAATGAAGGACTCCCATATCTATAAAGATGCATTTGTAACATCATTCATCATTTTAAGGCCATCTCCAACAATGACTCAAAATTTTACTCAAATTTACAGTCAAATTTGAGTAAAAGTCTCATTTGAGTCTAATGCTCTCTAGCAGTTTATTAATAGTTTGTAATCATTGTAAATTTGAGTCTATGAATAGTATTTTACAGATTTTGGTATAAGTTTGAATAAAAATAGATTTGATATCGGTTTGAATCTACTGTCGAAGAGGTTTTCTCGAAGATTTTGACTCAAATTTTTAATATGGGTTTGAGTCTATTGCTGGAGAGATCTTCTCGAAAATTTTGATTCAAATTTAAATTTGACTCTGAATTTGGTTCACTGCTAGAGATGCCCTAAGGTCACTGTATTCGCCTTCATGTATCATCATAACCTACGTTTTTTACAACTTTATATTGGTGGGGCGGCAGCACCATTAATGACCTTTGCTGAATACGAACTTTCCTATGGCTGCATTCTTTTATCGTGTCACTTACTCCAGCAGATTCTATGCTAATTTGAATTCAAGATTTTTTTATTATCATTTTCGCTAATTTTTATTCAGATCCATCTCTAGGGACTATTTAAGAAACAATTTTCAAAATAAACAGATCTCTAGGTTGCCCAACATGCAAACCCAATATAAATTTGTGCTTGTTAACTCCTAACTATACTGACAGAACAAATATGAAATACGGTTGCCACAAGTTTTTTCCATATTATTTTTCCCAACCAAGGCCACTTACCTATAAAAAATAATTCCATCTTATTTGAAGTTCTGACTTGCTGATTATCATTCAAACTTCGTGGCAAATACCAAAATATGATACTTATATTTTTCTCTCTGAAATGCGAACACAATTAAGCATCACACTAAACCAATAACAATAACAATAAATTCAAGAATGAAACAAATGGACCCTTCTCGCATTACCTAAACACATTTTCCAAAAAATTTTTTTAACTATTTAAATTGAAGACAAAAACAAAAAATAACTTAAGGGAAAAATGAACAAGAAGAATATATTCAAATTGCAAATCCCTAATAAAAAAAAAAAAAAATTCATTTAAACTGATGTGGAGGAGTTAAAATCAAAGCATAAGGAAAGTTAGCACAAGCACCTGGGTAACATCTTCGGCAATGTTGACTGTTTCGAGCCCTTCCCTGGTGGCGGAGACGGAGGTGGCGACGGCTTTGGGCGTAACAATCGTACTTTTTCTAGCAGAAGCAGCATTCGCACAAGAGCAGCATTGCAGAGTTTTGAATGGTATCAAACGAACGTTACGGGAAGGACTAACGAAGGGATGAGGGAGATTAAGACGGAGCAGGGGAGTTGCGGCCATTAGTACCGACTCCCAAGAGGTTTTGAAAGGTTTAGGATGGATGAGGTGTGTATTAACATTACAGTACTACTATACCATTTTATCATATACCCAAATTGCCCTTGCTTTAAAAAATTGTAAAGCTAGCCCGCTAGCTTCACTTATTTTGAGCAAATATCAATTAGGAAATTTATGTAATTTCATTGTTTCTTTTAAGTGTTAGCAAAACTTAGTTGAAAATTACTTTTCGAAGACAACTAGATACCCTATCAATTTCATTCCCATTCAAATTGAATTCGATTTATTTAAATAAATATAGGTTAGATTTTTTTAATTTCAATTTAAATCTAATAAAAATATTTACTAAAAAAAAACAAACAAGAATTTGCATATTTTGATTCGTTAAAATCTAATCAAGTATATATATATATATATATATATAATATAAAATAAAATTCCAAGACAAGATGCTTAAACATCTTTTGTTGAATTTTATTTATTAAATTAAAATTAAATTTGAATTTAGAAAAATAAATAAATTATTGGATTGGATCACATCCAATACTTTTAATGACAAATTAAGCTTGAATCACCATTGATTCATCTCATATTAAATTCTTTTATAGACATACAATTAATATTGTCCCAAATTTTAAGAATATTTAATAAATAAAGAACTTACTATCAACAAAACTTCGATTCTATTATTGCAATTAACCCTAAAACAAACTTCCAAATAAAATAAACAATTTTACATTAAAAGTAACAAATATTATTGGGAGATCCTTAATATTGTATTTTCAGTCCAAAAAAATGACATGCATACTGTCAATGGTGATAAACTTCATTCACATGCTACTTTGTCATTTAAAAATAATGGTTAGTTGCACCACCCTTTGTTGCATGTCTGATGACATGCGTCTCACTTTATATATTAACTTCTACACATATAGGACTATTTCTCCAATATTCCGTGATTGGTTACTTTTCTCTCTTCATAGACCACATGGGTTGATCCATTCTCTTCAGAACTCGGATAAAAATAAATTAAAAATTCTTTTTTATAAAAACAATTTTTTTTCGCAGCAAAATTCATTTTTTTGCTTAATTTGTTCAGACCCCTTCTCCCTACAATAATTACATATGGAGATATACAAACATACAAATGCTTCTATTTATAATTACGAATGGAGATATACGAACATGCGCAATGTATTTACTGTAAACTCATTGATATTAGGGTGAAAGACTTTTTTTTTTAGTTATTTATTTAAAATACTGCTTTTAATGTTATATTATTACTTTATATTTTCCCCAATGTGTGGCTGCACAGTCTTGTAATTTCTGTTCCTCTTGGTAGGATTTTTTTTTTTATAATATAAATAAAAAATCAAAAAAACAAGAATGCAAAAGGTGATACTGATGGCGCATAGGCCTTTCTCAAGTTTCAGAGAATTCTTGTTGGCTGTGATCAAGGCTTTATGTGAAAGAGAGTTTGATGTTGAGAAATTATTGAATGGTCCGTCACAATGATTCTAATGGATGGATTATATGTTATATGTGCATTTACGATATCCTGTTGCTAACGTGGCTATTCCTCTATAACTCTTGAGACCATGATATTCATCCAACTCTTGGGACCATGATTCCAATGAAACACAAATAATTGCTCGTTTGATGTTACCCAATAAGTGCGGTTGTTGAATACATTTTTTTGGTTTGGTTCTTTGTAATCTTAACTTTGCAAATGTTTTGAATAGAACAAGGATCGCTTGCAATGAGTTTATCTCCAAACTCGCAAGTTCATCTTTTATTGTTTACATTTCTAGGATCAACCGCTTGTAATGAGCTTATCTCCAAACTCGCAGGCTCAACTTTTACTGTCAAGCCTAGTAGCTTGGACAATAAATGATCCTGTGAGGCAATGATCCTACCAAAAAAAGAAGGATTAATTGGACTCTCCTTTACTTGACCAAAAAAAAAGAAAAAAGAAAATGCTATACGAAATAATTACAATCAAAATATGCTGCGGCCGAACTGGGGCAACCAAAGCTTCAATTTTATACTAAAATAATACTTCAATTTTAATTTTAGGACGAAGGATGGTCAGCTATTCTCCTCCCACTTCCAAATGTAGATGAAATTGAGGGGATCAATACAGCACTACAGTTGTGTGTGTATTTGCTTTTTGCTTTTTCTGGTGTAAGCATAAGTCATAAAAATAATTGACGTGAATTTAACACCTTTCCCATCGTTGTATGAAAAAAAAATTGATGTCAAGAGGGTTGGTTCAGTTTGAAAAAGAGCTCATGCTAAGTCCAATTGGTCTCACACAGAAGGCATGAGTTCTAATCTCCTCCCTCTTCTGTCGTTGGCCCAAAAAAGAGAAAACAAAAAGAAAACCTCTATTTACTTAATCTGTAATTGAATAATTTAACTTTTTAATAAAACTCCTTCAACCAAAAGTGAAGAGCGAATAGCTGTTCCCTTTCAAAAGAAAAGGGGGTCATTTTCTACCTTATTTCTTTTGTAGGCTTGAACTAATCTTAAATAACTTCACTAAACACAGGCCAACACAAAAATTAGTCACCATTTAGCTTATATTCTTTCCCACGAAAGTCCCTTTCTGCATTCTACAAAATCCTTTCCCATCATGTAGATAATGTTACAACAACCCAAATCACTTTATTTTCTGCTCATCATTAAGGTGATCATCAATACATTAACCATTCCTTTTAAGTTTACAATCCAGCTTCTGTTGTGCAGTGAGCATGTAGAGAGAGAGAGAGAGAGAGAGAGAGAGAGAGAGAGAGAGAGAATAAACTTAACGAAGAAAGGTGTGTTTGGAATATCATTTCTGGAATGACATCTTGTCAATTTGTTATTACATCATCTTTTTCATCTTCAACTTTTTTTTTTGGTGAGCACATCTTCAACTTCAAAAATGCAATTTAGGTTAGTTTTTACTCTCTTTAAGGAAGCAAGCACTACTTGCTTCCAATTCGAAGTTGAAATGGGAATTTCTTACAAAGGGCAAGACTCAAGAGTCACGGGCCGATGCACCCCCACCCCAAACTTCTCTAGATCTTCTATTCTGTGTGCGTGTGTTTTCTCTCTATTTCAACTTCTTTCTCTTCTTTTTTCTCACCACATCTAAAGTGTCATTATATTTATATGCAAATTGAAAAAGAAGTCATTCTACATCCAAAAGCACCCTGAATTCTGGACCTTAGGATGATTTTTAGTGGCCTGTTTCACATCTTCCATGGAAGCTGCTGTGAGAAATGTAGGGCAACAATCCTCAACAAATGTCAACCTAGATTGAAATTTCTCCAAAAAAAAAAAAAGCAGGCCCAAACCTGCTTCTGAAAGGGAAGAGTTCCAATTTTCATATATATAGATTGCTTTCTGCTTTTGGAAAACATGATCCAGAAGACAGTACGAGAGCTTTCTTGTGCTATTTCATTTTTGAAAAATAAAATTTATGAGCTAATATTTCCTTGGGAGACTTTTGGACAAACATACAATATGACCCTAAAAAGATAAAACATGAATCAGACCTGACACCCATAACATACTATAATTAACTATCAAAAACTCATTTTTCATTGAGTTGTCTTACCATTCTATGAGGTCATTAACTTTAGCTGTTAGATCAGACAGATGCTTTTTGAAAATAAATTTATGATTAGAGAGTCCTGACCTGATTGATTGTGTGAAGTGCAGGGATTCAACTTGAGTGATTTTACATGGCAGTGATGACATATCCCACTGGTGGGGGGTACAAATGACTTGAGATCTTACGAATGCAAGCTTGCTGAGGCTGGGTTGTTTGTCAAGAAGCCAGTTCACAGGTTGATGGAAGCGGTTGAAATATAATATTAGATCTCATCAGCACTGCACCCATAAGCATCTCCTCAACAAAAAAAATCTTAAACACTGAGAACATGTAGAGCAATGATAATGGAGTGATTATAAATCCTGTGTGAGATTGCATGCAAAGAAAGAATTAGAATTTCAATTGATGCTGAAGAGTGTGGATGGTAATGGAATGTTCTTTTTAATTGCTTCCATTTCATACCTGACAAAAGAGTTGTATTCCAACTATATAACAGCAGTTTGTTGTGAAAAATGATGAGAACATTCATTTAATATCATAATTTCTTATATAAACTGAACAATAACATATTTATAGAATGTTAGAAAAATTACACTTTGACAAAGAATAAGTCAAAGATCCAACTCTCTAGTGTAAATCTATGTTAGCTAAACAGAGCTCTGTATGGCAAAGAAACAAAATCCTCAATTTGATAAAGCAAAACTTTGAAAGGAAACTTTCGATGTCATTTTCCATATGTAAGATGTAATTTGAAGATGAACCAAGTGATTGTACCAAATTTTCTCGAAGACCACGCTTTAAACCTTCACCAAGTGGGCTTCAGCCAGTGAAGAATTAAGGTCTTCTCGAGATTGTGATCTCCTGCTCTGAAGATGCATCTGACTTCTGTGAGGGGCCCAAAATGAACCCACACTATTATTATCAAATTGCATCTGCCCCAAGCTACCTGAGGAATAACTATGAGAAACACTGCTAGTTGATGAATACAAGGAAGAATCTGTGAGCTCTATGTCACTGCCATTGAAACCGTGTCCCATGCGAAATGTTCTCTGTTGGGCACCCGCAATTGTAGGACTCAGTGGCAACTTAACTCTTCCTTCCCCTGAAACGTCACAATAGAAATTGCCTAAATAGTTACAAAGGAAAAAGGGATTTGCAACAAAATAATCACATAAAAATACAACAAATAACAATAATAACAATGATGAAGAAGAGGAAACTTACAGGAAAAGTAACAACTATCAACCTTAAAAAAAGAACAAAAGGTGTAGCGGAGAGATTAGGATCCATACACACGACAATCATTTGTCATTATAGCATTGATCACAATACTTACCAGAAGAGAGGGGAGGCTTCGATCATGGAATATCAAAACAAAGAAAATGGAGTTGTACTTATGAAACAATGAAAGATATGTTCAACAATTTCAATATGGTACATAGAATGGCAACGAGAACAGGGTATGCCATATACTTTAAATGGGGTACAAATTTACTAGGGGTGGGCATATGTAGACAACATAGTTGGGATGTGATGAGTTAGTTCTAATCAGAAGTGGTTTTCCTTGAATCCATAGATGAATAATGAGACTTAGTATTACTAAAGTGTGCAAGTTCTACAAATGTATCCTATGTCTGTTGAACTCTGATTTGTTCTGGTCCTTTCCTATTCTTCTCTTAAAAGGAAAACTAAGGAAGTATTAGAAAAATCCTTTTTGGATTGTTAAATTTAACATTTTGTAACAAAAATATTTTTTGTTCCGGAAGACTGGAACATACATTCCATACTTTGATTATTTGGGTATCAGAACTTTATGGTAACTATGTTTTACACTACATGAGGTTAGCAAGAGCCTCAAATGCCAGTGTCCTATCAGCTGACCTGGTCAGTTTAGTTTTTTTCTTCATTAGTCACAGTACCAGTGAGCAGAGAAGCTTCTTCTAGCAGCACGGCTCAAGCTCTCAAAGTTTTCAAGAAAAGTTGCTTGTTAGTCGCATAAATAATGTTCTAAATTCTACACACATACATAAAGTGCCATCTAGCCATCTATCTAATATCAAATTTGCAAGAGTAAATTTTTCACCTAGTTCCAAAGAACTTACATTGAGTCCTGGGTTTTAGAAGAGTTTACCTGAACTGATAGGACTCCATCGCTTAAACTGGAAAGGTGATGAGATATTAAGAACAGAAGTGGTTGAGGAACTATTATGCCTGGAGATGGGGAGATATGGCCTGCGGAAAAATCTTGGCATCCAATTGCCAACACACGATAATGCACAAACTAAAAAAAACAATGAAACAAACAAAATGGCAAAAAGAATAACTGGGTTTATCTTCATCTGGAATATTTCATAACCATGAAGCTCCACTCTGGTTGAAAATGCCTTCCCAGCTTCCAACAGGGTAACCCCAAGTGTCCAAGTAATACTTCCCGAACCAACAATGACTTGGCTATCTGTAATGTGCAAGCCTTCTCTCAATAGGAACACTATGTATGGTGCCCTAAAGCAATACTGTTCTATAAAGGGCTGGGGTGCAACACTGTTCTTTGCAATGTCCCAAGTTTTTTCACAGAATTCCTGACCCTTCTCCAACACATCATCAAGTGCTGCATCGGAAGTCAAATTAAAAAAACGATACACCACAAAAAAGCCAGACATCGCATAAAACTGGCCATAAGGACGAGGCAAATTCCCTGAAAGAGCACAAGGTTGCAACTCACAATCAAGCCCGGGACTTAGATCTGACCATTCAGACAAATTGACAGTGACTTTTGCGAGTGCACTGCATTCTTCCCATTTTGGAGCACCAACAAGCTGGATGGAAATTCCAGACTTTCCTCTACCCAATTTTTTTTCTCCAATCAGAGGACTTCCAACTTTCTGAAAAATGGAAGCACACTGAGAACAGGTGTATTGCTCTTTGTAACCAGACTGCAAGCAAGGATGCTTGATTTCAATGTTCCCACTAGCTTGGTCTGCATTAGTAATCTGAGGAAGTCTTTTGAGAAGATGAACCACCGATTTGTCAAAAGCATCATTCAGACCATAGCCTGACAGTGAATAAGCACTGAGATGATGCTTAACAGGACCAATGCTCAGCTTCAAGCTAGTCTCATTATGCACATGTTCTTTGCTCTCAAAAGTAACCTGCAACGACGAGCCACCCAAGTCAAGTGCACCAAATGTTGCATTTTTTGGTGTAGCCCCCAACACACCTGTGTGATAGTTTAAAGCTATCCATCCATAATATGCTTCCTCCATGCCACTGATGATTTTAACCCACTGTCTCTGGCACAAGAAAGGTGAATTCTTCAGAATGGACCAAGCATTGTTAAGAAGCCATTCCGAGTCTGAACTTGGCAGCCTACGAACCCCGGCTGTAGCATAAAGGAAGAGGAGAGTTTTTGTATGTGCATGCTCAGGGATTTGCTTCTCTGCCCATCGAAGAAGTGGTTTTATTGCTCCCCTCAAACCTGATATATTGTGCACCAGTTTGTCAAACCCAGGCTCAGTCTCCATTCGGTTGTAAGCACGCCCACTCTGTGAACTACCTTTTTTCCGAAGACCTTCAGGTAATGATCTCAATAAAATAGGGAGACTGCCATCCTTCTTGTAATTAACAGATGCCTGATATACATAAACCCGGGTTCCAGTGCTACCACAATCAAGTACAACATAAAACTTGGATGCTCCTTGAGACCAATTAGAATAAAATAAATGTAATGAGTATAAAAGAAAAGCAAACAACAGTAAGCACAGGAGAACCATTATCACTCTGACCCACTTCTTTCGCACAAAAGGGATTCCTGGAGATGTCTTCTCCTTGGAAAAACTTGAGTTAGCATTTTCTCTCTGTGATAAATGAGGCGGTTTTACATGGGTCAAACTCCCATCAATTCCAGGGTTACCTTCTTCTGGATCAAGTCGGCGATATGCAGATAAATCTTGAAGGGATGAAGAGAGTCGCAAATTATTCTTCTGCCGAGAGCTAGCAAAACCAAAACCATGAACAGAACCTCCCAGGGGCAACGATCCAGATGATACATATGGAACAGTAGAAGGCTTTGGGGCAAACAAACGACTTGCAGCAGCAGAAACAATTTCTGCAAATCTACCAAATACCATACTTGCAGAAATTTACAAGTGGTGTGAAATGTAATATTTCAACCCAGATTCTTGATGCCTAAATATGGAAAGAGACTTAGTCCCCTTTTTACATGGCATATTCGAGCTAACACAACAAATAAGTTAAGCATCAATTCATTTTTCAATGCATTGTGTGCACAGAACTAGTAGCAGTGACATGTGATTGGAGTTTCATTGAATCCTGCAGAACCAGATGATGGATACTAGTTAGCCACATAATCTAAAAACAACAGGAGTCAATTTAACAAGACTTGATTATAAAGTGACTTAAAGTAGTGACAATCCAAAGTGTAAGTCATTTTAATCCCCCCAAAACGCAAAAAGAACAATTATCTTGCCTAGCAACATTCACTAAACAATAACATTGTTTGGAACAAGAATAGAAACAATGTCATTTGTATGAAAACTAACAATTTTGAGAATTGAAATGTTCATACATAATTTTCAACATTTAGGGAGGACCTCTTAGGGGTGTGTCTCTACTCCAATTTTTAGAATTTCTACAATAAAAATTTAATTAAATGTCCATATATTACTGAAATCCAGAGAGAGAATCTAATTAAATTATCTAAACATTAAAAAAAGATAAACACCATACTCAATTTCTAATTTACTGTCACCAAATATATATATATATATATATAAATTATAGAGAAAGAGCAATGTTTAGTGAGATTTTTGTAATTATCAACTATCATATAATTTATGGTGAGCATATAAACAAAGATCTGAAGTTTGAGATCTCCGAATTAGAGAAAAATGAACAAATCGATAATATTTTTGGAAAGAGAAAGAAAAGTAAACTTACAAAATCAAATGAAGATTTGAATGAGATGGTGGATGGATGAGGTGACAGACAGATCAAAGGAAGCATCAATGGAGTGGACGATTTCGACTAGGCAGATCATCGAACAGTGACTTGGTTGTGCCCCACACACTTTGAAGATCGATGAACCGTCCTGAAACGGTATCGATCCGAAGGGACTTTTCAGCCGAAAACAAACACCAACTGGTTTTTCCGTGTTAACTCCTCCTCCAGCATCTCTTCTCTCTTCTTGGAAGTCGATGTTTTGGTTTTACTTTATCGCACCATTTTTTTTTTCATATTTATTTGTTTTATTATTGTTTTGGTAACCAGGGGGTGGTCTTACCAAAACGGTAAAACCCACGCGACCATTTGGATTTAGGTGCGCTACACGTGGCAGATTTGTTGGGAGGGCCTGGGCTCGCCACTAACACGGGCTTGAGGGTTGGTGAAGCCCACTTGCCTTGCTCAAATCTACGGTTAATTTAAAGAGGAGAAAAAAGAAGTGATAATAAAAAAGGAGAAGCTATCTTTCTTTTTTTTAACTCGGACAGGCTCATAATTTGTAATAACTCGAAAAAAAATTTTTTTTATATAAATTTTCGTGGTTATTTATTTTATTGTTAGAATTATTATTATTATTATTATGATGGATGTATGTATATACATATATATATAATTTAAATTAATTAGTGTGCATATGTGTATATATGTGAGTGTGAATATTTAAAATGTGTAAATGTATATGTATATATATATATATATATATAAACAGTGCACAGTGCACAGTGCACTGTGTGTGCGTACCAGTTGTGTGTGTGTGTGAGTTTGAGTGTAACACACTCAAACAAGTGTGGGAGGGGCATGGTGTGTGTGTAAGAGAGTGGTTGAAGTGTGTAGTGAGGTCTGTGTATATGTGTGTGGTGAGGACTGAGAGAGGGACAGACCTGTTGTGTAAATTGGAAGAGAGAGAGAGAGAGAAATATAGAGAGAGAAAGTGAAGATTGTGAAGTGAAGAAAGGAGAAAGGGAGAGGGGGCTGTGCAAGAAGGGTCGTGTACATTGGAGGAGTTCAAGGAGCTTGAACTAGAGGTGAAGCAGAAGAGAGAAGGAGAGGGAAACAAAGGTAAACAATGAAACCCATTTTCTTTCTCTCTCTAGAAAATCTCCCTTATGTATATTCGGTTTTGTGATGTATTAATTAGATTCGATTCTTAAACCTTGTAGCATGTAGAAAATGGAAAAGAATACAAAAGAAATCAACCGAAATAGTTGAGAGATGAGAGAGGGAAGTGGGTCACAAGCCACGGCCATGGGGGATTGGTTGATATTTCATGTGTTAAATTGGATGTGGATGATAGGAAAGTAACCCCCTAAAGTGTAGAAATCATTTAGAGTTGGAATCAACCAAAACCAGCGAGGGAAAATGGAGAAAAATGAGTTGGCCGGAGAGTTGACCGAGGGTTTGACCCTCTATTTCGAAGGGATGGGTTAGGTTTTGAGGGAAATGGAGGTTGGGGATGTGATCCACATGAAAATGGGGAGAAAATGGCATTTTAAAAACCTTGAAAAGTCACCGGAAACCGGTCGCCGGCGCCGGAGAAGGCGCCGGAACCCTACTGGTCCATCGCCGGAAAAACGGGGGGAAGAAGGGACTGACCGGGTCGGGTCCCGGGTCGGGTCGGGTCCTGTTCGGGCGGGCGTGGACCGCCCCTGCCACATGTCGCGTGGTTATTTTAAATTAAAATGGAATTCGGCCCGTTTGGTTGCAAGTGTAAGAAATTAAAAGATTTAAATTGGAATAGGAACAGGGATATCCTATCCCTGTTCTAGATAAGTCCCTGTTTGGATAACCGAATTGGGAATAGTGAATTTTGATTAATTTCAATTTGAACCTTGAACCTTTTAGAATTTGAACCTTAACCCTGAACTTTCAGAAATTACAAATTGACCCCCCAACTGTTAGAAATTACACTTTGACCCACCTGATTAAATTATTAATAAAATATTAATTAAGTTAATTAATTAATTATTTAATTAAATTAATTTAATTAATTAAATATTCTAAAATATCCCGGAGTCCAAATGGGACAAGTCATTAGTGTATTTTGACTATCTCGACCATTCCGAGACCAATGGTGAGGTCCGTTTTACGAGATGGGGTCCCAAAAAATAAAAGACCCATGGTAACCCTTAAAATTACCAAAATGTCCCTAACTTGAAACACTGTCAGACAAACTCCGAATTAGGTAAACAAATAGTGAAACTTTATTATCTCGAACATTCCGGACTCAACCGTGGAGTCCGATTTGTGAAAAGAGGTCACGAAATGTAAGGACACGTGTAAAGTACAAAATGACTGTTTTGCCCTTTTCAACCCTGGTGCCCGAATTGAGTTCTACGAGAACCTAGACTTATTTTCTTAAACGTTCTAAAACCAATGGTAGAGTCTAATTTAGCAAAATAGAAACTTATGAATTAAAGACATAAAATTTGATGAATAGCATAATTCAAATAACAATGAACTGAATTTCATGTTATGATTTTAGGAACACGAGAGGGCAAGGAGAAGGTGATCTGACCTTCGGCATTCTCACTGTGATTCTACCATACTTCGAGTACACCTTCTTGAGTTGAGATCGATTATCAGGTACGATATATTGTGCTAAGTAAGAAATAGAATTGAGATTAGGAATACTTGCTTTGCTGCATTGATTGTTCACATGTTTGCTTGAGTGTTCACATGCTTATGTGCTACGTGCTATCTTGTTAAGTTGTATGATGATTATGGGTATATTGCATGTGTTAGTGTAGTGTGTGAATTATATGCTTTAAAGAACTGTTGATATTATGAATTGTGTACTTGAAGGCATTTTTTTATGTATGAATGAGATACATCATTGAGATTGCATTGTGACATGATGAGATCAGAGCATATTGGCATAGTGTAATTCTTTGGACATGGCGTGGGTAAGCACTTGGTGCTTTGCATTATGAGGGTGCAGATCCTGTGGTGAAAAACCCAAAATCGGCCAATAGATACTTGCCTGCCTGACGGATTCCGGACCGTGAAGCGAGACATACGCGGCGGTACTCATGCCAGCGGAGAATGACCGTATCATGAGACATGGGTGGCATAGAGTTGCATGGGTGTGTCACGCATACAGTTCATATACTGCATATTGTTTATACGCTGCCATCATGATATCGAATGCCATATAGAAATAACTGTACACTTGCACATGCCACAACCTTAGTTTTGTTTCTTGCATTAGCATTATATTGTACCAGCATGTTGAGCTGACCCCTTTAGTGGGGCAAACATTTCAGATGATGTCCCAGCTATACGAGACGCGGAGATGAACTGATTAGGGACTATGTTAGGCCCAAGGGGCGCTTTTGATATTGTGTAAGGGCATAAGCCCGCGACTGTATTTTATTTTGTAAGTGGTGAAGAAATGGACCAGACCTTATGTATTTATCCGAACAGTATGTAGAATGTATGTAATCGTCCTTAATTATCTTTTATCCCTTTATTATTTTATTTTCTTTTGTCTCGTTCCTCGCGCCTCGGGTTCGCTGGAATTCGGGGCGTGACATAATTTGTGATTTTTGATCGAATCATCGAATCGTAAATCAGAATTTTTTTCACGATTATTTTGTACGTAATAATAAAAAAGAAAAAGTTATTCGTCTTTTTTTTTTTTAATTAATCCGAACAAATTCAAAATTTGTAATTTTTGATGACGTAATCGGATCGTAAATTAAAATCACTTTTATGATTATCTTGTACAAACTTATGCCTGAGGAGATAGTACATTCTGTGATGTTTGAATTAAAAATTTGATATTTTTTAGATACTTATTATATGATTTACTCTCACTTGAATTACCTCTAAGAGTTAGGAAGAAATTATTCTTACTCCTCACTAATATGTTTACACACTAAAAAATATATTTTTATTTATTAAAAATTATCTTTTTAGAGTGTGATCAATGTACAAAGTGAAGTGTGAATAGCTCTCCCCAAAGAAACAATCACCAATTAATTTCAAAATTTGTTTATGTTCTATTTAATGCTTAGACAATATGGCTACGTGATTATAGTGACTTTGAACTGAGAACCCGTTGTTAGAATTAGTGACTTGCACATACTGTTATGTACAGAAGGATTAATGATCTTCAGCCCGTGAAACTAGTAAAACAAGATGATAAATGATAGACACTCCATAGATGAGAATTGGACATCTACTTAATGAGGGTGAATGGCTAAGGTGCATAATAGTATAGAAGTCCAAACACAAGGACACCCGTTAATTAAAAGTGAAAAGACTATAAAATCTATAGTCATGGACGACCAGAGGTGTCCAAGTGGATCTGTAACGTGCAATAAATGTCAACTAAAGCTAGTGTCTCATCATTATACAACTAACACGTTAATAGATGGCAGCAGTAGGATGAGAACGTTGTTTCAAACGTGAAGCGCATGGAGTTTACGGGTAAGCAAAGGTGGGCGTCCACTATGACATGAAGCTCGAGGTGGGGAATGTTTGTGGTTTCAGGGAGACGTACAAGATCAGGAAAAAATCGTCATCTACATAAACGAAACCTATAAATACAAGAATTTAAGATGGAGAAAGGACCTCGTGTCATTCAATCAACAAAACCTAGCATTTATCCTAGTTTAGGGTACCATAGGAATGGTATTAGCCTAGTTTCTCCCAGTTCTTCTTCTTGTACTCATCACTACCATCACAAAACCTTGTAATTACAATCATTCGTTCTTACATTCATAATTTTAACATATGCTATATCTTGTACTGAATATGGCATAAAATATAGCGTCACTATTTTTTTTAGCATGTTACATAATGTGGGAATTAAACTCAAGATGTACTAGTTTATGGTTCGTCCTAACTTCAATCCCATAATCACGATGGTGCATTTTAAGGCGGATAAGTTTTGGTATTAATAATAATATATATATATATATATATTTTTTTTTTGAGTTTTGCTATCATTCTTTTTTTTAATAATCTTGGCAATCTTCTTAATTTTGAAAAGATGCCCATCTAAGCAGAAAGTTTTGAAGCTCTATTCATATATATTGCAACCCGAGCCAACTACGTTCTTCTTCTTCTTCTTCTTCTTTTCTTTTTTTCTTTTTTCAGAATCACAGAATGGTTACATTGGGCTCTAAAGAATCACATTTCAACAAGCGTCATTCCCTGTACTTCTAGACACAATGCATACCAATTTGAACATTTTATATCAATCTAAATCATTATTATTTATAGTAATGGAGAGTCATGATGAACTGAGTAACAGGCGATGTGAATTATGCTAGAGTTTCCCTCTTCATCAGGCTGGTCAATGAAGCTTTTGCTGATTCTTGGCTTTTCTCTACTGATGCCATCAATGTCTACTTTTTAGCCTCACTTACATAGCAAACTTGATCAATAGAATTTTTCTTCAAAGATGAATTGATTTTAACTGGAGCTGATCTGCAAGCTTTGGGTACATGAGGGCCTTTATAAGCCCTGCAGACATGGGCTACAAAATTTTGGTAGTCCTGCATTCAGAAAAGTACGGTTAGATTTAGAGAGGGAAAGAGTGAGGGAGATAGAAAGGGAGAAGGAGGACTAACATCTAAAAGTGGTTGATTGTTCACCACCACCCATGGTACATATTCGTGAGGGGGATTAAGCCGGGCAGTTTCACCGGCGTATCTTTTTTCAAGCTGCAAAGTAAATTAATTTGCATTCAGTGATTGAGGCAGCAGTTGAAAACATGCAAAACTTAAAACATTTCAAGATATGGACTAACTGCGAAAACAGCCTCCGCTTGCAGGGTAAAGCTGCATACAGACCCCGAAGACTAGCCCTTTAAGATATAGATTAACTAAGCAAAAGAAATTAAAGAAGGCTGAAAATGATTGTGTTGGATCATAAAGTTGAATATCAGCATGCAGCCACTTGCATTTTGTTATGATATGGAGCAAAATCAAGTTCCAAATATCAAAAATCTTTCATATTATAATAGTTTATAGAGCCCCAGATTTGAATTTATGAACCCAATTATGCATTCTTGGCTCCAATTGAAAAACAGAGGGAATGACAGGAATTATGTATCGAATGGTTGTTCACAAATGAGAGTTTTTCAAGTCTTAGGCCTCAAATTAGTGCAGTTTATCAGGCCTTGTAATATGCATAGACCTAATTCATTATCTGGTCCAATTTCAGGATGACCATAAGAGGATAAATAAACCCAACTTAAATGGTGAACACAAGAACAGATTAGTGATAATTTAGCATAGAAAACTAACCGAAAACCCAAGTCCAGTATTAAAGCAATCCACAAGGAGTTTTGGATTTAGCCCCTCTGTTCCAAAACAAGATTGCCACTCACTGTGCTTGTTCTCCAAGTGTAAATGCTCAATGCAGCGAATGAACCTGAAATGCATTTCCTGCATCAGAATTAAATACAAAATGAACACTTTTCAAACATAGCCCGTGGCTATATAAACACCAGATTTACCAGAGCATGTAAATGGTATTATATAAAATAAAATTTAGAGAGAGAGAGAGAGATCAACAGCTCAACCACGAGATTTATTTTAGATGTTATAAAGATTAAACATGTCTTACCAGGTCAGACCAGACATTAATTGCACAGGCTTCCACAGTATTTAGCAGGCACTCATCAGGGCCATGCTGCATATAATTGTCACAAAATAATTATGAAATTCAAGAGGTAAGCAGAGATCAGATCAGAGGGAGGTTGTTGCATTTTTATCATCATAAAAGGACCCCAGTTAAACTATTAAGCCAAATTATACACATGATAATAAGCTCCAAGTTAGTTAATTGATTTTCTAGGAAGGAAAATAAACCTAAACTTGAGCTATAGTTGATGGATTTCCTTAAAAACCACTGTCATGCCTTTGCAAAATCACTTAAAAACATTAAAAAATGATTAGATGAAGAAGAAGATGGAAATGGAGGCAGACCTGGCAAAACCAGGTTTTGTTATTTCCGATAACAGTGTTACCCCAAGGGATCAGCCTCATATTGACGATTGATAGGAATTCATTGTCGTTGATGACCTTCATTAGACCATTGACGATGAAGTTTGCGCAATATGGACAGAGAGCTTCATAGTACAATGACAGGCTAACCTTCTCAGAAGCATAAGAAGAAGAAACATTAAACTTAGCAGCTTCATCATCTGAGGAAGCATGAGATGGACATATGAACAACAAATACAAGAGAAGGTAGGCAGAGGCAAGTTTATGAGAAGCCATTGAAGCTCCACTTGTAGTCTCAGTGTGTGTTCTCCACCTCTTGGCAATTTGCAGCAATGTTACAAGAATGCCTGATGTTTACTGTATCTCTCACGGACCTTAAAGTGAGAGTCACTTTGCTAATTCTCTTTCTCAGTTTTGTTCTTTTGATCAACTTTATGACTTTATCTTTTCCAACCAAATAAATGCACTTTTGGGGCCACATGCATTGATCTAAGCTTTAGAAAAAGGATCACTTTACTCCTGAGTTATTTTGATAATCTAAGAATGAAAACCATTTCCTTTGTCAATAATGTGTCACACACACACACTTTTTTGAAATTCTTGACTGAGTAATCACTTAAATAATAAATATATCCCAATTCCAGAGTAACAGGGCCCTATCAAAATCAGCTGTGTTCGTTTGTTGGGTTAAAAGAGATTTGATCTGAGGACTTAAAAAGGAGTGTGAACTCAAGTGCATTAGATATGACCTGCAATTTTTAAGATGATACTCTACACAAACATTAACGTAAAAGCTTCAAGCATGATCAAAATGCTAAATTTATATACAAATTCTCTTATGGCTTATTGTTCTCAAACAATATCCTCCATTTTTGCCATCAACTAGCTTATGAGTTGGAACAAATTCTATGCAAGTTCCTATACAGAAAGAATAATATATCATGCCTTACAATTTAAAAAATATCATAGTCGTATCATTCTATATAGAGTTTTATATAGAAATTCTATATATTCATTATTTTCAAAGACAAAAATAAATTTCTAAGTATAAATTTTTAAATTCTATTTCGCACGTTCGGGGGCAGGGAGAGAAAGAAAAATGAAAATGGTTTTCCTTATAATTTCTCCTACATAAAATTAGACTCTAAAAATGGTCAAGAATACTTAAAAAAAATTATTTCTTGCTTTTCCTCTTGTTTTCTTGTCCCTTTGGTTTTCCATATAATCAAAATAAGGAAAAATAATTTTCTTTAAATTATCTTTTCCTTTGCTCTCATTAAAATGTACAAATCAAATAGAGCCTTGGTGATTTTAACAGATGCACTCAAGGTTCGCACTAATTTATTCAGTTCTACATCTTTTGACTTTTGATCCAAGCAGCAAACCCTGTCTTTAAATTCAATTGATCATAGCTTAGGATGAACTGCATAAACAGAAGAAAGATATTGATTGAAATCACTTTCATGCACCTCTACTCATAGCAAACAAAGCACTGTGTAAATTTTTCAGAAGGAATCTCAATAAATTGACAGCAATTACGTCTCCGTCCTGAATGGAAATGCATGTTCAGCCCCACTTAGAATTCCTTAAAAAATAAATGGCAAAAAGAATATCTTGGGAGAAAATTTGATGATTTTACCAGTAGATGAATAAATAAACACATACAATTAACTAATCGAAAGCTCAAAGCCTGTAAATGACCTTTCTTTCTTCCATTATCTCTCTTATCTCTTGTTTACAAGTGTCACATTTTACTCCCAAAATCTGCAATGAGAATATATTGCAGTTCCCACCTTCCTCAAGCTGCTCTGGAAATGTGTCATATCATAAGCTCTTAAAACATCCCACCAAACAGAAAATCTGTTTCACTCACTCTCAAAATTACTTGGCAATGGAACTGATTTAAACTCTTCTTCTTTAGGGCCATGATAACTAGAGAACCGCCTAGACTTGTGTATCTTCATTTTAACGGCTGGAACTTTACGTGCCACAGCTTGCCATATCATCTGGATAGCATCACCCTCCTTTGATGGGTACTGAAACTCGAAAAAAATTTCAACTTCTTTTAGCCTTGTCCACATCCGGGTCCACTTATCTCTCCCAATGCTCCTGACGAGGTTTATAAGGAATCTTTCTTTGAGAGCATCTGATGTACGGACAAATATGCAGAACTCAGAATAGTCCAGGACATCTTCATAGGGGAGCTCAATGTCATCACTGATGATAACAGGGACACAGTGACTAGCAATGGCATCAAAGAGGCGGTTTGATGAGGGAGTGTCGCCAGCTATGTTGAGGCAGAACTTGGACGAATGCATACCCCTGGAAGCTATACTGATCCCATCTTTTTGGATACTTCCAAAGGAGAAGTGCACGTCTTTTTCATCTTTCAGAAGATAGAACAACTCTTGCCGAACAAAACCACCCTGAACAGGAGAAACTGATAAGAATCAGATGTATGAAAAGTAAATGCAATTTAGTGTGAGATAGAGAATGAAACAATGTGGGAGGGGAAGGAGATGAAATAAAAAGGCTAAAATTCAATCAGTTTACCCTATGGCTTCTACAATTCAATGAATAACATTCATACAAAATCCCATAAACTGTTGATGTGAATTGCCAGGAAACAAAAAGGCAAAAAAATTCAATCAGTTCACACCATGGCTTCTACAATCAATGAATAACATTCATACAAATTTCTATAAATTGTTAATGTGAATTGCCAGAAAGGGCAGTTCATCCAATAATTCTAATAAGAAAAAAGTAATTCACGTCCTCAAATTCAAGGTAAATAACAAACGTGATATGGAACACAGAGGTATGTATGAATAACATTTTCATTTAAAACCTAATTCACGAGCCTCACAATCAAAGTCAATCTAGCATCATGGAAGTGAGAGTTTATTAGATGTCTGCGCAATAAGAAAGATTCAATGAGGATATATGGTATTGGTTAAAAATGATAAAAGATAAACACAAGATATGTAAACATTTTTTGGTCAGCACCCACATTAATTAAATTTTGTCGATGAAAAATATGGCCCCAGAGAAATCAACAACAATATCCTTAGAGACTGGGGTATCCAAGTTCCAAGTACTTGCATGTTATGCGAGCAGCAAACTGATACTCTGTCAGTAATTCCTTTCTTACCCGTTGCTTTATGTGTTTGCTTCTGCAACTGTGTTCATTTGACAGAGTTCCATGAATTGGCAACTGGTTAGATTGGGCAAACAACAATTTGAAGGGAAATTCCTTTCACATCGATACAAGGAAGCAAACCTTGCCTGCAAACCATATATGGCTGAAAGGAACTAGAGTTATCAAGGGGAAGAAAAAACAGGAAGAGGAAATTATCAAGGAGGCTTGAAGTGCGATACAAGGAGGGATGTTAGAATTACTTTTGAGAATTGGGATATGAGCATGAATTTAGGGCTTCCAGATTCCATTATCAATAGATAGTTGAGTTGGGCTGTTTTTTGAATTATTCTAGAGTTTCAGAGTGTTCTTTTAGTTGTTTTGTTGGTGTTACATTTGGGTTGATGGTATGTCATTGACCTCTGAATTATGGGTAGGGATGGCAAAATGCCCCATCCCAGTCCTAATGGGATGGGTATGGGAGGATTTTAAATGGGGTGTGGTTGGGGGAGAGAGTTAAAACCCCGACCAAGTTTGGGTTAGGGTTGGGGAAAGGTGTCCTTGTCCCACTCTCGACCCATTTAGCAAAATTAGATACATGCCCCTATCCCAGTCTCTGCCATCCCTAATCAATTACTGTTTTGATGGGGCGGGGGGGGGGGGGGGTATGCCTTCTGAGTATTTTTGTACTTACTTCCTGTTTTGGTATATAATAAATACATATTTCTCTACTAAAAAAAAGAATACAAGAAAAGAATACAACAACAACAACAATAAAATAAAATAAAAACAAAAAAAGGTCTAATGTCAATCAACATAAAATCATCTGAAAATTCTTCCTATACACTGATAACCAAATAAAACAAATGTCCAGGCATTGTCTTTCTTTCTATTTGTGGTTTGAGAGGTCAATTTAAATTCTCCTAATATGATCCTCCCAAGGACACCAAATAGGACTTGACAAAAGGGGAGCATTCTCCAAGTAGTTTCTTTATCCCTTCCTGCCCATAATGGTCTACCATATAAAATGATCCATCAACAAAAAGGGCCAACCAAGGAACCTTAAACGGGCCCTGGGGCCCGGGAAGAGGGGGGGGATTCCACAACTCATCGACCAAATTGCAACACATTAAATCATTGCTGCATCAAATCTACACATGCTTATTTGTTCAGAAATACCATATTCCTTAATGAAGTAATTTAGCATTGTTGGTTTCATACACATGGCAACCTAGAAAAAATGCCACCTTGAATGGAGAAACAAATCTTCAAAATACCCATTTGTGAAAAGTCTCTTACACCACCCTATTATTATAGATCACAACAGAGGATAACTCTCAGTAACTACCCTAACACCATGACTTTTCCAACAACTCCTCAATTGATGCAACTCCTTATGCTGCAAGGATTTACACATCTAAGATACTGGAGCATATCCCCCCTCCAAGAGACATGAAACATTGACATCCTCATTAACCACAACGCAGAAAAAGACCAGATGTAATTCACAAAAGGAATCGGAACCATATAGGTAATATTCAAATTCTTTTGAATTCCAAAAATTATGTATGCAAATTTTGGTCTAAAACAAGAAGTTAGGCCCAGTTCAATACAGATATATGATGATGACTGACCTATCCAGTTCAAACATGATCATTATAACTGAAAATAACTTAGATGTTTCCTTTCTAGGTGTACCTTGTAATCTTGTAACCTCATTTACTACACCAAAAAATAAAGTACATTGTTCATAATTTCACCCACAAAACTAACTACATCCAGACCTTGACAACCACAAATCTTTATTCGATTTCTGAGAACACTGAGGCTTTCCTCAGCATTTCAACAACAAAACACTGTGTAGAGTGCTGGCAATAAAATGCCATTTTTTTTATAAATAATAAAATGTCCTATTCAAGTAAACAGTACAACCTAAGAAGCACGGACACTCTATTTTGGCTCACGTGTCCATGTCAGACACATGTCGGATACCGACACTCTTGGACACGTGTTGGACACGTGTCCGGATACTTGAATCATGGATGTTGATGATTAAATGAAGAAGTTCTTTAATTTTTATTTAATAGCTTTATTATTTTAATATCTTAATAATATTTTTTAAATTTGTATGTTTTTATACCAAGTTTAATTGAAATAACATTAAGTTTTTATTATATGGTCATATAAAAAATATAAAAAATTTATATATATTCAACGTGTCCCTAATGTGTCCATGTCTTACTTTTTTGAGAAATAACGTGTATGCGTGTCCGTGTCATGTCGTATTCGTATCCCGTGTCCGTATCCTTGCTTCTTAGAGTACAACAGAATTTCTAAAAGAAAAGTCATTTAGAACTCTTCATTATAAATTTCACCTTCTAGAACTATTAATGGGTCCAACAAACACCTAAAATAGTCTCATTACACATTTGAACATAAAGTAACACAGAAGCTACAGTGGGGGAAGGGAGGAGGAGAAATATTTATGGAAATGGATGTTTGAGAATTAATTCAGCTTACAACCCGGTAGCTTCAGTGTTGAAAATCTAAAGACAAATTCAAATTCAGAGGAAGTAAAAGAACAAACAATATTACCATTCCTATGTTACAAAAAAAAAAAAAAAACTACTGCCCTTTGATGGACCTACAACAAACCTAAAAGAAGCTGCAACAAATATCAACTCTCAAATATCTCATTTTCCATACAGGAATTTAGCATCGCATTCTTTATCCACAAATAAGAATATAACCCTAAAACCTACTCTAAGTACAGCCCCTGTCCCATGTACTTCGACATAGAATTATACAATTAGCGTTATAGCAAATAGTAGTAAATGGGAATACGAAGGTTCTTGATTAGCCCTTATGATTAGACAGCTTGAGTATCATAAAAAGATTGTAAATTTACTTTATAAGGACAACAAGAGTAAACAAATAAATGGAAATCAATATAACAAATATCTGAGGCATGAGCATAGCAGGTAGTGACCATGTGGTTGGATTATAGCTAACATTTTACACAAAATAATGTAACTGGCAAAGTCCAATATTGCCTTTTGCTACCTCTAAAATCAAAACAAATGGCTAAGAGAAAGATGAAGGAAAGGTTACATACATCTTTTCTGTATATGGCTCCTTGGAAGTACAGCAAAGTTGGACGGCTATCAAAGTCAGACATGTCATTGACGAAGTTTCTGATTACATGTTTGTAAGGTGCAATCACATCTTTCTCAACATTAGCTATATTTTGGGGATACCTTCCAAAATCTGCAAGTATGAACATAGCGGGCCAGAGCTTCATCCTTGCATCTAACAAGCTATTTGGATGATGGGCTAAAATTATATGGTCTCGTCCCCCTGACCTCTTCCATTCCTCTTGAGCTGTCAAAAACCGGACCAACTTTTCTTGTAGCAACTTGTTCTTGCTCCTCTTTTGGTGTGGCATCACCCTAGAAAACCGGTTATAGCATATGGAGGAAAAGAATGGGACAAATATAACATCAGCCTCACTCGAGTTCTGGACTCTTATAGCACTACGAGCACCAGAACGGTCAGAAAATTCCGAGGAGAGGAGATCCAATGTAAGCCAATATTCTATACTGTGTTGCAAGTTCAACCCACCAGGATACTCAGGGACTTTGGCTCGAATATCAGGCCAAATAGTTTTCCCCTCTGCCTTCCAATCTAGGAGCTCAAAGTGAAACTCTGGTGGTAGATCATACATGAAAACCTTAAGGGGTACTTTATTAGGATTGCAATCCACCAATTTATTTTCTTGGGGCGCTTCTTCAATAACAACTGGACCATTAGTAATTGAGGGTTGGTTGAAACTTTGACTCTGGGGTTCTGAATTCCCATTGTCAATCAAAGCAAAGAGTTTGGAATTGGGTAACAAATTATGGTCAATGAAGTGAGAATGGCCAGTAGAACGCAAAACAAAGAACCAAGATAGTATGAACAAGATGGACGTAGTCAAAAACAAACAAAACAATGATTTCTGATTAAAAAGCCCTATGGCTGGCGCATTTCTCTCAGCCATTGCCATACCAATCCCAAGAATCAATAGAGTGTGTCATGAAATATCATCTCTATTCCCGAACAACAACACATCCAAACATATATTTATGTGCAACTATTGAATCATTGAACATTAATCTTGATGATTAACATCAAAACACATATCGATCCCCACAGCCCATTTACTGATTAGAGAAGAGTTATGGAGTGGAATACGTCGAGAAGGTGAAGAAGGCATACTAATCAAGCTGACAGAAGGAAACTCAGATAAATTCCATGCCTCCTCGAGTAGAACCAGAAACCAACCATTCATTCATTTCCCATGATATTAGAGGCGCTGGGACCTATCAGTACGAAAGCGCAGAGACAAAGGAGAGCCTCTAAAATAATATCATCTCAATGCAGAAAAAAGAATCAAAATGGTGGCATAGAATCAACCAGTCTTTAATCATGTCATTTGCTCCCTCTACATTTACCAGAGATTATACTAACGGAAAACCCAGTTCAAAATCAATCGCCCAATATGAAATAAAGCAAACCCAGATGAATTTGAATCTAATTTCACCAACCAATCAATAGAAAACCCCAAAGTGAAGAAAAATATGTGTCAGATAGGGAGAAAACAGAATAATAGGAAAGTTGATTTGATGAACAAAGTTTGAAAGGGAAAGGAATTCACCAAAATGTTGTGATTCGTACCGTAGAAGATAGACAATGACCAAACACAAAGGTTGTTTGTCTCTCTCTCTTCCCTCTCTTTCTGGGCTTTCTCTCTCTCTCTCTGTGTGCAAATAACCTTCAACTCCCGTGGGAATAGGGTCCATGGCCTATCTGTAGAAGCGGGCAACTCTCTGTTTTGAACATCTGTTCGGTGAATTTGCAAATAACCTTCAACTGATATAATTGCTGCTTAACTTCAACTCAACCATGATTATATATTTACTTATTACAAACAAAAATTGTATAATGAAAGCGATAGTTGTGGTATATTTGAAATATATATGTGACCCTAACCCACCCGACGAGAAACCAGTTCCACCATTAGACCTCAAAATAATTGACAACTCATAAATTTTCCCAGAAAATATGGGTATTATTACGAGCTACCAAGTGAGATTTTTTTTTGGGAAATAAAGACGGAACCAGATTGGTACAGAGTGAGATTGTGACGCATTTGAGAACCTGTAAATGGACATTGCAGGCCAAAATTAACAATAATAGTTTGGACTAAAAAAGTTCTTCTTCTCTTTTTTTTTTCAACAAATTGAAATTGAAATAAATAAAATTCTTTCTTTTATATAGAACTAAAAAAATTTGAGAGAAAAAATTTATATGCCATTTTATCTTATATATTTTGATGTCGGATTAAGGGATTAGGAGTGAGCAAAAAAAATTTATTTTTTTTATGTAAATTTCGTTTGAATTAAATGATTCGTAAATTTAAAAACAAAAATTCACAAGAAGTGATACCAAACTCCTGGTTTTAATTTTTATTGAGGGAAAAGAGAAGATTTAAAATGATTAGGAGATAAAGATTAGGTCATTAACCTCCCTTCTCCAAGTGAACAAATTTAGACAGAAAACAAAATTTTATTTAATGAATTTTTTAAATGACAAATAAACTCTTAAACGCATGAGTTAAAAATTAAAAAAAAAAAAAATTGTTCATTTCAAAATTCATGAATAAAAAATGTATAATTGTCAACTAATTTATATATAATTTCTTTTTTTTTTTCTCTCTCTCTCTCTACTGCTAATTATTTAAAAAAAAATATTTATTTTAAGTTATCGACACTTTTTTTTTCTTCCCAAAATTTTAAGCAAATCGTTAAAAAACTTTTGTTTTACAATTTTAAGTCAATTCTATTATGTGTTTGTGTTGTATAAATTTAAAAAACTCAAGCCTTTGAGAACAATCATGTCCTACAATTGTTTTACTCTCCTATACTTTAGTTACAATATTATCCTTTCCCTTTTTTTTTTTTTGTAAATAAATGCCTTATAAACTTTTAAATATATTATTTAACATGGGATTTATTTTGTGAAATTAACCCAACCAACCCTATTTTGGTCAATATGAACCTCAAAGCAAATGGTGTTATGAAAAATCTAGTGACAAAATGACAATATTAAGAAAAGCAATCTAATCAACCACAAATATAGGGCCCGGTGGGTGGTTATAATTTGTTCCGGTGATATCTGGACAGGATGCACAACCTTCCTCAATTTCTTAAGGTACTGTTTGCTTGTTGGGACTTGGGTCCAACAATTTATCATGTTCAAGTTGATGGGTGGATTCAGATTAAATTATGATTAGTCAAATAATGAGCTCATAAACCTAATTTTTCTTTAAGTTCATAAAATAATATGGTTAGTTAAGAGGATACATTGGGGTTACCCCAAAGAAAATGAGGTGGAGATTTTTTTCACACAAATATGAAATCTATCTTACTATCCGTTTGGTTGAATTGCGCGAAAGTGTTACTTGATTTAAGAAGTTGATATGGTTAAACGGTTTTGTAAAGGTGTTAAATGGGTTAAGTTGTTGAGTATTTGAATGAATTTAACAAACTGGTTTAATAGAATATGATAAACTAATTTTAATACTTTTTCAATCTATCTAGATAAGTTAGAGGGAGAGGAAATGAGAGGAGAACAATACATCTGATGGAGAGAAGAGGAGAGAAAATGATAATCATTCTTTCATGTTTGGATATCTAACGAGGAGAAAGGAGCGAATAATGTAGTCCTTCCATTTTGTTTGAGGATAATAGAGGAGAGAAAAGATAAGAAAGAACTTTATATAAATTTACTATTATATCTTATGACAGAGCTATCTATTTTATCTTTATATTTACAATTTTAAAAGTATTATTGGTATTATAAAAAAAATTCATTAAAGAATTGTCTCCTCTGTTTCCAAATCTTTTCATTTGTGGATGGATTGTAAAATGAGTGTGTTAGAGCTCTCTCTTTTCCTAAATCCTAATTTTTAAACCAAACATGTAATAAATTTGGCCTCAGTACCTTTATTTCCAACTCCTTTCATCTAAACAAGTTGTTAATAATTAATAAGTATTGTTTTAGTCATATGAAATCCACATTAATCATTAAAATATATTTAAAACCTTAACAAAATAAAAAAAAATTAAAAAAAAAGCGAATTGATTTTTACAAAAGTAGATTATTTAATGGGAGTGAACCAACATAACCCATGTTCAAGAATTTCCAATTATTCAAGTTCATATATTCAACACAATTCAAGTGGGCCAATTAATTAATAGACTTTTGCAAGTTTTGTTTCTTTATTCTAATAAGCCAAATAGTAGGTTGATAAAGTGGCAAAATGTTGATAGGTGGTTTAGCGGTTCAACCACTCATATATATATATATATATGTGAATTTTTTTTTATAATTAAATGTTTGAATTAATTTGCACGCATCTTGATTAATTTTAAAACCCTGAAATTAACAACCAAATAAATTTTCAGTTGCAGCAAATAAAACACGACGTACATGTATGAATATAAATGAGGAAAATAGAAAAGAATTAAGATTGACATTGAAAAATATCAAATAATATTGCCTCATTTTGAATAAGTTAATAATATTAAAGGAGGATGGGTAGTTTAGGTTTGGTTTTTTGTATTGTTAGATTGTTTCTTAGGTACATTGTTGTTGTTGTGTTTTAGTTTATATTATGTTGTTTCTTTTTTTTATAGAAAAGCACTAAAGTTTTTTTTATTGTTTGATAAGAAAGAAATAAAAACAATTTATTTAATACCTAATACTCTAAAACAAAACAAATTTCCAAATATAATGCTGGAAGATTAAATACTTAAGTTACGTTTATAACAACTCAAGTTTTTATAGTAGTTTTTGGTTTAATGTTGTATGAGAGAGTTTAGCAGTTGGTGAAGTGTGATTTTTAAATTAAGATGCTTTTTACTAAGCTTCAACATTCAATATTATTTGTGTAATGTAATTCTAAAACAAGCTATTAGTCCAAATGTTTAATAATAGAGACAGTGATACAAACATATCATAAACATCAAAAAGAACTGTGAATGATCATGTCAGCCACATGACTTGGAAGCAGATTCCACACACAATTTACTTTTCTAACAATTCATACATATATATATATATATGTGTGTGTGTGTGTGTGTGTGTGTTATGTTTAATCAAAGAAATAAATTAGACACAACTTGTAAGTAAAAGTGTCAGATATTGATGTTTTTCATAAGAGAAATAATAAAAAAAAAGGTTCATAGTTTGTGACAAAGTTGGGGAAAACTAGGAAATAATTTAACTGCTCCTTGGGGTTATTATTAATAGGATCATGTGATTTAATAATAATAATAAATAAATAAATCATCGCGAGCGATTTGCGCAGATTTGTCGAGTCACAGAGAGGGCTGAAGCATCTGGCCATGTATAGGTCCACCATTTCCATTACCACAAAAATAGAAGTCAAGAAATGTGAATTTTGGAAAGCAATTTAGCTTACTACTACTTTATCAGTTATTAAACATAAACTAACACATCTGTAATTTTCCTTTCTTTTTTCTTTTTGGGTCTTATATTTAATAATATCGAAAGAAATCAAGACCGTAAAAATGTCAATTTATTTTTTTACTAATTAATTTGTGTAGTTCAGATAGTATTACAAGTTCATATTTAGTAAGAACATCAAGGGTTCAAGTTCTGAAAGATGCAACATCAAAATCTTATTTAAATGGTGTAAATATTCACTTCTCATATAATTAATGTGATCTTATAAGACACGTAAGATAGAGTATTGGGTAATTTTTAACCCTTAGGCAGGGATTACGATTTTCGAAGGGGAGTCTCTCCTAAACTTGGAGAAAAAAAAAAGCTTATGGATTTCAGGGCTTGATAGAAGCCGTGATTGGTGTGATTATGATGAGAATAGTCGACATTATGTAAGAAACAGTGTGAGGATTGAGAAAGGAAAGCAACACATCATGTATAAGCATGAGATGGTAATTGTATAAATGAAAAGAGATATTAATTGATTGGTCAAACCATTGGCACATTGAAATCATTAATAACGCCTACATGTGCTGGCTGTCACTAAAAACAATGTCAAGTCTTTTCTCACTACGCTACAAGTTGATCAAAGCCACAATTCAAAATTCTTGGATTTCTTTCTTTCTTTCTTCTTATTTACTCTCAAAGATATTTACAATACTCTGTGTTATAGAAGGGCTGCACTTTCTTTGTTTCATTTTTAATATATGGAATTTTTCAAGACAAACATTTATATCAAAAAATAAATAATAAAAAAAAAAACTAGGTTTAGGAACCCTTTATTGTATGCCATATTAGTTTTCAGTTGTTGCACAAATCCATGGGAGTTGTGCCTCACTGGTACCTTAGAATGGAGTTCTTTCATAGTAAAGGTTAAGCCTTTTTCGCAAAATCCTTACTTGATGTGGTGCCAACATGAGAAAAAAAAAAAAAAAATCCATATTTTTGCTTTATTTATAACCGGGTCTCAATCCTATTACTTCCTATCATAGGATTTCAAGGAGAAAAAAAATTGACGAGTAGCTTAGCCTCTTAGAAATAGGTAACAAATATAATGACGATTTTTTTTATTATAACGATAGTATTACATATATATTATAAGCTTTTTGACATAAGAATATCAAAAAACCCACATCACATACATACATATTACAAAATTTTAATTATTACTTACACAGATGTCACTATAACATGAGTCTTGTGACAAACAAGTCTAGTCCTATATCAGTACACAAATTAATCTAACATTTCTATTGAGGAAAGTGAGACTTGAATCTGAAAGAATCAGGGATGACCGACTACGTTAGTCCCAACTAGTTAAATATAATGATGATTTTAAAAATATTAACAAGGAATCTACAGATAAAGATTAATTTGGATTCTGTCTATTTCATTTTGAAATAAAAAGAAACCAAACTCAATAGAGATACACACATTGTGCCCTAAAAAGATAAAAGTAAAAAAAGAAAGGATAAACAACGCCACACAATTATGGGAATAGCTAACTCCTTTGGGAAGCTACTTTTGGGAAATTTTTTTGGCAAGAGTGTATTGCTCCACATTATAGGGAAATCCTAGAAACTGGTTGAGAATCATTATCTGCAAAACCTTTTCCCAAAAATTTCTTCAATTATCAATGTTAAAGTAGCAAAAACTTAAATAAAAAAAAAAAAAAATCAAGGGGCGAAAATCATCCAAGCAAAAAAAAAAAAAAACGTCCAAGCAAAGCTACTTTTGTCCTTGCACAAACACCATTCATGTGCTACAGTTATGGTTGTAAATAGAATCAAAGTGCAGTGTGTTTTGGAACTTGAAGCCATTACAAGCTCTCAATTCCACCATTGTGTACACGGCTTTAAGAATAACCAAATACTATTTTGAGCATCCCTTTGACAATAACTGATACTGTTTTTGACAATAGAAACACCATTTGTTCCCCCAACATATTAGCTGCTGTGAGAATGTTGTAAAGGGTCAAGAAAATGCAGAGCAGAGCTGATTATGATGATGGAGATCCAAGTGAAACCAAATTGGTTTGACTTAATATAACAGAGTAGGTTAGGAACATTTTCAATTCAGGGAAAATCCTTTATTGAAGTTGGACAATTTTAAGTTCAGGGAAAACCCTTTATTGAAGTTGGAAACAATGAAGTTTCAGGTTTCTCCAATGCATAACAGTACAAATAAAATCCTTGAAATACAACACACAGAACAAGGTCTTCTGCTCAACCAAATAGGTAAAAATGTTGAACAAATGCCAGGACCCCAACAGAAGAGAGGATCAGAATTGGAACTGCATCTCTGATGTATATCTGAGAGCATCAAGGTGAGCAACCATCACCTTATTCATTGGTGGTGGCCCGCACCTCAAAATCTGCAGGTTGTAGGACAAAGTTCAGAGCTTCATTACTACTACTACTACTACTAAAATAAATCAAAGCATTCGAAGAGAAGTAAATGCAATTAGTTCAAAAATATACCTGAATATCAGATGCGGGTACAGGACAGTGGATTTGCATCATTTCCTTCAATATAAACCCAACACCACCATTCATACTTCAGGAGGCTGCAAAAGAAATTGGTGAGGGAATTAGTTTATTAGTAGATATATAAAACCTAAGTAGGTCTACCTAATGTGTGTATAAGCCCATGTGTGCATCTAAGAGTTTGCCATATAACAGTGTGTGGCCTCTTCTTTGATGCATCATAAGGTTACCCCAGCATTGGGATAGCTTCCCAGCCCATCAAATGAAGGTTTCATTACTTGGAATGCTAACAGCAACCTTTAAATGATATATCAATTGAATCTATTTTTTCAGCAGTTAGCTGATCTGAGAGTGCATTAGAATATCACAAACTTAACTTTCAATTGACTAGGATGGATCAACAGCCTTAAAGAGACTAATATGAACACTGGTTAATGTCTCAAACAACTTCTAGGAGCTCCTTCAATTGCTTATGTTCATGTCAAGGCTCCTGTATCTATGTTGAATATTAGCACCTCTGTGTGCTTTTATACATAGTTGATAATTTATGGGGCAAAAACAAAGCTTAAAAAATAAATAAATAAAATTCTTAAGAGGCTACCTCAATAATTTGACAAATAGACAATTTAAACAAGAGAAAAAGGGGAAAAGAATTGAAAAATAGGAGACGTGCCACACAAAGAAGGGAACTAACCTGATTCAGTACATAGTAAACTTTGAATCGATCAGGATAATTAGTAGCAAGGCCATCCAATTCTTCCTGCAAATATCCAATATGAAGTAATTCATTCCAATTCATCAACCACAACAGTATCATGAAGCAATACATTCTTGTTACTTCCACTAGTCCCATGCCAATTTATTACACTCCCCCTCTTTTACACTTCTTAAGGACTCAATCAAGCCAATTTATTACAGTACTACTTATCTATCATATTCTCCCCATGATTGCCAGAAGCAGCCAATATCCAATATAAAAAAATGTGATGTAGCAGTTGAAAAACAAGTACACATGATTCTCTTGTAGCTAAGCAAGAGACAGGAAAGTTTACAATTGGAAAACCAATTCAAAAACTGAACGGAACAAGTACACTTGAATAAAATCTAATTAACCAAGTGCATGCCCGTTAGGACCCAATTGCCTTTTATTGTTAAACAAATTTATGTCAAATGTACCAAATTACTTTTTTCTTTCCCTTTTCTTTCAAATAATTTTTACCTCGTGAAAGGGGCAATTACTTGGTGCAATGATAAAATGCTTGGACTGCCAAGCATGAGACTGTGATTTGAATTTGAAAGCAATAACTTTGTGAAAATACTGCCAAATATTAGGTTGTATCCAGCCCCACCCAGCATCCAGCATTGGCAGGACAAACACAGGGACCAGGGTAGTGGCTGGTAGGGTAATTAGTCTATTAGTATATCAAAGTATCTAACACATAATTTAAATGTAAGAATTTTCTTTCTTAAAAAGGAAATATTGAATAGCAATAAATCTTTATTGCCCTAATCGATGATTGTGTAGTGTTCTATCACACCTGCATTGGAGGTAATGCTATTTCAGTTAGAACTTAGAATAGCACTTGGATGTTAATTTAAGTCATTTCCCTTGCTCTATGAAATTCCAGAAAAGAGTGCTCCAAGGGATAAAGATCATTAATCAGTACTGTTCGCTTCACAAGCTTCACTCATTTACTGACATGTCTCTAAATAGGTCCTTTCAAACTGTTTTAGAGGTTTAAGGGTCATGAAGGAAGAAAAACAAAGATCATGTAATTTGCAATCCACCCCGTAATGTTAAGACCCATTTCACACTAAAACATTGGTACTGAAACAATAGAAAACACTCCCTCGCCAACTTGAACTGCCTATCAACACCATTAAGCCCTAAGCAGGCATTGGCAGATTACAACTAGGTGACACACAGACAAAGCCACTGCCTCCTGCAGAGTCAACTAGAATTGTTACCTAGCTACATAAGTTCTTCAGCCTCTATCGATATGTAGCACATTTTACAATGCAAGCCCACAGCTAGATGGCTCCTTATTTCACTGGCTTCAGTCAGAGTAAATTTGATTGTATCTGAAACTTCCCAAACTCTGCCCCATTTTTTTTTTTTGCCCCATTTATTATTAGAGTTGTGAAACACAATCTGCCCCAAAACAGTTATAATTGGCTCAAGAATCTAGCCCTAATCTTAGATAATTTGAGTATATAAGAATATAGAGTTCTATGCATCATTTTTATCATTTGGCCAGCCTACATTTCACCACAAGAGGAACAATCTTGTGACCAAATAAATTTAAGTACCATCTGCTAGCTGCATAATTAATTCCCATCTTGAATTACCAAAAGATGACTTCTGGTCTCACAACAGGCCAATACTTTTTGACCGGCCTAGGTAATAGACCAAACCTTTACTGGGTTTAAAGATCTGGTTTCTCCAGTATAGTGACAACCCAAGCATACAAATCATATGGCACATATAGAAGAGTAGATATTATAAAATTACCTTTAGAAGAATGTCTTCAAATGAAACATTAGCATAAATGAGATGCACCTTTGTTGTGTCTTTTAGATTTTCTAGTGTAGCTCTAGCAACCTGAAATTAGGGGTGTCAATTTTTAACACGACAAGACAACACGACTCGAACACGACACGAAGTTAACGGGTTTAGGTTTAGCATAAATGGGTTAAGGTCATAAACGGGTTGACACGTATAACACGATTAATAAATAGGTCGGGTTTGGGTTTTACTAGTGTCAACCTGTTTAACACGACTTAACATGTTTAATTATAAAATATATTATAAGTTAAGGTAATTCATCTTACATGAAATATTTATCAAGGTTTTGAGATTTTTTATTTATAAAAGAGGTTTTTACTTTGATTTGGCCCATATTCAAAATTACTAAACTTGAAAATTATCTATACATATTAAAAGATAGATAAATTTTTTTATTTAAAAAATAAAAAAATTAAAATAAACGGGTTAAGTGTGTCGACACGTGTAATCTGTTTAATAAATGGGTTGGGTTTGGGTTTTGAAACTTGACACAATTAGTTAATAGTGTCGGGTTTGGGTTCACACATATTTTCGAATATGTATGCCTTGACACGACCTGAACAGGATACGATAACACGAATTGACACCCCTACCTGAAATGGAAACAGAACAGAATACAAGATAATAAAATCAAAAATAGAAGCCAAGATATGGAGAAATAATTATTTTAGATATATGTAATAGATTCTCAAATATAGACCTGGAACATTGGAGTAATGCCAGAGCCCCCAGCAAGCATTCCAAATGCTCTCACTTGGCCAGGTTGATACTTGAAAAGGCCCTGATACAATAAAAATGCCAGATAAGAGCATCATACACAGAAGCAATAGCTTCATATCTTTAAGCATCAATAAGGTTCACCATGCAACATGTTTCACAAGGAGAATAATTCAGATCAGGAAAGTTGGCGAGCCATTAACTTAACGGTCCATAACACTCTATAAACGTTGATTTAGAGATTCAATCTGTGATATAAGCCACCAATTATTGGAAGAGGATCTATACCACAAAATACATGATCGGATCACTTGCTTCTTGAAGAAAAGGATAACCGTCAGAAATGGCTAAATTTCTATCAGTCAAAATCAGGTCACTTGGTATTACCAACTAACTTACAGTGAATAGAGTTAAATGTTTATGGTTTTTAATTTCATGCAGCTTTGAAACTAGTAAAGTTACACATTTATGGTTTTATAACTCAATGGAGCTTTGAAACTATCCTCAAAAGGAGCCGCTTTCTTGTCAAGAACAATGATGCAACTGTTTTGTTATGAAGATCATCAACTCTTCAGGAACTCCCTTCTCCTTAAAACAATTACATGATTTTTTACATACTAAATTCAAAACCTCTCAGGATCTTTGTAAATGCAGCAATAATAACTTCAAACTCACCTAGCGAATACTCATAACCATGACCCATTTATTCACCTATAAAGCATGCTAAATAATGCGAGTCTACAGACAGACAAAAAAGGTTGCTCATCTACAAATTTCTAAATGGTTGGTAGGTTGACTGGAAATATTTGATTGACAGTTCAGGGCATAATGAATTCCATAGATGATGCAGAAAATATACATATATATATTCTTTTATCAATATCTCGGGGGATATATTAAACCAAAATAAAATTAATTTATACTGTTAGGCAAAGTTATTTTTATGGAGATGATAGTTTAGAGTAATCAAGTAGCTAGAGCAGTGAGAGCCAGAAAGAGACCAAGTCAATATTGCTTTGGATCTGGATGGTCCAAACTGAAGTAGCTGTAAATTTGTAACGCAATAAAAAAATTCATTAGTATTCATGTATTTGAGGGATCTAATACAAATTCAATTCACCCTTCTTTTATCATGTCAACACACAGACAATATTTCAAATGATCTTCATGTAACATAAGCTAAGATGACATTATATTTTGGAGGGGACACAACTCAAACTCTAGTAACAAGCATGCAGTCCAAAACAATTTCAAAAATTCAACATGTAAAGAGAGCATATACCTTGGGTCCTTCACAGCCAAATAATCACCAACATGCGTCTCTCCAAAATGGTGTGACATCCTTGTGGATACATCTAGTTATGTGCAAAATCCATCCCATAAAGTCAATTCAAATCAGACAAAAATAAATTTGAATACTTCAACATTAAGATAAATACAACTAATAAATCAAGTCAAAAAAGTTGAAGACTTCAGTTATATACCTTTATAACTAATTCGAAAAATCCAACATCAGAATCCAAAGTAGTTGGGCTGTATGGTTTAATAACCTCTTCACCCTGGCTATCCTTACCCCTGTTTGATAAAATAGATAATATTAAAATGGAAAAAGAAGAATGACTGACCCAATTTTTGGATGATAAAGTATTTACAACAGTACAGTCACACACATACATGTATACTTACATTACTACTATTATATATATGTGTGTATGTATGTAGATTTAGAAGCATATACATTTGCACAGGGTTAACTAAATCAATCATACTTGCAACTTATATGTTGTCCAATAGGCAGGCCAACACTGAAGTAGGTGTGGGAAGTTCGAATCTGAACTTTGCCACATTATGGCTGAGCTGTGCGCGCTTCACAAGCTTGAATTCTTTGAAGTTCTCTAGATCTAAGCAGCCTATAAAGGACACACAACAGTATGACTCAGTTTACAGATTACTAAAATTCCCAAATTGGCAAAAAGATTAAACAAATACGCGGTAACTTTGCAAACCCAATATTATTCATACAAATTTTAAGAAAAAAAGGAGCTAAATTGAGTGCATTTGTTGAAGAACAGATGAGAGAATTTAATAGATAAAGCATTAGAAATCAACACACATATGAATATATGTATACATAAAAGGAGAGTCAGATTTTTGGGTTTCTTTGAGGAAATGTAGGCAGCAGCAGCAACAATGGCAACAAGAGCAACAGCAACACCCAGAATCTGGATTTCAGTTGTTCCTAAAAAATCCATTGGTATGACATACAACCAGATGTTAAAAATTGTGGACACTGTTGTTCCTAATAAATGAGGAAAATTTATGGGTGTTTTTAAAAACAAGAAAAAAAAATTGAGATTTTGGGTTGGGTTGGGTAGGAGAGAAGATGGGGTGGTTTGTTTTAGATGCAATGATTGCTTTGAAAAATCTGATAAAACCTTTGTGTGTGTGTGGCTGTGTTACTTTTATGTCTAAATGCTTGATTTTTGTCGGACAATCCATAGAGCCAGTTTATACAAAAACTTCTCCACGCTCTCACCAATGGATAAAATCTGTCAGAAACCATCTGGCTTTTCCCGAGAAGAGTGAGCGAGCAAAAGTAAGTGGAGGCATTGAAGGGATTCATTTACGTAACAGTAATGTGTACCAAAATGTTTTTGTCAAATAATTTGACAGTGTCGCATTGAAAGTGTAAGAAGAATTGGGATCACCGATTCTTAAACTAGCTGGGAGATGTGGCAGTGGTACCATGCCAATTTGTCATGTCATACTATGAGCTGCTATTATTATTATATATTTTACTAGTATCAATAAATATGTTGAAATAATTAAACATATTAATTTGTTTTAATTAATAAATAATTTTTCGTCATACTGTAATAACCATTTAAAGAAAATGAGCTTTTATTTATTTATTATTTATGGTACAGTGATATTTTTCTGATTAATTTTTTTGACCGACACAATTTTATACTTATTTTAATTAAGTCTCCAAGTATTTCCATGTTCAGCGACTCCCAAAATTCTGGTTTTCAGGCAGTTAGGGTGAACACTACTCCAACTTATACAAACACAAAATAACTGCTCGCTTGTTTCCTTTTCACCTTTCTTGTTTCCATTCTGTTTACCACAGCAATCCACATTCCCGTGAGAAAATGATCTCAGTCGGAAAGGCACAGAGGCTCTTATATTGGATTTTATGGAAGTTATTGGACCAATTTTTTCATCTGTAAATGATGTGTCAAAAATAAACGGACTAATCTGAATTTGACACGTGTCTGGATTTGCTGTGTGCAGGTCACGAGGTAACTGGCTATACCGAGTTGACGTCGGATCAGAAGCATCGGAAGAACTACTTCTCAATGGTATTGACCTAATCGTCGTCGTCATTTTTGGCCTACTGATCTCAGAACGATAAGGTAGGTTGTAGCGTGGAACAGTAAAGCAGGTAGCATTAATGAGACTGCGAAGCAGGTAGTAATGTGGAACAGTGAGGCAAGTGACCATCATGAGACTACCACCTCCAGACAATAGTAAACCCCTGACTTTACGGCACCAAATCCTACACGCTTTGGAAGATAGTCATCCTATAATTATCACCTTAAAGATACATATGAGAAGGATGAATTATTTTCCTTGATCAGTTTTTACTCACTCTCTAACTTCATTATCGGAGTGTCTACTGTCGGAGCCATCACGGCGGCACTCTAATTCCCTTTCATTTCGGATTTCACACCGACGAGGAACAAAGCTTTGATGAATTAAAAAAGTGCAACATCAGCTGTAGGCATGGTCTCAATTTAATGCACAGATCTCCAGATCTGGTACATCTCAAAAAGACTCCTACCGGCACAAGTGTTGTAGGCATTGTCTCAATTTAATGCACAGATCTCCAGATCTGGTCTATCTCAAAAAGATTCCTACCGGCACAAGTGTTGTAGGCATGGTCTTAATTTAATGCACAGATCTACAGATCTAGTCCATCTCAAAAAGACTCATACCGGCACAAGTGTTGTAGACATGGTATCAATTTAATGCACAGATCTCCAAATCTTGTCCATCTCAAAAAGACTCATACCGGCACAAGTGTTGTAGACATGGTATCAATTTAATGCACAGATCTCCAGATCTGGTCCATCTCAAAAAGACTCATACCAGCACAAGTGTTGTAGACATGGTATCAATTTAATGTACAGATCTCTAGATCTGGTCCATCTCAAAAAGACTCCTACTGGCACAAGTGTTGTAAGCATGGTCTCAATTTAATGCACAGATCTCCAAATATGGTCCATCTCAAAAAGACTCCTATCAGCACAAGTGCTGTAAACATGGTCTTAATTTAATGCACAGATCTCCAGATTTGGTCCATCTCAAAAAGACTCTTACCGGCACAAGTGCCGTAGGCATGGTCTCAGGTTGATCCGTGAATCTCTAGATCTGGTCCACTTTCAGGCCGAAGGCCGATCAGGTCTAAAATCTTATTAATTACCTTGTTTTTATGCAAGTGTATTACTTCTGAATCCTCAACTGAGGGATAATGCTTTCAGGTCTGAAGTCCTATTGATTATCAGGTCTGAAATCTTATTAATTACCTGGTTTTTATGCAAGTGCTTTACTTCTGAATCCCCGACTGAGAGATAATACGTTCAGATCTGAAGCCTTATCAGTTATCAAGTTTGAAGTTTTATTAATTACCTTATTTTATTGCAAGTATTTAGTTCCTGGATCCCCGACTGAGGGATAATGCTTTCAGGTCTGAAGTCTTACCAATTCTTGGGTCTGGAGTATGATTAATTGACTTGTTAAACCACAAGTATTTCAGCTCTATACAATATCAAAACCATTTACGAAGGAGACAAGCGATAAAGAAAAATTGCTTTCCATTAATTAAAGCCCGAAAGGGCTGAAGATTACAAAAAAAAAAACAAGAAGCAAAATAATCCTAATCTATGTTGACCAGGGGAGCTACGGAGATCGGTTCGGCATCAACGACTGGCATAGAGGGGCTGGTTCCAGGGAGGTCAGTCCTGCATTGTCCAGTTCCACCTCATTTACCTTAGAGATGTCCAAGTCAGGGTAGAGTTTCTGGATCTTTCTCCTAAAGAGGTGATACCTGTGATCCATGAACTCACCACCCATCTTATTCACTTCGTCCATAATCTCTTTCTCGTTCTCCTCCTTGGCTGTAGCCCTAGCGGCCTCCACATTGGAGGCCAACTTTTATGTTGTTGCGGCCTCCCCCTCTTTCTACTCCTTCTTCATTGCCTCTATGCAGAGGCCGAGCTTGTTCCTCTATGATTGCATGACCCCCAGGCCGGTCATGGCCTCCTTATACTTCCCTTCAAGAGAGATGCACTTCTCTTCAAGGGAACGTACGGTAGATCGAGAGGCCTCTAGTCCTCCGGATAATCCATGATGGCGGCCATCGCATGGGCAACCTGCACAATAGAAGGAGAAATTTAGTAAAGGAAGGTGTGTATATATATATAAAAAAAATAATAATAATATAAAATATTGAACAAAGGGAAACACTTACCCTCATGTGAGCAACCATAAGGTCCCTGGCAACCCGGCGAGGCTTCAAATTCTTGAAACATTTCGAAGCCGAGGACCAGGATTCCTCGAATGCAATTCGGAGGCCTCATCTCCAGAGACTGCATTGATTACTTTTGAGGGAACGAGATTCAACCTCCCCATACCACGAGGGGCAGAACCAGCCTCTGAAGCTGGGGATGAGGGAGGTCCCTAAGGAGGTGCAACCGCTGTCGGCTTTGCAGTGACCTCGGGAGGGGGTGCGGCAGTAGGGGCAAGAGCAGGTACTCCAGCATCTGTTTTCCTTGTCTTTTGAGGCGGAGCAGCAGAGGTGGAATAAGAGGATCCCCCGGTCTTCTTCGTGCTTGGGGAATAGTTGGACAACACTAACTTTCTCAAGGCTGTAGCCCTGCTTAATTTTCACTAGATTCGTTTCCATTAGATTTTGTGGGGAGAGGATCCTGGTGTGAGGTCGATCAAGCGGCTGCAACAGTCTCCTGTACTTCTCCTGGAGTTCTGGAGTGAAGGTCGGCCTTCTCCAAGCTTTCTTATCTGCGAAACAACCTGAAAAACAGAAGAAATTGATCAGTCAGTCAGAGAAATAAGGGAATAAAGAAAAATTTAACTATTACAGGTCTGAAGTCTCACCCTTGAAGCCGGTGTGCCGAGGAAAGAGACTTAACAGATCCTCAAAGTCTTCATGCTCCTAGCCTCCTCCGACAAAGAAGTATCATTTCTTCCATGTCTTGTTGGAAGTGGGTACTAAAGTCAGAGGCCTGAATCGCTTATCAAAGGACATGTAGTAAAGTCCCTCAGATCTGAGGTACTTCATGTCCATGTCACTCTGGATGAGGTTCAGATCCACCTCGACTTTGTTTTTATGACCCAGAACTAAGAAGGCCATAAGTTGCCTCCAACTGTTGATATTCAACTCGACCGGACAGATCTTGAACACACTAAAGAAGTCGTTCAAAAGGGGATGTAGGGAAAATCGTCCGCCGATCTCGAACCACTCGAGATAGACGCATATCTCCCCCCACTCAATGTCCGAGGGACGATCAGACCTCTTGGGAACCCTACAGGATAAGTTTTCTAGGAACTCGTACTATTCTCTGAGGGTTTTTAACATCCCTTTAGTGATGGCACTCTCTCCCTCCTCTCTGTGAGATTAGCCCGAGGTACCGACCTCTTTGTTCCTAAACTCAATGTGGGCTTTTACAAGCACTACGTTAGACCCACTCCTAGACTCATGACTAAACCCACTAGATGAAGAAGCCCTTTCACTACCCATCTCTGAGTTTTCCCTAACCGCCCTACTGTCAGAATAGATGCCGAAGTCTGACATGATAGGAAACGAGAAATTGGGGGCGGGGGGAGTGGATAAAAAGAAGAAGGAGAAGAAGAAGAAGAAAGAAAGAAACAATTGAAATAGGAAAGAAAGGGAAATTACCGGATATTCGAAGGGAAGAAAGTCAGATGGCGGTGATTGCACTAAGTTGCCAGAAATCGCACTGAACTACCGGAAATCGCCCGAAGATGCGAGGATATATGAAAACTCTAAACAAAAACCAAATGGCCATCTTTGCTATTTAAAAGAACGGTAGAAATATCATTTAATGTCTCGAAAATCGAATGACGGCTGGATAATAATGCCCTCGATTTCCGAAACAACCACATGCATGGTAATTATGCCATTGCGGTTCCTGTCCCCTCGGGATACGGAACGGAACATTAATGGTTATACCCGTGACCCTTCAGAAACCCTAGCCTGAGTTCTGCACGCGTGTTTAGAATTAAGGCTCTGGGGGGGGGGGAGAGTAGCTGATGTGTCAAAAATAAAGGGACTAATCTGAACTTGACACGTGTCTGGATTTGCTGTGTGCAGGTCACGAGGTAACCGGTTATACCGACCTGATGTCGGATCAGAAGCATCGGAAGAGCTACTTCTCAATGGTACCGACCTCAGTCATACCGACCTCGTCGTCGTCATCATTTTTGGCCGACCGACCTCAAAACGATGAGGCAGGTTGCAGCGTGGAATAGTAAAGCAGATAGCATTAATGAGATTGCGAAGCAGGTAGTAATGTAGAACAGTGAGGCAAGTGACCATTATGGGACTGCCACCTCTGGACAATAGTAAACCCCTGACTTCACAGCACCAAATCCTACCCACTTTAGAAGATAGTCATCCTATAATTATCACCTTAAAGGTACACATGAGAAGGATGAATTATTTTCCTTGATCAATTTTTACTCACTCTCTAACTTCATCATCGGAGTAGCTATCGCCGGAGCCATTACGGCGGCACTCTAATTCCCTTTCATTTCAGATTTCACACCGACGAGAAACAAAGCCTTGACGAATCGGAAAAGTGCAGTATCAGTAAATATAATATAGATTGCCATGAGAAGTGCGTAAGAGTGTTATGCGGATTGCAGAGTATTACTATTACATAACAGAATGTGGCATAGTGGTTGATTGAGACCAGGCAACCCAGATGATTTATAAATGACAAAAGCTTAGTATTATAGGTATCCAGACATTACATAGTTGAGTGTTGTGACGGGTTACTCAGTACTCACAACAAGATTCATTAGATTGCCGCAGCTTGATACAATTCATGTTTTTATTTTTTATTCTATTCATATTTCTGTTTTTGATTTTTTCAAATTGAAAAAGTATGTGCTGATCAGGTGAATAAAATTGTAGATAGATGATTGGTTTCATACAGGTTGATGAATCACATGCTATTTCATTTTCCTCGATCAGTGATCTACCTATTTTGCTATGGTGCAGTGTCCTTGCCCAGTTGCCTGGTATTTGGGCACTAAAATTTACATGCATGTGTACATGCCTTTTCGTATCAATATTCTTTGTTTAGGTGAGAACTTAGCAGTCCCAGTGAAAATTGCATGAGTGATGATAAAGAAAGTTGTATTGTTTATGGAGAAGAGAAGTGCCCATTGCTCATAAAATCCGTGGTTCTAAGCCTCGCCACATGTAAAATTTACATCTCACCATTCTAGTTTCTTACAATATTGTGTTGATAATTTATATAACAGATATATTTGCAGTTTGCACAGTGCATGTTATATTGCTATTTCTTTACTTTTTGAATATGGTCTTTGATAAGAGTATAATATTTAATATTTTTAATTCTCTTATATTTAATTTTATGACATATTTTTTGTTTAAGTGAGCTGATTAATTTGTTTATTGAATTAGAGAAGCATTGAAGATAAAAGGAAAGATATGGAGTATAATGTGCAATTTTCAGTTTTTAGGCATTTCGACTTATGGAGCTTTATTTGAGGTTTGGATGGCGTTAGAGTTTCAAAATGAGGAAGTGGTCTTCATGAAGTTTTTAAAGGACGTCTTGGGCTTTTTAGAAAGGTCTGGTTTGCAAAAATTCGAGTTTTTTTGTGTTTCCAAACATTGTTTTAAAATCAGGCTTGAAAAGCTGATCTGAACCTGTCCGAACCAGTAAGTTCAGTAAGTCATAACTTGAGTTTCTGAAATCTAAATTAGGTGATTCAAAATCTTAAAATTATTAATTCATCTAGGACTACAACTTTTATCAAGAGTCTAAATCAAAATTCAGTCATTATCTAATAAAAAAAGGAGCCTAAAGGTTACGGCTGCTGGGCTGTGGGCTTGGCTTGAACTGCTGAATGATGAAAAAAAGGAGATAAGAAAGAAAGAATAAAGTGGGCGCTGATTGAAGCTGGTGGGCTGTGAAGGAATGAATAGAAAAATAAAAGAAAGAAAAGTCAAAGAAGAAACAAAGGCAAAGGATAAAAGGAAGAAAAAGCAAAAAAAAAGAGAAAACCAAATAGAAGGAAAAGACGACTGATTGAAGAGAGAGGAGCAAGTCAAACAAGGCTTGGGTCCAGGTGTTGAATGGGCAGTGCGGCTGGGCTTTAAAAGGCACGGCTTGCGTGATTATTGAGGGGCCCAGGACCTGGCGCATGAAAAGAAAAAAACCTAAGGGCAGAAAAAATAAAGAGCGGTGCGGCGTGAATCACAGGGAGGGACGCTGAACAGAGGCAGAACGGAGGAGAGGTTGAAAGATGAAAATTAATTTAGGATTTTTTTATTCAAGAATGTAGATTTTCTAATTTAGTTTTAGGCGGTTTTGAATCTTTATTGCAGTTTAATGACTGAATCAATTCAGTAACATTATTTTTCTTTTTTATGAATTCTGTTCATGATAATCTGTTTTAATTGTTTATTGATATTTGGTTTGATTGATTTAATTAAGGCAAGTTAAATTGATTAGATTATTATCAATTGCTAGATTCAGGAAGTTTATTACGTAATTGATATGATTTTTAATCAATTGTGACAAATAATGATAGATGATTGTGGACAAACTTTTGTTTATTGTTATGATTATCATGACCTAAGTTAAACAGTCCGAACTTGTGTGATTGTTACTTAGAATAATTTAATTTCGTTTATATTAATGCTGCCATTATATTAAATTTAGAGAGCTTATTCTAAATTGTCTAATGGTTAGAATCTAATAAAGAACTTGTTTCATTAGTGAGGAATTAAGAAAAATTTCGAGTAGCAGAACTTGTTGTTACCTACGATTATTAGATTCATTGAATGGTAGAATAATGTTATAATTGATTGATTGTTCTATTAACTGTGAGGATAAGATTGAACCGAAGAACTGAAGTTTTAATTCATTATTTTTTGTTATTAATTTAGTTTTCAATCGTAATTAGTTTGATCAAAATTCTAACTTCTCATTTATTGTTTTGTTATTAATTGAATTTTAGTTTAGAATTGGTCAGAATAAGTAGAAAATAAATTGTGGACACTCTCTGTAAGTTCGACCCTTACTTAGCTAGCTACTGTGTTTGTCTTCTTTTATTGTGTTAAAAAGTAAAATTAATTTATTTTTGAAGTATTAAGGATGCACTTTCAATCTTAGTTGTAACAATAATATATTTATATAAATTCAAAGAACATCCCTTTGCGCACATTCAACGGTAAGTTTTGCCATGGACTCGTCCATGAATCAGGTAAATGATATTCTGTCAAATGAACAGGTTGTTTGATTTTTACCTTGGCTTCTGTCAATGTCAGAGGACAAGGGGATTAAGCATAAAAAAAAAATGATGTTTTAGGCACCACAAAGAAAAGAGAGATGACATTTACTTTAGGCCAGTTTAAGTCATAAAAAAGCCGCGAGGAGGGTGAATATTTTGTCCTTTTATCTGCCTATTTTTTTGTTTCTTGTACAGGTTCAATTCTTTTGCAACTGTAATTATGATCAAGTACACTGGAATTCTTTGTTTAAGCTTAAAAGAGTCAATAATGACTGCCTGGTGACATGTATAGACACCAAAAAATGAAACAACTTATGATGGTGGAACCGGCTTTGGAGAAGTTTGTTATTGGACTTTGCAAACCATTGATCAGCATATTTTATTTCCCAAGTGCTTTGAGATTCATTCACCTGGTAACTATTTTGACAAACAAACTGAAGATGTTTTGGCTTTTTGTAATGACATTCCAACAAGGGAAAAGGAAAGGAAAAGGGAAAGGGAAATTGGTCTTTGACGCATTGTTGATACCATAATTCTCATTACAATTAGCTAAGACGGTCAATTTAAACTAGATGGTTAAAACCAAAACGTTGAGTGAATGAATTTGAAGACTTGAATTCATTTCACATCAGCAGCTTACTGTTAAGTAAATTAAAATCAAGTTGGCATTTGGTGACTTTTTTGTGATGATTTAATGGCATTGGAAGAAAGAGGAGAGGAAAAGTTGGTCTTGATTGTGTCATGTTACAATGGTTTGTTGGAGAAACAGATAGAATAATGGTGACAAATTGAGACTCCAACTTTCCCCACTTGATGGTTAAGCTAATTAAGAATCCACATATAATACAATGTACCTTGGTAATTTGTGTTTATTGTGTGAAAAATGTACAATTTTGTGGGAACATGTAGTTGGAGAAAATAGGATTGTAATACAAAAAATTCCATATCAAATCTCTGGTATGAAGAAGGTGGTGCTTTTGCCTCCGAGAATGATAAGCATGTTTTAGATTATTATAACTATTAAAACGAGGAAAAGACTCAGAAAATGGTGTTTTTTTTTTAAATTATTCTATAAATTCGTCATATAATGTGACGATCTCTATGATATGATTCAATATTTTGTGATATTCATGTGAGACGTAGTGCCTTCATTGTTTAGCTCCCTCTTCCATTATAAATTGTAATGGGGGCAAACTGCCTTCTTTGAGTTGTAGTAGAAATGGAATCTTTATCTTTTAGGCTATACAAATTGAAACATAAATGAAAAGTGTTTGTATGAATCAAGTCCATTATCCTTATATTCAACAACGTAGTCAAATAGTTGAACGTAATTGACCTAATTCATAATTCAGATTCACACCAAAATTTCTGAGAAAAACATATTGACTTCTTAGGTACTGTTTGGCCCAACAGCTGGCTTCCAGAAATGGCGTTGTGGAGAGGCAGCTCCTCTCGTTTGCCCAAAACACCAGTTTTTAGCTTTGAAAACGCTCTGCCATGCGCTAAACTGTGGCAATAACAGATTACCATTTAACAACAACCAGATGGTGACTCAAAGAAAATGAAAAATCTGTGTGCGTTTTCAGACCATGGTTTTTAATTAGTCTGGGTGAGATCTCTCCAAGCTTGATTTTGGCTGGTTAACAAAATTACAGGTCAATATGAAACACTGCAAATGACTTTGATATTTTTCAGCTCCGCAGGCAATAACTGAGGAAAAAGAAAGCAACCAACTTGTTTTTCTTTAAAGTTAAATCCAATAGTTGTTTGTCAAACACATTTAAAATATAGTGATTTTAGTCACTATAAAAAATTACTCACGTGCGGGAAGAACACTTGCTGACCAAGTATTAAACTTATTCTATATCGAATTGATGGGTTTGTTATTTGTATGGTCATGTTTGGGAAAGTTGTTCACTTTATTAATTGGAATTTTCAATAAAAAAAAAAACAGTGAGTCAAGTAAAGTAGTACAAGGTGATTCCTCCAAGTCTTCTTTATATTTTCAACAAAGGCTGCGTTTGATGTTCTTTTTGGTACAAATGGGACAAACCCAACTAAACTTTTTGTGTCACTATAGCTATCTGGTTTGGTGACCCTCAAATTTTGCCCATACTTTTGGGTCTGCCAATTATATATATTGAGTTGGGTTAGTTTTTGGGTTTTGTCAAAGACAACTATTGGACCACATTGGTGCAATTCTTGGTGTGGGAAAATGTTGCATTCAGAGAGAGAGAGAGAGAGAGTCAAGAACAAACAATATGTTTGAAGTCCTCTCAAGTTTTGCCTCTCTGTGTGTGTTTGTATATAGTTTTGCTCATGGATTTTTCAAGTTTTTTGTATGCTTTTAGGGGTTGACAATGAGCCATTGTGACTGAGCCCAGGAAACTTTATGTTATGCCCAAATCCTATATTAGAAACCAAACTCAAATTGGAGAGGCTTATCTCTATCTTTCATAATGGGTGGCAGACTTCTCACTTTCATAGAACTCACCAAGTCAAATGAAGGCAACTTTACTAATGAGGCTATAGGACAACCTTTTTTTTGAAAGTCTATCTAATTGTTAGGATTGATGGTATTAAATCACTATTAATCTTATTCTCCTTACTCCTGCTATGACTTGAATATTATTCTTCTTTCTAAGAATGAGCAACTAATACCATTGGGTCATTGCCCGCCTCGACTAAGTGACACTTCGTATGAGTTGAGGTTTTGACATATATGTGCCTAGTTTTCTGAAACAAAAGCTTGCATATGATTTAGAAATTTATCCTTAGTTTTGCATACTTTGTCAACAAACGCATAGAATTTTGAGTGTGCTCCGATATAACTATAGAAATTTATCCTTAGTTTTGCATGTAGAAAAATGACACTCTTGCCATTTTAGATAGGACCTTGTTCCTTCCGGAGAGGACTCACTTTGCACTTGAAACAACATCAAGCCTAGCCAAAACCAATGGCCATGTTGGGCCCTTAAAAAGGCCTGTGTTCATCCTAAATTTTGAGACTATTTTCAGTCAGTTTCCCTCTGCCACAACATTTCATGATGGAATTTTGAAATGTTTATTATACTTAAAAAAAAAAAAAATGTAGCCAACAACTAGGGATAAAAATCACTTAATTAATCATCCAATTATTTATTTGTGAAAGTACTAAAGTCTAAGTTAGGCCTCATCCAAAAATGTTTCAAATTGGACGCAGACACTACTTATTATTACGATAGAATTGTGAAGGGAAATGTTAGCTACAATGCCTCGAAAAAAAAATATGCACCCACAAAGAGAGCTTATTCTGATCATTATTTATCCAAATCCAAAAACATTAACGTGCAAATAACATTCGCCATGATGTGTAAACAAAATTGACCCCTTCTTTTCTTTTCTTTTGGATACAAAGGTGGAGAGAAAAAAATTAAACTTACGTTAACTATATAGAGAATAAGCATTTACATCATTTGGCTAGAGCCCTCATCCTAAAAGTTTGTTAGACCAGTTGAAAATCGGAACCCCACAAATGAAATGACAAGATTAGATGTATTATACATGTAAGGTTTTTTCAAGGCCAGGCTCCACTAATCACATAATTTAATATAAATTAGTAGATGGTAGAAAAGTCGGTGTATGCTAAATAATTTTAATTATCAAATAACTACCATGATAGAGTAACCTAGATTATATAATAGAATATAGTACTGTCCTGGATTTATAATAATGTAAAGTAGCACACATTATTGAGATTGAGTGATTATAATAATAATTGTCCGAGAAGGTGACAAAGAGTATTAGTTTTGAAACCCTAAAAGTCTGTGTCTTAGAACTGGACTTCTTAGTTTAAAAAGTTATATTGATAACTACGCTGCCCTCGTGCTATGAGTCCATTGTTTGGCTCATTGGAAAATGTACATTTCCTTGTCAAGAAATCCAACCTGCATTTGCATGTCTTCTGTTGTGTGTGTGTGTGTGTGTGTGTAAGGATTGGTTTGGATTCTTGGAAATGCAATTTAGTAAGTGGATGAGAAGAAAAAGAGTGAGGAACCGACATCTTGGATTTTAGCTTATAAACCCTAAAATTATAATACCAAAATGGCTGAAGAAATTGATCGGACAATTATATATATATATATATATATATATATATATATATATATATAAGGATTGGTTTGGATTCTTGGCAATGCAATTTAGAAAGTAGATGAGAAGAACGAGAGTGAGGAACCGACATCTTTTATATATAAGGATTGGTTTGGATTCTTGGAAATGCAATTTAGAAAGTAGATGGGAGGAAGGAGAGTGAGGAACCGACATCTTGGTTTTTAGCTTGTTAACCCTAAAATTATAATTAACAAAAAATCCTGATGAAAAAGACCAGACAATTTTAACTGTACTGAAGCCAGTACATCTCTTACTCAATTGATAGTTTTGTGAATGAGTCATCAACTTAAATGTAAAAGAAATTATAGTTTTGTGAATGTTTTGTTCATGTAAAATTCTTGATACAGAAATACGATAGATTGATCATCATTATTCGTAAATATAAATATTTTATTAAATTACATATATTTTATATCTTTTTTATAATTTACTTTTTATTTGATATATTATTTAGTATTATCACTCCCACACGACACAGTACATGACCATGACTCTTTTTTTGGCAATTGGCCATGGATAGATATTGTTGGATACTATGTAGACTTATCTCATTGGCGTGGGGTACCCAACAACTGAGTTTGGTGGGTGGTTGGTTAACTGTACTGATTCCACACACACATATATATAGCACTCTAAATGATGCAAAAGCTTGTGGCTATCAGTCTCAGAAGAGTCAAATTATTAGAATTTGTGCATGCAACAAAACAAGGGTCAGACATCATTCCAAAGAAAAAAATTAATAATTTGGGTGAGACACCAAGATGGTGACATTTATACCTTAATAGTAGCATATTAAAAGTTTCTTTTCATATGAAAATAATTTTGTCGGTTACCGTACTTTAGTTTATAACACAAATGAATTTGTGCAAGCATGTGATATACAATATTATAAATATATGTAATACTTAAGAGATGATTGTGAAATATTATTTAAGTTTAATTTGAATTTTGATAGTTTAATACTTTTTACTCTAAATTAAATAAGAAAAAATTATTTTTACTTGTAGTAAGCTTAATCTAATAGATATAAAATTAAATGAATATATATTATGTGATTATTTAATTTTAATTAAAATATAAAATAGAATAAATAATTAAAATACATTTGGAAAAAGAGATTAGAACACCATGCTAAGTATTGTTCTTTAAATAGAGCATAGGACACCATAATTGGCCACTTTTTTTTTTTGAGTCGCACTCTACAACAAATGCAAACCTGGCCTTTAATTATATAAATAGTGCTTAATTCTATGAATATAATAGTATAATTCACTATTTTTAGTTTGGAGTCACAGTTGGATAGATATTTGTGCTGTGTTGGTGTCCACGTGAGTTGCATATATATAATTTTAGAGGAAGAAGTACACAGGGCACTGGTTTGATGTTATTGTTCTATGTAGTACTATTATTTACTATGTAACTGCACGCATTTAACAAGTATAGATACTAGTAATTTATGTGCATATATATATATATATATATATTGCATGGATAACATTGATATCTCCATCAAATTAAGAGGGGTAACATTTAAACCTAAGCAAAAACAGGCTAGCTAGTGAAGGATGAAGGAACATAAGAGTTGTGAGGGGGAGAACACAAAGCACAAAGCATATATATGCAGTAGCTAGCTAATTTCCTTTGATGTTTTATTAATAATTAATATTGTTGATGGAAATGTGATAGCGAAGTGTGTCGTGGAGCTGTTTGTTCATAGGGAAAAAGGTGTGAATGGCCAATATTTTCTTTTGGAAAAAAGGATTTGAGTGAGTCAAATAAAGTTGTAATTGGCGATTGCTGATGACCCTTTTTTTCAACAAAGACTGCTTTTTATGTCCTTTCTTTGTTTACAAAGTAACAGACCTAACTAATCCTCACTCCAAAAAACCACGTGTTATATGATCCCTGCTTTTACCTCTTCCCCCATCACTCCCTATCCATCTCTACTTTGCTCTTTTTCTGCCAATTTTATTATTTTTTGTTTAAGTAAATTAATTATATGAACACCTTTTTTATCCATAAAGACAATGGAATGAGGCTTAAATATTATTTTCTACAATGCTAATATATGTTTTGCCATTTGTTTACACGAAGGTTCATAGACACAAAAACACACACACACACACTCCGATGTTGGACATAAATGATATTAGGGATGCACATAGGTCAGATTGGATCGGGTTAGAGTGGATTCAGAACCAACTCGACTTTAAACGGTTCTAAAAATTTAAAATTGGAACAAAATTGTGAAGATGTTGGAACTGACCTGAACCAACATGGAAAAAGTCAGGTTAGGTCAGTTCGGGTTGAGTTTTTTTTACTCCAAATTAACCAAAATTTTTTTATATGTATATACAGTATACATATGTTAGGAATATAATCATCTAACCAAGATCAGTGAGATACAAAAACAAACAAGAAAACGAATCTAAAATTACACGCACACACAATAACACAAAAATTTACATGGTTCACCCCAGAATAGGGCTACGTCCTGCAGTAGTTTCACTATAATTTGAAAAAAGTTTTAATGAGATGTTGTAGGGGCTAGTGTATAGTACTTATCAGGATCCACACTACCCAACAATCTTTCACTTGGAACCCGATATATACAAGTTCAATATCTTATCATCACATAGAAAAACACCGCAACAATTTTCTTCCTTCCTCAAGCTTGAAGACTAATTGAAGTTGCACACAACTTCAATTTCTCAATGGTGACTACCTTAGTTAACATATCTATTGTGTTCTCATAACCATGAATCTTCTCAAGAGACAATACTCCATTATCCACAAGAGAACGAATGAAATGATGTCACAACTGAATGTGCTTCGTCTTAGAAAAAACTGCTGAATTCTTTGCAAAATGAATAGCACTTTAACTGTCACTGTACACAACACTATCTTCCTCCTTCTTACCCAACTCTTTTAGAAAACTCTTCAGCCAAGTCATCTTTTTACCAGCTTTAATAATAGCAACATACTCAACTTCTGTTGTAGAGAGAGTTACAATTTTCTGCAACTAAGAAACCCAACTAATTGTTGCACTGTCACGTCCTAAAACCCACCCTATGCAGATTGAGGATATACGACTGGCCAGTTAGGCACTTGATAACTGGTTAAAAAGTGCATATTTATGTTGTTAACCCTGGATATTCTTGCACTTTTATTATTTTAATTTCTCCAATCTATATGCATTTGCTAGTTAATTCTTATTTTATCTTTTTGCAGAGAAAGCTTGTCAAAGTTGATGATTTAATGATGGATTTGGAGCAAAAGGAAAATATTGGGCTTTGAAGTGCGAAAAGAAGTGAAAAACAAGTGATTTTGGGTTAGAAGAGAGGCTTGATCCATATATAGGTGGACTAGGGCCCATTTTAACATTATAGGCTCTATTTTGGAACACTTTAGACTCCCTTTTTGGGCCCCTAATGCCTAATTACGGGATTTTATGTTATTCTCCTAAATTATTATTTTGTAAGGGTATTTTTGGAAAAAAGGGAATAATATTGTAACCTAGGGTTTTGGAAAAAAGAGGAGGCCGTCTGGGAGATCTAGAGAGGAAGAGAAGAAGGAAGGAGACAACTCTGAAGAAGAAGATGAAGAATTCCATGGCTATGGTCTCCTCTTCCACTATCATGGGCTAAGTTCTCCCATTCCTAGGGTTTAGATGAAACCCTAGTCAAGTAACATTACTTCTTTGTATTTTATTTTTGGGTTAATTAAGTTTGGATGTTGATTGTATAACATTGGGGTTTTATTAAGACATTGATCGTATTATTCAGTTTCATATAATCAATTTCTGTGATTTTGTTTATGTGGTTATACAATAGTAATATGTGTACATACATCAAAACCGTAGGACGAGTCATAACTCAGGGAAAACAAATTGTGACTATGACCTTAGAATTAGCGTAGACAATTTGTGTTGACCAAAGATGATTCGTGCTTAGGGTTTTGGTGCATGATTTTCTTGATGATTGTATTGAGGCTTGTAGCCGAAATACATCTTTTACATCCAAATTAAATGACCCAAGAATTAATACAATTGAAGCTAGTTACAAGATTAGTGGTGGATTCAACACCCTAGGAATTCTCTTTTAATTTGATTCCTCATTAATTTAATTAAATATTTGCTTTACTTATAGTTTTCATTTAATTTTAGGAAAGAAAATCAACAACAATCAATCTTTGTTAATTTGAATTGAAATCAATCTCAACTTTGCTTTTTAAACAATTAACAGTCTCTGTGGGTTCGACCCTTACTTCTCTACTATACTAGTAGTTTAGTTTGGTAATTTGATTGATTTCCACGACAGATCAATTTTTGGCGCCGTTGCCGGGGACTGTTGAATTGTTAAAAAATTAGTAGTTAATTTTTATTTTAATTCTTTATTTATTTATTTTTTATTTTTATTTTTATTTTTTTTGCTATTATTCTTTTTCTTTGTCTTTGGTGCGCAGCAATCATAAAAAGCTAAAGAGAAGCGGAGTCGATTGGAGCAAACGCGGGTTGATACAAAAAAAGAAGAAAATTTCTACCTGCTTTGCAATCTATCACGGTGAAATCTTTCCTTTCTCTTTGCATTTTATTTTTGCTACAGTTGGTATATTTGATTGGATAGGTTTATTTGTTTTATGTTTGGTCGCCGTTCGTGCAACCCAGACTTAGAGAAATTAGACCTTGAGTTAGAAAGAACCTTGAGAGCTTTTTGTAGTTTGTCCATTAAGTCTGAGGTTTTAGGAAATCCTATTTCTATAGACATGGCTGATAATGGTGGACAACAACAACCACAGCCTCTTAAGGCTCATTTTGTTCCTACAACATATACCAACCCTTCATGCATTCAAATGCCTAATGTAATTGGGCATTATGAAATTAGACCCCAAACCATTCAGATGTTACCATCTTTTTATGGGAAATCAAATGAGGACCCATATCAACATCTGAATGAGTTTTTAAAGCTTTGCACCACTGTCAATGTGCAAAATCTGAGTGAGAATGCTCTTAAGTTAAGGTTGTTCCCTTTTTCATTGAAAGATAGAGCCAAACAATGGCTTGGTTCTTTGCCTACAAATTCCATAACAACTTGGACTCAACTCCAACAAGAGTTTCTAAAAAAATACTTTCCTATAGGCAAAACCAATGATATGAGAAGAGCCATCACAAATTTTACTCAACTCGATGGCGAGTCTTTTCATGAAGCTTGGGAGAGATTTTTGGACCTTCATAGGAAGTGTCCCCATCATGATATCATGCGTTGGCAGTTGGTACAGAGTTTTTATGACGGTATCACTGAACAAAACCGTCAAATGATTGACTCTGCTTGTGGAGGGACTTTCCTCAACAAGAATCAGGATGAGGCATGGAATCTTTTTGAGACCCTTAGTGAGAATTCACAGCACCATGCCTCAGCAAGTCGGAGAGCTCCACCCACCTCCTCTAGTGTCCCTAAAAGAGGTGGCATTTATGAAGTTGGACAAGCTGTAGATGTCCAAGAGCAAGTTGCGGCATTGTCTAGGAAATTAGACCAAGTTTTGGCTAGGGGACAAGTTTCTACTTCTGCTCCTGCCACTCAAGAGGTGTGTGCTTTATGTTCATGCCTAACTCATTATGTGTCAGACTGTCCCTTAGCCCCACAATATCCAGAGTTTGTGGAAGAGCAAGTTAATGCTCTTCAAGGTTTTTCCAAACCGGGTAATGATCCATATTCTAACAATTACAACCCGGGATGGAGAAACCATCCAAATTTTTCTTGGAGGCCTCAAGCCTCAAATCCTCCATTCTCACAAAATTCAAGGCCAAACGTGCCTAATTCTTTTCCATCATCGTCCTACCGTCCTCCTCCTCAACAATATCAACAACCACCTCCTCCCCCTAGAAGTTCAGCTTTTGAAGACAAGGTGTTGAGTGCTTTGCAAGCTTTAGAATCAAATCATCAGTCTAACACTCAATTGCTCCACTCACACACTCAATCCATCTCGAAGCTAGAATCCCAAATGGGACAACTAGCACAAGCTTTGAGTAGAAGAGATGAGGGACGTTTACCAAGTCAACCGGTGAACAACCCTAAAGGCCAATATGGGGTAGAGTCTTCCAACCCCAATGATCAATATCATGAGCAAGCTAAGGCCATAACTACTCTTAGGAGTGGGAGAGTGGTAGATAACAAAGTTGAATATAAGGCTGAGGGTGAATTGACAAGTTCTTCTAAAAAGGATGTAGTTGAGAATGACAATTTGCAAAAAGGGGATTCTTCATCCCCAAGTGATCCTTTGAGTATTCCTGTGGCATCCTATGTGCCCAAGGCCCCTTACCCTTCCTGTTTGGCCGACCCTTCTCCTTTTGGGAAAAAGGGTGCAAATATGGAGGAAATGCTTGAGATTTTTAAGCAAGTTAAGATTAACTTGCCACTTCTTGATGCAGTCAAGCAAATTCCTTCCTATGCCAAATTCTTGAAAGACCTTTGCACTCAAAAGAGAAAAGCTAAAACTCATGTGTCAAAGAAGGTCTTTCTGACAGAGCAAGTGAGCTCAATTCTCCAGTACCAAACTGCACCTAAGTTCAAAGATCCTGGAGCCCCCACAATTTCTTGTGTCATAGGTAATCACATTATAGAGAGGGCGCTCCTTGACTTGGGGGCAAGTGTCAATTTATTGCCATACTCTGTCTATAAGCAATTTGGGTTAGGTGAGTTGAAGCCTACGACGGTGTCTTTGCAGTTAGCTGACAGATCCGTCAAGAAACCTCGTGGGATCATTGAGGATGTTTTGGTGAAAGTAGACAAATTCTACTTTCCGGTTGATTTCTTAGTTCTAGACATGGAGCCCGCTCATGACCCTAAGCGTCAAATTCCCGTCATCTTAGGTCGACCCTTCTTAGCTACTGCTAATGCATGTATTAATTGTCGAACTAGAGTGATGGATATTTCTTTTGGGAATATGACTGTGAGGCTCAATGTCTTCAATGCTTCACAACAACCTCCACATGAGGAGGATTGTTTTTCAGTGGATGTGATTAATGGGATAGTTGAGGAATCTCTCCCTCAAATCTTGATTGAGGATCCTTTGGAGAGATATTTGACTTACTTTGATAGTGATGCTTTCGATATTGATGCTTCTATTGAAGAAGTCAATTCATTGCTTGACTGTTCTCCTTTTATAAACTATCCTCCTTGGAAGTCTAGACCGGAACCCCTACCTAATCTTGCGAGCACTCTTGCTCCTCCATCTTTAGAGGTTCCTCCAAAGCTTGAGTTGAAGCCACTCCCGGCTACTCCTAAGTATTCATTCTTAGGACCTGATGACACTTTCCCTATTATCATTGCTTCTAATATTCCAAGTGAGCAAGAGTGCCATCTTCTTGAGGTTCTTAGAGAGCACAAGGGTGCTATAGGTTGGTCCCTAGCCGATTTAAAAAGGATTAATCCACCTATTTGTATGCACCATATTCATTTAGAGGAGCTTAGAAATGATGCGTATGAGAGTTCCCGTATTTATAAGGCTTGGACTAAGGCGTTCTATGATTCTCACATTAATCGTAAGTCCTTTGAGCCCGGTCAAAAGATGTGGTTGTTTAACTCTAAGTTACGGTTGTTTCTTGGGAAGTTGCGGTCTAGATGGGATGGTCCATATGAGGTTGTTCAATCTTGGTCTCATGGTGCGATAGAAATTTATAACCCTCGGAGTGGCCAAACTTTCAAAGTTAATGGCCAAAGGTTGAAATTGTTTATTGAGGGTGTGGAAGAAGGGAGTTTGATTGAGGAGATTGGTCTTGAAGACCCAGTTTATATTGATTGATGTTTTTCTCCTCTTGCTGTGTCTGGCTGAAGACATTAAACTTAGCTCTTCTTTTGGGAGGAAACCCAATTTTATTTTATTTTATTTTATTTTAGTTTAGTTTATTTTATTTTATTTCACTTTATTTTATTTTTGTTTATTTTTGTTGTTTTAATTGAGTTTTCTTTTTATTGTTTGTAGGTGTTTAGTATTTATTTTATTCTTATTGTTTAAAAAAAAAAAAAAAAGAGGGGTCTCTCTTTAGTCATGTTTGTTTTCTGGACTAAAAAGCTCGAGCAATTTCAGAAAGCTCGAGCATTTTCTCATGTTTTTTTTCCCAAATGTTTCTGGTCCAGAAAGCTCGAGCACTAGCCAAAAAGTTCGAGCACTTTTTCGTCAAAAATTGGTTAATCATTCTGTCCCGAAAAGCTCGAGCACTCCAAGAAAAGCTCGAGCTCTTTTTCTTTCCTCAAAGCCCTTAAGGTGCTGTCCCAAAAAGCTTGAACTTTTCTCAAAAAGCTTGAGCACTTTTAATTCAATTTTTAAAAAAAAAAAAAAAAATCAAAAATTCAAAATTCAAAAGAAAAAAAAAACAAAAAAAAAAAAAAACAAAATTGCATAGCAAGCCGTTCTAAATTCACTTCATTCTACTATGGATTTGGTTTAGTTGTTCCTCAGCTTGCACTGGCGCTTATTGGCATATTGATTCGCTTTTTCTAATTTGTTTTGTTATGCCAATATTTAGATTCTATGTCCCTAATGATTTTTATTGTTTGGTTTGTTATTGTAGGGATCCATGTATCACCCAAAAGCTTCAAAAGGCCGTGCAATTGAAGTTTTTCCCCTCTTGAACCAGGTGCACTCCTTCCCTTTACTTCTTTTTGTTCTATTTCATATTGTTTGCTGTCATGTCCCCTTGAGGACAAGGTGTCAAATAAGTTGGGGGGAGTTGCTATTATTTTGCCTACTTGAGCTCAATATATTTCGTGATTAAAATTTTATTGTTTTGAGCGTATTCATGTATTTCTGAGCTTGCATGAGAATCATTGTGATAGTTGTGCACTGCTAGTGATTTGTCTTTCCCTAATTTTCATAATTGGAGACAAATTGGGTTGCTACTCTTGTGACTCTATAATTTGATGGTTAGATTGTGAAATTCTAGTATCATGATGGCATTGACTGAGACTTATAACCCATATTATGTAGATTTGAGCTTGAACTTTATTTTGAGGGTTATACAGTTTGCATATCTCCATTCTATCAACTACCATTGTCACATGTCTTAGGTCAGTCAGTTCAGATGTCGGATGACACTTCTTGCCTTTGGGGAATGAAACTAGGCCCTCTTTCTACTTTGAGCCTGTTCATTTGTTTCTTGCATCTTTACATTATTTACCTGATAGGAACTAAGTTGAACCTTCATTATTATATCTTTCTTTTCATAGCCAGTAGCCTCGCTTTGGGTGAAGAAGTTGGATGATTTTTCTTTGAGAAATTGGTGTTGTGAAAGTAGAGAAGTGAAGATGTACATTTTTCTTTTATTGTAATTTTATTCAGTATCAAAAAAAAAAAAGAAAAAAAAAAAAGAAAAAAAAGAGAAAAAAAAAGAACAATCAGAAAAAGAACAAAAATATATATATTTCATTGCCTTTTCCTTTTCTTTTTGGTTTGCTCAAGTAAAAAAGTTGTGAGTAGTTTGGGAATGCTTTTATTGGAATTTTGGGAGTAATGTTGCAATGTTCAAAAGAGATGATGAATTGGAAAACTGCAGTTTATTCACTTCAGCTTCTTCGCTTATCACATGAAGATTATTGCTTACTTACCCCTACTTTATCCTTGACCCTGACCTACGTTACAACCAAAAACAAAGACCTAGCTGACCTCGAAGGTGTAGTAGTTAACGATTGAGGATGTGACTATAGTGGTCATGTGGCATTGGGAGTTGATTTTCGTAGTGGTTAGAATTCTCTTTATATTATTCTTGTTGTGCTTTCATTCATGTTTGCATGTGGATCATTTGATTTGTACTCAACAATTATTCTATCCACATGTATGAGAGGATACATATGCACCCCATCTCTGTGAGCTTCATTTGTGAGTGATATCTTTTGGTGAGATTTGGAGTCAAAGTAATGCCTGTTTGAAAAAAAGTTTCATTGCCTAGATATCTTGTTATAGTTGTTGCTTTTATGCACACTGATTCTATCCATTTATGAGCACTTGGAAAATTCACAGATTGTTTTTAGTGACATAATTGTTACTTTGATTCGATTGTAACTCAGTTTTACATTCATTAAGATTCATTTTTATTGATTGTGGAGTATATTGTGTTCAAGTTGGGGGGTGTCGAATTTTGTGGGTAGATTCACTGCAAACCCTCACGAGACTATAACTCGTCCACTAGGGTAACCTAGGGGTTTAAAGCCTTATTGCATATGGTAAATGCAATCGTGTATCCCACGAAAGAGGATTTAGTTAGTTGTATTTTTGTCTCTTGTTTCCTTGGCTTTGCTCGAGGACTAGCAAAGTGTAAGTTGGGGGGTGTGATAACTGGTTAAAAAGTGCATATTTATGTTGTTAACCCTGGATATTCTTGCACTTTTATTATTTTAATTTCTCCAATCTATATGCATTTGCTAGTTAATTCTTATTTTATCTTTTTGCAGAGAAAGCTTGTCAAAGTTGATGATTTAATGATGGATTTGGAGCAAAAGGAAAATATTGGGCTTTGAAGTGCGAAAAGAAGTGAAAAACAAGTGATTTTGGGTTAGAAGAGAGGCTTGATCCATATATAGGTGGACTAGGGCCCATTTTAACATTATAGGCTCTATTTTGGAACACTTTAGACTCCCTTTTTGGGCCCCTAATGCCTAATTACGGGATTTTATGTTATTCTCCTAAATTATTATTTTGTAAGGGTATTTTTGGAAAAAAGGGAATAATATTGTAACCTAGGGTTTTGGAAAAAAGAGGAGGCCGTCTGGGAGATCTAGAGAGGAAGAGAAGAAGGAAGGAGACAACTCTGAAGAAGAAGATGAAGAATTCCATGGCTATGGTCTCCTCTTCCACTATCATGGGCTAAGTTCTCCCATTCCTAGGGTTTAGATGAAACCCTAGTCAAGTAACATTACTTCTTTGTATTTTATTTTTGGGTTAATTAAGTTTGGATGTTGATTGTATAACATTGGGGTTTTATTAAGACATTGATCGTATTATTCAGTTTCATATAATCAATTTCTGTGATTTTGTTTATGTGGTTATACAATAGTAATATGTGTACATACATCAAAACCGTAGGACGAGTCATAACTCAGGGAAAACAAATTGTGACTATGACCTTAGAATTAGCGTAGACAATTTGTGTTGACCAAAGATGATTCGTGCTTAGGGTTTTGGTGCATGATTTTCTTGATGATTGTATTGAGGCTTGTAGCCGAAATACATCTTTTACATCCAAATTAAATGACCCAAGAATTAATACAATTGAAGCTAGTTACAAGATTAGTGGTGGATTCAACACCCTAGGAATTCTCTTTTAATTTGATTCCTCATTAATTTAATTAAATATTTGCTTTACTTATAGTTTTCATTTAATTTTAGGAAAGAAAATCAACAACAATCAATCTTTGTTAATTTGAATTGAAATCAATCTCAACTTTGCTTTTTAAACAATTAACAGTCTCTGTGGGTTCGACCCTTACTTCTCTACTATACTAGTAGTTTAGTTTGGTAATTTGATTGATTTCCACGACAGATCAGCACTCATCGTATTTTGTACTTATCAAAATATTGATAGCTAATAATCCTAACCTCAGGCCATTCATTTGTAACTTTCAAGTAAGATGCATTCATTATGCAAGAGTTAAGTAGCGAAAATTAAATAAGAGAATGCATACTAACTTGGAAAAGCAACTAAATATGATCAGAGTTAATTTATACAAAAGTTAACTACAAAAGTTACATCACTGTGCATACAGTTATACAAAATATCCAAAACTGAAGTAAGATACAAAAATTATTTAGTTCATATTATGTCACACGCGCCATGGTGGCATAGTGGTCAACTTACTTGGATTTAGGTGTTACACTCCCATGCAAGTTGTGGGTTCGAACATCTGGAGCCACTGCTCCTTGTATTTTTTTTCTAAATTTCTTTAAACCAAACATCGTTTAAGTGTCTTAACCACGGATAGGATATCCTAGCCCTTGAATTGAATTTCTTAACTTTATAGCCAAACACCCTTTGTAAATTTAAATCAAATCCCCAAACTGCGTTGTTTCAACTTACCCATTTTGCTGTCGGCTGGGTTCCGACCCGACTGAAAGACCACCCAACAGTTATTCTTCTCTGGTGTCTTCTCCAGCACCGGCGAACTATTTTCGGTGAGATTCTGACTCATTTTCAACGTGGTTCTAAGCCAAATTTGATGAAGATTCCATATATAATGTCCAATTTGGGGTTCAACGATTTCTTCCTCTCAAAATAGAGGTTTATAGGTTGGGTTCCGGCGAGCCACGACTTTCCGGCGAGGTAAAGTTTTCATATTTCGTGATGTTTTATACAATATTTCTTCTCCATTTTTCTTCCTACACACTTCTGGGATTTAGGAGAACACTTCCCCGATCCTCAAATCACTAAAAGCCACCAAAAATCCTACCACCCAAAACCTGCAACTCCTATTTTCTTCCTCATTTCTCCACCAAATGACTCCCTATTTCTTCCTAACTTCATCATTTTCTATATACTTTTGAACCCTATAATCCTTTAGGTGTTTTACTTAAGTTTTATACAAACCCATTTTAATAACTGTGCAATAAACTGCAAATTTAACATCTTACCTGCTTTGGCTTCCTCTTCCTTCCTCTGTTGCTTTCTTTTTCTTCTTCTTTTTCCTTTATTACAGTAGTTGTCTCACCCGCGACCCTATCTTGTTTTGTTTTTATTTTTGTTTTTGTTTGTTTGGGATTTGGTTGCTAAAGCTTACTTAAAGCTGCATGCTTATATATATACAAATGCTTTTATGTATATGATTTCACAAGAGTATTTTCCAGCATCCATTACCGTCTTTGTTCTTACTCGTACATCGGTCGAATTAGATACACCTATAGTTTAGAAAAAACGTTAGTTAAATGTTAAGTCTTTAGTTATGCCATTTTGGGTCATCGTAACTCGTGTATACTGCATTATATAAGTAAAAAAATTGAGACATTTTATTTATTTTAGATTTTCAGGGTGTTACATGTACCACCCAATGTGTAAACATAACTAGTAGTACTTCTTCTGTTATCCACATCACCAGCTAAATCTGCATCAACATAACCATGTACTGTCATATTTGTCCGTCTGAAACAAAGTGTCACCTCTATAGTATCACTCAAGTATTTAAGGATCCACTTTACTACCTCCCCATGCTACTTGCCTTGATTACTCATGTACTTGCTCACAACTCCCACTACATGTGCTATGTTTGGCCTAATACAAACCATAGCACACATAAAGTTACCGATAGCTGAAGCATATATAACACGCTCCATATATGTCCGTTCTTGTTCAGTCTTTGGTGATTGTTCCTTAGTAAGTTTGAATTGACTGGCAAGTAGGGTGCTCACTAGTTTTGCTCCATTTAAGCTAAACCTATTTAGAACCTTCTTACATATTTAACTTGTGACAACTTCAAAATACCATTCACCTTATTCCTATGAATCTTCATACCAAGAATTTGATTAGCAGCTCCAAGATCTTTCATTACAAATTGATTGGACAACAGCTTCTTTAACTTATCTATCTCTTGAATGCTAGAACCTGTAATTAGCATATCATCAACATACAAAAGTAAAATAATATAATTGTTATCAAACCTCTTGAAATAATAGGAGTGATCTTCCAGGCATCTTGTGAAACCGCTGCTACACATAAAACCATCAAACTTCTTATACCACTGCCTTAGGGGCTGTTTCAAACCATACAAGTTCTTCTTAAGTCGGCACACCAAATCCTCTTTGCCTTTTTGCCTCATGCTATGAAACCCTGTGGTTGCTTTATGTAAATATTCTCCTCCAAATCACCATGGAGAAAAGTTGTCTTCATATCTATTTGCTCAAGATGCAAATCGTCAACAGCCATAATTCCCAACACAAGTTTGATTGATGTCAACTTCACAACTTAGAGAAAATTTCAGTGTAATCGACACCTTCCTTTTGCTGAAACCCTTTCACAACCAATCTAGCCTTAAACCGCTTACACTCATCATGTTCCTATTTGCCTTGTAAATCCATTTGTTATGCAAAGCTTTTTTGTCCTTTAGTAGTTCAGTCAACTCCTATGTCTAATTTGTCATGAGAGAATCCATCTCATCCTGCATAGCTAACTCCCATTTGGTTGAATCATCAACCGAAAAAGCCTCATTATAACTCTCTCGCTCACTACCGTTAGATAACAGCAAATAGTTTAATGAAGGAGAATAACATTGTGTAGGCCTAGACCTTCTTGGCAGAGCAGGAGTATGTGGTTCCACTTGAGGAATAATATTTTCAAGATTATCATGAATCTTATTATTCACATCACTTTCAGTGATTTTTTCTAACTCAACAAGTTGTTCACATCTATCAGATTCCACAACAAATTTATCCTTATACATTACTTTCTCATTAAATATGACATCTCTACTTCTAATTATTTTTCATTTTTCATCATCCCAAAAACGGTAACCAAATTCATCAATGTCATACCCAATAAAAGTACATTTAGCTGATTTAGGATCAAGATCGTTTCTATCAGTAGAATTTATATGCACCTATGAGACGCAGCCAAAAACTTTCAAGTATGAAAGATTTACCTCTTTTCCGTTCCAGGCTTCCTTTGGCAATTTTTCATCCAAGGGAACATATGCACCACGATTTATCAGATATGCTGCAGTGTCGACTAAATCTATCCAGAACATCTTTGACAATCCAGCGTGTATTCTCATGGCTCTAGCATGTTCATTTAAAGTTTTGTTTATGCGCTCTGCAATGCCATTTTACTAGGATGTTTTTCGAACTGTCTTTTGCATTTTTATCTCATTATCTTCCCAAAACCTTTTGAACTCATTGTCTCCGTACTCCTTTCCATTATCTGATCTCAAACACTTGATTTTCAAATCTGTTTCATTCTCCACCAAAGCTTTTCACTTTTTAAAGGTAGCAGAAATATCAAATTTATGCTTCAAAAAATAAACTCATACCTTTCTAGTTGAATCATCGATAAAAGTGGCATAATAATATGATCCTCCAAGAGATGCAACTGGAGAAGGCCCTCATACATCAGTATGAATCAACTTTAATTTTTTCGTCTTTGATTTCCTACTATCCTTCGAAAAACTGACACTCTTTTGCTTTCCAAATATACAATCTTCACATAAATCAAGATCAATTGATTTCAAATACCATCATCCCTTTCTCGCTCATATGCCCAAGGCTACAGTGCCACAAGTGTGAATCTTTCTTTTCATCAGCAACTGTTACTGCATTCTTGTTATTTGTTATCACATAAAGAGTGTCAGTCTTCATATCACAAGTAACAACCATAGCTCCTTTGGAGATTTTCTACAGCCCACCCGTGAAGGTTACTACATGACCTTCATCATCAAGTTGTCCCACAGAAATCAAATTCTTTTTCAATTCAGGCACATGTCTAACATTCTGTATCTTTCATACAGACCCGTTTGACAGCCTTATTTTTACATCCCCTTTACCCACAATATTCAAAGGTTTATCATCAGTCAAATAAACATTTCTGAAATCACCACTTATATAGTTTTCAATGATTTCTCGGTGTGAAGATGAATGGAAAGACGCCCCAGAATATAAAATTCAAGACTCAAGAGGACTGTCAACACTCAAGATCAAGGCATCACAAATATCTTTTGTTGCAGCATTCACAGATTTCTTATTTTGATCACCTTGTTTCTTCTTTAGTGTCTAACAATCTGCCTTCAAGTGCCCTTCTTGTCCACAGTTCCAGCAACTTCGTCCATTTCCTGATCCCTCTCCAGATCTTAACTTGCTTCTGTTCTTAGATGTTGATATGTTTTTATCAATATTTATTTAAAAACTGAAAAAAAAATACTAAAATGACAGTTTTATCATTTTAAAGAAAAAATTGGTTGAATGCGATATCTATATATTATCAAGTAAAATATGAAAGGTTAGTGTAATTTTAGAAATCTCAGGAGAGATTAGTATAATTATCAAAAATCTCAAAAGAGTAAGTGTAATTAACTAATAAGTAAAATTTGGAAATTTTGAATTGAGTTGTGAGTGCACTTTTAATTAATGGTATATTTGCAACTTCTCTAATTCTCTCTCAACATTTCATAAACAATAGGATAGTGGAATTTTTTCAAATGTTTTCTCTTGTTTTATTTTTATCTTTTCTTTTATTACAATATCTTTGTTTGATACAAGTCATAGTAGAAGATAAAATCCTAATATTATGCGTGTAGTTCATATCAAAATTATGTGTATGAAAAAATAAATTAATAATATTTATGTATGCAACAATTTGCATCAACAACGTGTGTGAAAGTAGCAAAATTTATTACTGTCCATAGTCTATAAAAAAATAATTAGGATAAATTACATTGATCTCAGCAGGTTCTTGACAATTATACTAATTTTTCTTCAAATATTTGAAATTATACTGATCTTCCTTCCGGTCTAATTTTTTTAAATAAAAGAATTTCCCTTTTATGTTTTTTTTTTTTTTTCATTTTTGTTTAGTTTTGACCAATTTTTCTAACTATTTTTTTTTCATTTTCAAATAAATATTAACTAAAACCATCTTTAGTTAAAAATTATAAATTATTTATATAAAATGAATAAAAATTTTAAAAAAAAGTTAGAAAAATGGTCAAAATAAAAATAAAAACCATGAAATGATAACTTTATCATTTTTTCAAAAAAATAAATTAGATTAAAGGAGATTAAAATATAATTTGTTAGAAAAAATTAAAAAAAAAAAATTAGTGTAATTTTTAAAAATATAAAAAAAAAACTTTATAATTATTAAAATTCTCAAAAGATAATCAGTATAATCCAAATAAATAAATCATGTGATCATAATTCCTATTTCATAATTTGTAAATAAATAAATAAAATAGGAAAAATGGAAAGGGTGGCTTTGTACTTTCACATTTCAATTCAAAGACATTCAAACGAGTGGGCCCACTCTAAAATCGGGGAAGATTTCATCGAGATACCCCCACCTTTCACCTCAATCTTTCGCAAAAATCGTTACCACAGTTTCGTATTTGATAGCATGTTGTGCAGCCGTACACGTGTCCGGCGATGAATGACCTGCAGGTGTGCGTAATGAAATTATCGCCATACGAGAAACCGAACGGTCTTTGCACAGAAGCAAAACAAACTCCCCCCTAACGTACACGTGTTCGGCGATGAGTGACCTGCACGTGTGTGTAACGAAATTATCGTCATGGGAGAAAGCGAAACGGTCTCTGCACAGAAAGAAAACAGACTCCCTCCTCGCCCATGCACACTTTACAAACCTCCAAAAAAAATATATATATATATATATGTATATATGTATAGACACAGTTATACGCAGAGAGAATTAAATGAAAAAACAGAAGTTCGTTTGGGAGTTGGTTTGAGAGGAGTTAGTAATTATAGATTCCAAATGCATTACATTTTGTAAATAAATTTTTTTTTGATAAATTATTAAAATATTTTAATTTTATTGATAAATTTATTTATTTATCAAATATTTATTAGCATAGATATAATAACGTTAGTATTACATCAAAATTAATAAATAATTTGTTATTTGAAAAAAAGGGTGTTACTCATTCTTTGTTTAATTAGAACAGACATTTTTTCACGCATGTGCACCTCCAATGTATACATAACGATTCTCTAGACTTTCATTTCTCCAAAAGTAGCTTGTTTTATTTCTTTGGAAATGATTCAATGGTCCCATATCTTATTCATCAGAATTTACTTAGGCCAATCAATAAATGACATGGAAAAAAATTTCATGGACTTGATTGCATATTTTACTTGGATGTCATTTGTTTCTTGATCTAAGTGTATTATAGTGGGATAATAAATAATTTTTTCACCTTTGTGGGTATTTTTTTTCCTCTTGGACTCGCACTTTATTATTAGTGAGATCCGGGATGCTTTAAACATGAATATTATCACCCGAACTTTGTCCTTGTTTAATCTCTTGTATTATAATCACCTCCGAAATTTCATGTCATGCTTGCAACTGTTACCAACATTTTGAAATGAAACAGGTTACTTGAACAAGACAACGGCTTACAGATCCTTTGCAAAGCAACTTTTTTAATAATTAAAAAAAAAAAAAAAAGAATTTATGAATATCATTAGCAAACAAAAACTGGAATCAGCCATTTTCCTCCTTTTTTTTTGCTTTAAAAGGAATATGATGTATGCATGTAGAAAAGGCTCTCTCCTCTCTTCCTTTGCTTTCTCCATTTCTTTTTTACCAAATTAAAAACTCCATCCTTTAATCTCCTTTTTCTTTAACTTCCCTTCTTTTCATCTCACTTTTTCCTCTTACCAAACAGGTCATGCATTAAACTGTTTAATTATATATAGAGGTCATGTGTCTTTGATCAGATCAAGTGCCTGTGTGATCCGTGAAGGACCTAGCTAGTTATTAAAAAACTGAAAAAAATTACTAAGAAAGCAAAAATTAAAGCCTGAAAGTACTGGAGCAATGATTTCAACACTCAAAAAGAATCAAAAGAAAGATAAAGATAATTCTTGATGTCCATACATACATATATATATATATATATGTGGGTCTAGGTAACGGAATATTATCTATAGAAAACATAAAATTATAGAAATCCAAGAGAAATCAAAAGGACAGGAAGGAAAGGAGACTGAAGAATGAGATGAGTCGCACCATCAAAAGGCAATGTATTAATTTACTTGAAAAGAAAGACAAAAAGAGGGAAAAAAAGATATATATATATATATATATATATATATATAAAAGAAAGAAAAGATTTGCATTATAAAAGGGTTGGATTAAATTAATTATGGAAAACAAGTTGAGCAAATTTCCATCATTTTGATCGGACTTTTTTGGCTACAAATAGATTAAAAGTAGAAGGCAAAAAATGTCCAACTAATAAAATTAATTCATTATGAAGTTGGTGTTCAAAGTAGGGATAAAGGTTTGAGCTTTGTGAATGATAGCTACATCACTAAGAACAAATGTCAATTTAAAACACTTTGGCATGCATAACAAGTAAGCAAATCCAATTGGGTTCCTGAGTTTTCTTCTTTCAAAACTTCTCTTTATATCAAATGATTCAAGTTAATCAGTTGGGACACAGACCAGCTTAAAGTGCCACATCTATTGGTGCTTAGTGTCCGTCGCTTTTAATAAATTAGCATATCACAGTTGATTGAATGTTAAATATATTATTGAATCATTTTCTAACGGTTTAAGTTTTTAGATCGACTAATTATTTAATATGGTATCAAAACTCTGGTTATAAAAAATATTGAATTCAAATTTTTTGTCCCACGGTGTTAAATATATTGTTAGGAGATTGAAGAATTAACAAAAATTATTTGATGAATTTGCATGATCTACATGCTATATTAATCAAGGAATAATATGGAATACCTTTGAATGGTTTTCAAGAGTAAAAATATATATATATGAAATGGGTCCTCCTTTGATGGCAAAATATAGTGAAGGGAAAAAAAAATTGCAGTCAACCCTTCTGTAATTAATAAGTATGAGTGACAAATTTTTTATTAATTATTAAATTTTCATATACTTTCATTAGTTAAAATTGTCTTAAAACATATACACATATCTAACTGTTTAATCAAAATTTAAAATTATTTGTTAGTTAAATTTACTTTCCTAAACACATTTTTAAGCTATTAAAAAATAACTCAAACAACCCACTTTTTTTTATAATTAATAAGTGTGAGTGACAAATATTTTATTAATTATTGAGTTTTCATATATTTTCATTCATTAAAATTGTCCTAAAACATATATACACATATCTAATTATTTAATCAAATTTTAAAATTATTTGTGAGTTAAATTTAATTCTCTAAACACATTTTTAAACTATAAAAAAATAACTCAAACAATCCACTACATACAAAATCAATGACAACTTCAATTTAATTTATCTAAAATATCCATCACATGTCAAATCAAAGACAACTTTGATATAGTTGATATGGGAAAAAAAATATTTAATAATAAGATAGTATTAAAAAAAATTATAATTATACATATTAAAATTTGACATATAAAATAAATTATAATCATGCTTATTTAAATTTCACATGTTAAATAAATTATACATCCTGAAAACAAATATTTGTACTTTATTGGAATTTCAACTCCTGCTGGCCAAACAAATTTACAAACTCTAATAAAGAAGAGATATTAAATAGTAACAAAAATGGAAGGTACAGAACAATTACTATAACTGATCTATATATATATACACACACACACATATATATATATATGGAGGGTGAGATGGTAAAGAGCACAGGTGGTTTGGTGAGGGCGATGTTTCAAAACTTTCCTACTCTTTTTCTTTTAATGCTATTTATCTTTTCTTTGAAAAAGCTAAAAAAAAGTTCACAAACGGACGAAGAGATTCTGGTTTTTCTCGAAGGCCGAGAGAAAGAGCAGTAACGTCCCCCAAACCCACACGAGCGGTTCTCGAGTTGCATGCACATACACACTGTTCTAGAGGGAGAAAAAGAGAGTGATATCAGTCTCAAAATAAGGACCCCCTGACCTCAGACAGACAGTAAGTTATAGAGAGATAGAGAGAGAGACAGAGAGAAAAAAAGTAGAAAGAGAATCGTGTGGGTTCATCTCTTCTTTTGTTTTAAACGTTGCTATGTCCTTTTGATTCCTTTCAAATAAGCAGTAACTCATTCATGCTATTTCTCTCTCTTTTCTAGTTTCTATCTTTGACGCAAACCTTTCAAAGTTTCATGAAATCATACACTCACATCTTCTCTTTGTAAGAGGATTCTGAGAGGACACCTGATGTTTTCTGGTCATTGTTTGCTGTTTTCAGTCTCAAAATCTCTCTTGGTGGCATTGTAGTACTAGTGATCAGGGGAAAACCCATTGGGTTTTTGTAGTTTTCCTTTGTTTTTCCTTCATTCTCTCCTGTTTATCTTTTGGGTTCACCTGGGCTTTCAGTCACAATGAGTCTTCAACACATCAAGAGCCATGGTGGTGATGGTCTGATCAATGGGTTTCCAGCTATGAACTTTGTGCCTCCTGTTCCCAAACTTTCTCTCTCTGTAGACTATCTTGTAGCGAGAGAATCTCAGGATTCTCAAATGGAGTTTCAGATTTTGAATGCTCCGGTGGGAGAAGACAAAGGAACAAAGTGGACGGATGATGAGTGTTTTGGATTTGATACAAAACGCCTTGTTTTGAACCAAGGTGATGATGAGGAAAATGATCACAGGAAAAATGGGCACACAAAGCTCTGTGCCAGAGGCCATTGGAGACCTCATGAAGATGCCAAGCTCAAAGAGCTGGTTGTCCAATATGGTCCTCAAAACTGGAACTTGATTGCTGAGAAGCTTGAAGGAAGATCAGGTAATGTTTACATATATCCCTTTTAACAAATTTAAGCGAGTGAAAATTTGGGGCTAAAATGACCAAAATTCATAGAAATTTTTTTTCTTTTTCCCCACTTGTTTGGATTTTCAGAAAAATCCATAAGCTAAGAAATAACGATTTAATCAAGTAAAATCTATAATATTTTGAATCCCCGTTGGTGGAATGAAGAAAATCAATCAAAGAATCCGATATTGATTGTACATTAACCCCTAATGACTTTTAATATATGTTTTTTTCCTTAAATTTACTCTAGATTTTATCCTTATTGTAGGTAAAAGTTGTAGATTAAGATGGTTTAACCAGCTAGATCCAAGGATTACCAAGAGGGCTTTCACCGAGGAAGAAGAGGAAAGGCTCTTAGCTGCACATAGAATGTATGGTAACAAATGGGCCATGATTGCTAGGCTGTTCCCTGGCAGGACTGATAATGCAGTCAAGAATCATTGGCATGTTATTATGGCGAGAAAGCACAGAGAGCAAAACAGTGTTTACAGGAGGAGGAAGCCCTCTTCTCCTCAGGAACTCCCCAAGGGATTTGCTGTGATCACTACTAATTTCCAAAATAATGCATGCAGTGATCAATCAACCATCTCTAGCAACAACATTGATGAATCTGCCTCAACATGCACTGAACTCGCCCTCACTCCATCCAGATTGACCCCTGGCTTTGTCACTGGTTTTAGTCCAGTTCAGCAGCACCAACCCTATGGGTTGCAGATCATGGGTATGATCATTCCCCTCCTCCTCCCCCTAAATTTGTTAATCTGTCCTTATCTTTCATGGGTCTCTCCTCGTTCTGAATCTTGGTAGGTATGTTTTATATTTTTATATATATATATATATATATATATAATTGATTTTTGTTTTTTTGGTTGTAGGTTCATCTGCAGAGGAAAAAATGGTAACAATGAGAAATGTAGGTCTTGACCAGTTTTGTGGTGACCAAGGGGGTGTAGCAATGGTTATGGATGTGGACCAATCTGGTCAGTACTCAGATTCAATCTCAGAAGTTTCAATGAGTGAGTCAGTTGGCAACAACAGGAACAATCTTTTCTACATTTATGGGGAAAATGAGATTGGGAAGGAGAAGAACACGCCCTTCATTGATTTCCTTGGAGTAGGAGCCACTTAAAAGATAGTGGATTTTGGGTTCTATCTACTTAGAGAGAAGAATGACAAAACAGAGAGAGAGAGAGAGAGTACTGGCAGATAACAGAGGGAAAGAAGATTGAAGGTGTGGTGGATGAATGGTTAGCCTCCATTAAAACATTTTCTCCATTTGAGCTGAAAAAGTTGGGTTTTGCAGAGATTCTGTAGTCTTTCATGTACAGTTTAGTTCCATAAAGAGAAAAAGAGAACAACAGTGAAAAGGGCAAAAAAGAGGGGAGAGAGAGAGAGAGAGAGAGGCTTTATGAGTAGTTATGGGATTCAAAAAATAATGCTCAAAGTCATTAATTTTGGACTTATCAGCTCTCAGTCTTTGTTATTATTCTCTCTGATGTTACATATATGTGTGTGTGTCAGTCAAAGCCATTGTTTTTTTTTTTTTTGTCTTTTAGACTGACTAACCAATGAAATGAATCTGCCCATCTTTCTTGACTTTTCAAAGCTGTAGTCGGTGATTGGCATACTTTGTTGACCAAACTTTACACGTAGATATAGTTACTCTTTTCTAAAATAAAAAATTTATTTAGAAATTCTAACTTTTTAAAAAATATTATTTTATTATTTTAATACTATTTAAATTTTTCATATTGTTCTCATTTAATTATAAATCATGTTTACATTAAGTGTAATAAAGAGTAGTTTTGAAAATTCATAAGTTAAAAGTACGTTGATTTTTCAAATGAGACTTTTAAAATAGAACAGTTCAAAATGAAATAAAACACTCTTAAAATAAGACGAAGGAAGTATATTTATATTTGTATTCATTTGTTGCCCATTAATTTGCTTCATTAGTAGTTATGTGCTAATGGAGTGTCCACTCATGCATAAATGAGCAGTTTGCAACTCCAATAAATTATAATATATGTTTCAGTCCATGATTTTAGTAATATTGAAAATTTTCCCATGAATTCTACAAATTTTCTCACCCTCCTGAAGGCAATCTTAAACTTCAGAAAGTTCTTTTAATTGAGTAGTTAGCTCCAAAGAATAATCCCTGTCGAGCCAATCCCACATTTATTGTATTGAATTTAATCCCTTACAAATATGATATTTTAGAGTTATCTGAATAGTGTAGTGGGCCTAGTGGCTACTTATGTGATCAATATTCTTCTTGGTAAATTGAGATGCAATCTCACCAACTAGCTAGCTAGCTTTGTCGGGTAATTTTATATATATATATATATATATAGAGAGAGAGAGAGAGAGAGAGAGAGAGAGAGAGAGAGAGAGAGAGAGATGGACACACTCACACTCACACTTGACGCTAGATTAGTTATTGTTACACCGCTTAACTAATATATAATTATATTTTTTACATATAGAGTCTAGACACAGTGGGACCAAAAAGACCAAGGCAAGGTAGGGGCGGGTATAATGTTCCCAGCTTTGGTCCAATTGACCCAATGGGAGAAATGCTTGCCGAAGGAAAGAGAGAATGTTTGTCTCAAGTTCTGAGGTCCATAACAAAACCCATTAACTGCTAAAACAATCATAAGCCAGAGTGAAAAAAAAAAAAAAACTTGGTTTGCTGATTGTAATTATGGTCAGCTAAATGACTACTATGGACTCATGGCTATTATGGGCTTGATGCCCACTGGTCTTTCACCAGGATAAGGCTAGGAGGTCATCACTGAAAATGAAATTCAGGGAATTTTGTTTTGTCTGTGCTTGGAGGGGATATTTGCAATTGTACCATATGTTGGCCCATCTTTTTAGCCTGCTAAGGTTGAGTTTGGCCCATTATGAAAATTAGGAATTTTGAACTTCCTATTTTATCCTGACTCTAGGCTGGGCTGACACAAGTCCAATAATACAGATTTTGTCACACAGATTAAAAAAAAAAAAAATTGTTATTTAAACAACTCTCTGGGACCTTCTCAAAACTGCATTTTCCAACAGAGAGAGAGAGAGAGATTTCCTCGATCACAAGAGTTAAGCAATGAATGTGCATTCCGGTTTACTATTATTTGGCTCTATTATGCTGACTCTCGACTGGCATCCCGGCAGTACTTTTGATGTTTTGCAAGACTTTTATTCTTAACTATTCAATCAACTTTATCAACAAGTACGTACTTTGAATCCTTGTCCTAGGCCTCCAACCCGTATCCAAATACAAGAGATTGCCCAATTAATTTTGATCTAGCTTGTAGCTATAGCTAGTTGAATGTATGTACATTAAACTCCTTTGAGGTAAGAGTTTATTTAAATTTGACTGGATGTGTACTCTCAAGATTTTTGTGAGTGAGAATGAGATTCCATCTTTTATCTCAAGAAACCTTGATGTTCGCATTTCTTGTAAACTACCATATACATATATATATATATATATATATTTATGGTGCTTGATAGATCTTGTAAGCTTTGGATGCTGAGCAGAATATGTTGACTGAGCTGAGGTGCTTAAATATTCCTCGTCAAGACCACAGCTGTGTATAAGCTGTGTGCTCATTCTCTTCTCTCCTCCCTCTCTTGCTAATGTTTTCAGGTGTACCGCTTTTACTTCCTTCTAACATCATTAAGATCTTTTTCTTTTTGCTGTTCAAAATAAAAAATTATGTGCTCATCCCACCTAAAAATGATAACAAAGCCATCTAAAAATGACAATAGAATAAGTTCGAGACAGTCCCTCTTTCATCCTTTATTTATGCACATGCCAACCAATAAAACTCGTAGCTCTTCCTTCCACATTATATAAAACCAATAAAACTCATAGCTCTTCCTTCCACATTACATATATATATATATATATACATATATACACACACATATATACATATAAATTAATCGGAAAAACAAACATCCGTCGGCTTTAGATTGGTTATATTGGTCGGCGTGAGAAGCCAAAGTTGGACATCGCTTCATCGGTTGGGGGACATCTCCATCCCAAACTTTCTAATGAAGGAATCCACGTCGTCGTTTCCTCATCTTGCAGTTTCATCAACTTCAGATATTAAATTAAAATTTAGTTAGTCTGTGTGTGTACACATATACAAGCTGGTATCAACTTTCTTTTGTTTCTTTATAAGATATAGATATATATATATATATATATATTCTGAGTCTGGAAGCACCCATTGTTATACGGAGGTGCTTTGTTAATTAATCATCTTATATTTAATATTTGACACACATTAATTAAGAGATGTTTGATTTATGCTTATATCTCTCTAATGTATATGTTGTTATATTATATATGATTGATAATTTTGTGGAGCTTCTATATATCATCAAATAATCTATATTTAACTTCATTTTTCTCTGATGCTTCATACACAATCAGAGTATCATTAAACTCACCTTCACCACCACTCAAAAAATGGCAATAATCCTTATTTGGATGATTCTGGAAAGTGACTAATTATTTTACAAGACACTTGAGAGTTGAGACAGATTTTCTCTAACCCCCGTTTGCTAATCACTATTATAAATTAATTTGATTAAATAAATATTAAACAAAAACTCTTATAACTTCAAAAGTCAAGCTGACAGCTTCGGTTCCACGTGTGTGCAATTCTAAATAGACTCACTTTAGGTGACAATCGTACCCGGAATTCATGGGTGGGGGGTTTGGGATGAAACCAGATTCTATTATTTTGTAAATAAGTAATAATGAAATGCATGAAAAAGTGCAGGACAAAATATTTTTAAAATGAAGCAAAGCATGAATGAATGAGTCCTATTAAGAGAATATTAATACATGCATATATATATATATATATATATATCCCTGTATCTACATATTGTAAGATAATAAGAACACAATTTTAGTATTGTATGCATCTTAAAAAATTAATTCGAACATTGAGATCAAAGTCTCATCCGAGATGGTAAAAATTTTTCTTTTTATAAATACAATCCAAGTTTAAGGTTTAGTAGTGTATGCACACACTTAAATACAAATTTTTTTTCCTTCCTTGTCTTCTTAATTAATCAAAAATAATAATAATAACTAAGTGAACAAAAATTTTAAATATATTAAATAATGTTGTGCCTCCCTGTAGAAGTCACTGTTCAAGATTGAAGAATGTAATGATTATACATGCATGTTGTTGTTTTGTGTTACATGATACAAAACTGAGCCCTATATATGATCCATGTGGGAAGCTCAATATCATCAAGGCGAAGTCATGTTGTAGCATTGAGGTGAAGTGTTTGCATGGTCTAAATAGAAGAAAAGATACACACATATATAGAGACAGAGACAGATAGATTTAGCCAAACCTGGAACATGCATGCAAAAATCCTCAAGTTTAAGTTCATTCAGAATGCTAAATTTTGATATGCCTGCCTTCGATGGGTATAGCATTCCAGTACAAAATGAATATATCAGTGGTGGATTAACTCAAGTTAAGTAGAACTGAACTTAAAATATAAATAATGTTTTAATTCATCTCACAAATCCAAAACTTAATGCTAATACAATATTATTAATTGTCTCTTTTATGTGGGGATTCTGGAGAAAATCTAATTAATAATTAAGGTAGCTAGCCTGCTGCTTGCAACTCGCACAATTAAACAAGAAAAAAATGAACATAAAATATAAAACATGGATCAAAATAAACATTTCTTGTTTTGAAAATCACGAAATTCAGCTCTAATGCTTGTAGAATGTAGAGGAAGCTCCCACTGGTCGGTGCAGCTTTGAAACATATTTAAGATGGTCTTGAAACCTGTAACCAAAATTTTAGTATCTTAATTAATAAGCTCTTCGATCTGGTGGATTCCACAAACTACCCAATATTGCTCATGACCAAAAAAAAGAACTATAGAGAGAGAGAGAGAGAGAGAGAGAGAGAGAGAGAGAGAGAGAGAGAGGTCTTAAAATATAATAGAGGAGTCCTAAACAGCAATTAGAAGTACTCACGTTTGGGAATAAGAATAGAGTGAATAAGTATTATAAACTGTACTTTCACACTAATAACTTTCTTACAAATGGAATCACAAAACAATTAATTCAAGAATCTTGAAATAATTAACTAAAACAAAACGTTCTTCTAATTCTTTTTAATATTAGAAAATGTGAAGTTTGAATTTTGAACTGGACAGAGAGAAAGTGTATGTGTGTTTATGGATTTCCAAAAGTTCTCCAGTTCCCAGACTAAACATGAGAGAAATAAGTGCCATGCTCATGATTAAAATCACTAAATATCATATTAGCTTTATTAAACATGAAGAAGAAGTTAATTACATCAGAACCAATTGATTAAACTGTACCATATTTCCAAAACAAATCTCTCTCCCGGCCCACTGTTCAGATCAACCCAAAAAATATTAACAAAGAATGAAGAGGAGAGAGAATATTAATGAAGTAGATGCATGTTTAAATACATGAATCTATACCAGTTTTTTTGGTTTCCACTGAAACCATAAACGTACCCTACATATATATATATATATAAGCATAACCCCACAGAGAGAGGACCCAATTCATTTGGGACACCAACTGTTAATTTTTCAGCTATTGCTCACCAGGAAATAGGTTTCACCATGCTGCAAGCTCTGAATTGTAAAGCCATACTCGTTGAAAGGCACTGGTACTCCTGAGGAATGAACCAACACTATATCTTGGCCAAACATAGTCTTCATGTCCAATGGACCCCTTGGGACCTCTGTTGGAACTCCATTGATGAACACTGTGATAAATCCTGAACAGTTGACAAAAATATTAACTTATCAAATCTTATCGCTTAACTGATATACGTGTTTGATCTACTCATAATCAAAGAGTCTAACTACACGAGAGCGGCATGTTACAGTAATGAATACATAAGTTACAACATTTTAATAACTTAGGCTTTTAGATGATTTATCGTAAAGTACCTACTTACACCTGTATATGTCATATATAGATAGGTATATGATTCCCAAACCCGATGAAAAACTTTGAAGGAAAAAAGACACTTCTTTCTGAAACAAAATGATAGAATATATGGGAGTATGTCAATCATGCAATTACCAGATTGGTAGTGCATATTGGAAGTATCTGAAGGGCTGCACAACAATGGAGTCATACCGGAGCTTTGCTGATCAATTTCCGGGAGACCCACTTGAGCAGGAAACGAGAAGAGATCATCAGCACCATTGTTACCAACAATTTCAGATGATGAAGATGAAGAACCGAGATGGCAAGAAGATGGAGATATAGCGAAGGAAGGTAAAGGTGCAAAACCTAGAGGAGAAGTACTAGTACTACTTTCGTACTGAATTGCACCACCAGTAGTACTCATCCATGGCGGCTGAGCTGCCTCTTGGCTGGCTTGAATTTGGCGTTGCCTGCGGCGAGACCTTGACCGGCGGTTTTGGAACCAGTAGAAGACGTTTGCATCTCCGACACAGCCGTATTTTTCTAGGAGTTTTCTTATCCTCACAGTTTCATCTTTTGCAGGATTTACCATTCCACTGTTGAAGATGGATTCAAGTATTAGGATTTGCTCTGGTTTTGGAGTCCATCTTGATCTAACTGGTTCATTTCTCTCAGTGCCATGGCTTGGACTGTTAGGGTCTCGGACTTGATCTTCCATGATTTTGACAGAAGGGGAAAAAAGAGTACTTAAAGGCACAAAACCAGGTAAAAAAAAAAATAGGGAAGGAATATAGAGCACATGAACTCACAGTAGCCTGCATCAACAAGTGCAAGTACATAAAGGCCTAGA